>CM077232.1:35251972-35851972 GCA_039654775.1 Spinibarbus caldwelli
AGCAGGGCAGAGGCTGAATGGAGATCCGTTATTCACCAGCACCCACTCCACAAACGCAGCGAAATCCTCTCTGGGATCGTCCTGCTGCTCCAGACAAAGGAGCTGGAAGGCTGGCAGATCCATCCGGGAGGGGAGAGGAAATAAACAAAAAACAAAAAGAAAAACGCTGCAATAATAACTTGGAGTTCCGGTATTCTGTCACATGTGGCTATATAAAGCACAAAACAAAGAAGTAGAATAAGCATATAATCCTTTAATAAATCCACAGGCAGGAGATAATTGCAAATCAACATCATCAACTTAACATCAATACTGGAACTGTGGAGCTAGGGCAAAAGACAGGGCTTAAATACTAGAAAAGGTAATCAGGGAGAACTGAAACAGGTGTGGAGCTAATTAATCAAAAACAATGGAAATGAATGAGGAACTCAATCAGGAGACAGAAACAAGGGAAATCTAAACCAAAACAGAACATAACCGTGACACACTGCTTGGAATTTCATGTCACTTACTCCTTTATAATCAAAGACTTCAAGACTGATTTCGGTAGATTATTTTAACACATACTATTAAAAAATCTATGTGATTGCATTCTGTTGCTGTTATAGTGTGTCTTAACTGACAAAACGTGACCTGTAATGTCCGATTTACCTTGATGGGCAGCAGAAAATTATTATTTTTTGTCATAGCAAAGCACTTTGCTTGTATTTTTGTGTGTTGCGTGAAGAAACATAAATAGCTTATTTCAGCTTGGCATTAAAATGCACAGTTTGGCCATTTCTAACATCAGAAGCTACTTGTAAAGACAGAGAGCAGCGGCAAATGTCGCCAAGATCACAGCTGATTGTCTGTACAATCAAAATATCAGCAAATCAACAATGACAAAGAATCTGCTGTCTTTTTCACATAAATGATACCTTCTAAAATTAACATCTGATCAAAGAAATGCTTTTTAAATCTAGTTTTTCCAGAATGTAAAATTGTGAAATCACCAAAAAATGCATTTGGTCATTTCGCCACCTTTTCATTCCCTAAGTTAATAGCTTTCTGATGTATACTTTCACAAATTAATAGGCCTATATGCCTAATATTAAATCATTCAAATCCACTCTGAACTGAAGAAGAGACCGATTCAGCAAATCTTTTGTAAAACTAGAATGCTATTGTTTGTTTTAATAAACTTCATCTCGATTCCTGTTGTCAGTCAAGTTGTACATTTGTGTAAGATTCGCTTGTGTGATTAAACAAGATTTATTAAGTTTTGATATTGATCTGTGTAGGCAGTGAGTTATTGTAGATGTAATGTAACTTGTGTAGAGCAGCTCTATACAAAATCAATTCAATAATTTGCAGTTTAGAGTGCAGTTTTATTCTAGTAGCCTATTTATAATGCCACACTTTGTAGGCCTACTAATCAGTATATGTCATGTCTTGTTGCTCATGACTGTCTTCAGGTCTTCATCACACCTTTTAATATCAAACTGGATAGATAGACATTATGTATTTCTCAGATGTACTGTAGCTTCTTTAATTCAGCAGTGAGACTTATTAGAAACGTGCTTTAAATTGTTTGCTATTGAATTAACTGTTGAAAGTACTAACTGTCAAAGTAACTGAAGCGAGATCACACTGTTGTGTTCGGGTGATTAACATCAGTGAGGAAATGTACATGTAAAAAGAAAATAGTACCAAAAATAGTACCAAAGCGAAAAAAAAAAAAAAAAAACTGTAAAGCTACAATAATAAATAACGTCATAATAACAAAACATCACATAAAGAATATAATTTTAAGCAAGACAATGCAAATTTGTAACCCAAACTAAAAATTGCTGAAATACTATTACCAAAAAATTAGACAGCCTTTGAAGCTATATGGTACCATACATATACAGGCTTAGAAAAGACGAGTGGGGTTGCACAGCCAATTTCTCCACCTATGTGAACAAACAATATTTTGATTAGCTTTTATGGGATACCAAATTAATAATTCATTACATTTACATAGCAATTTCCTCACTTGTTTTAACGTCTCATCCAAAGAATGGTGCTTAGTGACAGTAGCATGTTCCTGTCGCTGTACCGGGGTGTTAGGACTCACAGCGCCCCCAGCTGGCCTCACTGACACCTCCACCAGCAGAAACCCAGCTTTCCCAGCAGGCCTTCCCTCCAGAGACTCAGCAGGATCAACCCTGATTCGCTTCAGTGGGCAACCAGGCCAGAGCTGCTGCCAATATTAGATGAATGTTAGCACTGCTGTTCAACTGAATAAGGCTCTTCTGTGGACTCGATTTCCTGGAGTGTAACCATGGAATTGACTTTTGAAATTGGATTGACTTTTGGAATTGAACTGGACATTATTTTTAAAAGAATCAGCCCTACTCACAGCCAACATGGCAGGAGCCACCGGCTGACTGCAGAGAAGACACAGACTACTGCAGAACTATTTCCCTGGCAAACAGCTGTTTTTGAATGAGTTGTTTCATAGCACTGTGGCCTCACAAGTTTGAGTGCTGGCTGATGGCACAGCAGCTGGAGTGTCCTGTGTTGTCATGGACGGTCAATGGATAGACGGATGGATGGCTGCAAGGATTAAGTACTACAGTATCTTACCAAAACACCACTACAGTGTCTGACAGGAGATCGGTCGCATGTTTTCCACTTCACTCCCAATCATAGTCATTGCTAAAATATCAAAATTGAAGAATGAACAGGTGTGATGTCTTTTCAGAAATCAGGTCAAAATGAAGTTCTTTTTGGGAGTTCGAAATGTTTTGCCAAAGTGAACCTTCTGGGAAAAGTACCACTGGCCTTCTTTGACGTAGAAAACTCTGGTTGATGTCTTCTGTTCAGTCCGTTGAGGTCAGATGTCTGCGAGTGAAAACATGAACACACTGAAGAGCTGCTTTATAGAAACTAGGGCTGGGCGACAGACCGGTACACAACAAAAGACAGAAAATCTCTCACTGCTCTTGACTAAATCAATTCTGTCACTTTAATAAGAAGAAATATATATTTGATTTACACAGTGAAGGATATGCAGTGTTTTAATACATTTGATTATTTTAAACAATGTAGAACAGTGTTTCTTATTTATTTGTTCTACTGTAGTTTTTTTGTCCTATTGCTTGTAATTAGTTACTTATTCTTATTTCATTGCTGACTGTTTACTTGTCTTCAGTGGGCTTGAGTTTTTCTCTTTTTAATTTAGGCTAGTATTAGTTTTTTGTGATATTGACACTGGTGACAAGAATTATGAAATTTCTATGGAATCAGACATTTTGATATGATAAAGACCTTATTGAAAGCAAAAATAACTATATCGTGATATATATCGTTACCACAAAATAAGATTACTCATATCGTGATATAAGATTTTGGTTATATTGACCCACCCCTAGTAGAAACCGAAGTTGTAATCCTAATGGAAAAAGATGCTGACACGTTTTTTATGAATGATACTGTAACGCTGCTTTCTTTAAAGCAGTCTGTTGTACAGTATGAAATGCTGTATGAATGAGTGTTTATATTAATAAACATGATATGACTTGACTGGTTTGCTGAATGATCAGATGCTTTCTTAACTGCTGTTTTCTCACGCTGATATTCTCGTTGTGTTTGTGTTGTTATTGAGAGGAAAGTGTGAAGTGCATGTACAGCTGAATAGCCTAATACACAGTAAGCTGATTTTGATACGGTGCTACCGCACTATTGTTTGTTGATTAATAAGCTCTTGTGGTTGTTGGTTCAGACAGTTGTGTGCTTGTGGGTCCAGAGATCCCGGATTATCGAGTTCAAGGCGAAGCGGTTATCATCAGATTCCCTTTTCTTGAAGATGTAGTTAATTACAGGACATTGCGAGTGGACAACAGCTCGACCTTCCACATCCGTCACAGCAGCCTGAGCAACGAGAGCCGTGTGCGGAGCGGCCGTGATTGGGTGAGGCTGACTGAGCGCAGGATCCTGCTCCTCCCGTCTCACCCGTCAGACTCTGGAACCTACACCTACATCTTCAGGTCAGATCTCACAGATTCATGACAGGCTGCATGGATGGGCAGGGAGTTTTTGCCCAGAACATAACCATACCGCCAAACCAAAACTGTATGCTAAGTATCATTCATTTTGACAATAGTGGTCCTGACAGAAATGTTAATATATCATCATTTCACTCTAAAATCAGGCAGAAAGAAACTTAAATCAGAATCAGAATCAGAATGAGCTTTATTGGCCAGGTATGTTTACACATACGAGGAATTTGTTTTAGTGACAGAAGCTCCACAGTGCAACAGAAAGACAGCAACAGGACAGGACACAGATAATAAAAGAATAATATACAAATATACAAATAGGCAATGTACAAAATAGCAAAAACACAATATATAATATAGACAATTATGGTGTACAGGTCTGATATGTGCAAATCTGAAATGAAAAAATAAGTATGTGTGTTGAATAAATAATTTATAATAGTATTGTGTGTTCCACGTTTAATGTCAAGTGTTCATGAGATGAAGATCTAAATGACAAAATCATTCTTTCAATTATTCTAGAGCAAATGCAAATGCAAAAAAACTATTGAGATATCACATTTTAGGCATATCGCCCAGCCCTAACATTAGCGCTGTTTTGAATTGACACTAGAATAGTCACTAGAATTTGAGCATGGAATTATTTTTTTGTCATGCTCTAGTCCAGTGGTTCTCAATTCCTGTCCTGGCGACATAATATACTTCGGTAAATAAATACAATTTAAATTCATGTCTCGCACACTTTAATGCCCTTTGTATGGAACATATACGCTGTGAAGTCCACTTCGCAGGGCACTTACGGTCGAATAAAACAAACATCTGAAGTGATAAGAGATACACATCTACACATCTGCTCTACTTTCTCACAACACTGTTAACAAGCATATGAATCAAAGATCTGTGGCCTGAAGAATGCAGTTGTTCTGCCCAGGTTTGCAATCAAAATAAAAGTTGATATTTCATTAAGAGTGAAGGTTTTTATAAAATTGTTTATATTATGAAAAGTCCAATAAAGGCACCAACTGAAATGTGTCTTAGAACTGATTACGTTCTTAGAACTTAGAATGTTGTTCTAAATGGAGTTTGTAATGCATTTTTCATTCAGGAGTGACACGTTCTGCCTCACTGGGAGTATTACAGTAATGATCTATGAGGCAGAGGAGCCGAACATGACTGTAATGCCCTACCCCGCACGCGCAGGAGAAGATACAGACATCATCTGTCCCCATTTGAAATATTTCAAAAGGTCAGAAAATCCAAAGTGGTACAAGGTAGGTCACTGCACATTGTGGAAAACATGTAAATAAATATTTGAATCGAAAGGACCAAAATGATTGAAAAAATGTATTCATTTACAGAATTTTCAGAGCACAGCTCTCCCTATTGGCAAAGGACAGTATACAATCGACAGAGGCATAATTCTGACCATCAAAAACATCTCTGTGAAAGATGAGGGCTTCTACACTTGTAGACTAAGTGTGATTTTCAACAATACTCTGTATAATGTGAGCAGGACCTGGAGAGTTAAAGTGTCAGGTAAATAAATTCCCTACGTTTTGCTTCCTGTGTCGTATGGATGGCTCTGCCACTGCTTCTCTTTCTTTCTAAACCTGACAGATAGTTGAGCAAATGATGACTTTACCTGACATCTTTTCTTTTTTAGTGCCAGTGTCAGATGGTGCTACAACAGAAGCTGTCACCTCTAAAAGTCTCAGTGCTTTCACATGCAAGTACCAGATATATTTATCAGTATTTAACCACTGTATTGATCTAAAACTGATTAAAATAACAATTTGGACTCTTCTCCCTGGTAATTTTACTATGTTTTCTCACAGCATCGAGCCATTCATTCCCTTACATTGTCTTTCCTGCAAACAGATCCTTCATTGAAAGTCATTTTGGTGAGTCTACACTGCTTACAATATTAATTTACTGGGCTTTATTGGCAGATTTTTAAATGATATGTTTATATGCAGGTCACACATTGCATGATGCTGTCCATATTATAGTGTGAAAATATTCTGTAATATTAATAAAAAAAATGTGCTGTACTTAATCTGTACTCTTTTGGATTGGACACACTTTTTGACAGGTTTACAGCTGTGAAAAGAATAGGCTTTATAGGAAACACTGATGTAATTAACAAGTTCACATTTTAATATAATCCTTGAGTAAAGTGACAGTGAACAGATCTGGTTTGTCCAGCATGACAGAGGACTTGAGCATGAGCTTTAATTTCCCAGAAGTTAATAATAAATAGTCATAAAGCAAATAATATAAATAAATACATTTTGATTGCTCACATTCAATTTAATTGGCTAATAATTGCATTCAAGTACTCTCCATAAAGGGATTTCTACACAACCTCATCTCTGTCACGTATGTGGACCAAATTGGTCATTTAAAAATGTTATACGATTTTAAGTACTGAATCATTAATTCCCTGTAAGAACCTTCCCACAGTGAGTGAATGAGGCCAATGTTTGTAAATTACTGTAATGTAGTGATTATCAGACAGTTACTCACCAACCTTTAATAGTGCTGTTAACTTGCAGGCTCACGTTTGGTGATCCAGTGCGTGGTGTCTGTTGGAAACCAGTTGGCTCAGTCCACAGATGTGACATGGCTAGTCAATGACCAGCCAGTTGAAAACTCTTACCTGGGTGGACGTGCATTTCAGACAGATAAGAGGTAACCTTGATGCCTGCATTGATCCATTTGAAAATTGTGTGTGAAAAAAGGACAAATGTGAAAGCCGACATTCCAGAGCACATGAGAGAGTGGTCTAGGCACTTTGGTGAGAATGCAGCGATGGTGAGTCTGTGGCCAGGCAGGGCTCATTGCACCAGCTATGCATAAGATAATACTAAAGAATGACGACTACAGAGTGGTCTTTGTGGCTACTTGGGAGGCTTCCTGTTAAGGGGGCTAATTATTTGAGACCTTGGGTGGGCACCAAGAATATCACTGTAAACTGTTGCAACACTTCATGAGGCTCATGTATATAACAATAGATTAGGGGAGTAAACTCATTTAAACTAATATATTCATCTGATTTATTGGAGCCAGGTTTCTGTTCTCTGGGTGTGGAGTTACTGTGGGTTTCCCCCACAAACACATGCAGATTAGGTGAACTGAAACTAGTCCTTGTGTGTGAGTGAGGGTGTGAATGTCAGTGTGTGTCGTCCCTGAGATGGACTGATGTCCAACCAGCCATTCTCTGCCTGTGGCCCGAGATGCTGCAGGTCTACTCCAAAAACTATTAAACCCATATAATTTTGAGGACACCACTAAGACAACCAGCCATGCAGTTCTGATAGTTCACACTGCTGTAGTTGACCCCAGGCTAGCTTGAGTCTGAGTCAACACAGAGACCAGAAGACGGTCTGAGGGATTCAGACAGTGTTAATATACTTTCCTCTGGAACGAATGAAGTCTGGTCTCACATCACTGTCATGCGAATCTCTGCAGTGCACACAGTTTGCTTCAATCCAGAAACACAATAGCAAAGAGCGATCAGTGAGTCAGAGTCTAAATGCTCCATGACTATGATGAGACCAAGACCATACTTTCATGATCATGGAACATTTAGATTTGGAGTCCAGTCTTGAGTCCCATCCATTCCCCAAATCCCTTGTCCTCTGTAGGGTCACAGGAATGCTGGTAGGGCCGCTGGTGGGGGAACAGCATGTAGAGATGGCCAGTCTAACAGTCCGACACTGTCTGATATCGTTTTTGCCATTTCACACACTTTCACATTACTTTTAGCTATCTCCAACTGGCTTCGCAGCAGGATGGTTACTGAGTGCGAAGAACCTAGCAGGAAATGTGAAGACAATAATAAGACAAGAGTTCAGCAGAAGAGAGCAGGCAAAAGAGAAACAAGTGATCAGCTGTGTGTGGCTGTGGAATAAGGGGGAACAAAAAACAATGCAAGAACAGCAGAGACGTGGGGGCTCATTTATAAAGCGTGTACGCACAGATTTGCTCTTAGAGTGTGCATGTTCTTAAATCCCCACCAACACTCATGTTTGTAAAAACTGCCTTTGACGTGGAAAAGTGCTTAGCGGCACGTCAGGGTCTGAGCAGACGTATGCACTTTTTCTTGTCGGAGTACTGCAGATTTTTGGAAATGTAAGCTGTTGTTGCAGCTCGCTATTCTAAATTAAAGAATTTGGATGATGACTGGTGATCATTTATATGTTAATGACATTAATTAGGAGTCGTTTACAAGGCAGAGAGCTGAAACCATTCAGTTGCACACAAGTTCAAGATCATTCGCGATTCATAGATTTCAGATCTGAAAGAGAGATGATCGTAAGATCAAATTTAGGATGGTTTCTGTGCAACATTTTATAAAAGAGGCCCCAGAGTTCTGACAATAATGGAGAACACTTTCATCCAGCACACAGCACTAAGTGAAATTTATCATCTCACAGACATGATGTGTTTTCAGTATCTCAGGCAACCATCTGGAGGTGCAGCTGGTTATCTTTAAGGTTCTGGAAGAGGACAATGGGACGGAATTGAAGTGCATATGTCAAAACAAAGACCAGAAACAGGAAGTTGTCACTCAAATCAAACTGGAAGGTGAGTACCTGTTGATCAGAGGGGCTACTGTATGCTTCTTTTCTTGAAGGGCTCATCTGAAATCATTTAAACTCATATGAGGTCATATCAGTAGCCAAATAAGGGGCCAAGTTTTAAGGGGTGTTTACATGTTACCGATTTCAACTAAAAACAGAAGTTTTAAAAACAATAATGTTGTTTTCTCGGTGGAAACTATGAAAATGAAAATTTGTGAAAATAGAGATGTCATGCTATGATGTCAGTCTATAGGAATGTGTATATGCACTGGTAAAGTGACATCGCCAACTACTGGCCTGGCATGCATAAAACAGTGTTTGACAACATTTTCATCTGTAAGCAAAACACAAAGGAAACACTTTTCCATATTTAGCACATGAGCCGGTCAACTCATTCAGCTTTTATCACATGGCCAGCCAAATATCACTCACTGTAGGATATTAGCTGCATTCACATCATGTCGTAAACACCGTAATTCCAAAATAACAACACGTCACATTCTACTTGGTGCAGTTCAAGCGGTGCAAGTCGTATCTCTCAGAACATTCCCAGCTTACAAGTAGTAATTACGAGTTCTGCAAGTACATGAACACTTTGGCATTGATAGAGTTGCCATAAAAATGCATAATTCAGAGTCTGAGGAATTGGGATAGCTCTGAGTAGAATGTCATGTTTTGTCATCTCAGAATTACAGTAATTACGACATAGCGCAAACACATCTAATGTCCTAAAGTGAGTGATATTTGGCTGTGGTGTGAAGGCAGCTGTTCTCTCTAATGGAATACATTAATCACAGCTGACTCCTAAAAATGTGCTTCTATAAAGGCTTTAGGGTTGTAAGACGTTACAAAGACATTTTTCCTTTTACACATCTTCCTGTCATCAGATTGCATTCAATCTATTGGCATATTTCTAAAAGTATTAGTATTAGAATCACGTAAAATTATGTGGAATAAATTTGAGAATTAATTACGTTTGTGTGTCTGTTTTAAAGGCACACAAATGTAATCAGTAAATGCTTGAGGCGCTTTTCACATTGCTAATCAAGTGCAGTGTTTCCAGCCCTGTTCCTGGAGCCCCAAACACTGCAGATTTTCAATGTCTCCTCTGTCTGACACCCATTTCAGGTCTCTGAGTCACTACTGATGAGCTGATGACCTGAATATGGTTTGTTTGATTTGGAAGGCATGTGTATTTGTATTTTGGCTTTCACTTCTGTAAAAGAATCTGCCTGCTACAGTAGCTATGCCCCAAACTCTCACTATTGGCTGCATGAAGGAATGCAAATGCACTGTTTAACAGACAGGCTGGACATCCCATCATAGCATTCGGACCGAACACAATGATTGGATGAACATTTTATGGTCCTAAGCCTTTTTAGACCACTTTAATTATTGATTTCTGTCAGAATGTGAAGAGACTTTCAAAAAGTGTAACAAAAATGTTTCTAGAAAAAAATTGCCTACATTATCTTTCACCGTGAACTGTTTTGTACATTGAAATTGAAAAAGAAAAATTAGAGAACCTGTAAATGGTAAATCTAAAATTTTATTTCACAATGTCTGTTTAGATGTTTAAAGTTATTGATCTCATCCTCTCTTTAGACTCAGAGTCTGTGTGGTTGGTGGTAGCTGCTGCATCCTCCTGCTTTATACTAGTGGTGTGTGTTTTTGCATATCATTTATGCAAGAGGCCACAGAAACGAAGGGACTATATTCTGGCTCGACAGAACAGCACCATTTGAAGATGGCTTCTACTTCTTCAAGAATGCAACTATCTTCATCATGTTTTAGTTACTTTGATCTTTTGTGTTGAGTCATAAGGGTCAATTTTTTAAAATTGATTTATACATCATCAAAGCTGAATAAACAAGTTTCCATTGATGTATGGTTTGTAAGGATAGGATAATATTTGGTCAAGATACAACTATTTGAAAATCTGGAATCTGAGGGTGCAAAAAAAAATCTAAATGTCGATTTATGATTTTTGGCATAAAAGAAAAATCAATAATTTTGACCCAAAAATGTATTTTTGGCTTTTGCTACAAATATACCCGTGCGACTTAAGACTCGTGACTTGGACTTGTGCTCCAGGGTCACAATTGTTTTCAGGTGTTTCTTGTTTCTTGCAATCATTACTTCCACATAGATGTTCCTGTATTTTTAGTTCTTGTTTGGTCTTGTTCTGTATGTTTATTGGCCTGCCTTGGTTCCTTGGTTCCTTGTATTTTGCTTAAAAATAAACTGCACTTGGATCCATACAACCTCTGCTTCTTGAGCTATTACAACATCTGTGCAGACTTCATTTATCATATTTTTTTGTGAAAACACACTCTCCATAGGATATGATAAAATGGAAAATTTGATCAGATATTGGCAGACAGCAACAGATCTGATGTAGCCATCATTTTATATAATACTGTGACTTTTCCCCAGTTCGTCATTCAAGTTAAGTTTATTTTTATGGTTTCTTATCACAACACATATCGTTTCAAAGCATTTTGTATGCCACAATGTCAGTGTATTCCTTGAAATACACACTTGTTGTTTGTAAAACTTCCTAGTACCAATTAAAAAAGTATATAGTATCATTTTATTGCTAAAACTCATCTTTTTTTAAATTCTGTTGCATTACTGTAGAAGGGCCATTAAACTAAGATTTTAACGGTAATGTTGTGCCCGCGGAGGACTTGCACCTTGACAATCCCCAAAATGATCACAGTGATATTGTTAGCGATTCTGAATCTGACATACGCCTGCTTCAGATTATGAATGATGATGCAGATGATGCCATGGAATTGCTTCTGATATGATGTTTCATCCAGATGAGGCTGCTGAAATGCAAAAGACATTAAATTTTCAGTGCAACTGTGTGCTGGCATCAAGAGGGAATCTGCATGAAAATGCTGGATGCAAAACTTGTATATGGCTTGAGACTCAATATGCAGGAGATGTCTGACTTCTAAGGAAAAATAAGTTCAAATTTAAACTCTTCAGAAAGGACCAAGGGAACAAGAAAAAACAAAAACAAAAACAAAAAAAAAAAACGCTTGCCAGCAGTGCATACTGTATTGAAGGGATGGGAGTCTGTCGAGAGGCTTTTAAATTCATACACTGGTAAGTTTTACTTATGTAACATTAGTATCTTGATCTAAATACTTGTTTCTATATGGATTTCAATGCAGAGGTTAATGTTAAAGGGGTCATATGACGTTGCTAAAAAGAACATTATTTTGTGTATTTGGTGTAATGCAATGTGTTTATGCGGTTTAAGGTTCAAAAAACACGTAATTTTCCACATACTGTACATTATTGTTGCTCCTCTATGCTCCGTCTTTCTGAAACGCGTCGATTTTTACAAAGCTCATTGTTCTGAGAAGCGAGGTGTGCTCTGATTGGCCAGCTATCCAGTGCGTTGTGATTGGCCGAATACCTCTTACTGTATTGTGATGCAGTGTCCCAGCGCGACGACACAAAAACAATAAAACCCATTACAAACGAGGCATTTGCATCCAGTGGGGACATAATTACTGATTATAATGACTTATACTGTCTTTTTACGCGTCGCGTTGCATCGTGCCACATAAACATTACCAAGTCTGCATTTGTGATCGGAGAAACGACAAACAACAAGCACTACTCTACACAGCTCAAAACTTGTGTTTGAATCGTCAGTGGCACGTTCTTTAAATATGAAAACATACTTACAGGCTGTGAGTCAGAAGCGCCAGACTGTCCTTGCAAAGTTGGAATTGCCCCACTTTATAGAAACAGCCTTTAAGCAGCTGGCAGCTACTTCCAGCTTCAGGAAATAATCCTCAGTAATATGTGCTGCACACACTCGAATATTTGGGTTGAACTGTTCTGGAACAGTGTTGTAAATACAACTTAACCACTGATTTCTAGTTGTGTCCTCTTTTGGAAGCCCAAACAACATACTTTCTCTTTCACAACTAAACACACAGCGTCTCCAGGACATGGCACTGGCGGCAGCAACAATACTACAGCAAGAATCCTCTTTCATTGCGTATACATTTGGGTGGTGTTTTGCAAATCTCCCCACACCGTGACGTAGACATGTGGGGGCATGTTTGAACGAGCCGTTTTAGGAGTGCGTGGTCGAGTCTTAACTTTTATAAAGAATATCTCTTTGGTTTTGAGACTTTAGTCTTTGCAACTTCAGGGATCTTATCTATGCACAAACAGCTTGTAACACTCCAAAGAGAAAGGAAAACTTGAAATCGCATCATATGACCCCTTTAAGATTGGGTAGAAATAAAAAGACAGTGTTTCTTGTCATGCATTTTTGATTCTCTTACTGATTGCCTTTTTATACCATGTACTCTTTGTTTCAGCATCCTCCAGAATTGGCTCACTAGTTCAGGCTGCTTAGGGCCCCCAAGAGTACATGAAATGACAGCTTGATTTATTTTTATTTTTATTTGTGATATATTATGTCAATGGACAATGATAATTATACAAAAACGGAATATTAAATAGTTAAATAATCAATGTATTATCTTATTATTTCCATAGCAACACGTCATGCAGGCACAATAGGACTGTATGACAGATGTGTCACTTTTATTTAGTTTTTAATGTTTTATTCAAAAAATCTATATCATGAGCTATATGATACAGTCTATTCTGTTTGTCAGATATGTGTAAATTAATTAGGCATTGAAGAGAGCACTGTTCATTCACTCCCTCCACTGACGGTCCTGAGACTCAAACCTGCAGCCTTTGGGTTACATTTCAGACTCGCTAACCATTAGGCCACAACTGCTCCCAGCCAACGTTCAAACAATACTTTTAATGTTAAAGTGGAAAATTAACACCTGACCACTCTTGTGGGTTTGCTACTGTTACGATAGAAGGGTAAAAACACTGGTATGATATAAGCAACAAGGCTACGACAAATTGAGTGAATAATAAGCATTGACAATAATGAGACATATTGGTGGCGTATTGGCATATTTTTAGTTTTTAGTCAGCTGTGGCAGAATCTGGTTTGCATACACGTTCATCCTGCTGTTGTGAGAGACACTGGGTCTTATTCACAGCAATCTGTGTGTGAAATCTGTAGATGAATATTTCACCAACAAATCATGATTCACCAAAAACTTGTACAATTTGATCTAAATTTGCAAAAAAAAAAAAAGGTAGGAACAAATGAAACCACATGTACACGAAAAAGCACAAATGGCCTTATAAACGTGTTCAAAAGTTATGTTTCATCTTATCACGATAATAATGCTATATTAAATTTCATTTATATATATTTAAGATGAAATCTTATGCAAGTGTCTAACGAATCTGTTTTAGGTTAAATTTATATTATTTAAATGTATATAACACTATGATAATTAGGCTATTAAGATTAAATGTATATTTCATCATCATTCAGTAAGAACAGATGGCTAATGAGAGCTCTGTATGAAAGCTGTTCATTGCGACTGATCTGGGTTTGAGAAGGACAGAGAGGACTTTTATTTTGATCTGGCGGCGGTGTGACGTCATAAGGCTGCGCCGCACGCCTGTTGTGATTCGGCTCAAGAAAGGTCTGTGCTTTGAAGTATTTCAAGTGATAGAAACCGTTAAATCAATATTATAGTTTTTAAGCCATTCAAGGTTAATTGTTTGCTATTGAATGCAACATTTTAATACTTTATCTAACATTGGTAGACGTTATTCGTGTGAGGAAACGCTTGAGGAACAGAAAAGATTCGTCTCATGTCGTGAATCAGTTTATCATAAACACTTCGCTGTCTGAAACTCAATTGAATGACTCACTTTTCAAAATGATTCAGTGACTCGATTGAATCGGTTGCTTCTCAAATGATTCAGTGATTCGAATCTCCGCTCGCTGCTGGTTAAAACTGTGTAAAAGCAGCGAGAAAAACAAACACAACTCTTACAAACCAGCTGAAAATGTTCTCATGCTAGTGTGATTTAGTGTATATAATCTACAAATTCTGATTTACCGTATATACATCACAACTAAACATGAACTGTCTGTATAGTTTGTGCTGTTTTATGAATTTGTAATGCTAGTTTTGAGTGTTTTTGTCTAATCAGGTGATTTAACTCTCACTCCCTTACTAGTGTGCTGACTACTGAACTAGGGAGCTGATGGAGAGATTTAGTTTGGGTTTATTTTGCTCTCTGTTCATTGTTCTCTTCATCTTAAACACAGATAAACTCCTGCTGAAGCGACTGAGATCCACGTGACACACTGTTATAAAGATGGCGATTATTAAAGAAGAGAGTGAAGACTTCAGGATTGAAGAAGTATTCAGTCTGAAAGACACTGAGGAACAAACAGGTTGGTTTTCAATCTCAAAGCTCAACTCACTCATCTGATCCAGTTATTAAAATGTCCAGCTCTGCAGAAATGAATGATGTTTCTGAAGAATGTGGTATGAGTGTCTTAATTAAAGTGAGATCACATGACCAGACGAATACTGAGTGCAGATACGACTACAAATACAGAATTTGGAGAAGTAGCCTAAACAAAACGAAGTTTGTGTAACATTAAACCCAAAATCTCCTTAATTGAAAATAACGAAAACCATTCATTTCTATTACTTAACTGACCATCCGCAAACAAGGTCTCAGGACCCTCAGCTTTCAAATTTTGTCATTTTTAAAGAAATTCAAACAATAAATACTATTTTGTGGCTCTTTAATGTGTCGTGACAGATCACTGTATTGCCTCAGTTCAAACACGTGAACCGATCGTCTTTTCATATTTACGTAAAGCACGAAATGAACATGAATAAACATCAGAAAGTGTTTTATTTCAACTGCGGAACACCATTTTTCAAGTTTAAGTCCACCGAAGTTAATCTGCTCTTCTGTCTGATTTGTGGTTAAGGCTGGAAGGGATACAGCTGCAGCTGCAGGTGCATTTACATATTTTCAGAGCCAACAATATAACGTGAAACCTATGAAAATGGTTTAAAAAAGCACATGGCGCCATAGTTTCATCACTTTAGAGTGTCGCAGTGACGGTCTTTTTACAGTATCTAACAAAACATTTATTTTGCTCAAAGCAAACCATGTGATCAATGTGTTTTTTTTTTTTCATTCACTGTATTTTACTGGTGTCTTTTAAACACAACTTTGTTTCCATGCAGACTGATGTTGGCTTAAAAAGCCTGACCAGAAAGTTTGTAGTTTTAAAATAAATATTAAATATCAATTTTGGATTAAGCATTACACAAGTTTTCCCCGACAGCTCAAGCATACCTGTAGGACACTGACCTCGAGTTTTAGGTTGTAATGCCAATCGATCATTGGTCATTGTGTTTAGTCTCTTACAGTTGCTTATACAACAACTTTGTTAAGCTCAAACTAGCAGTCAGAAACGTAGAATCCCATCTGATGTGCTCCATCTAGCGTGAGATCTAGTGTGTACTTCACCCTGGACGCAGATTTGCCATAACATTAGCCTTCACTTATTCTACTTGAGAAAATCATTTTCAGTGTAAATTCAAATGTAACATGTTATTAGTCAGGTAAACATGTGACATGCCAGTTACATAATCAATTTGAAGATAATCAGGACAAGACATCAAATTCTCATTGATAAATCCAGGAGTCAAAGAGGCAAACCTCACTACATAGATGTAATACTACATGTGATGATATATAGTATGGAGTAAAACCAGGGCTGGAACTGGAGGGGACACAGGGAGGACGGCATTCTACTTACAACTGGTTAGGTTTTTAAATGAAAGAGATTTATTTATTTTATCCATTCAGTAGCCTATGAAATTGATCTGAGTTTCGCACATGAACATAGCGGAATCTTTTTGTCTGTGTTTAGCTGCACAATGTCTGCTTTTTTGATTGGCCATTATACCTGCAGACTGCAGCCAATAGAAATGCTTCTCTGTCAGTGCGCGTTCTACTCCTCACAGAACAGATCGTGAAAGCAAACTGCTTCAGGTAAATCATCTAGGGTGAACCGTGATTTTTTTGCTGAAAATATGAACACCTTACCTTTTAATAGATGAGAAAATTTGATATGTATAAAGCTGTGTTCAGCGTACCTGAAATGATTCAGGTTTTTATGTAAACTCTGTCTAAAAAGAACATTGTCTAGCCGAAAAGAGCTTGCATGAACTGAGATGAGTGACAGCTTTTAATAATTATAAAGACAGTTTGCAAATGTGATGTTGTTTTTATACAGCAGTTCAATAAACAAGCAGTTAATATTAAGTGACTTACATTTAAGGAATGTTATTGTCTGATTTTGCTCTGTTATCAACTAAAATAGTTCCAAACATAGCAACAGCTGAGCCGCTGCACATCTCCTTTTGAACACAGTGGCATTTTGTTTATGAATGAATCTGCATTTTAGGATGAATCTAGTGAGTCAATGATTGAATCAACCATTCACAAGGACAGTCACTTGCTTCGTTCCTGAATGAATCAGCCATTTGAACGAATCAATTGAATGAATGAGTCAGTTACAATGTCAGGGACTTGCTGCCACCTACTGGCCTTTTTATTTTCATTTTTAAGCGTCATTTCAGTTTATTAAAATTTAGCATTTCGGCTAAAATCCTTGCCGATAATTTTCCGGGTTGCATAGTTGCTGGAGTGGCTGAGAAGAGTCTGCGTTCATTATACAGTGCGAGAGCGGCAGAAACCACTGACAGCACGTGTTGTTGTTTTTTAAGCAACAAAACAGCCTGCACAGCCTCATTTCTTCATTTGAGTTATATAGATTGTTATTTCTTTTGGAGTTTCACTCAAACTTCAAACTCGTGTCTCATCGTTCATTCTTTAAGTAAACTTTTGCCTGTTTGGTGATTTAAATAAACTGTTTTAGACCTGCTTGAATTGAACGTGATATTTTGTTATTTTGATTAGATAATCATTAAATGTTCTAAAATAGGAGCAGTTAAAGTGTGAGAGTATACATACAATGTCCATATGTATGTAATGTCAGTACTATGGCCTTTGTGTAGATGGTCATTTTTAGCATGACTGTTGATATGAAATGGTAACACTTTACAATAAGAGTCCATTTGTAACAATAAGATTAATGAAAACTGTATAAGTATTGTTTCTTATTAGAGTGTGTTAATTTCAACATTTACTACTACTAATAAATTTTTAGATTTTAAAGTTTCTTCTGTTAACATTAAACTATGAGCTAACTTTAATGATCAATATAGGGTAATAATTAATATTAATATTTTTATTCATTTACAAAGTATAGTTCAGTACTGTTTTTTTTAAATAGTTAAGCACTATTATAGTTTTCATACAGTATCCATTTTAAAAAATATCGGTTGATTAATTGGTATCAGCCAGTGTGGTCCAACCTAGCTATCGGTATTGGTAAAATCCACTATCAGTTGACCTATAATTTTTATATTGAAAACTTTATACTTAAAACAATAATCTCATAGCATTGTTTTGAATTTAAATGCATTCATGCCACTTCTGATCCTCTTAAACAATTTGTTGTTCAATTCAATTTTTTTCATTAAAATATAAAAGTTTATGACTGGAATGATCTCTCGAATCAATACTATTTTACTATTTATACTAAATACTAAAATACTATTTTTTTTTTTTTTTCTAAGAATTGCGATTCTACAAGCATTGTGACCCAATGTTGCAATGGATTGCGGCTTTTGTTTGCTTTTTTTAACACTAAACCTTGGGGAAATCACACAGGCTGTAGACTACGTGATGTATAAGATGAGTCATATTTACAAAAACAGTCACATCTTTCTGATATTTATCTCAAGAGTACAGTATGACAATGCTCCTCTCTGTAGTTATTTTTCAAGCAAATTATTGCATTTATGGACATTCAGTGACTTTCCTGAGGTAATGTTACATGAAATTGTTTACAAGCTGTTTATTGACATCTTTCCATGGTTGAAACACTGATTGAGTGATTATATGAGATGCATTCGGTAGGTTGTATTGTTTCTTTCAACATATCTTCTGATGTTCGTTCGTGTTTATTTTGTGTGAAAATCAGCAGTGAAGAAGAGATGATTGGCTCGGTTCATGTGCTCAAGGCTGTACTCAGGGTTTTATTACTGAGGTGATGCCCCCCCAAAACTGTTTGATTTCTTTCGTCTACATATATGAATTTAAAGACGTTTGAAGGCCAAACAAATGGATAACAATAGCTTTAAAACCATACCAGTGAGCAGTAACATAAATTATTTGTCAATACGACTTTTCCCCTCTAATCACCAGCACCTTCTCTCTTTTGTTTTCTCTCAGTCTCCTTATCTTTCCCTGTATCTCATCCCTTCCCAAGCTGAGCTTTGATTGATACAGTCTTTTCATTTCAGGAGATTAATCATTTACACATGGATTTATTGAAGGGTACCAGCAAAGTAAATTAAAATAAATTAATTTACAATGTATGCACATTCATTATTAATTTTATGCCTAATATGTTCTTTAATGTTTATTGTCTTGTCAAATTGAAAGTTATGAACTACGTTGTAAATTATATAGGCTATTTTATATGGCTAAATTAGAGAAAAGTTTATTAGTTTGCATCCTTGATCATTTCTGTTTATTTTAGCTGTAAAATTTGAAATGCTTAGTTTAGCTACTTACAGCTTATCTCGTGCTTTATAACCATTAACTGAACCCTCGCATGAAATTTGCAGGTTCTGTGATTATGAAGCCCGCCTACTTTGATTTGATCGGTTTCCTCAAACTTTTTGACACTGACGAGCGATTAGAGACTGCTGAGGCCAGTTCTCCTTGGCATTGTGCAACATCAATGCAGCACCAAAGAAGTATTAATATTAGGCAATAACTTTATTATTCCCACCTCAGAAAAATGCAGAGGTCCAGACCTGAGGAACCATTGGTGGGTACGGCCATGTGTGCATTTGAATCATGCGTGAACTGAGGCGGCTATAGTGATCTGTCATGCCTCATCAAAGAGTGTTAAACAAAGTTTACTGTTTGAACTTTGATATAAAAAGGACTGATTTTGAAAATGAGACTTTGTAACAAAGCCAAAGCACAAATCTTATTGTGATTATTAGATGGGATACGTGACACAAATAATGTTTAGTTTTGTTATTGTTCAAGCATCAACTGAAAACAGCATATAGGGATGTCCCGAGCCGAAGTAGGTGGTGGTATGCACCTCTTTAAGTGGGTTTGCCAACCGCCATTAAAAGGAAAAGAAGATGCTCAAATGTGTGATGCACAAGAAATGGTGAGGTCTGTTCTAGTGCATCACACACGTTTGAGGTTCTGTGTTCAGTGTATTTGATGTGCACATTTGTAATGATCACTCATTCATTTATAGATTTATTCATCTGCCGCCTGTAGACGTCGTTGTTATAACGCGTTGCTATAGGTTGCGTCGTAATTTGGACTTGAATGACTGGCATTCTGGCAGTGCAAGCTTCATGCTTTCTAAAAATATTTCCTCATTATCTTGCATTTACACTGCTTACTGTACATATAAATTACAAGAAGTTTATATGAGTAGTCCCATATTCATAATTATGACCACAAAGCCCGTTTACAATGTCTATCATTGGGCGATTCCAGCGTTACGGACGTGACATTTGCAGTCAAAACCTGAAGTATAAATTCTCATAAATTGTATTCTTTACCAATATATTGAACCATCTCTTTATATTTTTCTAAACCCCTTAAAATAGAGTCCAGATATCAGAAAAGTTTCAGTCTATAAACCTGTTTTATATTTTAAATGAGGGAAATGCACATTTAAATACACAAAGCGGAATTTATCCGACTATGGAAATGCATATAAAATGCTTTAAAATCTGTACCAGAGACATCTAGAGGGTGTTTAATACCACCAATAAAGATTTTTCTAGTTAACTATAGTCATTTGTTTAAGCCATTATTTAACTAATCGCATATTTATATTAAATCAATAGGCCTATAATCCATATAATGAGCTTCAATATATTCCGCTCAAGCACTCGCGTAAAGTTTGCCACAAAGCACAGGCAAAAGTAGATTAAATTAATAATTATTAATGTATAGAAAAATGAGACCTTTTAATTATTTATTAATAAACTAATGTTTTCTTGTCGGCTGCAAGATGAAATTCACAATGCTGATGCTCGTCTCCACTGGACACGCCTTTAGAGAGAAATGTAACCTTCATACAGATTACATAATCAGGGAGTATTTAATTTCATTTTTAATTGGTTCGTTTAACAGTATTTCAAGCTTTCCATGGCTATATTTCTCTTGTAGCCTATGTAAGACACGCTGAGTTTTGTTTCTTTTTTGAGATGCGATCCAGTTTAGAGACAGACAGCAGAAAGCGTATCCTGGTTGTTTTCATTATTTTACAAAATCAAAACGTTTTGTTGTTATTATGAATTTACATACAGGTCCATCTCAATAAATTAGAATGTCGTGGAAAAGTTCATTTATTTCAGTAATTCAACTCAAATTGTGAAACTCGTGTATTAAATAAATTCAGTGCACACAGACTGAAGTAGTTTAAGTCTTTGGTTCTTTTAATTGTAATGATTTTGGCTCACATTTAACAAAAACCCACCAATTCACTATCTCAACAAATTAGAATACTTCATAAGACCAATAAAAAAAAAAAAAACATTTTTAGTGAATTGTCGGCCTTCTGGAAAGTATGTTCATTTACTGTATATGTACTCAATACTTGGTAGGGGCTCCTTTTGCTTTAATTACTGCCTCAATTCAACAAATTAGAATATGGTGACATGCCAATCAGTTAATCAACTCAAAACACCTGCAAAGGTTTCCTGAGCCTTCAAAATGGTCTCTCAGTTTGGTTCACTAGGCTACACAATCATTTCCCCATGATTGTGTAGCCTAGTGAATCAAACTGAGAGACCATTTTGAAGGCTCTGTCATATGTCCAAATCGTTTTTTGAAACTTTGGTCATGATTAGCATGAGAATCCAACTCTTTAACAGTGTAAATAACATGAAATGGCATTAGACCTTCTACTTCAGTGGGAATTTCAAATTATACTAAACATGACTGTTAATTCACTTGCATTGATGTATAACATTAAATTTTTATATAATCATTCTCACAGAACTGATTCAATAGAAGAATGGGTAAAGGGAAGGAAGAGTAGGAGAAGGAACAAATGTAAAATTTTAAAAAGAAATGTGAAGGAAATTAAAAATAGCTTACAAAATTAACACTAGTGTGTGTTCACACTTGTCATGTTTGGTTCTTTTAAAACAAACTCTGGTGAGATTGCACTGTTAGTGCAGTTCATTTGAGTAAGTGTGAACGCTGCCATCCAAACTCTGGTGTGCACTAGGGATGTGCATCTCCATAACTGAGGCCAATGCGATACGCATCT
Organism: Spinibarbus caldwelli; assembly: GCA_039654775.1. Lineage (NCBI taxonomy): Eukaryota > Metazoa > Chordata > Actinopteri > Cypriniformes > Cyprinidae > Spinibarbus > Spinibarbus caldwelli. Next base: position 35,273,938 of record CM077232.1, read on the forward strand.
CGATGCATAGCCAACGATATGATACACTGAAGATACATATGAAGCAGCTAGCGATGCGATACGATTCACCCGTATTATGATGCAGTGCGATCCGATTTTGATTCGATTTGGTTCAACGCAATGCGATTCAATGCAATACAATGCAATGGAAAAAATATGATTGCTTTTATTTCTTTGGTTCAGACGGACAGCAAATCATAAATTAACTTATGTGTCTTCTGACTTCTAACGCCTTGAGGCCTGTTTCATAAAACAAATTTACCAAATAGGCCAGGCTTATTTCAGTTAGTCTGACTCACTGTCAAATGATTTGGTTCCATAAAGCAAATTTAGCAATGATCAGAATCAGTCACTGTTGCAACTTATGCTGGAAAGCTAACCTGGTCCAGGGCAGGCAAACTGTCAGACTAAGCTGAGCTCCTCTAACACTGACCAGTAGGAATGCAATGATATTACCACTGACTCTCTCACATACTATCATAGCCATGCATCCTTTCTCTCTGGTTTTATGACAGCTGTACCTTTTATAGTTAGAACAGATAGCATTAGAACTTTACAATCTAACATTGCTCTTTAAAGCATTAAAATCACTAAACTAAAAGTTAAAATCACTAAATTAAAACTACATTTAACTGCTATAAGAAACGCACATTAACTCATCTGAGCTTAGTAATTAGAACTGTATTAGCTTACATTTTATTTACACATTACAATAATCCCTTTACAGTTACTGCTATCATAAAATGTTTAAAATTCTACAAAAGGCACATTTAATGTTCAACAACGGATATTTTAGCAAAATGCATTTTTGACTCAGAATTATTGCATTCCATCTATTTAGCGTGCATGCGCAACAGCACTCGTTCACTCGCGTAAGACTCGCCCACTCCTGACAGCAAAATGGATATATTTGCATGACTAACATTTACAGATGAAAAATATACTTGTGACATATCAGTTGCAAATGCATTAAACAGCACAAATATATTTTCCATGATGGATTGATTTGATCCAAGATTGACATTAAGGGCTGCTGAAAGGAAAGGAAAGGAGGTGACTTGTGGCCAAGTGTGGTGACCCATACTCGGAATTTGTGCTTTGCATTTCACCCATCCAAGTGCACACACATAGCAGTGAGTAGTGAAACACACACACAACATGAACACACACCTGGAGCAGTGGGCAGCCATATTGCTGTCGTGCCCGGGGAGCAGTTGTGGGTTCGGTGCCTTGCTCAAGAATCTCACCTCAGTCGTGGTATTGAGGGTGGAGAGAGCGCTCCACCTACAATCCTGCCAGACCTGAGACTCGGACCTGCGACCTTTGGGTTACAAGCCTGACTCTCTAACCATTAGGCCATGACTGCCCCAGAATAAGCGTAAGAATAAGCAACCACAAATTAGTTAGATTGTGTGAACTTACATTGTCGTTTATGGAACCGCTTTAGCCCCGATTGATTTGTTAGGTAATTTCAAGTCAGGTTTTGGACTTAATCCCTGCTTTTCCTCAGGTCTCCATAGTGTTGTTGTGATACGTCATATTCACGTGCAGTGGTGATGAGAGAATGCGCTTAAGAAACAGTTTCGAGAGGAGAAATCAATCTACATATAAAATATTGGTCACAGATTATTGGTCACTTTCTAAACAAAAGTGTAGCGTATCCACTAGTAATTATATATAAATAAATCAGTTTTTACCGATGCAAATATGTTAAAACGATGCATCATTTCAATGCCAACTTGTATGTGATGCACATTTTTTTTAAATCAATGCTTCGCATTAACTTTTTTTGCAGATGCACCAAGCGAATCTGTGAATCTTCCCATCCTTTGTGTGCACCAAACAAGCATACCGAGACCTCTAAAAATGAACTCTCTTGCAGTTTGAATGAAATATGAATGCAAAATGAACCAAATACTTCTAAACTAACTAAAAACAGGATGTTATGACAAGATGCAATGCAATGTATCCAAAATAAAATGAGCCGAGGGCAAACGTGGAGCAGTGAGGAGGTAAAGTGCCTTTTATGAGCTCTTCGTTAGTTCACAGGTGCTGAAAATAAAATCATATTTACATGCAACATTGAGTGTGCTTAATCCAGCAATCGCCATTAGGTGTGTTTGACTTAAAGCAGCGCTGAGCAGACCGATCGGTGAATGAGTACTTTGTTGTCATATACACCTATCGGTCTGCTCTGCACAGCTTTAAGTCGAACAAACCTATTGTTTGTTCTGTAAGTTCTGTCACAAAATTTACATCATTCAACCTCACCAATCAGGTCCATGCCTTTAGGTTTGGTATCTTTAGGTTCAATGTCATAAAAAAATGCCATTGTGAATGCTAAGCGAACCATGACCAAATGTATTATTTTCTTTTTTTGGTCTTGACCAAATAAACCAAGAGAACCAAACTACAAGTGTGAACACCCCTTTACTTTGCAGTCGGCTGTAGTCTGAGCGGTGTGTTCAAGCGTGGCTATTTGGTCCAGATACTGCCGACATAAGGTGGCAACACCGTCTGCTTTTTTTGCTGCTAGTTCTTTGAAGTCGACTTGGTGTGTCCCAGACTTTAAAGCTTTCATCAAATCGTTGCAAAGCAGCTTTACAGAAATTTAAATTTTCTATATTATATTTAGGAGTAGTTTATCAGTGGTGACTATGGTAGAAATGTACAGTAAAAATCATGCAGTTATTTAATGATGAAATCAAACAGACGGTGAACACTATTAACTACAATGATTATATGTTACGATCAAACTTATAGCAAAATTTGGTAGTTTTGTATGTTTTTTCAGGGTTGGCATCATCTAAGGTCCTCTGGGAGGTTGGCATCATCTCTTCTCAGGTGTTCGGTCATCTCAGATCTTCATAAGGGCTGGATCCAGACTGAAGCTTGTGTAATTCCTAATTACCTCAGGATGCCAATCCTGTGGCAGAAACAGAGAAGCAAATAGAGACTAAATTAGCGTAGCTGCTGTTCCAACCAAACAAAAATGATGTGTTCAACCCAAGCAAAAGAATGATAGTGTGCATTTGATCAGATATAACTTAAGTATAAGGTCTTGAAATATATTATGTGAATGCTTGGCTAAAGAGATGCGTCTTCAATCTAGATTTAAACGGAGAGAGTGTGTCTGAACCCCGAACGTTATCAGGAAGGATATTCCAGAGTTTGGGAGCCGAGTGCAAAAAAGCTCTACCTCATTTAGTGGACTTTGCCATTTTAGGTATTACCTAGGATACGTTATAGAAGACTAGTTAGGTACGCAGGAGCTAAACCATTAAGGGCCTTATAAGTACGTAGTAATATTTTGCAACTTTTCACATCTTGTGCTTTGAATGGTGTTAAGAAGAAAATAAACAAACAAAACAAAAATCTTTTGCTTTGTGGCTTTAAACTATGGTTAACATTCAGTGCTGTTGCACTACGGGCGTCCCAAGTTCGAATCCCGTCTGGAGGGCCTTTCTCGATCCCACTCCCCTCCCACCGCACTCCGCTTCCTGTCAGCTCTGATCTGTCCTATCATAATAAAGGCAAAAAAAAAATGCCAAAAAGAAATAAAAAAAAAAACAAAAAACTGTGGTTAATTTGTATTTACCTTTTTTCACTTTAGACCTGCTGGTACTGAAAGAGGAGAATCAAGATTGGAATGAAATGGAACAGACTCAGAATCAGTATGAAAAACACCATGATTTCATGACTGGTAAAAAAGCCACACAGACTAAAATGACTTCTATACAAAAAAGAGCTCAGAAAACCAGATCTAACAGCCATTTTACCTGCCATCATTGTGGGAAGAGTTTCGATGAAAAACATAAACTTAAAATGCACATGAGAGTTCACACTGGAGAGAGGCCGTTCCCCTGCCAACAGTGTGGAAAGAGCTTCACTCAAAAAGGAGCCCTTAAAAGACACATAAGAACTCACACGGGAGAGAAGCCTTACATCTGCCAACAGTGTGGAAACAGTTTCACTCAAAAAGGACACCTTAAAAATCACATGAGAACTCACTCGGGAGAGAAGCCATTTATCTGCCAACAGTGTGGTAATGGTTTCACTCAAAAAGCACACCTTCAAAGACACATGAGAAGCCACTCAGGAGAGAAACCTTACACTTGCCGTCAATGTGGAAAGAGTTTTACACAGAAAAGCACCCTTCATTTCCACATGAGCATTCACACTGGAGAGAAGCCTTATACATGCGAACAGTGTGCAAAGAGTTTCCCTGCAAAACAAAACCTTAAAGTCCACATGAGAGTTCACACTGGAGAAAAGCCTTACACTTGCAAGTATTGTGGGAAGAGTTTCACACATGTATACACCTATAATTACCACAAGAGAATTCACACTGGAAAGCAGCTGTTTACATGTGATCGTTGTGGAAAGAGCCTCTCAACAGAATTTAGCCTTAAGTGTCATAAGATCAGTCACACTGGAAAGAAACCCTTCAAATGTGATCAGTGTGGAAAGCGTTTCATACGTAAGGTAAGCCTTAATTACCACTTGAAGACTCATTTAGCAGAGAAATGCTGTAAATGTGCTCAGTGTGGAAAGAGTTTCAGTCATAAAGGTAGCCTCAATTCTCACATGAGAAAACAACACACTCGAGAGAAGCCTGTGGGAAGAGCTTCTCAGAAATAGAAAAATCCTAAGATATGTCTGGAATCATGTGAAGAAACCCACACGAGATTTCACTCAGGAGGGAACAATTTTATATGCCATCATTGTGAAAAGTGTTTCACAGTCAAAGGAAACCTGAAGACTCACATTGGAATTCACACTGGAGAAAGGCCTTTCACGTCTTTGTGTGTTCCTGAAACATCATTCAAGATCATTCTGGAAATAAAGTGCGACTGTGACGAGGTTTACCAAAAGAAGCAATTTCAAAAATCACCGGCATATTCACTCTGGAGGAAGGCCCATTAACTGTGCTCAATGTAATACATTTCTTTTGACCTCACACCTGATAGATACACCTATAAAGTCATGAAAATGAGACAGCATTTTTGTGCTTAATGGAGTAAGATTTAAATGGCCCTGCAATTTAAAATAGCGCCAGAAAATAGGTATCTGTTTGAAATTAAGAATACGCTCACACCACAGCTGAATGTGTGCCATAACTGATCTTGACACCTTCATAGCCATGTCTTTAATTTGTATTAACTTTTTTTTTTATACTTGTCTTGAGGCTTTTTATTTTTATTTTTTTTTCTATATATGATTTCCTATATTCACACCTGACTGTCTCCTTTGCTATAGCTTCAAATATTGCAGTAGAATCGAAAGAGTGTCTATTTAGACATCGTGCCATTCCATATACTTATAACTTGGAACCAAAATATTACATTGTGGCATTACACTGTAAGACAGAAATTTAAGTAAATGATTATAAATAAAATGGCATGGTTCATAAACTACATGAAGTAATGAACATTGGACTGAATTATTTGATGCATGTTTAGTGAGCAAATGCACAAGTAAACATGTTTTAAGTCTAGACTTAATTATGGCTAATCTTAGGGTTGGGTATCGTTTGGGGTTTTTACAATACGGTGCCAAATCAATACTTTTAAAATGGTACCGGTGCCTAAACCAAAACTTAAAAAAAAAAAAAAAATAGCCACAAAATGATGGTGGATGATATTAAAGAACAGCTTTTTTATTGGGGGGGGGGGACATGGATTAATTCAAATTTCTTTTGAGAGAAGTGTTATTTTTTTCTATTTTTAGCCAAAATAGGATAGGAATAGGACCCAAAATTGTCCATTATTGAGCGCTATAAATACATGTAATGTCTGTTTTATTCATACTGTAAGATGGAGGGCGCCCTTGTGCAGAAACTCCATATATACATCACAAAAGTAATAGAAGTCATGACACTCCAGGAAATCCCTCATATGGACAAAAGCATCCAGCTGTCGCCGTAGCTGTGTAAAAAGAAGATAGAAAATATTTTGAAACAAAAACAATAAACACTTGACTGCGACAATATATGGTTAATCTGTGTTCTTCAAGCCCTTTTGGGTATTTTCAAAATAATTCAGTATATTTATAATCCATTGCTAATCAACATAGCCTTATAGTTTAGAATATATTTTCTGCCTCATTCTGTGATAAGAAGCCACATCAGTTCACAAAAGGATGCTATTTGACTGATGTTGTGGAGTAAAAACATGTCATAATGTTTCTTTTGTTGGACAAAAGTAAAACTGTGGAAAAGTGGGAGTGTAGAGGGTGGGAAGAGGGGAGAAAACAACCAATAAAACACAGACCTACAACACACTCATTATACAGACATATTAATTTTAAAATATCTTTAAAACAAAGAATAAAGGCTGTTAATTTTTGTTTACTCTTCTTTGAATTTTCAGTCCATATCATTGTTTGCTGTGTGCAGGGGTGTCGCACCCGTGGGGGATGTGGGTGTTTTAACACCCACACTTTTCCTGGTGAGAGGGTTCAACACCTGCACTTTTTCTGCAGTTTTTCCGCAGTTTTGCACAAACGCCTTACAGCAGTCGCTCCTCCGTTTCTCTGGCTGCTCTGTGTCTGCGCTCGCTGCGGCTCTCTCTCAAACATGACACCTGCTTTGAGGGTGACCGGCTGTGATTGGCTGTTCTGCCTTAAGCCCCGCCTCTCTCGGTGTGTTAGATTTATCGGAGGAGGCGGGAACTTATGGTTATGGTTATTTACATCTCCCTTTTCCAGGTACTTCGAATGAGTGTTTATGCTTTTGAGGTTTAAATAAGCTTGATATGTGTTTGGGAAGATGTTCTGTTTATGTTTTGTTGACATGTCGAGTGTTTTCTGTATTATATTTCGTTTTTTAGACTAATGGTAATTGCTATTGGGATATTGTTCAGCAGCTAGCTAAATTCGGTTATGTATGTGGCATGTAATGTATAAAGTAACTGTGATGAAGAAGGCAGAGAATTGATGAGGAGGAGGGACAAACTGTCATTGTTAAGCAGTGTATTTATGGGTTTATTGCCAGTGCAATTGATTTTGATATTTTGAGCATTGTTTGTTGATTAGCTGAATACTTTTGCGGATACTCACCTTTTGTACCTGTTGATTGTACCTGTTGAGGAGAAAAAAGTGAGAAATTATATCATTGTTTGCATACCTGTTGAAGAACTATGAAAGAAAAGTGTATATTATTTTAATGTTTAAAAACAGTAAATTGTTACATTATTTATACCACCAGAGAAAAAGCTTTGTGTGGGAGTTTTTTTTTTATCTCCCCTTTTCAAGGAGCAAGTAAGCAAAATTTAGCAGCCAGTCCTGTCAGACCCATGTCACTATCAAGCTTACCACTGTCTTTTTGTCACGCAGTATCATTAGATGCAGAAAAGAAAGAGGCAGGAGAAGATTGACACCTTTTTCAAGAGAAATCCTGTAAGTGAAGTTGAGAGCTGAAAGTTGAAAAATGTTGACATTAAACAACAGTTGCTTATTACCATTAGATATTGTTTGCATTTATTTCATGATATTACTTTTCAATATTCACTGAGGTGCTAGTGCCACAGCTGTAACTGTTTGACCCTGTTCCTTTACCACTGCACCCTTGTTTAGGAGCGGAAGTTGCTGGAGGCATCAGTTTCAGAGAGAGCACAGGAAGATTCACAGGTGAGCAATGAAATGAATGTTACAGTTTGTGAAAGAGGTCTATGAAGGAAGAGAGGCCATGTGTGTGTGTTTGTTTCTGATTCTGATTCTTTAGCAAGTCTACTGTTGTGTATTTTCACAACAGAGTTTTGACTTATTTTCTGTGTGTTCCGAGTGTGTTTTTATACTTTTCTAGTATCACTCATTTAAATGGGAAGCTTTTTATATCTTGTATGTTATACCTTTTTTACCCTTCTGTCATTGTATTCATCGTTTTTATTGTTAACAAACAGCGCATTAATTTGTGCATATTTCATTGAAGAAGACATGATATGTGCGCGAACGGTGCTGGTTCATGTTTGGAGCACGACAGAATATGAAATATGCTCACAAAAACTTAAAACATGCTTGCTCCGGTCCGAATATGAACTATGATCCGCGCAGTGAGTGTTATTAAACTCATCGCGGCGCTCCGTGCAGAAACCACTCTCTCATCCGCGCTCCACTTGTTGTTACATATTAAATATTGTTACGGTGATGTTTACAGAGATGAACTGACAGAGTGGAAGCTCTTTCATGAGATTTGAATTCTCTGCTGTAATACAACCTCATGCATAATACAGCGCAGTGATTGGATCATACGAGTTTATTCTCATGAATAATACTGAGGAAAGCTCAGAAAACTGATGACGTTGACGCATATTCTCCAGCCACAGCAGCCAATCACCACTCCAAATTAACGCGCATACATCACTTTTTTGTGACGTAGGTTCAACTTTTCTTTTTGAACCGGAAAAATGAAATTGCTCCAAAAAATTGCTATTGTTGTTTTCACTGATGTGCAATCTGTTCATATATATTAACATTTCAAAAAATGAGTTTTACGGTTTCATGACACTTTAAGCATGTTTAATGTAGCTAACTAGTGTATTTATACTTAACTAATGCATAATTCTGGACCCTTAAAATAAAGTGTTACTTATTTAATATTGCTTTACACAGACTTTAACAAATGTTATCTGGTGCAATGTAATGTTTGGACGCTTGTGAATGTCATAACATATGTTAAAATGATGCATTCAAGCCATGTTGGAAATATCGTATTTATGAGCTCAGTGCAACGCCACAACAAAGTCATAAATAAAAGTGGGTAGCTCGGGATTTTCTTTAAGCCCCAATCTTTACAAGTTGGGGGCATGTCAGTGAAAAACCTGGCGGTTTATCACAATACTTGCAGGTATCTAGCTTTGACTTCATTTTATTTATTTTTTTTATTACAACAAAATGTAATAGCACTGTAGTATAGCAATATAATATGTAACGATAAAGTATACAGTTTGATTATAAATTAATTAAAAACATACAAAAGGAAAACACTGGTGCACATTCTTTGTTCTTTATTTTATAGCTGTAGATTTTAAAGGAAAAAATATATCCATATTCCAATATGTTTTTCCCTCAACTTAGACGAGTTGATACGTGCCTCTCCCGTCTCAGTGCGTGCACTTAATCGCTCTAGCGCGGCACCACTATGCTAACGTTTAGCTTAGCACCATTCATTCCTTAGGATCCAAACAGAGATGAATTTAGAAGCTACCAAACACTTCCATGTTTTCCCTATTTAAAGACACTTCGACCTCGGCGCAGTAATATTGGTTCTATTGATGGAAGTTAGAGGGAGAGGGGGAGTTTTCAGGAGTGATGATATTACTGCGCCGAGGTCGAAGTGCTGAGAGAAGTACTCTTCCGCCATACATTATAGTTATCATTTTTTATCCGCTTAGAAAATCGCCACTGTTTATTTTGTGTCACCATACTTACTATTAAGGTTAGATATTAAGGTCAGTAGGATTTTGTGATTTGCGCCATACCCTCTCTGCAGCCCTGAGCTTAGAACGATGTTCAAGGAGAACGTCAGATAGCCAAGGGGCAGAAGGGGTGGTACGGGCTGGCCTGGAAGATAAGGGGCAGAAAGTATCTAAACAAGACGTCAGAGTGGAACAGAAAGTATCAGCAGCACTGTTAGCATCAAGAGATGATAACTGTTTAGGGGAAGGAAGCGAAGATGAAACCATAGCCGATAGCCAGGAGGGTGAGAGTGAGTGTAAGTTACGTCGAAAAGTGACATGTGGAGGGGTATGTGTTGTGTCAGGAATCATGTTGAGGTTAAGAGTGAGTAGGAAGTGATCCGAGGTGTTCAGTGGAGTAACCACCACATGATCAGTGGAGCAGTGTCGTGTGTAATAAGGTCCAGTTGGTTGCCTGATTTGTGAGTAGCCGTAGTTAACACTCTCTTGAGATTAAAAGAGACAAGCAGAGTGTGGAAGTCTGCAGCCTGAGGTTTATCTAGGTGGATGTTGAAGTCTCCACGTATAACTAAGGGAGTGCCATCCTCAGGAAAGGTTGAGAGCAACACATCTAATTCTTCCACGAAGATACCTAGTGGACCTGGAGGTTGATAAACAACTACAAAATGAATTTTTAGAGGGTAGGTAATAGTAACCGAATGTGATTCAAAGGAGCTGTTGATACTCAGAGATGGTAAAGGAGTAAATTTCCAATTATTAGAAATGAGCAGACCAGTACCTCCACCTCTTCCAGTCAAACGGGGGGTATGGGAAAAGGAGAAATTATTGGAGAGTGCTGCAGGTGTAACATTGTGCTCTGGTTTGATCCAAGTCTCTGTCAGGGCCATGCGGTTTAGCCTTGAATGACTAGTAATGGAAGTAATGAAATCAGCTTTGTTGACAGCAGATTGACAATTCCAGAGACCAATAGAAAAAGAAAGTAGTGTATTAGCAGACATAGGCAAAGTGCACAGGTTGTTAGGATTGTGCTGCCTGCAGTGTGTGATACGAGGTTTGAGAGTAGTAGTGATAGTAGTGATCTGAAAACTGCATTAAACAGTGTGTAAATGCACCTAAATGCACTTTCTAATGCAGCTTCTGTGTTTTCTCTGCATTGCAAAGATTAATTTTGTCAATACTGATTACATTTGCTTGGTAACAGCCCAAATGACTTATTATTCTAATTGACTGATTCAATTTAAGAATTTGACTGAAAAGAAGATGCACACTTTTAGAAAAATGGCTTTATAAAGGTAAAAATGCCCATAAAAGGTAAAAATCAATTTAAACTTATTGGAAAAGATTAATTTCTATCACTGCTGTGAACTGATCACCACACAGAATATGAAGAATATCAAAAACTTTAGGAGTCAGCTGTCCACAGTAGTCTTTAAGATATAAGCACAATAACACACTCAGCAAAATATCATCTAATTATCGTTATCGATAAAATCCCAGAAAATATTGGGATATTATTTTTTGTCGATATCGCACAACCCTAATTTATTTAATGTTTTGTTTAGAAAAATAAATATGGGAAGTGCCCTTTTTTCCACTTGAGCCCCTGCTCCTCAAAATGTCTGCACACGTCCCTGCATTTAGATGCAATGAAATGAAAGATGCTTCATAAAGTTTCACTTGGTTATATACATGTAGTCAGGAATTATAGTTTGGAAAAAGTCTAACGAGTAAAATGTGTACAAGTTATATCATAGTAACAATAACTAACACAAGTAGGCTAATATAAGAAAGACTTACTCATGTAAATGATCTCCTTCTGAATTGAGCCGTGCATCAAATCTCCTGAGGCCTTGTAATCCAACGCTTATTTCTCACAGCGCGTCTTCTTTCAGAAACGACAAGCAGCCGAGATGAACTTGAATAAAGGTCTTGCTCCTTTGTTCGCGGTGCTGTTGTGGGTGTTTACATGTCTGCGCGCCTCATGTGGACGATTGTAATAACAAAAGCGAAAGTAGCTTACGGGCGTGGTCACATTAAAAATAATTAGTTCAGATAGAGAAACTGGACATGGCGTTGGTTTCAAATATTTAACAATGAATATTTGTTTTCGATGGGACTCGCTTCATTTAAAAGTAGACATGTCTAGCTTTCTATAGATATATTTCTCATGTCTGTGTGTCATGTATTCGCTGAGTTTCAGTTCATTTTAGTGACGTTTCTAAAAGCAGTTTGTGGAGACGGAGAAGACAGAACACGCACCCTGTTTATTTTCTTTATTTGACAAAATCACAACATTTTGTTGTTATTGTGAGTGTACACAAATAAAAGTAGACACCTAACAGTTTTGAATGATGTATAACACTTATTTGTGTGACAAAAATCGACAGAGTATTTTTAGTGTCTTTCACACTGATCTTAAAAAGAGTAAGTTGTTCGCGCCAGCACGACTGTCGACCCCAGGGAGTTAAGACTGCGCCAGACAGCCAGCTCTTTAACCTCCTGTATGTAAGCAGATTCTTCTCCGTCCTGAATGAGGCTGATGACTATGTCATCTGCAAACATTAGGAGCTTGACAGAGGGGTCTTTAGATGTGTAGTCATTGGTGTAGAGGGACAAGAGCAGTGGGGAGACAACACAGCCCTGAGGAGCTCCAGTGCTGATGGTGCGGGTACTGGATGAGAATTTTCCCAGCCTCACTAGCTGCTACCTGTCTGTCAGGAAGCTGGTGATCCACTGACAGACGGAGGTGGGCACGTAGAGCTGAGTTAGTTTGGGCAGGAGGAGGTTCGGAATGATAGTATTAAAAGCCGAGCTGAAGTCCACAAACAGGATCCTCACATAAGTACCTGGTCTGTCTAGATGCTGCAGGATGAAGTGCAATCCCATGTTGACTGCATCAACCACAGGCCTGTTTGCTCGGTAGGCAAACTGCACATGGTTTGTTTAAAAATCAAGTCACCTTTATTTATATAGCGCTTTTAACAATACAAATTGTGTCAAAGCAACTGCACAATATCAAAACAGGAAAATAGTGTGTCAATAATGTAAAATGATTTGAATAAAATGAATGAAAGATTAAACACTCAATTTTCAGTTAAAGGCATTTCATTATTGAATTCAGTGATGTCATCGTCCAGCTCAGTTCAGTTTAAATAGTGTCTGTGCAATCAGGTCGACGATATCTTTGGAAATGAAGTGTCCCCAACTAAGCAAGCCAGAGGCGACAGCGGCAAGGAACCAAAACTCCATCGGTGACAGAATGGAGAAAAAAACCTTGGGAGAAACCAGGCTCAGTCGGGGGGCCAGTTCTCCTCTGGCCAAACGAACCAGCAGTTTGTTCCAACTGCAGCAAAGTCAGATTGGAAGGGCTCAACTGGTTCCAGTGGTCTTTTCCCGATGGCTGTCTAGGTGGCGGGGTCCTCACTGGGGATCTGTCTCTGGGGCTCATCTAGGTGTCCTGGTCTCCGCTGACGTTCAGGGCTGTAGAGGTCATCTCTGGGTGCTGATCCACCATCTGATCTGGATACGAACTTGATCTGGTGACTGCAGTGACCATCTGGGCTGGATATGGACCGGATCAGGTGGCTACGGTGACCTCGGAATAAGAAAGAAACAGACTAATATTAGCGTAGATGTCATTCTTCTTACGATGTAACAAGCACATCGTGTGTTATGGGAAGTGTTCCCGGTTCCGGGTTGATCTAGTTAATGCAGCCTAAAAATCCTTTAATGGATTTGAATATTAGAAGCGTATTAGTGTGTTATGTGTAAGCCAGGTTAAAGAGATGGGTCTTTAATCTAGATTTAAACTGACAGAGTGTGTCTGCCTCCCGAACAGTGTTAGGTAGATTGTTCCAGAGTTTGGGCGCTAAATAAAAAATGGATCTGCCGCCTGCAGTTGATTTTGATATTCTAGGTATTATCAAATGGCCAGAGTTTTGAGAACGTAATGGACGTGAGGGACTATAATGCGATAAGAGCTCGCTCAAGTACTGAGGAGCTAAGCCATTCAGGGCTTTATAAGTAATTAACAAGATTTTAAAATCTATACGATGTTTAATAGGGAGTCAGTGCAGTGTTGACAGAACCGGGCTAATGTGGTCATACTTCCTGGATTTGAACCATTTGTAGTTTTATTAAGCGTGCAGAACAACCGCCCAATAAAGCATTACAATAATCTAACCTTGAGGTCATAAACGCATGAATTAACATTTCTGCATTTGACATTGAGAGAGTAGGTCTCAGATAAGAGATATTTTTAAGATGAAAAAAGGTAGTTTTACAAATGCTAGAAACATGGCTGTCAAAGGAGAGATTGCTATCAAATAGCACACCTAGGTTCCTGGCTGATGACGGAGAATTTACAGAGCAGCCAACAAGTGTTAGATAGTGTTCTAGGTTATTACTTTTGGGGGTTTTAGGTCCGATAATTAACACGTCTGTTTTTTTAGAATGTAGCAGTAAGAAATTACTCATCATCCAGTTTTTTATATCGACTATGCATTCCATAAGTTTCTCAATTTGGTGTCTTTCTCTCTCACAAGAGTCACCTAAGAGGGGAATTCCCCCCATTTTCAAAAATGAAATTCAGGCACTGAATAAATGTCTAAAAATACTGATTGGAGTATCAATATAAATAATTCTACATAATAAAAAGACGGCTTTAAAAAGATTGGTATCGGTGATCGGCAGATATTGCTTTCTGTGATCGGCGATCAGTGATCGGTCTCAAAAATCCTGATCGGAGCACCCCTACTGATATAGCCTTTGTGAAGGTTGATGATACGTATTAATCTGTTAATGAAACAAAATATATTTTGTGTGTAGGCCTATTCCTTTTTTTATGTAGCCTATTTTATTCTGTTTTGTCCATTCACAGACGCATACTAACGCATAATAGTGAATCGCCATTGCGACTTACCTATGATGAATTTACAGCTGAGCGTGGTCATTTCACATATATTTTGTACAGATTTTATTTTGTTGTGGCAAGTATTTAATTATCCTGCCCAGAGAAAAACCATTGGATTTTGCAACAGACATGCAACTCATTGTCTCCATGCAGTTAATTAATAAACAATCGGTATCGGCCCTTTTCATGCTATTTCCGATATGCCGATGGCTCTAAATTAATCAAAAATCGGCCGATAAATATCAGCGGCCGATACATCGGTGCATCCTTACTCTGCACTGTACATCTAAAACCAGCAAGCACATTTCCTTTGGCCATTGCCCTTACTGAGGCCAAGCCCAAATCACTGGACTTCATTAAAGTCATAGCAGATGAACTGAACTTGATTCTAATAAATGGCTTCTCATGGGGAGAAACAACAGTCAATGTGAGATTGAGATGTTTTACATGTGATGCACCAGCAAAAGCCATGCTGAAGTGCATCAAACAATTCTCAGGTTACTATGGCTGTGACAAATGCACCCAAAAAGGCAACTGGGAGGGGCGCATGACTTATCAACAAGTGCATGACCTCATTTTGAGGGATGATGGAGGGATGACACCAGCCAGAGCACCATCAGGAAAATACTGTGTCCCCTTTCAGCAATCTCCAAATTGACATGGTCAAGTCTTTTCCTGCTGACTACATGCACCAGTGCTGCCTGGGAGTGAAATGCTCCTACTATGATCACGGGGCAAGTTAGGGCATCGGCTATCGCCAGCTCAGCTGAGGGAGGTCAATCAGAGGCTAAGGGATTTGAGATGTGACATACCCCATATATTTGCCAGGAAGCCATGCAGTTTGGATGAATTGGAGAGGTGGAAGGCCACTGAATTCAGACAGTTTATGCTCTACACAGGCAAAGTTGTTCTGTGGTGAGTCCTACCAGAAACACTGTACAGTCATTTCATGGCCTTTAGTGTGGCGATGTGTATACTAGTGTCTCCACATTTAACACAAACCTACAAAATGTATGCCCATGAATGAACTCAAGGCCGGCACATATATGGTGAAGAATTTTTAGTGTACAATGTGCACTCACTGCTTCACCTCACTGCTGATGCCACCACATATGGGTCATTAGAAAAATGCAGTGCCTTTTCATTTGAAAGCTACCTGCACCAGCTGAAAAAGAGGGTTAGATCAGGAAACCATGTCCTAACCCAAGTAGCAAAACGGCTCCAAGAACATTCACAGATTCCAATAGAAACAAGCGAAGAGAGAACAATTCAAATGAAACATCCTTATGATGTTTACATTGTTAGCCCAACATCCTGCTGTGAAGTTCTAGAGAGAACCAACTCTGGAAAGCTCTTATCCAGTCTTCTTGCACTTGACATCGTACCTTTGTGAGCCATGTGATTCAAGGATCTATGGAGCCTTTGTATTTGGTCCATCATAGATGGAGATTATGGACAAGATTAACTTACAAGGAAGGGGAATGATCCTTGGGGACGGGCATAGCCGCGTTTCCTTTCTCTCCTCCATGATCTCGATTAACAAAGAAAAGGAAATATGTATACAATATTTTTTTCTCTCATTGCTTTAATGTCCTGACTTATATTTCTTTGCCCTCATTACTCAGGAGTGTTCTTCTGTTTGTAATAGGTTGGATTCTACGTAGTGGTTTTTGATGAGGAAACTCAATTGCTGTGGCGCCTGCATCATGGGTAGAGGAGGTGAATGGGGTAAGGATACACACACACACACACACACACACACACACAAGTCCATAGTTAGGAAAAAGTAAGATGTTATGAACTTTTTCCTGAAGTGTTTTAGGTTCTAAAATGCTACTGGCCCCGTATAAATGCAGATTCCATGGCAAAGGCCTCCCACAGGCCAGATGAGCTCTGGAACCGATATAAAATAAGAATAATCTCTGAGACTGGTGAGAAACTGAATAAAGATATAGTCATATGGAGGTACACTGCCTTTACATACTTAAAAATGATTATCAAAATTATAAAGACAACACAAATTTACTACAAGACAGCTAGAGAGCGAGCCAAAAAAAATAAAAAAAAAAATTGTCAAAACTTCTAATGTGGATAGTGAGGAATAGGTGGAAAAAATGTGGAAGCAAAAAGTACCAGCAAGAGACTGGACAGATAGTGAAGGTAAACACGTGACTGCTTTTTCTTGCATTACTCCACTGTTAATGAATAGAAATCATGTCAAATACCATGCATGATTACAGAGGTAACTACTATGTATATATAAAACTAAACACACACACACACACACATACTGTCTTATCCTGAATTAATAGGAGAATATGAGATGCCACCGAAACAAAAGAAAAAAAACAAAACAAAAAACGCCCACATCCTCTCCAAACCCACCTCCAAGTCTTCCTAAGCCTCCGAGTTGTAAGTAAAATATTTCACTTTTGGTGTAATTTCTTGTGTTGTGTTGATTTGATCGTGGTGTGTCCGGTGTGGGAGTCAATTAGTCAGAGGTGGAAAGTCCAGGGGTCAGAAAGTAAAAGTCCTGCCATATGTTTATTCCACTCATGAACTCAGCCAGCTGATTTCACTAATTAGTTCTACATCCTGGCTGAAAATCTGTGCTAATAAGCAAATCCAGGTGATTGGAACAAAATACTGAGGAGGACTTTTACTTTCTGAGCCTGGACTTTCCACCTCTGCAACTGGTGAACATGCAAAAAAAGTACAGTCCCAGATGGTGTGACCATAGCTTTCCAGGCTTTGTGTGCAATACAAACAGGGGCCAGTTGCATAAACTGCTTAGACTAGTCTTAAAAACTAGGCTAGTCATTTAATTTGTTTTCTTAAAGACTGGTCATAACTGCTTAAAGTCCGTTACAAAAAGATAGATTGGCCCAATCTAAGTCAGAAAATTAATACCGATTACCTCTTCTCTAACTGCTAGTTGGTCACCGTATTTCTTAAGACATAATCTTAACATAGTGGCTATGTTTATGCAACTGGCCCCAGATTTCTGATGAGAATCCAGGGGTCCAGAATAACATTTGAGAGCAGTGGCACCAGCGCCACTAAGTTCTACAGATGGTGGCACAAGGAGCAGATTTGGTAGCGCTGGGGGTTGGTGTGTGGAAGTATTAAACATATAAATAATTTAATCAGAAAATTACTATTGTTTTGCATTAATAAGTGCAGTTACTAACAATGTTCATTTCTTGTTTATTTCATGTTTATACAGATTTTACAGTGAAGCACTAAGCTTGAGTTGGGAAGCATACAAAATTTAATTTTATTAACCACAGCAACATGCAAAATCTAATTTTTTATATAGAAAATTTATATATTTTACTCATTAAATGTACCATTATTCTTCTATAGTATTATATGGAACTGACCAACAACTTCAGTGATTGTCATTTAGTCGCAAATTGAAGAAAAATTTGTTTTTCAAGGCACTTTGTTACTTTTGAGTTGAGTTGAGTTGAGTTGAGCTTTATTGTCATTCCGCTACATGCGGGGGCATACAGTGGAACGAAATGTCGTGCCTCACAGGACCACGGTGCTACATAAATACAGGCATACAGCAATGAAGTAAAACAATATAAACCTATACACAAACTATCCTACTGATAGATTTTGACTATAAATATACTATCTATATAAAAAATTTACCTATACATAAACTAAAAAATACAAACTATACAAACTATACGAATGCTTCAGATAAATACTGTACATGTGCAAAGAGAGACAATGTGAGTTCAAGCAGCTGGCTGGGGAACAGTGCAGGATGATTTGTAGTGCATGAGCATGTAAACATACATATATTACTGATATTACTGAGTCTTTTTGTGGGATTTGTGTGCACACAGCAGTGTGTGTGAAAAGTGACTAGTGCGCATAGAGGAAGAGAGTGTGCTACTATAGGTGGTTTGTACAGGCCCACTCACCTGTAGCACTCTTCGATTGCACAAACAAAGTTCCATAAGTTCCAGATTGTCCATGTTTCAGGAGGTAGGGGGTTTGTATGGGGATTCAGAGAGGGGCGGGGTGACTTGAGTTCAGGGCTCTCACAGCCTGGGGGAAAAAGCTGTTGAGCAGTCTGGCAGAGCGGGCTCTGATGCTCCGGTACCGTCTACCTGATGGTAGGAGCTGGAAGAGACTGTGGGAGGGGTGTGTGGAGTCCTTTACGATACTGTTGGCTTTGCTGGAGCATCGTTTGAGGAAAATGTCCAGGATGGAGGGGAGAGGGGCACCGATGATCCTTGCAGCTGTGTTCACTGTCCGCTGGAGGGTCTTGCGGTCTGCTGCAGTACAGTTCCCGTACCAGACAGTGATGCAGCTGGTCAGCACACTCTCAATGGTGCCCCTGTAGAAAGTGGTGAGGATGGGTGGAGGGAGACTTGCTCTTTTCAGCCGGCGGAGGAAGTGTAGGCGCTGTTGTGCCTTCTTGGAGAGTGACATGGTGTTGGTGGTCCAGGTGAGGTCCTCTGTGATGTGCACCCCCAGGAATTTAGTGCTGCTGACTCTCTCCACAGGCGAGCTGTCGATGGTCAGTGGGGGGTGATCAGCGGAGTTTCTCCTGAAGTCCATCACAACCTCCTTTGTCTTCTCCACATTGAGTGACAGGTTGTTTGCACCACACCATTCAGCCAGCTGTGCCACTTCCTCTCTGTAGTGCGTTTCATCGTTGTTGCTGATGAGACCTACCACTGTTGTGTCATCAGCGAACTTGATGATGTGGTTGGAGCTGAACTTGGCAGTGCAGTCGTGGGTCAGCAGCGTGAAGAGCAGCGGGCTGAGCACACAGCCTTGTGGGGCACCTGTGCTCAGTGTGGTAGTGCTCGAGGTGTTGTGGCCGACACGGACTGACTGAGGTCTTCCGGTTAGAAAGTCCAGAATCCAATTACAGAGGGAATTGTTAAGGCCCAGTAGGTTTAGTTTATTTGTGAGCTGTTGTGGGATTATTGTGTTGAATGCTGAGCTGAAGTCAATGAACAGCATTCTAACATAAGAGTCTTTATTTTCTAGGTGGGTAAGAGCCAGGTGGAGGGTGGAGGAAATTGCATCGTCTGTGGAGCGGTTTGGACGGTATGCAAACTGGAGCGGATCGAGTGTGTTGGGGAGGCTGGTTTTGATGTTGTGCATGACTAACCTCTCAAAGCACTTCATTATGATTGGAGTCAGTGCTATGGGACGGTAGTCATTTAGACAGGACACAGGTGATTTCTTTGGTACCGGTATGATTGTTGTGGATTTGAGACATGTGGGGACGACTGCCTGGCTCAGCGAGGTGTTGAAGATATCTGTTAGGACATCTGTCAGCTGTACAGCACAGTCTTTCAGTACACGGCCAGGTATGTTGTCGGGACCCGCAGCTTTGCGTGGGTTAATCCTAGATAGGGTCTTCCTTACGTCGGCTGGAGACAGGCAGAGCGCCTGGTCGTTGGGAGGTGTGGGCAGTTTTTGTGCAGGTGTGTCATTCTGCATTTCAAACCGTGAATAAAAGTGGTTGAGTGTATCTGGGAGAGATGTGTCATCATCACAGGCCTGTGGCGGGGGCTTGTAGTCTGTGATGGTCTGAATGGCTTGCCACAGACTCCGTGTGTCTCTGCTGTCTGTGAAGTGATTGTTGATTTTTTGAGCATATGACCGTTTTGCATTTTTGATGCTGCGGGACAGATTGGCTCTTGCTGTTTTGAGGGCTGCTTTATCTCCTGATCTGAAAGCTTCATCTCTGGTCTTTAGCAGCCCACGAACCTCTGCTGTCATCCATGGTTTCTGGTTGGCGCGTGTGGTGATGGTCTTTGTGACTGTCACATCATCTGTGCACTTTTTGATGTAAGCAGTCACAGTTTCAGTGTACTCCTGTAGGTCTGTGTGGTTGTTGTAAGTGGCTGCCTCTTTAAACATGTTCCAGTCTGTGTCCTGGAAGCAGTCCTGCAGTGCAGAGGTAGCATTTTCTGGCCATACTGTGATCTGCTTTTGAACCGGTTTGGTGAGTTTGAGAAGTGGGCTATATGCTGGGATTAGCATAACAGAGATGTGGTCCGAGTACCCGAGGTGGGGGCGGGGTTCGGCTTTGTATGCGTTCTTAACTGTTGTGTAAACAAAGTCCAGTGTGTTGTTTCCCCTTGTTGCAAAGTTCACATGTTGGTAGAACTTTGGCAAAACTGTCTTTAAGTTTGCGTGGTTGAAGTCACCGGCTATGATGAAAAAGCCGTCGGGGTTATTTGTTTGTTGTTCGCTGATGGCGCTGTACAGTTCGCGAAGCGCGTCCTTAGCGTTTGCACACGGAGGAATGTAAACCGCGACAATAACAATGGCCGTGAACTCCCGCGGCAGATAGAACGGTCGACACTTCACAACCATAAACTCCACCAGTGATGAACAGTGTTTAGATACTACCGCAGCATTGTTACACCATTTTTTGTTGACGTAAACACACAAGCCACCCCCGCGTACTTTATACACAAAAAAAGTGTAAAACTGACAAAATATGATTTCTTGGTAATTTGATATTTTATAATGGTGATTTTATTATTTCAAAATATAAAGCAAAAAGTAGAAATGAATGACTAATAAGCCAATAAGTGCTCCTCTGCTGCCATCTACTGGTTAGAATGGTGATTTGATTTTTTTTTTTTTTTTTTTTTTTTTTTTTTTAATTTTACACAACTGTTTGTTTATCACAAAGTATATTTTGGTCATCCCATTAAAGTAACATTCAAATGGGATCATTTTATAGAGTTTTAAAGTGCTGAACACAGTTGTGTGAAATGCTTGAAATTCACTGAAAACTGAATTTCTCTCAAAACGTTGTACAAACCCTGAAATGAATAACGTAATAACATTCGACTATTTCTGCCATAACACCATGGTTAAGTTAGCGTTACTATTTCTGGTATTCTGATGTACGTCAGCGCTGTGAGATCTGTTTATAACAGAGATTTCTGTGCAGAATTTGAATGATTCTCACTAGATCTCGCAGCACTGTGCTGTAACAGTGCCACGAAATCAACTTTGTTTCCCGAGTAAAGCTGTTCTGGGCTCGGACAAGTGTGTTTGCGTTGCAGTCCGAGCTGATAAACGGTCTGTGCTGCGCAGCTCAAATGAGTAGCAATATTTTGTTTCGTTTGCTGTTTGATGTTTCTCATATGCAACAGAAATGGCAGTGCTTATGAGTTGAACAATGCGGTGGTCGCGCCAGTGCGACCGCTCACAAAATTTAGTCACACCGGCAGAAAAATTGGTTGCAGTCTGGAGCCCTGGAATCCCATTTAAAAAATGTTTTTGACCAATTAAGTTTTAGGTTGGTATTTTTTGCCATGGCTTTTTGTGTAACAGTGTAACAGTGCCTGTAACAGTGCCTGTAAGTTACAGTGCCTTGCTAAAGTACTCCTGAACTGTAAGGTTATTTCATGCTTTCAATGTCTGTTCTCAGACAAAGCCACCTACTGACATCACAGGCACTGCCCATGCACCTGAGGAAGATGTGCCATCCCTGCCTAACCTTTCTGCTGATAATCCTTTCCATGGTATGTGCATTTAATGTTGGGTATTTATCCATATTATTCAGTGAATTAAGCACCTTAACTAAACAAAAACTGTGTACCTTAAATTGCGCTGTCTGTGGTTATCGATTCAATTCAAAAACAATTTTTGCAAATTCAGAATGATCCTATTCAAGACTTTTCACAATTAAGCTCGATGCGATTTACATTTTGATTCTGCATTTAAGTGCATTTACAGGATTATTTAAATGCTTCCCCTACATTCTTTAAATGCTTAGAGTGCAAATTAGCTGCCTTTATGGAGTCAGAGAGTGAGGGCAATAAAAAAAACAAACACTTTTGTAAGGGGTTAGTTTAATGATTCTATGGCATGACATATGGCATACATAGAAATTTATGTGAGCCAAGATTTAAAAAAAAAAAAAACTAATTTGTGTTAACTATTGCCTAGCATACCATTAATGTATAGGCTAACATTTTTATGTTATACCTTTGTATGATGTGAGCTTCTTTGTTATTTTCATAAAATAAAAGGCTGCAGTAATTAACTTATCCTTTCTATTGGCGAATGATGATTCTTAAACAAAATGCGCTGGATGTTTATAGTAACAAACGCAACTTTTAATGCATCTGATTGACAGATAAACCTTCCGCTCTTATTTTAAGGTTGTTATTAAAGTTGTGGTTATTTGAACACTTTCCTTCGTACATTCAATTTAAGAATGTTTTTAACGTTGTTAAAAGTAATTTATCATTCAGTGGAACTGTGTGTATTCTTTTAGACACTTACATTGTTTTTGCTCGAATGTGAGCATTTGCCCACTCAAGTCGGTTACGACGACGAACTGCAGTCAGGTTGAGACCCCGATGAGGACGACGAGCATGCAGATGAGCTTCCCTGAGATGGTTTCTGACAGTTTGTGCAGAAATTCTTTGGTTATGCAAACCGATTGTTGCAGCAGCTGTCCGGGTGGCTGGTCTCAGACGATCTTGGAGGTGAAGATGCTGGATGTGGAGGTCCTGGGCTGGTGTGGTTACACATGGCCTGCGGTTGTGAGGCCGGTTGTACTGCCAAATTCTCTTAAACGCCTTTGGAGACTGCTTATGGTAGAGAAATGAACATTCAATTCACGAGCAACAGCTCTGGTGGACATTCCTGCAGTCAGCATGCCAATTGCACGCTTCCTCAAAACTTGCGACATCTGTGGCATTGTGCTGTGATAAAACTGCACATTTTAGAGTGGCCTTTTATTGTGGCCAGCCTTTTATTAAGGCACACCTGTGCAATAATCATGCTGTCTAATCAGCATCTTGATATGCCACACCTGTGAGGTGGATGGAGTATCTCGGCAAAGGAGAAGTGCTCACTAACACAGATTTAGACAGATTTGTGAACAATATTTGAGCAAAATAGGCCTTTTGTGTACATAGAAAAAGTCTTGGCCTCTGAACTTGAGTACCCCTGCCATAGACTTTGCCCTATCTCACTCAAATGGTATTAATTTTATTTGTGCAAGTCTTAAAAAAGTCTTAGTCTTAAATATGAGCTCTAAAATCCTGCAGATACCCTGGCTACGCAATTGTGTTTAAGTGTTGCTCAGTTTTAGACCTGAATATGACCTATGCATAAGTCTAAGTGAAAATATAGTGAAATGTCTAAAGTTTGGGAAACAGGAAATAACCATAACACTGAAATTTGTGTCAATAACAGAAAATACCCATACCAGCAAGAAACCAGCCATGCAGAGGGTGCAATAAATGCAGGTAATTGTATGGTTGGACATTTTTAATTACAGTACATTACTATCAATATTAGGCCATAGCAATGCATCACACATATGCCTGAATACCTCTAAGCAAATAATTGAATGTCAAAATACATTTTTTTTTTTTTTTTCCTATTTTTATTTGTCAGATCTCCAGCAACTCATCGAGCAATCTGATCAGCGGGAGCTGCTCGCAATAGAGAGAATGCAGACAGACATATCAAATTCTATTGAGCGCCTAGTCCAGGCTATTCAACAGAATCGTCCTGGTCCGGCATCCATCACAACACCACTACAGGAGACCATTGAGGGGCCCTGCAAAACATTGCAGGAGCTGCAAGCGTTAATATTAAAACTGGAGGGCACAGAGGGAAAAAAAGGATGGTATGTTGATATGGCATTTACTTTAAAGACCCATTGTGCTTTTTAAGATAATTTTTTTTGCAACACTAACACTTGCTTTTTAATATTTATCTTCATATGTTTCATAGATCCAGTTTCTGAGCTTATTGGGAGGCAGCAGCATTGGGGACGCTGTGAGAAGAATCCTCTGGAAACTAGCTACCAATGAGGCCTGGTCAATTTACAGCCTGAAAGGTCAAAAAGGAAAGCTGCCCTTCATGGGGACATCCCTCCACCATATTGTTTTAAGTAAGCTTTTCAAAGCCTCTCTCTTCCTCTTACTTATTCATGCAACTGTTTTAAAGAGCAAATGATAAATCATGTCTGCACACATACACTACTGCAATGTTTAGCTATTTTAAAACATAATTTAATAATCACTTTACATGGATGACTTAGCATTTTAATCAATGAGATTAATCAGATTTAATAAAATGTTGTCCTTTACATAACATAGACCTATTCGAGATTTTCACATTTATTATGGTACCTTCTTTTCTAGGTGCTTGTGCCAAACAATTTCCAAAAAACACGGAGAAGGAAATTGATGCTTGTATTGCAGAAACCCTTAAACATGCACCTCACCGTGCCAAGGTGGTCGTGACACCTGTAAGTTATTTTATTTTTTGTTTTATTCAATGAGCTATTATTAACCCTAATTTATTTATTTATTTATTTATTTATTTATATTTCCCTCTAGAATAACAGAATTTTGTATATTTCTGCATAAACCTACCTAAAACATCATCATATTTTCACACAAGTCATGAAATTAGACAGAGAGTCCAACCAAACAAAGGAGACAAAATATGTACTTTGGATTATTTTTCTCAATAAATAATGAGAGTGTTACATATCTGGGAAAAGTATGTGAATCAGTGCTTTCATTATCTGACGTGACCCTCTTTTGCAGCAATAACTGGAGCTAACTGTTTCTTGTAACTGCTGATCAGTCCTGCACAACAACTTTTAGCCCATTCCTCATACAGAACCACTTCAACTCTGTGATGTTGGTGGGTTTCCTCCTATGAACTGCTCACTTCAGGTCCTTTCACAACATTTCTATTGGATTAAAGTCGGGACTTTGACTCTGCAATTCCAAAAGATTAACTTTGTTCTTCTTTAACCAGTAAACCTACTTGTGTGCTTGGGTCGTTGTCTTGCTGCATGATCCACTTTCTCTTGAGACTCAGTTCTCGCACAGATGTCCTGACATTTTCCTTTAGAATTTGTTGGTACAATTCAGAATTCATTGTTCCATCAATGATGGCAAGTCGTCCTGGTCCAGATGCAGCAAAACAGGCCCAAACCATCCACCACTACCATGTTTCATAGATGGGATAAGATTCTTATGCTGGAATGTAGCGTTTTCTCTTCTCCATGCATAATCAGGGCTTGACATTAAGCATTCTCATGTGGTTGTCCTTCAGACAAGTAAATTTGTCATTTACTTGTCTGAGTATAAAAGTTACTTGCCCGGAGAGATTTTTTTTTTTTTTTTTAATTGAGTTATAAATATAATTATTTATTGTAGTTATACAAAACACATTTAGTTTATTTAATTAGATTTTTCTTTTTAAATCCCTAAAGGTTCCACAATTCCCAGGGAAAGCAAGAGCTGATAAAATGTAGAAACTGTAACTTGAATGCAATGTAAGTCGCTTTGGATAAAAGCGTCTGCTAAATGCATAAATGTAAATGTAAATGTAAATAAAGTGTAATAACACTGTTGTATTTTTAAATAAAAAGGGAGTGTTAATTACAAATATAATTATTTTACATTAAACTTAAAAATAAAATGCTAATATTTACTTCTTTTTTTATATATGAATTTTCAAACTTAAATTTTTATTTTTTGAATTAGTTCAATTTAATCAGACAATTAGTATAATAAGACATTTGGGCTGTTACCAAACAAATGAAATCAGTATCAACAAAATTCATCTTTGCAATGCAGAGGAAACACAGAAGCTGCATCTGAAGTGGAATCGATATATTTACCCACTGTTTAATGCAGCTCTGAGGGACATGGAATGCTTTAATCTGCAGTTACAAATGAATAAATAATGTTTTGATTCATAAAACGTTAAATACTGATATTTGAAATTATTTAAAAAATGAAAAGATACTGTAAATGTGAAATTAAAACCACCAGTAGGTGGCATCAAAACACTGTTTATAAGTGAGTCATTGCGACTGAACCGAATCATTTAAACGGTTGATTCATTCAGGCACGAAACACTGTCATGTTGCTCAGAGACGCAAAACATCGCTGTGGCTGTGTTTGGAATATTTTTTGTTGGTGAAACAGAGCAGAAACAGGAAATATGGTGTCTAAAACGTAAGTCTCTTAATGTTAACTTCTTGTTTATTGAACTGTTGCATAAAATCACATTTGTAATCATGATGGTTTTTGGAGCAAAAAAAAAAAAAAAAACGGCGCCCGATCTTCGCGTGAGCTATATGAAATTATATAAATATATACATTTTCTGCTCCCATATCTTGAATTTTCTGATCATTCTTCATGCATTGTAATACTGAATCATGCAGTGAAAGAACGCACTCGCACGTGCGCTAGTCTAACCTAGACGACTTTACATAATGTATGCGTGCACTCTGTAGGTGTGTTTTGTTTGATTCTTGCAGTACACTCGTTAAAACAACAATTACGAAATTATCGCAAACGATATATATGGCACACCCCTATAACAAAGGCTATATCATAAATAAAGGCAGTCTGTTTTTGGTATTGACTTTTTCAAGTTACTTGTCCGATTGGGCAAGTAAATTTCTCTTTCACTTGCCCGACCAAAACATTCACTTGTCCCGGACAAGCGTTAATGTCGAGCCCTGATAATGCTTCTCATTTAAACCAGAAAGTTCTCTTTTGGTGTCATCCATCCACAAAACATTTCTCCACATGATCTTTAGCAAACTGCAGACGGGCAGCAGTGTATATTCTTTTTGGAGAGCAGTGGTGGTAACACTTTATTTTAAAGTGTCCTTGTTACACGTTACATGTACTTTACATGTTACATGTACTATTATAATAACAACAATAAATTATGCATAATTACATGCAAGTAACCCTAAGCCAAATTCTAATCCTAACCATATAATAAGTACATGTAGTTAATTAATGTTACTCAGTACTTAAATGTATAATTATACTGTAACAAGGACACCTTAAAAAAGTGTAACCTTTGGCTTTCTCTTTGCATCTCTGTCAGGCACACTATGGTTGCTCAGTGTTCTCCTGATGGTGGACTCATAAACTTTAACATTAACCAATGTGAGAAAGACCTCTAGATGTGTAGACGTTACCCTGGGGTCCTTTGTAACCTCACAGACTATTATACCTCTTGCTTTTGGAGTGATCTTTGTTGGTCAACCATTCCTGGGGAGGGTAACATTGGTCTTGAATTTCCTCCATTTGTACACAATCTGTCTTGACTGTGGATTTGGGAAGTCCAAACTCTTTTGAGATGGTTTTATAACCTTTTCCATCCTATGAGCAACAACAACTCATTTTCTGAGGTCCTCAGAGATCTCCTTTGTTCGTGCCATGATTCACTTCCACAAACATAATCAGCCTTTGATAGACCCCTGTTCTTTAAATAAAACAGGGCAGACACTGACACCTGTTAGTCATCCATTGATTTAAAACATCTCTGAACAGATGGACTGTCATTTCACCTTCAAATTAACTGCTAATCCTAGAGATTCTCATGCTTTGCCACTCACAGATATGTAATATTAGATAAATTCCCTGAATAAATAAATGAGAAAGTATAGATTTTCATCTTATTTGTTTGAATGGATTTGTGTTGTCAAATTTCAGGACTTTTTGGGTTTTACTTATCCAGAACTATTGAAAATTCTAAAGGGTTTACAGACTTTCAAGCACCACTGTATGCACCTAAATATAATTAAAAGCAATTAAAAAGTAAGTGAAGTGATTTGTAAATATTGTTATTTATGCTTTTTTTCAGGCAGCAGAACAACATGGGGCACCTCCTGAAGACAGAGACAGTGACTGATACATGCACGCACACACACACACAGTATATAATTAGTATAAATTGTTGTTAATAAATGTTAAATGTTGTTACTTTTTCCCAATATTTTGACAAATTTTGATTCTGTGGAAGTTTTCATGGCAATAAAGCCAATTTGAATTAAATTGAATTGATTGAGCTCTCTCTGCCCCCTCTCTCTCCTCCACCCTTTATATGCATGACCACATTTAATATTCTTTTTTAATCTGTTTTGGTTTACAATATAAATTGACAAATTCCTGCTTTGTATTTATCTTTAAATATGTTAAGTGTGAACACAGTGCTTATGCCCAATTAGGTTCTGCAGACCAAGTACCAGTGTGAAAGAAGTGCTGCAGTAACATTGTAGTTTGATCCCCTAAATGTTCTTGAAATGTTACTAAAGGTTCTGAAAACGTTCAGTAAATGTGATGGAAGGACCTACATAGGACCAGAAAATAACATTCTAGGTTGGTCCCCTGAAGGTCCTCAAAATGTTCTGGGAATGTAGTGTAGAGACCTAGAGGGATCATCCTATAATAGTGGTCCCCTAAATGTTCCCAGAACATCCTGAATGCTCTCTGAAGGTCTGCCAAAAAACGTCCCCAAACACTTAAAAGAACTTGACATCGTGACCGTCTCAGAACGTTCTGGGAACGTTACTAGGTGACATCCTTGACACCAGCGGGGATGTTCTGAGAACGTTCTGGGAACATCAAATTTCCAAATAAAATATGGTCCCCTAAACATTCCGAGAACATCCTGAATGTTCCGTGAAGGTCCTCCAAATAACGTCCCCCAACCCTTTAAAGAATTCCACATCGGGAACGTTACTAGGCGACGTCCTTGACACCAGTAGGGACGTTCTGAGCACGTTTTGGGAACGTCAGATTTCCACATAAAATATGGTCCCCTAAACATCCCGAGAACATCCTGAATGTTCCGTGAAGGTCCCCCAAATAACGTCCCCCAACCCTTTAAAGAACCCCACATCATGACTGTCTCGGAACGTCATGGGAACGTTACTAGGCGACATCCTTGACACCAGCGTGGACGTTCTGAGAACATTTTGGGAACGTCAAATTCCTAGCGGGATTTGATTCAATAAAATATGACGATCAATTCAGTGTTTAATAACACCAAGAAACATGCAGTATTTAACTGATTAGCAGTTAAACACATGGCAAAGTACAGTTAAAATTAGTAAGACATTAAAAAAGCAACTCGGTTTCTACTGTTGAATGCCACTGCACAGTTCAGGAAACTTCTTTTTTTTTATATATATATATATATAGTTTTTAAAGTGAAGAGTTTCACACCAGAGATCTTTCTGCTCTGCTTTTGTCTTGACAGCAGTGACTTTAAATGTCTCATATGGAGGAATCAGCACCTATTCCTCAAAAGGAAATCTTGAGTATTTTGTCAGATTGGCACCTTGACAAGTTCTGACTTCAAAACAAGATGTTCTTCCAAAAGATTCTGTTTTTCACGATTAAGAGAGGAAAATGTAAATGAGCAAAAACTGATTTCTTTGCCCTTAACATTTTTTTATCAAATTCCTCTTCAGTACCGCGGTATTAAAGCATTTAGTTTGTTTTCTTCAGAATCTGTAACGCTTCTATTAACCAAAAGTGAAGTGAATACCATGCATGTCTCATCTTTTTATTTTTGTTTGCCAGTACGAACAGCATCATTGAATTTCTAAAATAGATCTAAAGCTGAGTTAGTGTACACATAACTGGCAACTGAATGATTCTTTGACAAATTATCTTCTGTTTTTTTGTGTTCCTGTTCAGCAACCTTCCAAGCTTTTGCAAATTCAGAGTTAGACATTTCCTTCCTCAGAAATTCTGTCTGCACATGATGTTCTATTTTCTTTGTACACCTGTAAAATTTGTCATCAACTGAATTTTCTGCCATATCCAGTGGAAATGTCTTTAATCAGTAGCAGCAGTTCTGTTATCCTGCAACGACAGGAATCATGATCAATCATCAGTATTCATGTCTGTAATATTTATACTAGAACTCAAGCTCACCTGTCCTAGAGCAGCTGAAACAAGAAGAAGAGCTTCAAACACCAGCAGCATCTTGATTTGGTCAAATCTCTCAGATGATCTAAATTAGTGAAGTGCAGACGTTGAAAGACAACAAGAAACACAACAGGGATTCACTACATCATCTATGATTTCAGTAGGAATATATACATAGATTTGCACAATGAAAGGTATTTTAGTGGATAGCAGAACCATTCGAAAAAAAAAAAACACTTAAATCTGTGATGGTCACTAAAAATCCACCTATTTCAACTTGAAAACATAAGTTTAGCTGCTGCCTTAAATTTTTAAGTGCAATCAACTTTTTTGTCATTTCAAATTAAATTGTTTATAAAAAAGTATTTTCACAAGTTAAAATAATGTAAATACAGTAGTCAACATTTGAAGTGGATCAAAACCTTTCATCAAAGTTGTCCTAAAACCAAAACAATACCTGTTCTTGTCTTAGGACAGCTTTGTCAATGCCTAGTTTTACGATGCATAAACTCATCTGCATATCATTTCCATGCATATTCCCATCCACGTGACACCATGTTTAACAGAGTCAAAGGTACAAGGCGTTAAGGAAATATATAAGCGAATTATCATTGGACCTATTCAAACCGGATCGTTTGACCACCGAATCCAGCAGTGTTCACCATAATATCGAAGTGTGCATCATTGATCATTGTTCTTCCTAAAAAAAAATTCTCATAACATGAAATCTGCATTTTAGTTTATATACAAATTATTATAGCGCTCCTCGCTGTCATTAAAACACAGCATGCCATAGGAAAAGTGATCAAGCGCATCCACTACAAATATTTATGCATTCATTTAATTTTTGTTTAACTTCTACGTAATGACTTTATGTAGGCTAATTTCAGGGCCATTAATGAGAGTGGAATATTTAATGTAAATGCGTATATCGAAATGAAAAGACAGTTTAAAATCCTTGTTTACTTCATTACTTTTCTCACTCCAGGAAAAAGAGTGCGTACGCACAGTCAAGAGCATCCGTACTGTACGCACATATTTACGCCAAGTTTATTTTTTATAAATCCAGATACGTGTGTGGAAAACAGCGTACACACATTTCTATGCCCATTTTGTGCGTACGCAGTGTTTATACATGAGGCCCCAGGTCCTTGGGTCTTAGATCCATCAAGGAGAAGTATTTCACCTTCTCCTGGCAGGGCAAGTCAGAGGAAGAACAAAGCGAACAAAGTGTAGACTTCACAATTAGGAACAGTCTGCTGGGAAGAATTGCTCCTCTAAATATGGCATCTTAACGAGTCCTTTCCATACAGCTTTACATAGTAGGACTAGTCAGCATTATTAGTGCTTATTCACCAACTCTGACTACCGCAGCTGAAACAAAGGACAAGTTCTACAATTATTCCAACATTGCTGTCAATGGTGTCTCACCAAACAAGCCACTGTTCATTCTTTGGAATTTCAATGCTAGAGTGGGTACTGTCCACAACTCCTGACCAACTTGCTTGGGTCAGTATGGTTTGGCAAAATGAATGAGAATGGGCAATGCTTAATTGAGTTCTGCTGCCACCAAAGAAACCAAAGTTTCTTAACTGAGTTCTGCTGCCACCTAAGTTTAAACACCAAGCCACAGCACAGAGTTTCCTGGATACACCCAAGGTCCAAACACTGGCATCAGTTAAATCTGATTCTGACCAGGCGTTCAGTGCTGTCTAGTCTTAAGCTCATACACAGCTACCAGAGTGCTGACTTTGATACGGATCACCCTCTGGTCTGCAGTTATATCAAGCTGCTGATACTGCTTCACACCAAATTGGAAGGTAGGTCATGGACTGACACCAGCAAGACACAAGACCATGACAGAGTGGAATAGTTTGCATGAGCACTGGAGGACATCCTTTCAGGGCAAATTAAAAAGCAACGCCATTGAGAGATGGCAACACATCAGGGATGAGTTGTCCATGATTCTGCCATTTCCATTTTTGGCAAGAAAACCAAAAAGTCTGCAAACTGGTTTGAAGCCAGTGCCAAGGTTTTGATGCTAATCATCGAAGGAAAGAGACATGTGTTGGCTGTTTGTAAGACCTGCCCATGGCAATAAAACTTGCAGGCCCTTTGGGCCACTAGAAGTAAGGTCCAGCAGGTGGTTTGCTGATGTGCCAATAATTACTGGCTACGACTTTGCTTGCCGATACAGAGTGCTGCAGAATCTGAAAACATCAAGGGGATGTATGCCATTATCAAGCAGGCATCTGGCCTTATACAAAAGAAGACTGTACACCTGAAGTCCATCACAGGGAAGCAGGCCCGGGCTGGCCATCGGGAGCACCGGGCGAGTTCCTGGTGGCCTGGCGGCTGATTTGGCCTGCTGCCCTGTTTTTTTTTGTTTTTGTTTTTTTAGTTATTATCATTATTTTTGCCTTCAAAGTAATAATTTCCAATTTTGTAATTTGATAATAAATCATAAATCGGTTAGTCTTGACTGGCAGCGCTGCGCTATACGAATCGGCTCCCATCTGTTCCGTGCTTCCGTCAAACGGTTCCGAACAGAACCGATGTGTGGGACTCGAGGAAGGAGTGGAAGCGGCCAGAAGAAGCAGTGAAATGACCCGTTCAGGGCTTCATGTGCAGTTCAGTTTTATCTGTAAATACGCTAAAGAGTCTTGTCTTTATTAACCTAGTTGAGTATTAAACTGTACCTGTTAGGCTATCGGGGCACCCCATTATAATCAACATTCAGAATACTGTACTAAAGGACATCATGTCGACTGGAAAGTTACATTAATAAATTTAGCAGATAGATATGCACATGGATTTATTGTATAAGAAGGGAGGGAGCTTGAGCAGACAGCAACACAAAAATATCACAGCCTAATAATGCAATAGTGTGTTTAGTATTAGGATTTTTCACTTTAGAAACTTAGAAACAGGGCTGTGTTTAGCTCCCACACTGCTCCCACACTTTGGGTCTGCTACTAAAGGGATCAACCTTTGTACTAAAACTGATGGAAAGCTTTTCAACCTTTATAGATTAAGAGCAAAGACAACCCAGGTGAAAAAAATTGCACTTCCATAATATACTTAAAGTGCTCTATTTTCGCACACTAATTTTGTACTTAATATTCTAAAAATGATTCTTTAGTACTTCTTAAGATCATCTAAGTGTACTCAACTGTGCTATTTTGGGACACCATGAATGTGAACTAAAATGCGCTTTAGCATACTATCTCTGTATTAAAAAATGTATTAAGTTAGCACTTCTAGTACACTCGAACCCATCTTTCATACACTAGTACACTAAGTGTACTACAAGTGGTGACTAAATACATTTTTAAATACAGAGACAGTTAGACAGTTACAGAGACGTTAGTTCATATTCATGGTGTCCCAAAATAGCACAGTTGAGTACACTTAGATGATCTTAAGTTTATCTTAAGAAGTACTAAAGAATCATTTTTAGAATATTAAGTACAAAATTAGTGTGCAAAAATAGAGCACTTTAAGAACATTATGGAAGTGTACTTTTTTTTCCACCTGGGCAGAGTCTGAATTAAGTGTTTGAGAGACCTCCTGTTTTCTGATGATGCAGCTTTCACCATACATTCCACTGAGGATCTGCAACAGCTGATGAATCACAGCCTAAAGAAGACACAAGTCATGGGACAAGATTTAAATCCTCCTCTTAGCATCTCCATCTCTGACTATAAACTTGAGGTTGTGGACCCCGCAATGCTCAGCAAGAAGCCCAGAGTACAGAATTCAGCTGTCTTTCATGTCTTTTTGCACCTGAATGGTCAAAAACACACAATTGTGAGAAAATGTAAGTTTTGGCGAGTTTTCAAGTTACAGTCTCTTACAGTGGGGGAAATAAGTATTCAACACTTGAACAAATTTTTTATTAAACACATTTCCAGTGCAGCAATTCACATGAAATTTTGACTAGATGTTGGTATTAACTCAAGAAATCTACACGGATAAAGAAATCATAAAATTACAATCCATAAAAAAAGTTATATTTAATGAAGTGAAATAGGAGAAGAAAAAAAATATTGAACACACAAAGAAAAAGCAAGACAACAGCTGATTTCACTAATTAGTTCAACCTCCTATTTGTTCAAATTAGAATCAGCCAGGTTACTGCAGGTTAATCAGTTAGAAACCACTGAATGCAAGTATACAAACATCTCATGATGGGTAGAGGCAAAGAGCTGTCCCAAGACCTTAAAATGGTAGTGGTTACAGACGGATTTCACAACTCCTAAATGTTCCTGTAAGCACCATTGGGTCCATTATACGCAAGTGGAAAGAAAAAAAACTCCATCAACCTGCCACGCAAAGGAGCTCCTCGAAAGATTTCTGATCAGGGAGTCAGAAGGTTAATCAGAAGAGTAATCCAAGAGCCAAGGACCACTCGGAAAGAGCTACAGAGAGACTTGGAAGCAGCAGGTACAGTTGTCACAGAGAAAACTATAGGCAATGCACTCCACCGCCTACATGCACGCTCACCTCGGAAGGCTCCATTTTTGAAGAAAAGGCATGTTGAAGGTCGTTTGATGTTTGCTACAAAACATTTGGACAACCCTGTGAATTACTTGGAGAATGTAGTCTGGTCAGACGAGACAAAAAATTAACTTTTTGGCGATAATACCACACGCCATATTTGGAGGAGAAATGGCTCTGCGTATGACCCTAAAAATACCATACCAACAGTGAAGTTTGGAGGTTGAAGCATCATGGTATGGGGCTGTTTTTCTTCTCATGGTATTGGCAGAATCCATGTTATTGAAGGGAAGATGAATGGAGCCATGTACCGGGAAATTCTTGAGGTGAATCTGTTACCATCTGCCAGGATGATGAGGATGAGACATGGATGGACATTCCAGCAGGACAATGATCCAAAACATACTTTAAAGGAGACTCGGAATTGGTTCCAGAAGAAGAAAATAAAGTTGTTGGAATGGCCCAGTTAATCACCAGACTTAAACCCAATAGAGAATTTATGGAAGGAACTGAAGATTCACGAGAGGGCCCCACGGAACAGTTTAGAAGAATGGACCAAAATCCCACCTGCGCACTGTGAATGATTAGTTTGTTCATACAGGAAGCGTCTTGAAGCTGTTATTGCAAACAAAGGCTTTTCCACCAACTATTAAGTATAATCTCAGTTCAATACTTTTTTCCTGTGTTATTTCACTTTATTACACATAACTTTTTTTATGGATTGTAATATTCAATATTTTTCTCTGTGTAAATTACTTGTTAATACCAACATCTGGTCAAAATTTCATGTGAATTGCTGCACTGGAAATGTGTTTAATAAAAACTTTGTTCAAGTGTTGAATACTTATTTCCCCCACTGTATATCTTAATTAAACAAACAGTTGGGAGAATATCAGATGTGTACCAGTGCATTGGATCTGTGCATTAATCTTAAAGTCACAGCAGTCTAATATACGTACTGCTGTCCATTATTAATCAAATAACAAAAGTAAAAAAAAAAAAAAAATAATAATAAAAAAAATAATAACTTCATGACTGAATAACTTCAGTAGCTTTTTAAGGAATAATCTGCATTTTATACAATTTCTGCTTGAGGGAATGAAGAATATTGTGTGTATGTTCTT
The DNA here is from genome assembly GCA_039654775.1 of Spinibarbus caldwelli. NCBI lineage: Eukaryota > Metazoa > Chordata > Actinopteri > Cypriniformes > Cyprinidae > Spinibarbus > Spinibarbus caldwelli. The sequence goes on from CM077232.1 coordinate 35,309,628, forward strand.
ATTAAGAATGCATATATCATTAATTAAAAATAAGATCATGTTCTTGTTTCTTTGACAAGTGGTTTAATTTATTTCCAGATAAAGACATTATATGTCACAGCTGTTAAATCTGTTCATCTTGCATGTTCAACCTTAATATCATTTATATTAACAGATTTATAGATGTTTTCTCCAGAAATAAATAATTTTTAAATTTTTTTGATAAACACAATGCATTACAATTTAAATAATCCCGTTAGATTTTAGTTGACTAAATTTACTGTAAATTTAGTGAACTAAAATCTTATATATAGTCCACTATAAGAAGACTAAAACAATTCAGATGACTAAAACATGACTAAATGGCATTTTAGTCAAAAGGCTATGACTAAAACTAAATCAAAATTTGCTGCCAAAATTAACACCGCATACTTCAAGTACATTAAAGATATTAAAATTGCTTCAGTGTGAATTCTCTGTGACTATTAAATTTGTGTTCACAGGTGAAACACTTTCCAAACTGAGAACAAATAAAACGCTTTTTGAATAAACGTGACTTTCAAAGCTTCCTTTACACATGCAAGGGTTTCTACACTAAGAACAGGTGAAAGACTTTTCTGAATACGCACATGCACAAAGTTGTCTTTAAAGAGTAAAACTCTCCACATTAAGAGCAGCTAAAAGGTTTTATTCCAGTATGAATTGTCATGTGTTTCTTAAGGTATCTTTTACATGTGAAACTCTTTCCACACTGAGAGCAGCTAAAAGGTTTTATTCCAGTATGAATTTTCATGTGATATTTAAGGTATCTTTTACATGTGAAACTCTTTCCACAGTGAGAGCAGGTGAAAGGCTTTATTCCAGCATGAATTAACATGTGATTCTGCAGGCTTCCTCTACGTGACAAAGACTTTCCACACTCAGAGCAGGTGAAAGGCTTTTCTGAAGAGTGAGTTAACAAATGAACCTTAAGGTCTCCTTTATATGTAAAACTCTTCTCACACTGGGAGCAGACGAAATGCTTTACTCCAGTGTGAATTAACATGTGCTTCTTCAGGCTTCCTTTACACGTAGAAGTCCTTCCACACTGAGGACAAGTTAATTGCTCTTCTGAAGTATGAATCAGCATATGCTCATTAAGAGTTCTTTCCTGTGTGAAACTCTTTCCACACTGAGAGCAGGTGAAAGGCTTTAATCCAGTATGAATTTTCATGTGACTCCAAAGGTTTCCTCCATGGCGGAAACTCTTTCCACACTGAGAGCAGGTGAAAGGCTTTTTTCCCGTATGAATTAACATGTGATTCTTAAGGCTTCCTTTGCGTGTGAAAGAACTTCCACATTCAGAGCAGGTGAAAGGCCTTTTTCCAGTATGAACAATCATCATGTGTTCGTCAAGGCTTCTTTTCTGTTTGAAAGTGTTTCCACACTGAGAGCAGCTGAAAGGCTTTGTTCTATTGTGAATACTCATGTGATTCTTGAGGTATTTTTTACGAGTGAATGCGTTTCCACACTCAGAGCAGCTGAAAGGCCTTTTGACTTCTGTTATTTGAGAGCAACTGTTTTCAGTTTTGGAGCAACTCACTGATATCTCTCCAGTGGTGACGACATAAGCTTTCTGATCCTGATGCTTCTCCTCCACCTCATTCATATCTTGTTCTTCTTTCACTTTCATCAGGCCTAAAACTTTAGAGTGATGAAAATCAATTGGAGAACAAAAAATTATGGTACATTCACACAACAACATTGCACTAAAAGCAGAACAATTTTCCTTTGCATTTTTTGGAAAGATTTGCGTGCAGATGACAACACTGTCAAAATGATCTCTGTTCAAACAGATCCATGAACATGATCTAAACACAGTATTATGCTGACAGGCCAGTAGATGGCGATGTCACTTTGTAAACAAACATTATGTGGCTATAGACTGAACACGTAATATGCGCATGATGTCCCCGTTTTCACAAATTTGTATTTTTGTAGCTTGTAAACTTTGGAATTTGCACTTTGATACCTGTTTTCAAAAGTTTACATTTTCAGGCCCCCAAATTGCCGTTGTTGTGTAAATGAATGGCCAAAATGCATAAAAACATTTTTGTTTCATTTGAAGATTGTGTCTAGCAAGCACCTCCTTAAACTGAACCCCAGTAGAACTTATAATCATTAGAGGCCTTCACACGACATTGTTTTCAACAAAAACAGAAAATGTATGTGTTTTGGCCATGGATTTACATAACATCGGAATTTTTAGGGGCCTTAAAGGGATAGCTCACCCAAAAATGAAAATTCTGTCATCATTTACTCACCCTCAAGTTGTTCCAAACCTGTGTAAATTGCTTTCTTCTGCTTAAAGTGCATATTGAAGGTTAAAGTTTTTTTTCCAAATTGTAAGGGGTAATAGGTAAATAAAGAAAACCAAGTCAATTTAGCTCAAAGGGAATCATTTATGATTTTATAGGGAATTTGAACAGAATCACTGTTTCACGGCTGATCACTGAGTCGGCAGCGATTCAGTGGACGAGCCTTATAACATCAACTCTGCACTGGATATTAAAATCCAAAATACCGTGAAAACACTATTAATAAGCACAGTAGCAAGGTCGGCAGTTTAAGACATTAACTTGTAAGCACAAAACACAAGATACTTCTCTTTTCAATATAAATAAGACTTTATTTAAATAAAATCTAAGACATGTAAACTAATCTAACACATGAACACACGCATTCACACATTCATACAAGTTGCAGAAAGAGAGAAAGTGAGGAAAGAATGAGTTTAGAGAATGAAAATGTGATATCCCAAGTTTACAGCAATATGTAATTGCATAGACCTGAACAACCATCAATCACTTATTTAACCCTCGCATTGAGTTTCTCAATGAGGCTAAAATTTGTATTAAATACACCAATTCAGTTAGAATCTGAAGGTTACTTGCGTTGCCTTTGTGTTAAGGGATTCCCTTTGTCATTGTCTTTGCAGAAAAGGGTTTTCCCAAGTTTGCTGATTTGGCTGAGTTCAGTGGTCTTTCGTAGTGATGTCTTGGGTGTTGGCTCTTGGCTGAAGTTGGTCTGGTTGAAGTTTGGGCGGGTGCAGTCGGAGCTGGACTTTGCGGCAAACTTAACTTAACGAAACTCTCACGGAAAGACAAGAAATTACAGTAAAAGAATAAAAGGATGTAACGAGACTAGGTGGTTTTTCTTCTCATTGTGATAGCAGCTGGCATGTAGGCCAGAGCACGCTCAAAGAGCGCTAAAAAGCATGGCTAAATGTACAAAGCAAGAGCAATGACGAAAAAGCATGGCTAAAAGTTAGAAGAGCAGAGATTTTAAGAAGAAAAAGCAGCAGCAAAAAGCATAATTTGATGGTGTCCTGAGTATTTAAACTTGGCTTTCAGACCATCCTATCTGGACGTCTTGACCAATTAGAAATGATCTTAGCCTAGGGGTGTTGCTCTGTTGCTTCCCCATCATAAATCCTGTATCAGTCACATGGTCCGAATTTTCCCGCTCTTGTAAAGTATAATTTTGGACATGATTTCTCTAACAAGACTATGATACATTTGACAAAGAATTGATTGGAAGAAACATTTAAAGCATGATTTTTCAAACTCATACATACCAAACATGAATATTAACTCTTAAGCTATTCCCTAGTTATTAAATAGACATACATAATATGTGATTAAAACATGATAGTTAATTGTGTGGGTTACATACATAATATGGAGTTCATTAGTTGCTCATAAGTCCTTTTAAGATGAATTTTGGTGCACATGAAAAGAAAGTCTCTGTGTGTAGTTCTGCATAGAACAAAAAAAAAAAAAACCTTTGGACCAGAGAGAGGTTAAAAGTTCTCCTAAAGAATTTCAGTCTGGTTCTTTGTCTTTTCTGTGGAGGAAAAGTCAGTCTCAGGAAGCTCATGATTTCCATCGTGGAACACGTGTGATGGTCACGCGGTGCATCTTTTTCACCATTAATCTTGATTACTTGCCTCAAATTTGACAGTTTCCTTCCTTCATTGGAATTGTCAATAAGTGTTCTTTTGTTTTAATGTTGCAAGCTGTTCTGTGAAAGAGGCTTGTTGGTAAGTTTTCTTCAGACTCATGGCGCCAGGGTACCGTGGACAGATTTATGACGTTGTCTTGTTATCTGGGGCCTCTCTGGAATTTCGGCTCCTCGTGTTTCGATGTTCTGATCGAATCTTAAATTTGTCTGATTCACTCTCTGATATCTTACAAAATGAATATATAAACTTGTGTGAAAATACCATATGAACCGTAAATGCAGGATTTGAAAATGTTTTACAAGACGTGAGGGCACAAATTTAGAAGAAAAAGTGACTGTTTCCTTGACAGTTCTCAAAAACCGTTTTTTTTCAACATTGTGTCATATTACGTCACATAATGGAGTCGTCTGCCGCGCTCTGCTTTGAGCGGTCGTGAGTCAGTGTGTTTTCGGTAGTTATTATTATTTCAATTTATCATCGTCATGGTAAATTATCATGTTTGTGGAGGTTGAACAAACTCCAGCCTGTCAGGACATCGGGTCCACAGGTTTCCTAACAAGAAATAGGACGGTATCTTCCGGGCCTCGGTGCGTTTGTGCAGCTGAAGAGACGGGACTTCACTGATGCATTTGCTTCGAAAAACGCCGTGGTGTCTAACTTAGCGATCATTTTATACCGAAGAATTATCACCCCATCGATATGAGTTCCACATGGGATGCCGAAGCAAGAACCTAGTGAGACTCGGTGCGGTTTCTTCGGTGCACACAGCAGCTTCATCGGGTCCCGGTCCGCCTGTGTTCGACCACCAGCGGGAGACATGATGGTCACGGATCCGTCAGAGATGCTGCTTCACGAAAACATCAACTGTGCACCGTAAGTCTTGTTTTTTAACATTTGCTAACTACCAAATCAGTGAACATAATTATTTAAATAATGAGACACAACGAGATGTGTATAAGTTGTTGTAAAGCACCACAGCTAGCTTGTAAGCATTAGCAATATATTTTTAAAAACCGTGTAAAAACGTTACCGTATGAGAAGACATAGCTGGTAAGTTAACCTCAGTTTGCTAATATTATAGCAATCAAGTCTAGTTACAGCTTAGTGACATTGTTTGCAGAGCTAATTGGTAATTTTTTGTCATGTGGTGTGTTTACAAGGCTTTGGGAGTGCGGAGTATGAAGATCTGAAGCAGTGAAGGCCAGCTGTTATGAACCACCTCTACTGGACTGCAGCTTCCACTCCTGATGGAGATGCAGATGTGATAGAGGCCAAGTGGAAAAACATGGTCAGCAGTGAATGTGCTCTAAACTTGTGTTTGCTTCTCCCAGCATATGCATCATGCCTCGTGGAGTCTCTGAGAGGAATACTGCAGGTCACCACAGACTCTATGAGAACACCGCACTGTCTGTCTTCCACTACACCTGCTCCTCTTTCCAGATCACTCCAGAGGATCAACAAGATCAGGCTGTGGGCGTGTATCTAGCACAGCATTCACCATTTAACACACTTTAACAACACATTAGTAACACATTAGTGTGATACCCAGACTGAAAGATTGTTAAATGGGTCAGATGGTATTTTTCTTTCGGTAGTATATGTTTGGTGCATCTACATATATATATATATATATATATATATATATATATTAAAAGTTGAAATGTTGTGTTTTTAGTTGGGTATTAACAGTGCTATGAAATAATATTTATGATTTAGTGCTGTATAAATAAAACTGAATTGAATTAACAATAAATGCAGATCTGCTTGATATATATCTGATGTAAACTTCATAAACAAGTTTTTATACAGTAAAACAATTTGTGATTGTGATTATTTTTTATTGTCACCAAAATGGGGCCATTCAAAACCTTTATAAAGTCCTCCTTCCTTTATAAAGTCTTCTAATGGCTGACACGACAGCCATTGCCTGATGTGCCTGCACAGAATGCCATAAGCCCAGCGGACAGCTTGTCTGTATGCTGTCAATATTGATTGTCTTATACCAATGGCATCAAAAAGTGTGACTTACTGGTAGTCGTCACCTAAATATAGGCAACTTGTAATTGAGAAACAAAATTATTCAGATGGTTTTAAAATTCAAATCTTTAATTTACTATGTATTTATACATACAAGTATTTAGCTCAGAGTAATAAATGATCTCTGCCCTAAACACACTCATGTCTGCTGGCCTGGAGAGGTCTGTGCTCCTGTCTGAAGTGCATATAGGCTATCTGTAGCACATATGGGTTCAGACAGCAAGCCTCAAAGCCTGAGTGTAGAGTCAGACACTGCACATCAAGCGTGGGGCTCACATTCTCCACCAAGACCTGGTATGCATCCAACTCCCTGCAGCACTGACTTTCCTCAGCTGTGACCATAGCCTCACATTTACCACACAAACACTTAATGAAACAAAAACGTGTTTATCTCGCTCCTGCGGTGATGAGAAACCGCTATATCACGTAACGTTAGTGTCGGATATTAATGAGCATGACGCCTGATCAATGCTTATTAGTTTCTGTTACTGGTAAGTAACAATACTCATAGATGACCAATACTAGCTTTGATATTGCCTGATTACATTAGCTAACGTGTGTATATCTGTAAGCTAACACTGGTCTCTCACAAAGACACCTGCTCTGTTCTCCTCACACAGTAACTCAGTTTGTCTCCTCTGACCGGTGTTCTGTCTAATCCTGGCCTGTCTCTGTTCTCTTGGCTGCATAGCAGGCTCATAATTGTGTCTGTGGTCCGTCATACGAGTGTAAATAAACATTTAAAATGTCCTCAGCATCCGAACGGTCATTGCGATCGATTGTTTTCCTATGATTAAAATGCACCGCTCTCCCTCTCGTTATGTCACTTCCGGTTTTGGTGGTTTTCAGATGCGGAAGTAAAATTCTCTTAAAAAAAAAAAAAAAAAAAACACTCCAGAAGCCTTAATATCGTATTTTAAAGTATATTTTAAAGAAAATTTAGTTCCTACATTATTTTTCTATACATCGACTCACTGGGATCTCTAACCTGCAATATGCTCTTTAACAAAGAAGATATTTTGAAGAATGTTTGCATCCAAGTGGTTTCTGTGTACCATTCACTTCCATAGTATTTTTTCCTTCTATGGAAGTCAATGGTGCTTGAAAACTGTTTGTTATAAACATTTTACAAAATGTTAAAAACATTCTTCCAGATATCTTCCTTTGAGTTCAACAGAAGAAAGAAATTTATACAGGTTTGGAACAACTTGAGGGTGAGTAAATGACAGAATTTTGATTTTTGGGTGAACTATCCCTTTAAAGTTTTGAAAATGGGGTTCAAAGTGCATGTTATTGAATAGTATACCAACTGTAAACTTCAAAAACAGAATTTTGTGAAGGCGGCAACATCACATGCATGTGTATTACTTGTTCAGTCTATGGGCATGTATTGTCTCTTCACAAAGTGAAGATTCGTGGATCTGTGTGAACTGGATCATTGTCGTCTGTATAACTTTTACAAAAAATAAATAAAAAACCTTTTCAGATTTTACCCTCAGATCTCAGATGCATTTTGAAGTTATTTCCGTTCTTCATCCGCTTATTAATTTAATCTATATTATTTTACAGATTTTATAACTACAGGCGCTGAATTTGATGAGCTGCCTACAAGGCATCTGCAAGCATCAAACTATCACATTTAATATTTTTGTTTATTTTTTTAATAAAATGTATTAAATAAAATAATAATGATAAGAAGAAAAACTGCATTATACATGAGCTATAATAGATTATGTTCATGTATACATCAAATTTAAGCATGACTCCATTGACTTCTATGCAAAAACACCAAATCACTCACTCGTAGATATACGAATGAACAATGGACCTTTTCGCATTTCTGAGATGAAGTAAACTATAGCAGGGTAAATGTACAAATGTATATGGGAGATCTCAGAAAATATAATTTTTCCATTTGGTACAACAGTGAATGAAAAAGGCAGTCAGAGGAGATACAAGATGTCATTACCTTTTTTTTTTTTTTTTTGACAGGGTAATATAAAGTACAGTGTCATAAATGTTGCCTACATTAATTATTTTCAGGCTGGAAAATAGGTGCCCGCAAAATGTTTGAGATTACACTAATGTAAAAAAAAAGTGAATCTGATGTGTCTCACACGCAACAGTTTTACGAGCAATGAGCAAAAATAAAATATACTTCTCATTGCCAGTTCCATTGCATTTTTAAGACTTTTGAAAGGTGGATTTAAGACATTTTAATGATAATTAGGCCCTTATTTTTACATTAAGGAATGTAAAGCTTTTTTAGGGATGTGCAGGCAAACAACCAACCTCCTTGATCCTCCTGTTTTATTCTCAAAGATTCTGGTTCCTCGTGTTTTATTCTGCAGTTTTCTGGTTCCTCGTGTTTTATTCTCCAGGTTTCTGGTTCCTCATGTTTTATTCTCCAGGGTTCTGTTTCCTCGTGTTTTATTCTCCAGATTTCTGGTTTAATCATGTTCTCTTCACTCTCCTCTTTAACAAACACCATCTTCACAGCAGCGGATCTCAGTTCAGATGGTACTCCTCCAGATATTCCTGCTTGCTTCAACACTTAGTCACGACTGTGAGGATGAGAATAATACAGTTATTTATTGACCTGATTCAAAAACTGTATTTTTCTATTTACAGAAACAACATTTCTAACAGTTTGTATTAAACCAGCATCATGACAAAACAACAGAGAGCGTGGCTGGTGAAACTGATCTTCTTCCTCTGAGGTTTAATGGTGTTTGTCAAACACACGAATGTGTTTTAGCGCCACTCACTGGACTGGAGTGAAGCAGCGAGAGGAGACGGGCAAAATTACTTGGTGCAGGGCTGCCCAAACTCGGTCCAGCAGACTTTAGCTTCAACTTACCTCAACACACCTGCTTGGAAGTTTCTAGGATCCCTAGTAAGAGCTTGATTAGCTGGTTCAGGTGTGTTTAACTGGGGTTGGAGCTAAACTCTGCAGGACCGAGTTTGGGCACCGCTGAGTCTTAGTGCGTGTACAGAGTGCATTTGTTTTCATTTACTATTGTATAATATTGTTAGATGACAATTTAAGGCAATCTTCTAAATGAGCAGCAAACAGCAAGATAGTTGAAATAGTAGTTTACTGTACTAAGAAACTGGTTGTGTCTTGTGAAATCGACCCGTAGGCTATAACTTTTGAGGACGGGACACTTGTCAAGTAGACAGATTTTTTTCATATCTGATTAGCTTGAAGACTTCAATATAAAGCACACACATTATTTTTTATCTATTTATTATGATTGGACTGGACTCTCACATACATAAAACAGAAATTTGGACACTGTTGACTACATATGTTTGCAAATTTAAATTTGGCACAGTCAGCTCTGCTTATCTTCAATACTATTAGCAAAAACAGAGAATAATGTTTTGGCTATATACCCTGAGATATTCAAAGAATAAAAACACTAACATGAACATAAGCAGATCCATTTTCATTTGGAAAAAAGGTCTCTCTGAATCAGAGAAAGTAACAGCAGCCTGTTCACAAAACATGATGCCTGATCACTGATGAGGTGCAGCCAAACAGCAGAATCTGGTGCAGAGATTCCATATTTCATGAGTCTCTGCTGTGTTCTGTGAGCAAAATAAGACATTGTTATATTCAATCAAATTAATAACATTGCTCAGTATTGAGTGTCCCCAACTAAGCAAGTCAGAGGCAACCATGGCAAAGAATCCAAACAGGAGAAAGCAGGCTCAGTCAGTATTATTATTATTGAACATGTAAACTACATTACTAAAACAGGCACGAAAGACAGAAACTCCAGAGAAAATAAATAAATAAACAAAGAAAAGACGGTTAAATTGCTAAATACAGACTTATAGTAACTTACAATAGATGTACCTTTCACAACTTTTAGAGCCTTTATTAAAAGAGTATATTCATTACAGGAAAACCTAGTATAAAAGGAGGAGATTTAGACAATCAACATTTATGAATGAATAATTTGCCATTCAGGATAATGAAGTTGTCAAGTTGTCAAAATTGTCAATATTCATATCTTCATACTCATGATAACAAATAATTGCTTTCACGTTCAATGGTTTTGTAAGAAAAATGTTTATTGCAGTATAGCAGTGACAAAGTACATGTAGTACCTTGGGATCAACGGAGTCGGAAGGAACCCCGAACATCCTAAGCTCAAACCTTTTATACACTTACAGTTTACTACCCTTCATGTAAATGAAGTTGCTCCTGTTGTAACAGCTGTGGTCTGTATGTTAATTAAGTTCTAACACCCCTTTGTCTGAGGTAGTTCTCGGTGTCCCACACCCGCTTCCATTCCACAATTAGTCACCATTTGCTCAGGATGTGATCATCCCAAATGGACTACAAACAACATTACTGATGACTTTCTTCTTCTCTATAATCATTAAGCCATTTTGGGAAATGAGCGTGATCAAACATATTGTGGAGTGGAATTTGAATTGGGTCTTTGGGTCATTTGTAATGATAAATGTCTTTATCATCACTTGTGTGCTACATAAAAGTTTCAATGTCTATACTGACTCCAAGCTTTTGAATGGTATAGTGTATATTGTTACACTTGGAGTAAGACTTGAGTAATGATGCTGAAAATTTAGCTTTGATCACAGGAATAAATTACATTTTAAAATACATTCAAATAGAAGGTAGTTATTTAAATAGTAAAAATATTTCACAATATTACTGCTTTAGCAAATATAAATTTATGTATTTTGAATCAAATAAATGCAGGCTTGGTGAGCAGAAGAGAATTCTTTACAAAAACATTAAAAATCTTACTGTTCAAAAACTTTTGTCTGGTAGTGTGTCATGTTGAAATATATAAATGAACATCACATACCTGGCATTTCCAAATTGTATATTGTTTATGTACTCTGAAGTAAATAAAAAAACATTTTGAAGAGACTCATGGGAGTGTGTGGCTCATTTGGTCTTAGCTATCAGGGGCGGACTGGCCATCGGGAGCTGTAAGGCTCCAGCCTGTAATAACTCTCCCAAACACTAGGTGGCCCCAGCTTTTGTAAGATTCATTGTATTTCTACTCATTTAGCACTTGATTTCGTCCACCTGTGGGTCATTATCTCGTTTGAGTTTCCCTATTTAAGCATGCTGCTTGCTTTCAGTTGTGTTCAGTCTTGAGCCTACTATGTATGTATTACCCTCACCAAGAAAGCTAAGTCTGTTGTTTTTTTTTGTATTTTTCTCTGTGGAAGCACGGCTTCCTTTTTTGTTGTATTTTTGAACTTGAACTCCAGTAAAGCACTCTCTATTCAGTCATCTATCTGCCCTTGGGTCCATCTGTTATTTGTCATCCACCATAGCTCAGTGGTAAAGAGGCTGTTCAGTCTACTAGAAGACCTGAGTTCAATTCCAGCCTCAGACACCCGTCACAGCAAGACTGAACCATGGAAGTGGACCCAGCAGTAGATGCCACACCTGCCTCCAATGATGATCGTATCCTAGCTATTCTGTCTGGCCAAGCTTCCACCATTCACAGACATGAGCAGATCCTAACTGAAATCCTACAACGCTTAAGTGAGCAGACTATGTCTCAAGCTTCTTCAGTTTTAACCACCCCACCCATTCTAGCTGAAAGGTCCGCACCTCCATTTCCTGGGCCTCTACCTGAGCCAAGACTGCCTGCACCAGAGAGGTATGATGGGAACCCTGAGAGATGTCGAGGTTTTATCACTCAGTGTACTCTGGCATTTGGATTACAACCTAACAGCTTTCCAACAGAGAACAGCAAGGTTGCATATATCATCACTCTGCTCACTGGAAAAGCGCTGGACTGGGCTACGGCTTTGTGGGAACAACATTCCCCATTGGCTGACAATTGTGACCTATTTGTTGCAGAGATGAGGAGGGTTTTTCATCACCCTACCAGTGGGGGAGAGGTTGACCACAGGCTACTCCAGATTTCTCAAGGGACAAGGAGTGTGGCAGAGTTTGCTATTGAGTTCCGCACCTTAGCCACAGAGAGCAGTTGGGACCAACGAGCCCTGAGAGCGACGTTTCACCATGCCCTGTCTCCTGATCTCAAAGATGAACTGGCCTTTCGAGATCCGGCTCCTGACCTAGAGTCCCTTATTGACATTGCTATCAGGGTGGACAACCGCATTCGAGAGCGCAGATGGGAACGCCGTGGGGAGGTCCGGCTGCCTGAGCCCCAAGCTTCTAGCAGGGCCCTTGATTCACCTCCACTTCCCATGAATTTCGAGGAACCCATGCAGTTGGGTAGGGCCAGACTGTCACAAGCCGAGAGGGAACGACGCATGAGGGAGAAATGCTGTTTGTACTGTGGAAAGCCAGATCACTTTAGATCCAACTGTCCAGAGTTGACGGGAAAAGACAACTCTCGTCCAAGAAGAGGGGGGCTGGGACGAGAGTAATCACCTTCCCCCAACCAGCAGCTTCTGGGGTTTCACTCAATGTATCACTGGATTGGGCTAACCAACATCACAAGCTTCAGGCCTTCCTAGATTCAGGGGCTGCTGGAAATTTTATGGACTTTACCTTGGCCAGACACCTGAGAATTCAGCCCATCACTCTTCGAGAACCCCTGACCATAACTGCATTGGATGGGAGACCCCTGGGCTCTGGTCAGGTAAGACAGTGCACCACACCCCTCCATCTCCAAATTGGTTGTCATAAGGAGAGGATACAGTTTTTCTTGATTCATTCACCAGAGTTCCCTTTAATTCTTGGTTTCCCATGGTTATCCCTTCATAATCCACATATAGATTGGACAGCCAGGGAAGTGATTGGTTGGGGTACTAATTGTGGTAATTTGGGTCTCTCTCTCTGTTATTTTTCCGAGTTGCTGGCGACATCTCCTGACTCACAACCAACCACTTCCAAGCTGCTGCCCATTCCTTTCAAGCCATCAGCCCAATCCACAAAGGTGCTAACTATCCCCAAGTTTAAACCTGTATCCTCCGGAGTCCCAGTGCTTCCTCCTGAGTTGTCTCGAGTCCCCTCAGAATATGCAGACCTCTGTGAAGTTTTCAGCAAGACCCGCGCAGCCTCTCTGCCGCCCCACAGACCATATGACTGTGCAATCGATCTGCTACCAGGTACCTGCCCCTCTCGAGGGAGACTTTATTCCCTCTCGGGCCCAGAAAGAGCTGCCATGGAGGAATATATCAAGGACTCTCTTAACAGTGGGTTCATCCGTCCATCTACGTCACCGGCAGGGGCTGGCTTCTTCTTTGTGGGGAAGAAGGATGGCGGTCTTCGGCCGTGCATTGACTACCGAGGCCTTAATCGCATTACGGTAAAGAACCGCTACCCACTGCCACTAATGACAACGGCCTTTGAACTCCTTCAAGGGGCAACCATTTTCACTAAGTTAGACCTTCGGAATGCCTATCACCTTGTTAGGATACGAGAGGGAGATGAGTGGAAGACGGCTTTTAACACTCCTAAGGGACACTATGAGTATCAGGTAATGCCCTTTGGGTTAGTCAATGCTCCAGCCGTTTTTCAGGCACTTATTAATGATGTGCTACGAGATATGCTAGACAAGTTTGTATTTGTATATCTTGATGATATTCTCATCTTCTCTCGCTGCTATCAAGAACATGTCCAACATGTCCGAATCGTTCTATCTCATCTGTTGAAGAATGGACTCTTTGTCAAGCTGGAGAAGAGCGAATTTCATGTCCCCACGGTCTCTTTTCTTGGATTCATTGTCTCTAGTGGCAACGTCCAGATGGATCCTGGCAAGATTCAGGCGGTTCTAAATTGGCCTCAACCATGCTCCGTCAAAGAGGTCCAACGCTTTCTGGGATTCGCCAACTTTTATAGGAGGTTCATTAGGAACTTTAGTGCTATAGCAGAACCCCTGACCGCTCTTACCAAGAAGGCATCAAGCCCATTTAAGTGGACTGAGAGGGCTGGTCATGCATTTGACCGACTCAAGCAGCTCTTCACGTCCGCACCCATTCTGACTCTCCCAGATCCCGAGTTGCCCTTTGTAGTCGAGGTGGATGCTTCGGGTGTTGGGGTAGGAGCAGTCTTATCACAGAGAGCAAGAGGTGACCACAAGCTTCATCCTTGCGCTTACTTCTCACGTCGACTTTCCCCAGCTGAGAGGAATTATGATATTGGTAACCGGGAGCTGTTGGCAGTGAAGTTGGCCCTTGAGGAGTGGAGACAATGGCTGGAGGGGGCCAAACACCCATTCCTTATCTGGACAGACCACAGGAACCTCACCTACATCCGTGAGGCCAAGAGATTGAGCTCACGTCAGGCTCGTTGGGCCCTCTTCTTTAACCGCTTTGACTTTACTCTCTCATACCGGCCAGGTTCTAAGAACTCAAAGCCTGATGCCCTCTCAAGGCAGTTTGATCCACCAGAAGTGGAGGGCAAACCTGAATCAATCTTACCCAGCTCCAGAGTGGTGGCATCAATCCAGTGGGGAATCGAAACTGCAGTGAAGAGGGCCCAACAGCAACATCCCGACCCAGGTAACGGCCCTCCGGGTCGCCTTTTTGTGCCTAACTCCATGCGTTCTGATGTGTTACAGTGGGGCCATGCTTCTCTTTCTTCGGGCCATCCTGGGAGCACTAGAACCTTGAAACTCATCCAGAGAAGGTTTTGGTGGCCCAACATGAATCGAGACGTTCGGGGTTTTGTGGCTGCCTGCGCGGTGTGTGCCCAGAACAAGGAACCCAGAACCCACCCTCATGGCCTACTGCACTCACTACCCATCCCTACACGCCCCTGGTCCCACATATCTTTGGACTTTGTAACGGGTCTACCAAGATCTCAAGGTAACACTGTAATTCTGGTGGTGGTAGACCGGTTTTCAAAGGCTTGTCATCTTATATCATTACCCAAGATTCCCACAGCAGGTCAGACAGCGGACTTGATGATGCAACATGTCTTCAGAATTCATGGCTTTCCCCAAGATATGGTGTCCGACCGGGGATCACAATTCACCTCCCGGTTCTGGAAGTCGTTCGGACGACTAATTGGGGCATCCATTAGCCTGTCCTCTGGATTTCACCCTCAATCAAATGGACAGACAGAGAGAGTTAACCAGGAGATTGAGAAGACTCTCAGATGCCTGGTCTCTAACAATGAGACTGCTTGGAGCTCTCAGTTGGTCTGGGCTGAATTTGCACACAACACTCTACACCACTCTTCTTTAGGCATGTCCCCCTTTGAATGCCAGTTTGGTTTTCCCCCCCCTCTGTTCCCTGAACAGGATCCCGAGGTCCGTGTACCAGCTGCTGCTCAACTTGTTCAGAGGTGTCGACGGGCGTGGCGGAGAGCACGACTAGCCCTACTAAGGGCCACTCAACAACAGCAGAGGCATGCAAACCAGCACCGTAGAATTGGGCCGTCACTTAGACCAGGTCAGAGAGTGTGGCTGTCTACTAGGGACCTCCCCCTGCACGTTGAGTCACGGAAACTAGCACCCCGCTTCATCGGCCCTTTCAAAGTCCTCAAAAGGATCAACCCAGTATCCTACCGACTTCTTCTACCCAGGTCCATGCGCATCCATCCCACCTTTCACATCTCCCGTTTGAAACCCGTTGTCTATTCTCCTTTGTCCCCAGCCAGGAAACCCCCTCCAGTTCCTCGCATCATTGGTGGTCAGCCAGCCTACACCGTGCGCCGACTGCTGGACTCTCGCCAGGTCCGTGGCAGAACCCAGTATCTTGTGGATTGGGAGGGGTACGGCCCAGAGGAGCGGTCTTGGGTACCAGCTCGAGATATTCTAGACCCAGATCTCATCAGGGAGTTCCACCACCGCGGACAACAACACAGTTAGGGGAACGTCAGGAGCCGTTCCTGGGGGAGGGGCTCCTGTAAGGCTCCAGCCTGTAATAACTCTCCCAAACACTAGGTGGCCCCAGCTTTTGTAAGATTCATTGTATTTCTACTCATTTAGCACTTGATTTCGTCCACCTGTGGGTCATTATCTCGTTTGAGTTTCCCTATTTAAGCATGCTGCTTGCTTTCAGTTGTGTTCAGTCTTGAGCCTACTATGTATGTATTACCCTCACCAAGAAAGCTAAGTCTGTTGTTTTTTTTTGTATTTTTCTCTGTGGAAGCACGGCTTCCTTTTTTGTTGTATTTTTGAACTTGAACTCCAGTAAAGCACTCTCTATTCAGTCATCTATCTGCCCTTGGGTCCATCTGTTATTTGTCATCCACCATAGCTCAGTGGTAAAGAGGCTGTTCAGTCTACTAGAAGACCTGAGTTCAATTCCAGCCTCAGACACCCGTCACAGGAGCACCGGGAGAATTCCCGGTGGCCCGCTGCCCTACAGTTTTTTTTTTTAATATATCATTGTTGTTGTTTTTGTTGCCTGCCGAATGTACTAAAGTGATTATTTCCGAATTCGCCATTCAATAATAAAACTCTAATAAATCATGAATCGGTTAGTCTTGACTGGCAACGCGATTCGCCTCGTGCGTGCTCTGCGCGTTCACCAAAAGGATGCGAGACTCGAGAATAGAGTGAAAGTGCCCAGGTGGAGTAGAGAGGCAAAACTGTCCTGTTCAGGACTTCAAGTGCAGGTCAGTTACATCTGTAAATAGACTATTGTAGTTTTGGCTTTATTTACTTAGTTAAACATTAAACTGCTAGCGAATGTTAGCAGTAGCAGTCAATTACTGACCAAAAGGACATAATTAGCTACTACTGTAAAGAGTAATAGCAGACAAATATTCACATCGTTTTATAAAAGGTTTAGAGGGCGCTAAGGCAGACAACAACACAACCCTTACGAAAATTAACCTGGTTTTACTAAAAATAAAACCAAAAACCATGGTTACTGTAGTTAAATTACACTCTTAAAAATAAAGGTGCATCATTCACGATACCAGAAGAACCTTTTAGTCTACATGCTTCCATAAAGAATCTTTAACATCTGAAGAAGCTTTCTGATTCACAAAAGGTTCTTTGTGGCTAAATAAGGTTCTTCAGATTATAAAAAATTAAGAAAAAGATAGTTCTTTAAAGAACCTTTGACTGAATGGTTCTTTAACCAAAAATGGTTCTTCTATGGCATCACTGTGAAGAACCTTTTAAGCACCTTTATTTTTAAGAAGGTAACCACAAATTAAGAATGGGTTTGCTACACTATGTTTCACCATGGTATTTGTAGTAAAACTCTGGTTATACAAATGGTAATCAATCTGCCAAAAAAACATAGTTTTACCTTTAACTATACTTTTACCATAGGCCTAATAATACAATGGTTAATTTTACTTAGAAGTAAACATGACCCATGATAATGCAAAAACATGTTCAGTGTTAAGATTTTTCTGTAAAGATATATTCAAGATGTAGCTATTAAATGTACTAATTTTGACATTTAGGCAAGATAAAACAATAACACATGGTACTAATGTAATACTTAAATTTTTCTAAAATAAATGTATATGTGCAAACAAAATACAATGAGGTGGTTGTTTTGCAACAAGGTGATGTGTTGATGAAAAAGTGACAGGTACAAGAAAATTAGTGAAAAAAGTAAACATATGAGGGACAGAGAGATGTCAGGGAAAATGAAGAGACTAAAAAGTGAGATGGAAGTTCAAGAGATAACATTTAATTATTTTGCGCGGTCCCAGCCTAGGGATTTAAACTTTTTTAAAAAATTGTTGTGGATGAATGGGATGGCCTGGATGAGTGTGAGATTTCCCGGCCTGAAATTTTGTCTCAGTCCGCCCCTGTTAGTTATGGTCCAGGTTCCTGAACCGGCTGCTTATTTGCTTTGGCTCTCTTTGTAACAGATTATTTTGCACTGTTATTCTCACATCTAAAATAAAAAAGAAACCATGCATGTTTACACAAATAAACTACATTATTAACATTATTGTGATGGTCACTGATACTAGTACTAATTTATAGAAAAAAAAGAACAATTACCACATAGCACACATACACTATCATTCAGTGCTACAGTGTAAACACTATTAGTTTTATATCGAATAGTTTTCTATTTTATAGAATATAAAAAAAAAAAAAACAAAAAAAAAAAACATCCTGGAGTCGTGAGACATTTTGATGCAATGAAATGAAAGATGCTTCATAAATTTTGATTATACGTGTAGTCAGGGATTATAGTTTGAACGAGTAAAATGTGTACAAGTTATGGTTCTCAACTGGTTTGGCCTTGGGACCCACGTTTCCCCATGGTCATCAAGCCGCGACCCACTTACCACATATACTGTATATACAGGTGCATCTCAATAAATTAGAATGTCATGGAAAAGTTCATTTATTTCAGTAATTCAACTCAAATTGTGAAACTCGTGTATTAAATAAATTCAATGCACACAGACTGAAGTAGTTTAAGTCTTTGGTTCTTTTAATTGTGATGATTTTGGCTCACATTTAACAAAAACCCACCAATTTACTATCTCAACAAATTAGAATACTTCATAAGCCCAATAAAAAAAAACATTTTTAGTGAATTGTTGGCCTTCTGGAAAGTATGTTCATTTACTGTATATGTACTCAATACTTGGTAGGGGCTCCTTTTGCTTTAATTACTGCCTCAGTTCGGCGTGGCATGGAGGTGATCAGTTTGTGGCACTGCTGAGGTGGTATGGAAGCCCAGGTTTCTTTGACAGTGGCCTTCAGCTCATCTGCATTTTTTGGTCTCTTGTTTCTCATTTTCCTCTTGACAATACCCCATAGATTCTCTATGGGGTTTAGGTCTGGTGAGTTTGCTGGCCAGTCAAGCACACCAACACCATGGTCATTTAACCAACTTTTGGTGCTTTTGGTAGTGTGGGCAAGTGCCAAATCCTGCTGGAAAATGAAATCAGCATCTTTAAAAAGCTGGTCAGCAGAAGGAAGCTTCCTGTAGCTCAAATAGTAGAGCATGGCACTACCAACACCAAGATCATGGGTTCGATTCCCAGGGAAAGCAAGACCTGATAAAATGTAAAAAACTGTAACTTGAATGCAATGTAAGTCGCTTTGGATAAAAGCGTCTGATAAATGTAAAGGAAGCATGAAGTGCTCCAAAATTTCTTGGTAAACGGGTGCAGTGACTTTGGTTTTCAAAAAACACAATGGACCAACACCAGCAGATGACATTTCACCCCAAATCATCACAGACTGTGGAAACTTAACACTGGACTTCAAGCAACTTGGGCTATGAGCTTCTCCACCCTTCCTCCAGACTCTAGGACCTTGGTTTCGAAATGAAATACAAAACTTGCTCTCATCTGAAAAGAGGACTTTGGACCACTGGGCAACAGTCCAGTTCTTCTTCTCCTTAGCCCAGGTAAGACGCCTCTGACGTTGTCTGTGGTTCAAGAGTGGCTTAACAAGAGGAATACGACAACTGTAGCCAAATTCCTTGACACGTCTGTGTGTGGTGGCTCTTGATGCCTTGACCCCAGCCTCAGTCCATTCCTTGTGAAGTTCACCCAAATTCTTGAATCGATTTTGCTTGACAATCCTCATAAGGCTGCGGTTCTCTCGGTTGGTTGTGCATCTTTTTCTTCCACACTTTTTCCTTCCACTCAACTTTCTGTTAACATGCTTTGATACAGCACTCTGTGAACAGCCAGCTTCTTTGGCAATGAATGTTTGTGGCTTACCCTCCTTGTGAAGGGTGTCAATGATTGTCTTCTGGACAACTGTCAGATCAGCAATCTTCCCCATGATTGTGTAGCCTAGTGAACCAAACTGAGAGACCATTTTGAAGGCTCGGGAAACCTTTGCAGGTGTTTTGAGTTGATTAGCTGATTGGCATGTCACCATATTCTAATTTGTTGAGATAGTGAATTGGTGGGTTTTTGTTAAATGTGAGCCAAAATCATCACAATTGAAAGAACCAAAGACTTAAACTACTACTTCAGTCTGTGTGCATTAAATTTATTTAATACATGAGTTTCACAATTTGAGTTGAATTACTGAAATAAATGAACTTTTCCACGACATTCTAATTTATTGAGATGCACCTGTATATACAGTGCCCTCCAAAATTATTGGAACAGTAAAGACAAAATTGCTCTGTTGGAGTCAAGACATTTACAAATATGATTAAAAGATGAATGACACATTTTATTATTGGGTGATTCAACACACAGATGTTTTACCAGCTAAGAAGTTCAGCACTTTTAGAGTTTCATCCCCCTATCTGATGTGAGCATAAGTATTGGAACAGTTGCCTCACAGGTCTTTCTAAGTGATCAGCTGTGTCCTGTTGCATTCATTCTTCAGATATTAAAAGCAGGGAATGTGTCGTATCAGTTATAGCCATTACTTCTGCATTCTGAATCTTTC
Organism: Spinibarbus caldwelli; assembly: GCA_039654775.1. Lineage (NCBI taxonomy): Eukaryota > Metazoa > Chordata > Actinopteri > Cypriniformes > Cyprinidae > Spinibarbus > Spinibarbus caldwelli. The sequence goes on from CM077232.1 coordinate 35,329,923, forward strand.
ATTCGATGATGACACACACAAACCAGGATGAAGATGAGGGAGCTGACTTTGAAAGAAAAGCAAACAATTTGGATGCTAAAAAAAAAAAGAGGAAGTCAATTAGAGCCATAGCAAAAACAAAGGGCATGGAGAAATCAAGAGTTTGGAAACCACCAGCGACACCAGCAACCAACAACTACCTGATCGGCTGAGAAAACAACAGTTGATGACAGACAAATCATAAAAGCTGTGAAAATGAACCCTAAAAGACGTGTCTGTAAAATAACCAACAACTTCCAGAAAGCTGGGATGATGCTCTGACAATCTACTGTCCTCAGGAGACTTTGACACAGAATTACAGATGCTACACAGCAAGATGCAAACCTCTGACCAGCACCAAAAATAGAAAGGCAAGATTACAGTTTGCAAAAAAGCACAAAGGTGAGCCAGAAGAGTTTAGAACTGTGTCTATGGACTGATGAGCCAAAGATGAACCTTTATCTAAGTGATGGGAAAGCAAAAATGTGGAGAAAAAAAGGGAACTGCAAAAGATTCCAAGCATACAGCCTCATCTGTAAAGCATGGTGGAGGTGGTGTCATGGCATGGGCATGTATATGGCTGTCTCTGGAACAGGCCCTCTCAACTTTACTGATGACTTAATGTATGATGACAGTAGCAGAATGAATTTGGAAGGGTACAAAACCATCTTGCCTACCAATACTCAAGAAAATGCCATCAGATTCATTGGGAAGTGCTTCATATTGCATCAGGACAATGACCCAAAACACCCTCCCAGTTCAGTCAAGGAATTTATAAGGGCAAAGAAATGGAAAGTCTTAGATTGCCCAAGTCAATCTCCAGATTTAAATCCGGTTGAACATGAATTTCACCAGCTGAAGAGGAGAGTAAAGGCAGAAACTCCCCAAAACACACACACACACAAAGTTGTTTGGAAACATTAAGATTTTTTCGTGTTTTTTGACATAAGTCTCTTCTGCTTATCAAATCTGCATTCATTTGATCAAATATACAGTAAAAACTGTATTATTGTGAAATATTACCATAACTGTTTTCTATTTGAATACATGTTATAAATGTAATTTATTTCTGTGATCAAAGCTGAATTTTCAGCATCATTACTCCAGTGTTCAGTGTCACATGATCATTCAGAAATCATTCTAATATGCTGATTTGTTGCACAAGAAACATTTATTATTGCCAATGTTGGAAAAAATATATATTTTTTGGATTCTTTGATTAATAGAAATTCATCTGAGGTAGAAATTGTTTATAACAGTATAAATATCTTTACTGCCACTTTTGATCAATTTAATGCATCCTTGCTGAATAAAAGTATTAATTTCTTTCCAAAAAAAGTCTTGCTGACCACAAACTTTTGAACAGTAGTGCATATGGTTACAAAATCTGTCTATTTCGGATAAATGCTGTTCGTTTGAACTTTCTATTCATCAAAGAATACTGAGAAAGAAAGAAAAATGTACATAACTGTTTTCAACATTGATGATAATGTTTCTTGAGCAAAAAAAATAAGCATATTGCTATATTGTGACACTTAAGACTGGAGTAATTATGCTGAAAATTTTGCTTTATTGTTTTTAGCTATATATATATATATATATATATATATATATATATATATATATATATATATATATATATATACACACACACACACACACACACACATACATACACACAATTTTATTTATATATTTTTACAGTGAGGAGGATGTGATTCATCATGCAGCCGCACAGATAAACACCACAAAGACATCTGAAATCTGTCACGAGATAACATGGCTGGGAGAGGTCTGAAGTTGTGGAAACGTCAAAAAACAGGAAGCCCTGTCAATCCCTTTAAAAATCACCTTCCTTGGAGAGCCTGTAAAAATAAATAAATAAAATTACATGTATATAAAACTAAAAACAATAAAGCGAAATGTTCAGCATCATTACTCCAGTCTCAAGTGTACCGTTTAGGTGTTTAAGCTTTAATGTGAGTCACTATTACCATTACCTTTCTCCACAAAAGCTGGCATGCAGTTCTACTTCTGACTCTGGAAATGTTCCTGTGCATATCAGGCACTGGGCCTCAAGTGCCTACACATTAAAGACAAAAATGTATGCAGGGCAAATTTTGTAAAACAGGAATTGATAATAGACAATGTTTTGCAATTGTCAGTGCACAGGTCTTAAAGATAGTGCAAAACAAACCTGTTATGAAAATGCACAATACACAGTCTTGCAGACTAGGGTGAAGTCAGAATGTACAGACATCGGTCCCAGATCGTGGTATCTTAGAAAAATATTAAATGGCAAACTGTACGTGGCGCGGCATGATTTTGAACGGCTGTTGGGTGCCGCGAATAGACTTGAGTGTGCATACGGACATAATTTATGAATCATAACCCGCCAAATGGGTTAGTGATTTGATGTGCGTTACCCACCTGACTTCACTGGAGCTATAATAATCTATAATCTCTGAAAATATTGGCCTGACGCTTTACTATTGGGGGCTCTGTCAGCTAGCTATACTGTTGGTTAATCAAATCTGTTCAGACGGGCTTAGCGTATTTAGATGGGAGAGCATGAGAAGAGAGAATAATTTAGTTCACTTGTCACTGAGTTTAAGATGTTAAATTAGTTATCTTACCCAGTAAACGACCTGTTGCTCGCCATGATACGACCTTGCTCGCTCTTCTGTCAGACTGTGGCGACAGTTGTGGGCGTGGTCGACCTGTGACTTCAATTGAGAGTGTTGCGGCAGTGGTGAAATACAGATAGAGCTCCTGTGGCAGCAGTCACTGAACAGCAGTCACTGAACAGTGGAGGAATATAGAAAAGGCTCCTGTGGGAGCAGACACTGCTGCGGCAGTGGAGAAATACAGATAGAGCTCCTGTGGCAGCAGTCACTGAACAGCAGTCACTGAACAGTGGAGGAATATAGAAAAGGCTCCTGTGGGAGCAGACACTGCTGCGGCAGTGGAGAAATACAGATAGAGCTCCTGCGGGCAAGCAGAGGCAGCCACATGCTTGCTTCTGCTGCTGTAGCTGTAGACTGAGGAAAAAAGGGGAGTGGTTTGTGACTTTGGCGGGACATGCAGTGCTGCCAACTTAGTAAAATTATTATTTTATTTTATTTTTTTTTTTTTGGCGTTAGATTTAGCAATTTCTCAGACTACCCTAGCGACTTGTTTTTTAAAGCAACTAGCAACAAATGTAGCTATTTTTAAAATTTATTTGGCAGCCTTTAACAAGTGATAAAATGATAAAAGGCATTCATTTTTCGCTTAACCACACAAAAGGAAAAAGTATTGAAACAGCTAGCCAGCTAAGCGGCAAATCAGGCTGGTAACGTTAGACACTTTGAGAGAGGTGCCTAGCAGTACACACTTCATATAAGAATTAAGTTGCAGGTTGCACTTGTTCAATAATTGTTAATGATACGCCTTAATTTTTAGTTTGTACTTATGATTGTTAATCATTACTGTTGGTCCACTGTGATCAGCAGTGAAACTTCTCTTCCACTGTGGATCTTAACCGCAAAACAAAAATTAATCTTATCCGACTTATCTATCCATTTATCAAAATGAAATGAGTAAATTAAATACAGGTAAAATGCTGGTGAAAAATACGGAAAGTTTGAGTAATTCCAGTGTGTGTTCTAAGCACTTGTGTCATGTTTACATAATGACATTAACATCCAATGGTGTCGCGACGTCATTTAACAACTTTTAGCAACAAATGATCTGCCTTTAGTGATTTTTACCTGAAAATTATTTGGCAACACTGGTGGCCTTCACTGCTAGCGGAGGCAGCTTCGTGTTAGTATCTGGAAACAGGAGTTAGAAGCCCGGCTGCATACGGCGCTGTGGCCGGAAGAGCCGGGGTTGAAGGCTGAGCCGAAGCGGGAAGCGAGTGAGGCTTTGCTGTGGTGAGAACTGGGGCGCGGCCCAGGATCATTGAAGGCCTACTGCTGCGACCCGACACTCGCAGAGAGCCGGGTCTTGTGCGGGACAATGGTGGTGTCGAGCGAGGGGAGTTTGGGGCTTTGCTCGATCTATTGGCCGCCTTGGTGGCTGGAGTGGATTTAGGAGTGAGGTTGGCTGATTTGCAGGGTGACGAATAGATCGTACAGCTATGGAGCGTCGGAATTAATCAGCATTTGCCTCTGGCTTAAATACAGTCCACTTTCCGATCAGAGGAATTGTTGGCGTGGCCGAAAGATACGAGGATGCCGGGGAAGTTGGAAGTTCGGCAGTGGAGGCAAGGTTAAGCCTCGGCGTCGGGGAAATCGTGTGGCTGGTCGAGCAGAGCGGCAGCTGCGATGGAGCCTGGGGCTTGGCGGCAATGGCTGGCGGAGAAGGAGTGATCCTGGGGTCGGCGGATTTGTTGCAGAGGATCCGAAAATCTCAAGTAAAGGTCTCGTTGTTCAGATGGGGAAAAAATTGGGTCTGTGATATAATGGCAAAGGAGTGAACCGAATGCTGAAAGACTAGAGATGATGAAGGTAAGACTGCTTTGATTATTTATAGGGATTCTCTCTCGTGCTGATTGGATAGATGGTGTGATTACTGAGGATGTATTGGCAGTGTTAATTATCTGCGCGTGCTCCTCCCGAAATTTGTTAATAAAACATCACTTATCAGGATATTGTTTCACTTTTAGTCTAGCTCTGTGTTTAATCTGACTCCAATGTCAAGTGATCATTAAATATTGACTGTATTTGTAATTTAAAAATAATGATCACAAATATTGATTATGCGTTAATTTAGATATTTATTTTGAATATTCTATACTTTCAGTTATTTGTTGGTCAGGGACCCGATGTCATATTTGAATCTTTTGTGGCTTGCACGGATTTCACGATCACAAACTTGCCAGTCTGATTTTCATCAGAGGATGTAGGTTGACTAATACCTTTATATCTGCTGCCTACTGCTTGCTTTTGATAAAATGTGTAGTTTACTTAGTCATTTCCCTTACAACTTGCTAAATCAGTGATAAACAGAAGAGTGATAGATGCATACCTGACAGCAGAGAGACACACAGCAGCATCTGTGAGTTCTAGTGCAGAGCTCCAGAAACTCTCACACACTGTGTGGGGGTTTTCTGGCTACAGAATCCCAAATGACTATAATGCCACTTCGCTTATTATATCCAGACCAGAAAGCTTATATATCCAGAAGAGAAATCTTCAAATCAGTTGTAAAAACATAAAAGACCATTTGGTTGGTTAGGATCTCGTGACCCAGGGTCGCACCTGGCTGGAGAAAGGAAAACATTCTCACAGTCCCTGAGGGAGGGAGACACACCCACTCCTCAGCAGAACACAATTCTACAAAAAGTTTTTAATCTTTCTCATAATATAAGTGACTTCTGTGAAAGTGAGACCATTTACAAATCACACAGAGACCTTAAGAATGATACTAAACATGAAGGGGAAAAACAAAAGATTCACAAGAAAAATCATGTGGTATAGATATTCTTAGTGAACTTTCAGTGAAGCCTTTTGGGGGAGAGGGGAGAAGGGATCGTAAATGAGCAAGGTGAGTGGTTTGGACAAAATGGTGCCATTTGCTCTTTTTGGAGATCTCTTCTCCAGATTAGCTTTATTGTTTTGTTGCATGGGATCTGTTATGTGAGAGTTCCTGAAATTTTAGCTTCAGGAGGAGATCAAATCTAATTCTTCAGATAATATACCACTGTGGTATTTTCAGGTTCACATTTGTTTATTCATATACCTCTTTATGTTTCTGAAAAAACAGAGGTGTTAATTATTGGACCGAAAACTTTTGCATGTAATAACCTAGATCACTGTCTAATACTTGATGGCTGCTCTGTAAATTCTTCATCAGCTAGGAACCTAGGCGTACTTCTTGATAGCAATCTTTCCTTCGAAAAACATGTTTTTCATCTTAAAAATATATCTAAATTACAACCTATGCTCTCAATGTCAAATGCAGAAACATTAATTCATGCGTTCATGACCTCGAGGCTAGATTATTTTAATGCTTTATTGGGTGGTTGCTCTGCGCGTTTAATAAACAAACTCCAGCTGGTTCAAAATGCAGCAGCTAGAGTTCTTACTAGAACCAGGAAGTATGATCACATTAGCCCGGTTCTGTCAACGCTGGACTGGCTCCCTATTAAACATCGTATACATTTTAAGATCTTGCTAATTACCTATAAGCCCCTGAATGGTTTGGCACCTCAGTATTTGAGTGAGCTCTTATCACATTATAGTCCTTCACGTCCGCTGCGATCTCAAAACTCTGGCCATTTGATAATACCTAGAATATCAAAATCAACTTCGGGCGGGAGATCCTTTTCCTATTTAGCGCCCAAACTCTGGAACAATCTACCTAACACTGTTCGGGAAGCAGACACACTCTGTCAGTTTAAATCTAGATTAAAGACCCATCTCTTTAACCTGGCTCACACATAATACACTATTGCATTTCTATAATTCAAATCCGTTAAAGGATTGTTAGGCTGCATTAATTAGGTCAACCGGAACCGGGAACACTTCCCATAACACCCGATGTACTTGTTACGTTGTTAGAAGAATGGCATCTACGCTAATATTAGTCTGTTTCTTTCTTATTCCGAGGTCACCGTAGCCACCCAGATCCAGACTGTATCCAGATAAGATAGTCACTGCAGCCACCCGGATCCAGTCCGTATCCAGATCAGATGGTGGATCAGCACCTAGAGATGACCTCTACAGCCCTGAACGTCAGCGGAGACCAGGACAACTAGATGAGCCCCAGAGACAGATCCCCAGTGAAGACCCTGTCTCCTAGACAGCCATCAGGACAAGACCACAAGAACCAGATGAGTCCTTTGCACAATCTGACTCTGCTGCAGCCTAGATTTAAACTGCTGATTTTGTTTGGCCAGAGGAGAATGACACTATTTCGACACACTATTTCCCCGTCTAAATACTGTAAAGCTGATGTAAAGCCACCCAGCTTTATATCAAGCTGATGAAAAGCTGCTTTGACACAATTTGCATTGTTAAAAGCGCTTTAGAAATAATAGTGACTTGACTTGACTATAACCACTTGGCCCTTAGGACTCCTGTCCAATTTGTGGAAAGCAGTTTCCTGCAGAGATTGTTGCCTACCATACATGTTCATGTGGGGAAGGAAATCCTAAACATGATTAAAAAACAAAACAATAGTGCCAGCATTAATCAGTTAAATTGATTAATTTGAATTTGCATTCTAAAAAGGTGGAAAAAAAAAAAAAAAAGAAATTTTAACATCCAGATTTAAAGCAACTTTTATTGCACACATTGGAAGACTACTTAAAATAGTCTAGTTCTCTTTTTATTATCATATATATAATTCTAATAGTAAATAAATATGATTATTAGAAATTCTCTCCACATCTACACTGCCTGACTCTGAAAGTGTGCAAATGGTCTCTGAAAGCAGCACTAGCACATCATTTTTCTTTTTCGCCTCAACACTTCATTACAAGACCTAGCACATCAGCTACCCTTCCAACAAAGGATACGCCATTAGGCCCTGTTTTCATGAAAATTCGTGACAAAATTCTACAAAAATTCCCCTTGCAATTAAAGATCCTAGTAAAGAAAAGTTATTCCCAAAGCATCTTTACCATTAAAAGAGCTCTTAAGTTCAAAATGTGTTAGGAGTAGGGAGGAGGACTTTTAAGAGGATTAAGAGTTTCTTTAGCAGAGTCCTTCGTCATCCACCTGGAACGGCTTGTATGTATGACAGTCAGTGAAAGTGAGAAAAAAGTATTTATAACATTTTAAATGTTATAAACAAAAACGCATCAATTCGCTACAGGAGGCCTTTATTCACCCCCCAGAGCCGAGCGAGGCACGTTTTATTATGGATGCGAGCACTTTATTTTACTACTTTTGGACTGTTGAAAAGAAACACCCGCTTACTCCAAGGCTTGGAAGAGCAAGGAAAATTTTTAATATAACTTCGTCTGAAAGAAAAAAGTCATATACACCTAGGATGCTTTGAGGGTAAAACATGGGCTAATTTTCATTTTTAGGTGAACAATCCCTTTAATTTAATTGTAAAATTCATTAATTTTGTTTTCTAATTTTGAGCTCCACTGCAGTAGTGATGATTTGGGTCAGTCACAACCTTCTATAAGCAGAGTGATCACAGACAACTACAGCACTTTCAGATCCTCTTATTGTGTCGCAGTTCATTTCATTTCCACTGGACATTCCCACCTTGCAGGTTCAAAAAAAAAAGGCTTTTATGAATATAGTACGCTTCCACTGTACTGTACTACTGTACTGTAGATTTTATGAACATCTATATAATATCCTTAAGGAATGTGATCAGAAAAAAAGAACTAACAGTTATGGGTGATTTTAATATAAGTTGGGATAATAAATCAGATAGGAAAAAACTTGTAGAAATTGTAGATAAATTCAATCTTACCCAACTAGTGAAAGGGCCAACAAGAGTGACTAATTCCTCAAAGACACAAATACATTTGGGCCCGGTTTCATAGACAGGACTTAGCCTAAGCCAGGATTAGGCCATAGTTCAGTTAGGACATTTAAGTAATTTTTATAAACATGCCTTGGAAAAAACATTACTGGTGTGCATCTTAAGACAAAACAAAGGCACTGACATATTTTAAGATCAGTCAGTGCAAGTTTCTTTCAGTTGAAACAGCTCAGATTTACATTTTAGTCTAGCACTAGGCTTAAGTCTTGTCAGTGAAACCGGGGGTTGATGTTTACAAATAGGCCAGAGAAAATAATAGTGTAGCTAAAATAAATTATAATCAGAGAATTCCAAATAATGAAATTAATAACTTTGAAAATGCCCTTTTTGCATAGTGAAGATATAAGGAATAGTAGTAATATGTTTCTTACAACTATTAATAAAAAAAAAAATTCTCTTTTACTAGGAAGGTTAAAAATAAATCTAGACAAAAGGAGAGTGTCACGACACAGACTAGGGACACAGAGGTAAGTGATAAAACAAAGGCGTTTATTGACAAGATGCAGGGGTATTTCAGGAGCAGAGTGATTGTGAGTATAGCACTGTGAGTTAGAATCCAGTGGCTTATCTTGCAGTAACTGAATCTTGTTTTGTTGCAGGCTGATCGTGGAAGGACGGGATTGTAGGTGAACTGGAACGGTGGAGAACTGGAACATCTAAGGTAGGCAAACCACAGGTAAGTTCAAACAAACAGTCTGGCTAGTTCGGGGTAGTGAACGGTAGACCGGACGAGGAAGGAGTGCAGAGAGTGAGCTTATGAAGGGGATCCTGATGAGATGCAGCAGGTGCGGGTGATTAGTATTCAGGTGATTGTGATCTGGTGAACATCGGTGCTGATGACTGTGGTGACTGAGGTGACTGAGACTCCCTGACATTACCCCCTCCTCCAGGGGCGGCTCCTGACGCCCTTAAGCGGGGGCGACCACGGCCTCTGAGTGCGGGACGATCGGGATGGGTGTGCTGAAACTCAGCCAACAGAGTAGGGTCAAGCACATCATCCCGGGCCACCCAGGATCTTTCCTCTGGCCCGTATCCTTCCCAGTCAATCAGATACTCAAGCCGGCCACCCCATCGCTGTGAATCCAGAATGTCCTGAAGCTGGTAGATGGAAGGCTGATCCAGGATCTCTGGAGGAGGAGGTGTCTCCGGCTCTATGGGTCCTGGTGCAGATGGAGAGTAAGGTTTAAGGAGGGAAACGTGAAAGGTAGGGTGAATGCGGTACCTGGGTGAAAGTTGTAGCTGGTAGGTGACCTCGTTGATCTGCCTCTGTATCGGGAATGGACCAATATAGCAGGGACTCAGCTTTCTGCACTGCTGGTGGAAGCGCAGATCCCGGGTGGACAGCCATACCTTATCCCCTGGTTGGTATGTGGGGGGTGTTGGAGCGACGGGCATCTGCGAAGGTCTTGTGCCTCCGGTGGATGTGAGCTGAGTCCCACACTCTGTGTTGGAAACCGAGTACGCATTGGAAGGGAGTCAGTCTGGTGGTGTCCTGGTGGAGAGAGTTCTGAGCGTACTCGGCCCAGGGGAGGAAGCGGCTCCAGCTGTGCTGGTCGTCATGGCAATATGACCGGAGGTAACATCTGAGCTCCTGGATCTTACGCTCAGTCTGGCTGTTTGTCTGTGGATGGTAGACGGAGAACAAACTCACTGTGACTCCCAATACCCAGAAGAATGCTTTCCACATGTGGGAGGTGAATTGGGGACCCCGGTCCGAGACAATTTCCTCCGGCAGGCCGAAGTTCCTGAAGACATGGTTGAACAGGCATTCAGCTGTTTCAAAGGCTGTGGGGAGACCCCTGAGGGGGATAAATTTGCATGCTTTAGAGAAAAGGTCTACAGATACAAGAACACAGGTGTGGCCGTCAGAGTTGGGAAGATCCGTAACAAAATCAATTCCTAGGTGGGACCAGGGTCTACGTGGGACAGGCAGCGGCACAAGCTTGCCTACAGGGAGATGAGGGGGGTGTCTTTGACATGGCACAGACTGAGCAGCTATGGACGTACCGGATGAAATCTCGGGTCATACTGGGCCACCAGTACCGAGCTTAGATGAGCGAGAGGGTCCGTCTGCCGCCTGGGTGTCCAGAGCCCAGAAGGTCATGCACTGAGCCCAGAAGGGGTTGACGTTGAGATGTGGGAACGTAGATCTTCCCTTCTGGGCCTCCCAGCAGAGCCAGTTCATTGAGAGTGGCAACACGGATGTTCTCGGAGAGGTCCCACTGGATAGGACTAACAATGAGGGCTAGAGGGATGATGGATTCTGGTTCTGAGGGTGATTCCGGAGAGTACAAGTGTGATAAGGCGTCAGCCTTGCAATTTCGGTTTCTGGGATGGTAAGTGATGGTGAAATTGAACCGTGTGAAGAACAGTGCCCAGCGTGCTTGACGGGGATGAAGTCTCTTTGCATCCCGCAGGCACTGAAGGTTTTTGTGGTCTGTGATGACAACGAATGTGTGCAGTGCTCTCTCCAGCCAGTGTTGCCACTCCTCTACCTCAAACTGGAGAAATGTGAATTCCATTGCTCCACGGTACAATTCCTCGGGTACGTGACTGGCCAAGATGGAATCCAGATGGACCAGGGGAATAACTGACCACTGCTGTCAGAGGAGCCTGGGCATCACTGCAGCATGGTTATGTTAGTGTATAATACCAAAAAAAAGTCTTGCAATGCTGAAAAATATGTCTTGTCATTTATTTTTGAATCCTGTAAGCAGGCCTAAAGCCTGCATATTACATTAAAAAGGTCTGAATGCTGAAAAAAAAATATTTAAAAATTCTATTTATTTATATGCATATCTCTTGTCTGCTGGGCATTTCAGCCTACTTTTAAAAGCACCTTATTTTTAAATGCATCCCATTTTAAACCCCCCTGGAGCCAAGCCTGCTCTTCTCACCTTTATTCATAGGGTGGGGGAGGTGGAAGGTGGTTTGGCCAGTTTACAAAGCGACACAAACGACCCCCTCTCAATCACAATTGTGAGGTTAGTTCTTGCAATTTCAAGGGTTGTGAAAGTCGTAGGAGGTTGGGGGGCCCAAACTAGGGATGCACCTAAATGAAAAACCAAACAAAATGAAACGGGCTGAGGGCCAAAGGCCGAACACTGTTTTTCACATTTTCCTCATGTATTTTGCCATTTTTTTTCCACCATTGCATAAATTTAATACTCTTTGCTTTTTATTGTTTTGTCTTGCTTTTCAAACAAAAAATCAATTACATAACAACAATATAAAAAAAATTTACTTAACACTGAACATTTTTTAACATTCTAACAGACATTATACCGACAAAGCACAATTAAACCTAAAATTAGTAAGTTAGTTGTCATGATTCCCGTGGCACGCAGAGGATGCTTCAAACAAACAATATTTACTAAATCAAAAAGGTAGGGAACACAGGCAGGCAGGAACAGACACATAGGAACCAGAATGACAATTAACAACGGACGCAAGACTCAGGGAACACAGGGCTTATAAACACTGGAGTAAATAGATAATAACACACAGCTGAACCCAATAGAACTAAAAACCAAATAAGGGCATACATGAGGATGGGGAGCACATGAGATAGAAAATCACAAGACACCACAAACACAAGCCTGACATTAGTTATATATATATATATATATATATATATATATATATATATATATATATATATATATATATATATGCAGTGGCGGCTGGTGGCAAATTTTCTAGGTGAGGCGCCACATACAAAAAATTTAGCATACATCCCGATATGATTTATCCCAGTATAACAAAAAGAAAAGGATTAAGACATGAAACATTTTAAATAAAGAAAACTGTTTTACCAAATTCAAGATTGAGGATGATTCTCACAAAACTATATTTTCTGCAAGCTTTTTTCAAGAAAAATGAAAACATTTTGTTTTTAATTTTAATAATAATTCAAAATTGATGTATACAGTGCAACAGAAAAATCTGTGAAAAAAATAAATAAAGGTTACATTTGTTTAGACCATTTTCTATACATATATAAATAACAAGTCAAGCTGCAGTACCAAGCAGGACCACACGAAGACGCCAACAGACCACTATCCCAGTCACCTTAAAGTTATATAAATATACACGGATCTGTATTCAGAGTTATTAAACAGAGCAAAACACAAATTTAAAAAGTAATTAAAAACATTATGAATTTGTTGAGTGTGGTGATCTGAAGGCAGCTCAACATGACTGACCAGTGAACAGTTCCTCTGTCAGAGTGAATGTTGATGCCAATACACCACTGTACATAGCAAATTCATATAAAAACATGCTTTTTCAGCGAGTGTCCATTATAAAACACTTGCCAGACATGCGATCATACTGAAATGTGCTCATAAAGCTATCAGAGAGCGCACATACACAAGTTTGTTTATTTGCACACTAGTAATAACGGACTCGGGCGTCTAATAATGTAAGTTACGATTCATGTATGTCACTGACTGTAATCGTCTTTACCTCCATTACAATTGTCATCCATCAAAACTTCACTGGTAAGATACTGGTTTGCTTTATTCAGCCCATACAGACTAGTCCTGACTTCATATTTCTTCTTATTAGCAGTATGTTTGTTCCGACCAATCGCTGCACAAGTTAAGGTTACGCATGATGACGAAAGCACGTTAGTGCTAGCCCTCCCGGAACCCATAGAGATTGCGTTGCAGTGCCTGCAGTTTGAAAAAAAAAAATCTTTATATGGAAGTCTATGGGAACACTCGGGGCAATTCTCAGTCTGACAGAAATCGCCCAAAAAGGGGCGGTACTACACAGAACGTGACTCGACGCTGATTGGACTATATTTCCCTAGGCAGAACAAACAGTATAGAAGAGTGAAAGCTAGCTTAACACTGTGATTGAATGTGAAAGGAAAAAAAATCCCTCCCCTTCGCGCTTTGGTGGTGCGTCGCCCGATCGCCCTAATGGAGAAACCACCTCTTTATATATATATATATATATATATATATATACGCTCTCTGATATATATGTCCTATGTATTTTTTATTTATTTATTTATTTATTTTTTTTGCTGTACAAATAAATGCAGCCTTGAGCAGAAGGGAACTCTTTTAAAACATTAGAAAATATTTCAGATCCCACAGATACAAATCTATTAGGCCTACAGATTTGAACACAATGTGTGAATGTTATAATGAACGTATAGCTGTTATAATTAACATAATAATTAATAATTAGCATTATTATTGTCTTACTTTTTTATTTCATTTTACAGAACAACAGTAAAATTACAATACTAACATTTATGAATGTTGATGGAGCTTTTATTTTTTGTTGACAACAGCAGATTTATAAATGATTCCCATATAGGATCTTGGGAAGATGTTTGTTGCATGTATCACATTGTCACATCCATGCCTTGTAAATATTCATAAAAATATTACTGAGCAAGCTGGCATGGCCAGGGTTCAAAGTCCAAAGCGCAAGGAATATCTGTGCTGAAACAGTGTTACTCGTTAGTTGCTCAGTAATAGTTTTATGAATATTTACAACAATACATGCAATTTGTGCATGTATTACAAAACATAACGTTCTGCAGTTTTTAATTTAACTGTTTAAGGCCATTTCACAATTTTAGTCATCATACAGTAACTAGCTTTTTTTTTTTGCTATGTTCGGCCGAATAATTTCGGTTGCTGAACATTCAGTGCATCCCTAGCCCAAACATTATCTGTTGCCTGTCTTGCCGATTTTGGAGATGCAAACTCCAGGCGATCACCGGGCGCTCATTGCTCATGTGTCCACCTAGACCAGCCTTAGCTTGGCTAGTCCTTCTGCCATTTGCCGCTGGCTCTGATGTCTCTGTAGTGATTAAACATGAGAGACAGTTTGTTTTGGGTATATTTAACATGGATTCATAGTCTCGTTAAACTATCATTTGTTCCTGATCATATCGTTTTGGCTACGACTTAATTCTTGTAATTTTGATTCTATTCTCAAAATATTTTGACTTTATTCTCGTATTGCTACAACTTTATTCTCATTTTTTTTCTCAAAATATCTTAGATTTTTTTTTTAACATAGCACTAAAGCGCCGTCGTACATAATGCTATGCCTTTATTCTCAAAATATTATGACTTTGATCTCATATTGCTACGACTTTGTTCTCAACAATATGGCAACGACTTCATTCTCGTAATTTAGATTTTATTCTCAAAATATTATGACTTGATTTATTTATTTATTTATTTAGCGTGGCACTAAAACACCATCGTACATCTTGTCTGGGTGTTTAACTGCAGAATGTTAGGCTTGTAGGCTACAGTAGGCTATTTGCCGTCTAGTCATAGCCAATAAAGCATTATGGTTTTATAACATTTTGGCCAGATGAAAGTAAAACTCTCAACGGTTTAAAAAAATGAGTTTTGCTCCCACTTTATATTAAGTGGCCTTAACGACTATGTACTTACATATAAATTTATCATTTAGTACAGTGCACTTATTGTGTACATACATGTTTTTACATTGTACTTATATTTAAAAATACCTGCATGTAATTACATCTGTAATTAATTTCTGTAATTACATTTATAATTACACTGTTGACCTATCCCTTACACCTTGACCTACCCTTAAACCTACCCATACTACGAAACCTGTCCCTAACCTTACCCATATCCCACCTCAATAGCAGCAAATGTGTTTTGCAATACAGTATGAACACAGTAAGTACATTGTACTTTTTTTTTTTTATGTAAGTACATAGTCTTTAAGGCCACTTAATATAAAGTGGGACCTAGTTTTTTTTTTTTTTTTTTTTTCACGTTATATTAAAATGTTTGCTGCAATTAAAAAAAAAAATAAAAATGCTACTATATAATTGCGGTTTTGGGAGGAAAAAAGATAAGTCACACATATGTCGCATTTAGCATTTAGAAATCATTTTTAACACTGTAAAAAACTATAGGCTATATTTCCCCTCACTTCTCAAATTGTCTAAAGTTAACAGTATTCAGGCTATAGAAATGTCAAGCCCAAACTAATTAATTTAAAGTGAAACTAAAGCCCTCTCTCATTCAGCACTAATTCAAATGTTTCCATATTCGCCACATAACTACTTATTTCACTCGCATTTTCGACCTAAAACATCACTCACAAAATAACACAGTGAGGCTCTGGTCACGCTGAATGGTACAGATTTTAATGACATTGACATTTATATATTTCAATGTATATATCTGAATAAAAACCTACAGCTAGCCAGTGTAAAAATTTCATAATAATAAAATAATAATCTTTATTTTCTAGCGCCTTTAAATGTTACATCTCAATCTCTTTACATAAACAAATAAAACTGAAACAGTTTCAGAGGCTCCTGGGGCATATGGCATCCACAGCCGCTGTCACGCCGCTCGGATTGCTTCATATGAGACCACTTCAACGTCGGCTTCATGACCAGATCCCGAGATGGGCATGGCGACACGGCACGTACCGGGTCTCAGTCACCCGTCCTGCCGTCAGACCTTCAGCCCGTGGTCGGATCTTGCTTTTCTTTGGGCGGGAGTTCCCCTAGTGCAAGTGTCCAGGCATGCTGTTGTATCAACAGGTGCCTCTGCCATGGGCTGGGGAGCCATGTGCAACGGGCGTGCAGCTGCGGCGCTCTGGACAGGGCCCCGACTGCAGTGGCATATCAACTGCCTTGAGTTGCTAGCAGTATGGCTTGCTCTGCACCGCTTCAAATCGCTGCTACACGACAAGCACGTGCTGGTCCATACGGACAACACTGCGACCGTTGCGTACATCAACCACCAAGGCGGTCTACGCTCCCGTCGCATCTCGACCGCCATCTCCTCCTTTGGAGTCAGAAGCATCTGAGGTCAATTCGCGCCGTTCATGTCCCAGGCGAGCTCAATCGTGCAGCCGATGAGCTCTCACGTCAGCCCGCCCTTCCGGGAGAATGGCGACTCCACCCCAAGACAGTCCAGCTGATTTGGAGACGCTACGGGGACACTCAGGTAGACCTGTTTGCCTCCCCGGACATGTCCCACTGCCGGCTGTTCTATTCCCTGTCCGAGGGAACCCTCGGCACGGATGCGCTGGCACACAGCTGGCCTCGGGGCCTACGCAAATATGTGTTTCCCCCAGTGAGCCTTCTCGCACAAACACTGTGCAAGCTCAGGGAGGACGAGGAGCAGGTCCTCCTAGTGGCACCATACTGGCCCAATCGGACTTGGTTCCCAGAACTGATGCTCCTCGCGACAGCCCCTCCTTGGCGAATTCCTCTGAGGAGGGATCTCCTTTCTCAGAGAGGGTGCACCCTCTGGCACCCACGTCCAGACCTGTGGAATCTCCACGTATGGTCCCTGGACAGGACGCGGAGGTTCTAGGTGGGCTACCTCCAGCGGTAGTGAACACCATAACTTCAGCTAGAGCCCTGTCTACAAGACAGGCTGAAGTGGAACCTGTTCGTCGATTGGTGTTCTTCCCCCGTAGATGCCCGATCAGGGTCGTGCTGTCTTTCCTGCAAGATGGGTTCGAGCGAAGGCTGTCTTCCTCCACCCTCACAGTGTATGTTGCTGCTATTGCCGCACATCACGATGCAGTAGACGGCAAGTCTGTGGGGAAGCACGACTTGATCATCAGGTTCCTCAGGCACCATACTGGCCCAATCGGACTTGGTTCCCAGAACTGATGCTCCTCGCGACAGCCCCTCCTTGGCGAATTCCTCTGAGGAGGGATCTCCTTTCTCAGAGAGGGTGCACCCTCTGGCACCCACGTCCAGACCTGTGGAATCTCCACGTATGGTCCCTGGACAGGACGCGGAGGTTCTAGGTGGGCTACCTCCAGCGGTAGTGAACACCATAACTTCAGCTAGAGCCCTGTCTACAAGACAGGCTGAAGTGGAACCTGTTCGTCGATTGGTGTTCTTCCCCCGTAGATGCCCGATCAGGGTCGTGCTGTCTTTCCTGCAAGATGGGTTCGAGCGAAGGCTGTCTTCCTCCACCCTCACAGTGTATGTTGCTGCTATTGCCGCACATCACGATGCAGTAGACGGCAAGTCTGTGGGGAAGCACGACTTGATCATCAAGTTCCTCAGAGGGGCGAGGAGGTTCTGTCCCGTCCGTGTCTTGCGCGTTTACGTGGACCGCACGCAGAGCTTCAGGACCTCAGACCAGCTCTTTGTCTGCTTTGGAGGACAGTAGAAGGGAAAGGCTGTCTCCAAACAGAGACTTGCCCACTGGATAGTGGAGGCTATAGTCTTGGCATACCAGGTCCAGCGCTTACCGTGCCCCCTCGGTGTAGGAGCACACTCTACGAGAGGTGTGGCATCTTCTTGGGCATTGGCGCGGGCCATCTCGATAGCAGACATTTGTAGAGCTGCCGGCTGGTCAACACCTGGAGAGGGTCAGCAATAGTGGCATTTTCATAGGGATCCCATTTACATCAGTCACTATGACTTAACGTCGAATGTGACTGATTGAAAGGGAACGTATCGGTTACATAGGTAACTCTCGTTCCCTGAAGGAGGGAACGGAGACGTTACGTCCCGTCGTCACAGTTGCTGTACCACCGCTGTACAGACGAGGCACATCGTCTTGGCTCCTCAGCGAAAAACTGATGTGCGTCTGCACGTGCTCTCCTTTTGTACCCGCGCTGTGGGGCGGGGTGCGCGTGGCAAAGCACGCACGCCAACTGTCATTGGCTTGTTTTGTTAACACTTGAAGGTGATTGGGCTCTCGGGCGAGATCCCATTTACGTCAGTCACTATGACATAACATCTCCATTCCCTCCTTCAGGGAACGAGGGTTACCTACGTAACCGAGATGTTTTGGTACACCTGACTGAGTGGCATTGTTCTAATTTTGACATGATAAATTAGCCTTGGACGAGCACGCTGGCGCAGAAAATATTATATTTTCTTATAATAGCATAAGAACTTAAATAGCTGTTTTTGGTCATAATAGTAGAACACCATTCATATAGCTACTTTTGTAGGCTATATTAGGCAGCTTGAAAAACCGTCAAATCGAAAAACTAAATGTAAATGCAAATATGCATGAATAACCACTTTTTGCATCACTCAGTTTGTTGCTTTTTAATTTACTTTTAGTAAGACTAATTAAATCATCATGCTGACTTTGTTTAGCTATAGCTTATAGTAGCCTACATATCGACAATGCATGTGGAAAGCACATTAAAGTATGCATTTACAAATATTGAAAACATAAATGGGATTTCCAAGTGCTTTTTACTAAATATTTATGTGAATTATATTTTAAACTGAATATTTTAATATAAATAGGCTATTTTATGTATTAAACTATCAGACACTATCAGAAAAAGAATTCTCATCAAAAGCAGTCTAATATGGGGGTTATTTGATGTTTGATTCATCGCGGGTTCCCTCTTACGTCATACTCTGGGGTTCCTTTAGGCATTTATGCACATAAACACTCTTCAAAAACGGTGCGTATAGAGGACATGCAAAAATACATAGATTAAAATGCATTTATATTTACATAGAATGGAAGGTATAGATTGTACTGCATGTTAGCTTGCTTATTGTGCCCAAGAGCATAATATATATAAGCCCACATGTCTTACTAACAAGAAACTATGATTCTAACCACAGGTCGAGAGCTGTAGTTCCAACCACGTAAGTTTGCGATGCTGTTTGTGAATGTTCGTTTTAACTATGGTTTCGGGAAACACCGAATCATTGAACTATGTTGGTAACAACGTAACTTGTGACCACAGTTGGCTAACGATGCTTTTGGGAAATGCACCCCAGAGCTGGCCGTGGTCTTTGACTACAGAATGTTGTTCCTTGCGCCACCTGGTGGATATTGTGTGAAGCACAACAACGTTTTAAAAAAATCTGAAAAAGCGCCTGCAGGGAGCTCCGTGATCACACATGCCGAATTGCAGGCTGCCGCGTGAAAATAGATGCATTTTCAGTGGCCAGGGGTCTCATTTATAAATGTTGCGTACGCACAAAATGGGCATAGAAACATGCCTACGCATTTTTCCATGCGGATATCGGGATTTATAAAAAAAATAAACTTGTCGTAAATATGTACGCACCATACGGACATTCTAGACCATGCGTACAAACTCTTTTTCCTGGAGTGAGAAAAGTAATTAAGTAAACAACGATCTTAAACATAGTTTTTTTATTTCGTTATACACATTTACACTCACAATTAAATGTTGCACTCTCATGAATGGAGATAAGCACTGAAATTACATGAAGTCATTATGCAGAATTTTTTTTTTTGCCACAGGAAAAAATCACTTTTCCTGTGGCATACTATGTTTTAATGACAGCGAGGAGTGCTATAGATGCACAATAATTCATCTTTAAACTAAACTGCAGATCTCATGTTATGAAAAAATATTTTTAGTGAGAAGAATGATCAATGATGCGCACTTACTTTGATATTATATCTCCACAACATTATGAAAAATGCCACTGTATTTGAAGGATTCAACTTGAAGAAAACAGTAAGATTTGCACATTTGCTTTTTAAAATAACCTACTTTGTCAGTGACGCACCGAGTCGGACAAATGGATTTACACTGCAATAAATATAGACCTGCCTGTTTCCACAAAAAATAGCTAAAAGATGTTCACCTTATCAGCAAAACGGCACAAATTTAATTTGAATTGAATTGTTTAAAACAACTGAAATACAATTTGGCCAGCAGGAAAGAATGAGATCAAATCTATTCTAAAATATTTATCTGAGTTTGGTTTTTATGGATATTTTGATATATTTTTTTCTAAAATATAAGGATATTGGATGATTTTTAGCAATAAAATTAAATGTATGAAACAAATGGCATTTATAGTCCTTTTCTCATATTTCCTTAATGTCCTGTACCTTTGACGGTGTTAAACATGGTGTCACATGGATGGTAATATGCATGGAAAAGATATGCAGATGAAGTTATGCATAGTAAAACTAGGCGTTGTAAGCTCCATATATGGTTATTTCTGGGAGGAGATGCACTTACGCACAATCGTCCCCTGACTGGGATTTATAAAGGGATTTCTACTGCATAGCTTTTGTGCGTACGTACACTTTTAGGATGAAATCTACGGAGAGTTTTATAAATGAGACCCCAGATCTGTACTTCAATGTCCTAATTGAACTATGACCTAATCCTGGTTTCTCTTAAGCCCTGTCTGTGAAACCAGGCCTAAGAAATAAAGTAGTAAGAAATATAAGAAAGACTAAAGCTGAGTTTTTTATTAGAATTAATTGATGATGCAAGGGTTAATGGGAAGATGATTTGGAAAAATCTTAATAAATTCACTGGGTTATGGGACGCTGCTAAAGCAGTAATAAGGGGAAAGATTATTGCACTTACATCCAGACTAAAAAAGCAAAGAGAACTTAATTGGAAATTGAGAAAGAAATAAAAAGGTTAGAATACGAACATAAAAACACTGGAAATAAAAATTCTCTAGATATATTGAAGCAAAATAGTCAGAAATTAGATGACTTGTTGACTTACAAGGCAGAAGGTGCTCTAAGATATACAAGCAGAAAATATTATGAATTTGGTAATAGGGTGAGCCGGCTGCTTTTCAGCTACGTAAGGCCCAGTCTAGTAGAGCTGTCCCTAAAATTAAACATCCATGTGCGGCTATTATGACCTCACAACCTGAAAAAATTGCAGATGCATTTAAAGATTATTATAAAAAATTATATGAAAAGGATGAAAAAGATATCAAATAAGGAAGAAAAAAAATTCTGAATTCTGTTAAACTGAACAGACTGACAGGTGAGGAATCGGAAGTAATGGTTAGTCCCATTACAGAGGAGGAAATTAAGAAAAATATGGGTAAACTTAAGAATAGTAAGTCGCCGGGAGTAGATGGCTTCTGCAGAGAATTTAATAAAGCTTTCATAAATGAATTAACCCCAGTTCTGTGTCAAATGTATAATTACGCATTAGAGAAAGGAGATCCTCCAAAGTCATGGCTGAGGTAATAATAACAGTTATTCATAAAGCTGGGAAAGACCCCACTTAGTATACCGATTATAGGCCCGTAAGCCTTCTCTGCCAGGATCTAAAAAATTTAACTTCAATTTTAGCAGAGAGGATTCAGACACATATTAGAAAATTAGTGAAGCCAGACCAGACAGGATTTGTTAGTGGATGCCATGGTACTGACAATGTTAGGAGAGCTCTAAACATACAGACGATTGCAGGAAAGAGAAAGTTTCCCTCAATGTTACTTAGTTTAGATGCAGAAAAGGCATTTGACAGATTGGATTGGACATATTAAAAACAAATGCTGGCATATATGGGGTTTCATGACACATTTATAAGGTGGATACAAATATTCTGTCATAATCCTAAATCGAGAGTTAGGGTGAGAACGAGACAAGGAGATGCTATGTCTCCTGTTTTATTCGCTCTAAGCATTGAACCATTGGCTGAGAGCATAAGATGCAATCATCATATACAAGGAATAACCAATGAGGGCGGTAATTATCAAAAGATTGCTGTGTATGCAGACGACATATTATTTATTGAAAATCCAATTTCTTAAATACCAGCTGTTCTAGATTGTCTAGAAGTATATGAATCATCTCTGGATATAAAATCAATTCAACTAAATAAGAAGCACTTATGATTACTGGAGTCTGGCCAGTAGAACTAAATGATAGAGCATCATTTAGATGGTCTAAACAGGGATTCAAATATCTAGGAGTTTCCATTACACCCAAAGTTTCACAGTTGTATCAGGCTTATGACAAGCTAATTCACACAATTAAAAAGGATTTACTAAGGTGGGAGGTGTTACCACTTTAATTGTTTGGTAGGATTGAGACAGTGAGAATGAATATTCTACATAGACTACTTTTTTTTTTTTTTTTTTTTAATTTCAGTCCCTCCCCGTATGGATTCCGGCATCTACATTTAATGTGCTAGATAAACTCAAAGTTCATTTGGCAGAACAGACGACCCAGAATAAAACTAAAGATGTTAACTCTAGGAAAAGATAAGGGATGGTTGCGTCTCCCTGATTTAAGATAATACCACTGGGCCTCTCAGCTCACAGCAATAGTGGCTTGGATTAACAATAATGCTTAAAAAGGATTGGTTAGCATGGAACAGGGCTCTGTACCAAATGCCCCTTTGTCAGCATTAGCCTTTATGACACCCCAATCTCAGAAAAAGATGAAAATATCTGGGTTTACCAAACTCTGAGAGTTTGGACAACAGTTAAAAAAAACTAAGAGTGGCAAACTTACCAAGAGCTATGTCCATAGCAGATAACCCTGAGTTTCTACGCTCTAGGTGGGATGCTACTTTCAAAATATGTTCTGACAAGGGTCTTATGATAATTGATCAGTTATTTAATGGAAGTACATTGCACTCATTCTCTGATCTTAAAGAAAAATTTATGTTATCAAGAAATTATATTAGAAATTATTAGGAAAAGGAAATATTTAAAAAAGCCCCAACTAATGTGGAACAGTACTTCATTGATATAAAGAAACAACGCCCATTCAACAGATAACACACTTAACATAAAGGCAAAGTGGGAGTCTGAACTTAACGAAATTGTTGAGGATGAGACTTGGGAAACCATATGGACAGAATGTCATAATGGCATCAATGGTCATAATTGGAAAGAGTTTGACTGGAAACAAAAATTAGGTTTTTTTAGAACACCATTGGTGGTATAAAATTTGTTAACAGTCCA
Organism: Spinibarbus caldwelli; assembly: GCA_039654775.1. Taxonomy (NCBI): domain Eukaryota; kingdom Metazoa; phylum Chordata; class Actinopteri; order Cypriniformes; family Cyprinidae; genus Spinibarbus; species Spinibarbus caldwelli. Next base: position 35,353,129 of record CM077232.1, read on the forward strand.
GAAGCAGAGAAAAGTTGGAGGGGGTGTGGGAAGGTAGGAGATCACACACATATATTTTGGAGAGAATATCAAAATCGACTGATCCTTTTCCTATTTAGCCCCCAAACTCTGGAACAATCTACCTAACACTGTTCGGGAGGCAGACACACTCTGTCAGTTTAAATCTAGATTAAAGACACATTTCTTTAACCTGGCTTACACATAACACACTAATACACTTCTATTATTCAAATCCGTTAAAGGATTGTTAGGCTGCATTAATTAGATCAACCGGAACCGGGAACACTCCTCATAACACACGATGTACTCGTTACATCGTAAGAAGAATGGCATCTACGCTAATATTTGTCTGTTTCTTTATTATTCTGTTTCTCAGTCCGTGTCCGGATCAGATGACGCCAGGAGATGATGTCTGCGACCCTGATCGTCAGCGGAGGCCGGACACCTGGATGAGCCCCGGGGACATATCCCCAGTGAAGACCTCGACTTAAATACAATAAAACTTAAAATTAAACAAAATAACTATAAATATAATAAAATACCTAACTACATAATACTATTATTGTTAGAAATTGCAACAATATAAAAATAGAAATATAATACATTTATACATTTAAAATTTAATTAAAACAATAAGTAAAAAAATAAACAATAATATCCTGGCTAGAGGAGAACTGGCCCCCCGACTGAGCCTGGTTTCTCCCCAAGGTTTTTTTCTCCATTCTGTCACAGAGGGAGTTTTCGTTCCTTGCCGCTGTCGCCTCTGGCTTGCTCAGTTGGGGACACTTAATTTTTTACGATTAACATCAATTTTATTTCATAGATACTATTTAAACTAAACTGAGCTAGACAATGACATCTCTGAATTCAATAATGAAATGCCTTTAACTTAAAATTGAGTGTTTAATCTTATTATTATACATTACTGACACTCTATCCTCCAATTTGATACTGTTAAGTGCTTTGACATAATCTGTATTGTTAAAAGCGCTATATAAATAAAGGTGACTTGACTTGACTTGACTTGACATATATTTTGGGAATGTCCAAAAATATTTACATTTTGGCAAGGGGTAAAGGTTGAGATTTTGAAAATTCTGCATATACAGTGTCCTCCACTAATATTGGCACCCTTGGTAAACCTGAGCAAAGGTGGCTGTGAAAATAAATCTGCATTGTTTATCCTTTTGATTTTTCATTAAAAAAATTAACAAAATTCTAATCTATCATTGAAGTAAAACAACTGAAAGTGGGGAGAAAATGTCATGATACAATAAATGGTTTTCTCTAATGCATGTTGGCCACAATTATTGGCACCCCTGGACATCTTGTTCAGATGCATGGCATCATGGATTCTCTCAAATACCAACAGATAAAAAAAGCTGACTGCCTCTGTTAGAAATCTTATAATGGGCTGTGGCTGGATCTTCTATCAGGACAATAATCCAAAACAAACATCAAAATCAACACAAAAATGGATCACTGATCACAAAATGAAGCTTTTGCCATGGCTGTCCCAGTCCTCTGACCTGAACCCTATAGAAAATGAGTGGGGTGAACTAAAGAGGAGAAGCACCAACATGGAGCTGTGAATCTGAAGGATCTGGAGAGATTCTGCATGAAGGAATGGTCTCTGAACTTTTATCAGGTGTTCTCCAAACTCTTCAGGCATTACAGGAGAAAACTCAGGGCTGCTACCTCGGGAAAAGGACGTTGCAATAATTGGGTACCAATAATTGTTGCCAATATGAACTAAAGAAAGTAGTTATTTCACAATGAGATTTCCCCCCCACTTTCAATTGTTTTACTTCAATGATAGGTTAGAATTTTGTGAATTTTTTGAATGAAAGCTCAAAAGGATAAACAATGTACATTTATTTTCACAGCCACCTTTGCTCATATTTACCAAGGGTGCCAATATTAGTGGAGGGCACTGTAGACTTGCCTTTTACTCCATTGTTTTTCTTGCTTGAAGGGATACCCCAGGATTTATGTAGTAAAAACCAGAGATATATACTACACACACTCTTATTAAGTGCAAGAAAAACCATAACAATTAATTGGATGAAGCCACACCCTCCAACAATGGCCCAGTGGATAGAAAAAACTTGAATCTATTTATAGAATGGAGTATATGACTGCCCAACTCCAACTGAAACTGGACATTTTTATACAAAGGTGGACACCTGTTACTATGTATCTGGATGCACTGAAAATTAACTGATCAGTAAGGAACAGGACCGGACAGGGACAAAAATTTAGCCCTGGGACTGTAGCCACACCAGCCTACATTACCACATCCACACAGCCCCACTCACAGATACGTTTATTCACTACTTACATTTGTGTACAGATGGCGAAATAATATAAGCAGTACCAAATAGATATTTAAATATTTAATGTATGTGACTGGCAAACAATGCTTACCACTGTAAGGCTGATTACAAACCCAAAGTATATTTGTGTGTCACTGTTTTTTTTTTCCTACCTCTACCACACTCCTCCCTGTCTCTGCTAGGCCTACCGTAGCATCCTTCCTCACAGCACTGGTATTGGAAGACCAGGGGTCTCTGGCTGTACTGATTCCAGCAACATCCTAGTTAATGAACACATTATATGATGTAAACATTGCAGCAAAATGTTTCCTCACTGACTGCTCTCCACATTGGAATACACATAAATACAAACAAGTAATATCAATAGCACAAAAGGGAATAGAATATATATATCAAAAACTATAAATAGTAGCAGCATTAATAGTTCAGTATGTGTGTATGTATCCCAAGATTTTTTGCATTTTTAAATACTTAATGATATACAATTATTTGTGAATTAAAGTATGCTGAAGTTTTGCTGGTATGTGCTGCATGTGCATTTGTGTGTGTGTGATGTAAAGTATGTGTGTGAGTGTGATCTCTCTCTCTCTCTGTGTGTGTGTGACACACATGCACAGGTTCCTCTTATCCTAACCTAACGGTTAATTAATAGTAAATTAGAGCCACAGTATTAAGAAACTGGCAGCATCTGTATCAGGGTGTCTCTCTCATTGCTGTCTTCTTACCTCCATGACACTTGACTCTGCCACAGCAGCTGAACTGTCTGCACTCGGTCCAGCAACATTCTAGTTTTGAATAGATGAACACGATTCAGACAAGGGAGAACATGTGTATCAGGGTGTACATAATGCATTTTTACATTAAATAGAAATGCTAAATCCTCTTAATATTGCCAATTTTTGATGCTTTTGACAATATCTCTGGCTATCATGGACACATGATACGACGCAACTCAGCACGGGGAGGTTATCACCCGCAATGTGTGCCCATATGCCACTGTGCGTTGACATACCAATTTGAAAAACTAACAGAATGCACAGTTGATATGAAAAACTGTATGATGAGTAATTTTTACTGCTAAATTCTGAAATAAAAGAGGTGTTGATTATCGGATCTAAAACCTTTGCATGTAATAACCTATAACACTGTCTTAAACTTGATGGGTGCCCTGTCAATTCTTCATCATCAGTTAGGAACCTAGGTGTGCTATTTGATAGCAATCTCTCCTTCGAAAGCCATGTTTCTAGCATTTGTAAAACTGCATTTTCCCAAAAATATATCTAAATTGCGACCTATGCTCTCAATGTCAAATGCAGAAACGTTAATTCATGTGTTCATGACCTCGAGGATAGATAATTGCAATGCTTTATTGGCTTAATAATTTGTGGGGGCAGTCGTGGCCTGATGGATAGAGAGTTGGACTTGTAACCCGAAGGTCGCGGGTTTGAGTCTCAGGTCTGGCAGGAATTGATGGTGGGGGAGTGAATAACCAGCACGCTCTTTCCCCTTCAGTACCACGACTGAGGTGAGACCCTTGAGCAAGGCACCAACTGTTGCTCCGCAGGCATGCAACATTATACGTAGCTGCCCACTGCTCCGGGTGTGTGTGCACTTGGATGTCACCATACTTGGCCACACGTCACTTTTCACTTCTAAACAAACTCCAGCTGGTTCAAAATAGAGTTCTTACTACAACCAGGAAGTATGACCATATTAGCCCAGTTCTGTCAACACTGCACTGGCTCCCTATTAAACTTTGAATAGATTTTAAAATATATAAATCTAAATATGTAAATGCTTTGACACAATCTGTATTGTTAAAAGTGCTATATAAATAAAGGTGACCTGATTGACTTGACTTGATATACTCAAATCAGTTACCAGGCCACTGGAATTTCCCCTGGTGCTCCCATTCTGGGCTATTTGCATGCACAATACTCTCAAAATGTTATAACTTTAATCTCATAATTGCTACAACTTAATTCTTGTAACTTTGACTTTATTCTCAAAATATATCGAATTTATTCTTGTATTGCTACAACTTCATTCTCGTTACTTTAATTTTTTTCTCAAAATACTATCACTAAAATACCATCGTACACAATGCTACGCCTTTATTCTCAAAATATGACTTTAATCTCATATTGCTATGACTTTATTCTCAACCATATGGCTACGACTTTATTCTCATAATTTTGATTTTATTCTCAAAATATGACTTTAATATTGTAATCTTATTTGTTGATTTATTTATTTATTTTTTTACTTTATTTAGTTGTTTTATTTTACGTGGCACTAAAATGCCATGGCAGATCTTGTCTTGGTGTTTACTGCAGAATGATGTTCTTTGCGCCACCTGGGTGGATATTGTGTGAAGCACAACAATGTTTTTAAAAATCTGATAAAGCACCTACAGGAAGCTCTGTGATCACGTCTGACGAATTGCGTGCTTGTGAGAAAAAGCAAGCATTCTTACTGACCACATCTGTAAGTCACTTTGGATAAATGGTGAATAAATGTAGAGAACATATACTACACATATATTTGGATGTGATTGAGAAATGATCTGTAACAGGCAATAAGAACAGTAGTGAGTAATAAGTGCATTTTTGTTTTATTGCACTGGTTTTTAAAAAGATAAGGAGATATATGATGAGGCTAGGATTTGTCAAAGGAACACTTGACAAAATGTTGTGGTAAAGAAGCAGAATGGTAATGAAAACAGTAAGAATTAAAATGCAGAACCCAAGTTTATTTCAAATATTTAATTAAAAGCAAAACCAAAATGTTATTAATTAAAATACAGAGTAGAATGCAATGCGACTGTTATGTATCTGTTTTGTGTTTTGTTTACATGTCTTTTAGTTTGAAGTCTTGATTTGTAGTCCTTTGTCTTGGTCTTTGTGGTTCCTTCTTGTGTCTTGTTACCATTGGTTCATTGTCTTGATTGTATCCAGGTGTTCCTTGTTTCCCCTTATTACTCTGTGTACATATACCCCATTGTTTGCCCTTGTCGGTTATTGTTGTGTTTACAGTTCTTGTCATTGTTTCATGTTACTGGATTTCTGTTCTTGTTTGGATTACTATTTTGGACTTTGTCATTCAGCTACTATCTGCATTTAGATCCTGAATCATGTTTCATGTCTGGACAATGCATTAGAGAGACACAAAGTGAAGGATGAAAAATCTTATAATGACACACTTGATTAAAAAAGTTATATAATGCAGATTACTCATAGTAGATTATTAAATTAAACTGGATGCAAGAAAAACCCCAAAACCTGAATTTTACACAGAAAATCAAATTTAAAATATAGCATCAGTAATTTGCAATTATCGGGGTTCAAGCTTGTTCAGACAAACAGGGAAAAGTTCATAAATTAGAAAGTGGTAAATCACAAATCAGTTATATACTTCAGAGGTTTTCTTTAGAAATAGCGCACCCTAATAACAAAAAAAAAAATTTTTTTTTTTTTTTTTTTTTTTATTAAGTGAGTGTCTAGATGATGCATGTCATGTTTGGCACTAATCAGACAAAGAATTTAGAAAGAGTAGATTTTTGGAAGATTCAAAATGGCAGAGAAAAATTTACAGACAAATTAAATTATTTATAGAGCATGTTTTCAGGATTCAGAGGAAAAAAGGATTTTGCTTGTAGCCCTTATGAATCGCAATGCAAAGGCTCTTATAGTACCACCTAATGCCTGATTTGATGTTGTTTAACTGAAGCAGTTGGCTATCTTCAGAGTTAAACAGATCTGATGTTTACTCATGGTTGTGCAGGTGGCAGTGGGACTTCAGTTGGAGGGTTCGGTTCATCATCCATCTTCAAATCACGACAGAACAACACTGATTCTTCACCAAGACCCAGGTTGTACTGCCACAGATATAAACGCTCATTTGGCTTCAGCTCAAATGAAAGTTGTTCTTCCACTTCAGTGGCTTCATTCCAGCTTTCTTTCTCAGTGTTCACCTGTGATCCTCCATATTCTGCAGAAAATGAGAACTGCCGCTTCGCAATTAACCCTTCAAGGACTCCAGATTCAATCGTGGCTGACGTGCTGAACTTCCAGTTGTGTGTGATTTCTTTCATCTTCTCCTTACTGAATCCAACCTTTTTAATAACTTTCTTGTGCCATGTCACTGCTGTTTTACTGTCATTACTTGCACTTTTGATATTCTCCCACTTACCAAATGCTGGGCCTTTAGTTATAGACAGCCCACCAGGCAGGAAGTTAACAACAGAGGGGTGAACAGAATAGGTATTGTAACAGTTGTCTTCCGTTAAGCTGTTGCCTTCATTGTATTCAACTCCCCACTCTGAGACTGGCCTGAGGAAGTAGAAGCTCTTTGACTGGCCCCAGTAATAGAGACCATTGAACCAAGTGAAACGAAGTGCTTTTTCTTCACCACCTGTATCTTTATTGAGGTCTGATGTCTGACGAAAAGTTCCTTTTTCTAGGAAGATGATGTAAAACCAGTCACTGACTGAGAAGTAGTAGTCCCCACCCGTGCAGTTGGAATCAAGACTGAGAACTACAGCATCGCTGTCTGTTGACAGGTCTGTGACCTTGCGAAAGGAGTTGCCCTTAATGATGTAAAAGTTGCCATGCCAATCAGCAAGATAATGGTCTCCATTTTGGCAGGAGGGGTGCAGACTGAAAATAGTGAGGTCTGAATCTTTATTAAAATTACTTGACTGCATATAGCAGCCGAGATCAGAGCGGATTATATAACTGTACGTGTTCCCTCCACAGAAATCAACCCCTTTTATTTTGTTCTTGGGAACAATGCCATTCATTGTGCCTAAACCTGCAACACAGGATAACACAGACATTTAGTGAGCAGATCTGATGGGATTCTGTTGTTCTAGTACTCATATAAAGTGCCATTTATATTCTCTATATATTATACTCTGCAGTGTAAAAACTTTGTTCACTCAACTTGACTCAGTCGAGTCAACTTATTGATGTGACTTGTTGATGAGTTTTTGGGTCTTGAGTTTTAATGTCTGTAGTTACTAGTAATGCAATCATGTACTAATATATTATACTCCTTTCCTCTGACAACAGCTGGATTTGAACTTATTCAACAGACATCTTCAGCTCACCTGCTTTTGTTAATCTCTTTTTATGAAGGTACAGATGTTCTTAGTGAAACACTACTGCAACTGGAGAAAAGAAAACAAATTTAATGAATGTCAAGAGTCAAGAGCCCTTCTACTTCTATATATTCAGACATGTAACTAAATATTCATATTTATTATACCATATTTTCAGACATAACTATATATTCAGATTTACATCTATATATTCTGATTTATAACTATATTCACAATTTACATTTATATATTCAGATATGTAACTAAATATTCAAATTTACTTCCATATATTCCGATTTCCGGAAATTACTGTATTTCCTGTGTGTGTGTGTGTGTGTGTGTGTGTGTGTGTGTGTGTATAGTTTTGGCAAAATCTCATCATGTTTATGTAACTTCAATGCTGTATATAGGAGCGCTGCCTTTGTACTTTTGACTGAATTGCCTATCAACTTTTGTGATGCTGTTGTTGTCTATTAAATATTCAATAAATAATATTTTATATAAATAATATTTTATATAAATAATATTAGTATTCAGTATTGAGAAACAGTGTGTGTGTTTGTGATGGGTATTTTAGTTTCATTGTTCTGCCATTAGATGGCGACAAGAGACAAGTCAGCAGTAAAGACTTTTAAATTGAAAAATACTAAAGTGCAGTTTTGAACAAGGAAGTTATTTTTTCTTTCCAGCTTGTACTAGGGATGGGCGATACCTCTTATTTTATTTTCGATCCGATACCGATATTTTCAAGCCCAGTATCGTCGATACCGATACGTCTAAACTAAACTGTTCTTAAAAGAATTATTAAAAGAATATAATCAGTAATTATACTTAATATTAGATTTTAAAGCAGTGGGTTTTATTTAACATTTCATAGGCCTTTTTTTTTTTTTTTTTTTTTTTTGTTTACACGGTCAGAAATAAAATATACTATAATTGTATTTTAGCCCTTTACAGGGGCAGTAACCTCAAAGGTGCAACTACACCCCTAAAAGGGAGCATATTAGTACCATACAAGTATGCATGCTTTAAGGGTAGATAAGTTACAAAGGTGCACCTTTGAGGGTACCTCATGAAAATTAAACATGGTACTAAAATGTATTATTATTACCATGGTAAATTTGTGGTTACTGCAGTTTTACTACAAATACTGTGGTAAACTGTGGTTACTGTAATAAAACCATGGATAATTTTTGTAAAAGGCTGCCAGGCTGTTGTACCCCTAAAGGTGAAACTTTTAGCACTTTTTTTTTCTTCCTGACAGATTTACTAACAGCAATTACAGAACATAACACAATCCATTTGAACTTTTAACAATCAGTTTAAATAAATATACTTGCACAAACTTAAAATACATGTACATGTACACAAAAGTTTGGGGTCAGTAAGATTTTGTATTTTTTTTTTTTTAAATAAGTCATGTTCACTAAGGCTGCATTTATTTGAACAAAAATACAGTAAAAACTGCAACATTGTGAAATATAACAATTAAAAATGACTATTTTCTATTTTAATATATTTTAAAATGTAATATAAAATGCATCTGTGATCAAAACTGAATTTTCAGCATCATTACTCCAGTCTTAAATGTCACGATCCTTCAGAAATCATTCTAATATAATTTTCTGCTCAAGAAACATTTCTGATTATTATTGCTGCTTTATATTTGTGTGGAAACTGTGATGCATTTTTCAGAATTAATTTTATACATAGTAACAATGTTATGTAATGTAATGTAATAATGTAGCAATGTTTTCTTAAGATCTACTTATGCTTCTGATGGTTTTGGGAAACGCAGCCCTATTTGAACAAACACTGTGAGCATGCGTTAACAGCGAACGCTGTCTGTGATTTGATTGGTTCTGTCTTTCAGCATTTGCGTGTTCCGACGAGCAGGAGAAATGGTTCTGTTCAACACAATTATTCGCTAATATAGTCTATTTTTCCACTTAGAAGCTTATTTTATGCACCAAATTTCTTGATAAATAAATATAATTAATGGTTAAAAAATGCACTTTAGAATCAGTATTTTTATGTGAGAATCGATCCTTTCAATACAATATCAGTATCGAAAGTATCGATACTTAAGGATTGATCCACCCATCCCTAGCTTGTACACAGCCAATAAATTCACTGAGCAGCACTGTCATCAGAGACCACCCTTACCAGATGAAAGGATAGTATGAGTCTGCCGGACATTCAAACTAATTGTGAACATGACATTGATCTGAAGAATGACTGCTGGATAAGATGAAGGTAATCACGATCGCTCAGTCAATCTCTCTCATAATATTCTAACTACAAATAATACACTGCTTTTAATACAGTTATACAGTAAGCTTTCAATGAAGCAACTCAATGTTCCTTCGTTACTAGTTATAAAGTGATGTTTTGGAATTAGTCACGGAAGCTTGGGCTCAGCTGTTAAACTGTTGACTTTAGATTTGAATCCGTGGCGGATGAAAGTAGTTCTGTGCAAAAGACTGTTTTTTTAAAGACACTCCATTAGTATTTTTTTGTGTATTTACACATTTGTGCCATCAAACTGTTGTATAAATGCAGTATCACATGAGTAGACGTGAGATATGGCTGTATATCGGCACAATTACCAGCGGCCTCGTGCCTACGGCCAAATCACAGCCGTATCGATATACAGCCATATCTCATGTCTACTCGTCTGATATTGCTCGCTCTCTCTCTTTCTCTCTCTCTCTCTCTCTCTCTATATATATATATATATACATACATACATACATACATACACACACATATATACACATGTATATATATATATATATATATATATATATATATATATATATATATATATATATATATATATACTTATATATATTAGGGATGCACTGATAGAATTTTTTTAAGGCTGATACCGATTTTAACAAACAACTATATGCCTATACCGATATTGGTCAGTTGCATAAAGCAGGGGTTAAAAACTAAAAAAAAAATAATCAACCTTGTTCTCTCCAGGCAGAATCGCTATTTGAGCATATCTGTTCCTGTTAGGGATGTGCGATATTGACAAAAAAATGATCTCAATATTTTCTGGAATTTTTCTGATAACGATAATTAGACGATATTTTGCTGAGTGTGTTATTGTGCTGATATCTTAAGGACTACTGTAGACAGCTGACTCCTAAAGTTTTGATACTTTTCATATTCTGTGTGGTGGTCAGTTCACAGCAGTGATAGAAATTAATTTTAATGGAACTTTAAGTTTAAATTAATTTTTACCTTTTATGGGCATTTTTACCTTTTATAAAGCCATTTTTTTTTCTAAAAATGTGCATCACCTTTTGAGTGAAATTCTTACATTTATTCAGTCAATTAGTATAATAAGACATTTGGGCTGTTACCAAACAAATGAAATCAGTATCAACAAAATTAATCTTTGCAATGCAGAGGAAACACAGAAGCTGCATCTGAAGTGGAATAGATATATTTACCCACTGTTTAATGCAGCTCTGAGGGACATGAAATGCTTTAACCTGCAGTTACAAATGAATAAATAATGTTTTGATACATAAAACGTTGAATACTGATATTTGAAATTATTTAAAAAATAAAAAAATACTTCAAATGTGAATGTGAAAACCGCCAGTAGGTGGCATCAAGTCACTGTTAAGTCAGTGAGTCATTGCGATTGAACCGAATCAAAACGGTTGATTCATTCAGGAAAGAAACACCGTCATGTTGATCAGAGACGCAAAACAGTGCTGTGGCTGTGTTTGGAGTTATTTTTGTTGGTGAAATCGTGCAAAAACAGGCAATATGGTGTCTAAAACGTAAGTCTCTTAATATTAACTTCTTGTTTATTGAACTGTTATAAAATCACATTTGTAATCATGATGATTTTTGGAGCAAAAAAATGGCGCTCGATCTTTGTGTGATATTGTTTAACTATACATAATGATATAAATATATACATTTTCTGCCCCCATACCTTGAATTTTCTGATCATTTTTCATGCATGTTAATACTCAATCATGCAGTGAAAGAACACACTCGCACGAGAACTAGTCTAATCTACTAGACTTCTTTATGTAATGTATGCTTGACTTTTGTTTGATTTTTGCAATATACTCTGTCAAATCGCACATCGTATTATTATTACGATATAGCCTGTGTGAAGGTTGATGTTACGTATTAATCTGTTAATGAAACAAAATATATTTTGTGTGTAGGCCTATTCCTTTTTTATGTAGCCTATTTTATTCTGTTTTGTCTGTTCACAGACGCATACTAACACTTAATGGTGAATCACCATTGCGACTTACTTATGATGAATTTACAGCTGAGCGTGGTCACATATATTTTGTACAGATTTTATTTTGTTTTGGCAAGTATTTAATTATCCTGCCCAGAGAAAACCGTTGGATTTTGCAACAGACAGGCAACTCATGGTCTCCAATGCAGTTAATTAATAAACCATCGGTATCAGCCCTTTTCATGCTATTTCCGATATACCGATGGCTCTAAATTAATCAAAAATCGGCTGATACATCAGTGCATCCCTAATATATATTTACATTTAGTCATTTAGCAGATGCTTTTATCCAAAGCGGCTTACAAACGAGGACAATGGAAGCAATCAAAATCAGCAAAAGAGCAATGATATGCAAGTGCTAGAACAAGTGTCAATTAGCTTAATGCAGTATACGTAGCAAGGTTTTTTTTCTTTTTCTTTTAGAAGAGAATAAAGCAAGCTAGTGTTAGAGGCCTTTTTTGCTTTTGTTAATTGTATAATAAATAAGAAGAAAACAAATAGATAAAATACAAAATGATTATAAAAGCTAGGTTTTTTTGTTTGTTTTATTTTTAAAGAATAGAATTAGAATAGAGAGTGCTAGAGTTAGAGGGTCAAATAAAGATGGAAGAGTTGGGTTTTTGCCGTTTCTTGAAGATGGCTAAGGACTCAGCTGCTTGGATCGAGTTGGGCAGGTCATTCCACCAGGAGGGAACATTTAATTTAAACGTCAGTGAAAGTGATTTTGTGCCTCTTTGGGATGGCACAATAAAGCGACATTCATTTGCAGAATGCAAGCTTCTATAGGGTACATTTACATTACATTTAGTCATTTAGCAGACACTTTTATCCAAAGCGACTTACAAATGAGGACAACAGAAACAATCAATTGTAGTATTAAAACTACTAAAACAGATCCAAGACTAAAAGCTAAACCTTTATAAATACTATATATACACATACAAATTAAAATATAAATTAAATAAAAATGACAAATACATAGAACAATTTCTAAACGTAACATTTAAATGCAAACAAAATAAAGCTACAAACAATTCAAAATATTAAGAGAACAAAAGGTATAAGAGTATAATAAAGATTCTAACATAACACTAAGCCAAACACCAAAAACAACTACGTGTGTATGTACACACACACACATCCATAAATTCAATATTATTTCAATTCCATTTAGTTTGTTGAAGTACTACAATAACTGTAAAATTAAAACTTAATAAATAACATACAGACATAATAAAAAACTAATAAAATGACAAACATTACTACAACTGTAACTAAAATTAAAATAGATAATATATACAAATCAAACTACATTAGTTTATCAGTAATCCTAAAAAATAACACTGAGCCAAACATACAAGTAAGAAATGGTTGTAAAAACTAAAACAGAAGTGAAATAAGTAATAGGAAAGAGGATAAATAAAAAGTGATACTATATGTAATACTTAAACTTATTTACATAAGTCTGAAGTAATGAATTTAGGTAAAGGGGTGCAGAGCCAGTGTTGGTTTTGTAGGCAAACATTAATGCTTTGAATTTTATGCGAGCAGCTATTGGTATCCAGTGCAAATTGAAAACAGAGGTATTTCGGCTCATTAAAAATTAATCTTGCTGCCGTGTTCTGGATTAATTGTAAAGGTTTGATAGAACTGGCTGGAAGACCTTCCAAGAGAGCATTGCAATAGTCCAGCCTGGACAGAACAAGAGCCTGAACAAGGAGTTGTGAAGCATGTTCTGAAAGAAAGGGCCTGATCTTCTTGATGTTAAATAAATAAGGACCGGGCAGTTTTGGCAACGTGATCAGAGAAAGTCAGCTGATCGTCAATCATAACTCCAAGATTTTTGGCTGTTTTTGAAGGAGTTATGGTTGATGTGCCTAACTGGATGGTGAAATTGTGATGAAACGATGGGTTTGATGGAACCACAAGCAGTTCTGTCTTGGCAAGGTTGAGTTGAAGGTGATGGTCCTTCATCCAGCAATAAATGTCTGTTAGACAAGCTAAGATGCGAGCAGCTATCGTCGGATCATCAGGATGGAATGAGAGGTAGAATTGAGTGTCATCAGGATAGCAGTGATATGAAAAGCCATGTTTCGGAATGACAGAACCTAGTGAAGCCATATAGACAGAGAAGAGAAGTGGTCCAAGAACTGAGCCCTGAGGCACTCCAGTAGTTAGATGTTGCGACTTGGACACCTCGACCCTCCAAGATACCTTGAAGGACCTATATGATAGGTAAGACTCAAACCACTGGAGTGCGGTTCCTGAGATGCCCTTTGCCAATAGGGTTGACTAGAGGATCTGGTGGTTATGTGTTAAAAGCAGTGGACAGATCCAGCAAGATAAGTATTGAAGATTTGGAATTCGCTCTTGCCAGTCTTAGGGCTTCAACATTGGAGAGCAAGGCAGTCTCAGTTGAATGTCCACTTCTGAAACCAGACTGGTTGCTGTCCAGGAGGTTGTTCTGTGTGAGAAAGGCAGAGACTTGGTTGAACACAGCTCGTTCAAGTGTTTTTGCAATGAAAGGAAGAAGAGAAACTTGTCTGTAGTTCTCTAAAAGAGATGGGTTAAGGGTGGGTTTCTTAAGTACTGGGGTTATATGAGCCTGTCTAAATGCTGAGTCTGAAGGGATGCATTAATGATGTGAGTGAGTGCAGCTGCAGGAGAAATGGCTTGAAGGAGATGAGATGGAAGAGGATCAAGCGGACAAGTAGTAGGATGATTAGATAGGATGAGTTTGGAGACTTCTGCCTCAGAGTGTGAAGAGAAGGATGTGAACGAGTGTATGTTTGCTGGTAAAATTTGCTTGACAGATTGTGGTGTGGAAAACTGTGCACTGATGGTTTTAATTTTATTAATGAAGAATGTGGCAAAGTCGTCAGCTGTTAGAGTAGATAAAGGAGGGGGAGGAGGAGAACAAAGGAGGGAAGAAAATGTTTTAAAGAGCATGCGAGAGTTAGACGAATTGTTAATTTTGTTATGATAGTATGTCCTTTTAGCAATGGAGACATTAGCAGAGAAGGAAGAGAGGAGTGACTGATAAACATTAAGGTCAGTAGGGTTTTTTGATTTGTGCCACACCCTTTCAGCAGCCATGAGTTTAGAACAATGTTTGCAGAGAACATCAGACAGCCAAGGGGCAGTAGGGGTGGTACGGGCTGGCCTGGAAGACAAGAGGCAGACAGTGTGTAAATAAGATGTAAGAGTGGAGCAGAAGGTATCTGTAGCACTGTTAGCATCAAGAGATGCTAACTATTTAGGGGGAGGAAGCGAAGATGAAACCATAGCAGATAGCCGGGAGGGTGAGAGTGAGCGTAGGCTACGTCAAAAGATGACATGTGGAGGGGTATATGTTGTGTCAGGAACCATGCTGAGGTTAAGAGTGAGGAGGAAGTGATCTGAGGTGTGCAGTGGAGTAACCAGCACATGATCAGTGGAGCAGTGTTGTGTGTAAATAAGGTCCAGTTGGTTGCCTGATTTGTGAGTAGCTGTAGTTAACACTCTCTTGAGATCAAAAGAGGCAAGCAGAGAGTGGAAGTCTGTTGCTTGAGGTTTATCTAGATGGATGTTGAAGTCTCCAAGCATAACTAGAGGATTACCATCCTCAGGAAAGGAGGATGAGAGCAGCACATCTAATTCATCCTGGAAGTTATCTTGTGGACCTGCGGGTCAATAAACAACTACAAAATGGATTTTAAAAGGGTGGGTAATAGTGACTGAATGTGATTCAAAGGAGCTGTTAATACCCAGAGAAGGTAAAGGAATACATTTCCAATCATTAGAGACAAGCAAACCAGTACGTCCACATCTTCCAGTCAGATTATATCATCATATTAGGGATGTAATGGTACACAGATGTCACAGTTCGGTACGTACCTCGGTTCGGGTGTCACAGTTCGATACAATAACAGGAAAAAAGAAAAAAACAAATCTACTATGCTAGGCTACTTTTCATTTATTTTGAACAGACAGTAGTACAAATTACAATTTTTTTCCACCTAGATGTGAAAATACTAAATATTATATTCAATTATAATGTTATATAAATACAGTATGCAGTACATATAGCCTATACATACAAGGAATAAATACTTGAAATATATTTGATTTAGTTAACAGATAAACAAGGGGAAAAAACAGTGCAACATGAAATGTAGCCTATATATGCTGAGTTTCAGTTCATTTTTGTGACAAAGGAAACTCAAATGGCAGAAAGCGACATCCTGTTTGTTTTCTTTATTTTACAAAAGCAAAATGTTTTGTTTTCATTGTGTGTGTACACAAATAAAAGTAGACCTTTTACAATGATGCATTATTAATAAGAAAATAAATGACAGAGTGTTTAAGTTGATTCTGCTGGTATAAGGAAACAGCTGAAGTAATCGCGCTGGTGCAGACACACACAAAACATATCAGTTCTAGCATTGCTAACTTGACAGCGCAGTTGGTATTTTATCAAAATAAAATACAGTGAACCAAACATCAGAGCGCCCACCTCAGTGTGTCACCGTTGGAATGCTACTGAAGTACAAAGCCTATAGGTCTTCTTCACACTTCCGCGTTCGAAAAGCGGAAGTTTCAAATAGTAGCATAAAAAAACTTCCGCTGCAGCCTCTATCAATGGCTGTGCCCATAGCACGGGATTGTTGCAATTTATGTAAAATTCTGCACAGGTATGTATTCGAAACACACCAAACTCAGTTTACAGTCATTGAGTATTGTGAAACCAAGGAAGATGGTTTCATGATATTCCAATGTATATTTCGTAACTTAAAGGGGAGCGCCAAGCCATGCTGTGTAAATGTATGCGCAATACTTCAGAGTCTGACCGCCTTATTTTATTACAGAACTGCAAGAAAACATTAAAAACAGCATATAACAGAGCATTTCAATTAGCCAAAGCTTAAAATATTAATTATGACTAAAGACAGTTTTAGATTATTAAATTAATGGTTATGGGGAAACGTCTTGTATTAAACAATAATGCTCACATTTTTAATGCTTATGATGCAATCCTCAATAATTACATCAAATTAAAGTTTGAAATTAAACATATGTATGTACGTGTATATATATATATATATATATATATATATATATATATATATATATATATATATATATGTGTGTGTGTGTGTGTGTGTACATATGTATATGTACACACACGTATATATACACACGTATATGTATGTATATATGTATGTATGTATGTATGTATGTATATATGTACGTATGTACGTGTATGTATATGTACATATGTGTATGTGTGTAATATATATATATATATATATATATATTAGTACACTAAGCATGTTTCTCAAAAGCTTTGCACTTTGTGCATTGGGAAAGAAGAAAGAAACATACCTGGACAAGTGTGGACTACAGCACTGGTCCTGAAGAGCAGCTGTCAGCCTGAGGGAGATACCCATCTGCCAGACTCCTGCCTTAAATACAGCGCAAAAGAGGGCTGGATGTAACACACCCACAAGTCTCAAGGCAGAGCAGTCTGCAACACAGCTTGATGCTTATTAACTATCACTTTAACATGAAGTATGACTTATCTGTTTTGCAGCTTTCTGTAATACATGAGCCACACCCGAGGGAGAACATTACACCAGTTAATTTACTTTTCACAAAATCTGATATAATTTACTGTGAAAACTGCTAAATAAATTAATGAATGAAAACATATGTATGGTTTATCCTACAAAATCTCCCAAAATTTTATTATTATTATTATTATTATTATTATTATTTTGGTCCGTTTCAACAGCCGCCTTTGGTTTGCTGACTTGGAGCCTGACAGTCTGTCAGTGTAGCTCTCTCTCACTTGCTCTTGTTCAAAGCCCTATGAGCTCTGTTGATAGTCCATCACCTGCAGCACAGCTGTATCAACACCATCACATCACTATCAATCACATCTAATACATTCATCTGCACTTCATCTGTTCAATGAACTATTGCTGTTTAATTCACTTTTTACTGTGTGAAGGGTCAGGAATGTCAGATTTCGTATGTCTGCAGATAAATATTACTGCAACTTGTGTCACTAAAAACAGTTGATGTTTCATATGAAATTATATTTACTGTAATCATGGTCTTATGCAAACAGAATAAAGCAATAAAACTTTCACAATGAATATTAAAGTATTTTAATGTGTTTTTAATGAAATTTATAAAAGTAGATTATACCTCTCTGTTAGTCTGTGTCACTTCATTATGTGATCAAATTATTCATTATTGGCGATTTCAGTATTCATGTTTGCTGCCCGGGTAAATGGTCAGTGAGTTTGCATGTCCAGGATTCTTTGGCTTCGTTCAGCATATAAAAAACACATGTACTTGGTCACACCCTTGATCATACTGGGCCCTATTTTAACGATCTAAGCACATGGTCTAAAGCGCATGGTGCAGGTGCACTTAGGGCGTATCCGAATCCACTTTTGCGATGGGAAAAACGGTCGGTGCTCCCGGCACATGGTCTAAAAGGGTTTTCCCTATTCTCTTAATGAGTAATGGGTGTGTTTTGGGGCATAACGTGCAATAAACCAATAAATCAGCACAGACTGAACGTGTCTCCAGAGAGCAAACAGATCTGCTCATGCGCGAGCAAATAGGTAGGCTAATTCTGATACACGCAATGACTATCCATTATGACATTTTGATATTTATGTAGCCTACACAATAGGGATGTGCATCTCCATAACTGAGGCCGATGCAATATGCATCTCGATGCATAGCCAACGATACGTTACACTGAAGATACATATGAAGCAGCTTGCAATACGATTCACCCCTAATTACGATGCAGTGCGATACGATTCACCCGTTACGATGCAGCGTGAGCTGATTTCGATTCGATTCGATTCAACACAATGGAAAAAAATATGATTGCTTTTATTTCTTTGGTTCAGACAGACAGCAAATCATAAATTAACTTGTGTGTCTTCTGACTTCTAATGCCTCATGGCCTAAAACAAGTTTACCAAATAGGCCAGGCTTATTTAAGTTAGTCTAACTAACTGTCAAATGATTTGGTTCCATAAAGCAAATTTAACAAAGATCAACCTCAGTCACTGTGGCAACTTATGCTGGAAAGCTAACCTGGTCCAGGGCAGGCAAACTGTCAGCCTAAGATGTCAGTCTAACACTGACCAATATGAATGCAATGATTTTACTACTGACTCTCATACACTCTCATAGCCATGCATCCTTTCTCTCTGGTTTTATGACAGCTGTACCTTTTATAGTTGGAATAGATAGCATTAGAACTTTACAATCTAACATTGCTCTTTAAAGCATTAAAATCATTCAACTAAATTAAAATCACTAAATTAAAACTACATTTTAACTGCTATAAGAAACACACATTAACTCATCTGAGTTTAGTAATTAGGACTGCATCAGCTTACGTTTTATTTATCCATTACAATAGTCCCTTTACAGTTACTACTGCTATGCTATCATAAAAATACACCTATAAGTAGGTTTAAAATTCTACAAAAGGCACATTTAATGTCCAACAACGAATATTTTAGCAAAATACATATTTGACTCAGAATTATTGAGCTCTGTCTGTTTACAGCATATGCGCGCAGCAGCGCTAGTTCACTCGCCCACTCCTGACAGCAAAATGGATATATTTGCATGACTTTCTAACATTTACAGATGAAAAATATAGTCAAGACATGTCAGTTATGCACTGAGGAAAACACAACGTCTCTAATACATTAAACAGCACAAATATATTCGCTGTTTGCCATGCTAGATCGATTAGATCCATGATCGACATTAAGGGCTGATTAAGAATAAGCCTGCACAAATTAGTGATTGTGTGAACTTACATTGTCGTTTATTGAACCGCTTTAGCCCCAATTGATTTATGTTATTTCAAGTCAGGTTTTGGATCCACGTTTTTCCTCAGGTGTCCGTAGTGTTGTTGTGATACGTCATATTCACGCGCAGCAGTGATGAGAGAACGCGCTTGAGAAACAGTTTCGAGAGGAGAAATCAATCTACATATAAAATATTGGTCACAGATTATTGGTCACTTTATAAACAATAAAAGTGTAGCACATCCACTAGTAATTATATATAAATAAATCAGTTTTTACCGATGCAAATGTGTTAGAAACGATGCATCGTGATACAAATGCCAACTTGTAGCCGATGCACACTTTTTAAACCGATGCATCGCATCGTTAACTTTTTTTGCCAATGCACCGAGCGAATTGGGGAATCTTCCCATCCCTACTACACAATAATATCCTTTTACACTGTAATCCTTTAATTTTTAATATTTGGCATGTTTGTGTGCTGCTGCGCGTCCCTGTGTGTAATAAGTACATTTTAATAAGTACAGTATCATTGCGTCTGAACACACCTCTTTGTTAGACCAGCATGCCCATGGGCGCAAATGCATTTGCTATTTAAACAACGTGGCGCAGGACGGGAAATGAGAACTGCGTCAGGCTGAAACTAGCAAAAACACTTGTGCCGAGTGTTACGGAGCCGACGAGACGGTGCGGATCCATGTGCGAGCTTT
The DNA here is from genome assembly GCA_039654775.1 of Spinibarbus caldwelli. NCBI lineage: Eukaryota > Metazoa > Chordata > Actinopteri > Cypriniformes > Cyprinidae > Spinibarbus > Spinibarbus caldwelli. Next base: position 35,373,399 of record CM077232.1, read on the forward strand.
TATTAGACAGAGACGTGGTCATAACAGGCATGGTTCAAACAGTGGTAAACAGGTATTACATGGGCAAAACAAAGAGTAATCCTAGGGCAAGCGTGGGTCTTCGATCAGTGAACAATATTCAACAGGGCATGTCAGAGAGATAATCCAGGTAAACAGCAATAGTCCAGGCAGGGGCAGAGTCCAAAAGACACAAGCAAGAATCAGGACACGGGTAAACAGGCAAGGCAAGACTAGACTAGACTAAACTAGACTAGAAAATAATAACTGGCTCCGTAATGTAGCTATCACACGGTGAGCTATAAGCGCTGAACAGTACTCGGCAGTTTGAACAGGAACTGAGTGGGTGTTAAATAGACAGCGTGATTGGTTACAGGTGAGCATGTGAAATGTATTGTGGGAACTGAAGTCCAGTGTGAGTGTAACAGTCTGTGTAGAGCAGGGCTCCTCAAATCTGGACCTCGAGATCCACTTTCCTGCAGAGTTTAGCTGTAACCCTAATCAAACACACCTGAACATGCTAATCAATGTCTTCAGGATCATTAGAAAATCACAGACAGATGAGTTTGATCAGGGTTGGAGTTAAACTCTGCAGTGGATTGGACCTCCAGGGTAAGATTTGAGGAATCCTGGTGTAGAGTGAGAGTCAGTGTAACTGAAGAGTGACCTCTGATGGAGAGTGAGCGGAAGGGCAGGCACAGGATTCGTAACACCGGGTGTATGATAGGGCCCATTATGTCTTATTGGTTTTCTTTTGATAGTGTTAATATGAGAACATGGGTAGATAGCTCCACTCATTCTCTTAGGCAGGCTTATAGGAAGGCTGACCGGAAATGGACAAAAGATCATTGCATAGTTTCATTTGCTATCTTTTTGAAAGTTGCTTGGTGAATTTTCAGAAAGCAGTTAAAAAGGTCTGAGCTAAAATAATTTACTAAGCTAAATACATACAGATCGGCACAGCAAATTCAAATATGGAAGTCACGTTGAGAACTTAGAAGGCGCGTTCGACTTGAAGCGGCGCTGCACAGAATGATCATGTATGACATCAAGTTCAAGTTAAAGTTTATTTCTCAAGCACTTTTAAAAACAGCTAGAAGCTGACCAAAGTACTGTACAATATCAACAGCAAAAATACTGTAAGAAAAATTAATAAGATAATATCAAATAGAAATAGCAAGTCTAAGATAAGATCAAATATTAAAAGCCAAAGTAAAAAGATGAGTTTTTAGGCAGGATTTGAACTCAGATAAAATGGGGGCCATTCTAATATGAGAAGGTAAGTTATTCCAGAGAGTAGGACCAGCCACTTCAAACACTCTATTTCCTCTCGTCTTTAGACGAGTGCAAGGGATCTGGAGGAGAAATTTTTCCTCGGATCGTAGTCGTCTTGTAGGGATGTAAGGGTGGAGTAAATTTGTAAGATATGGCGGAGCTAAATTGTTTAATGATTTATAAACAAGTAGAAGAATTTTAAACTCAATCCTGTGCTGAACAGGCAACCAGTGCAGGGATCTCAGGATGGGTGTAATATGGTCAAATTTTTTACATCCCTTCAGAAATCTAGCTGCCGCATTTTGCACTGTTTGTAATCGAGAAATTAGTTTTTTTAAATGCCATAATACAGAGAATTACAGTAATCCAGCCATGACGTAATGAAGGCATATATGGCAGTCTTTAGAGAAACTTCAGAAAGAAATGGTTTAATTTTAGAAAGGGACCAAAGGTAGAAGAAGCTGGAACCTACAACAGAATTGATCTGTTTATCAAATTTCAAGCAATTATCAAACTCTACACCCAAATTTCGCACGAGGAGAAATAAATGAATGCAGATGCTTAAAATCAAGTTGATTTTGATGCCTAGAGTCTGAGGAGCTAAAAACTATGACATCCGTTTTATCTGTGTTTTAAGAAAAGAAAATTTTTTGAAAGCCAAGATTTAACATCATCAAGACAAGCAGATAAAGTATCAACGGCACTTTCTTTTTTCTTAGTAGCCCGTAAATATATTTGCATGTTATCGCCGTAACAATGAAAAGAAACACCATGCTTTCTAAAAAACAGAAGTCAGAGGAAGTAAGTATAAAGAGAAAAGAGTAGGAGCTAAAATTGAGCCCTGAGGCACACCACATGTTAAATAACCCAGAGATGAAGTACAATTACCTATTTTAACCGTAAATCTTCTGTTTGTTAAAAAGGATTTAAACCAACTTAGAACAGCACCTCCCAATCCAACAAGAGATTCTAATTGAGAGATAAGCATCTCGTAATCAACAGTATCAAAAGCTGAAGATAGATCCAGCATTACTAAAATGACGGAATCTCCTGAATCAGTAGCCATTAAAACATCACTGAGAACTTTTACGAGAGCTGTTTCAGTACTGTGCAGAGATTTGAACCCAGATTGGAATGTCTCATGAATCTGATTGTTGGTTAGAAAGGACTGGAGCTGTAAAAACACAATTTTTTCCCATCACCTTAGAAATAAAAGGTAATACAGATATTGGCCGAAAATTGGATAGAACAGTAGTGTCAAGTGAAGGTTTTTTTAGGATAGGAAAAGTCGTGACGTATTGTCAAGTATGGTGACCCATACTCGAAATTGGTGCTCTGCATTTAACCCATCCAAGTGCACACACACAGCAGTGAGTAGTGAACAAACGCGCACACACACACACAGTGAACACACACCCAGAGCAGTGGGCAGCCATTGCTCCAGCGCCCGGGGAGCAATTGGGGGTTCGGTGCCTTGCTCAAGGGCACCTCAGTCATGGTATCGAAGGCAGAGAGAGTGCTGTTTGTTCACAATCCCCACCTTCAATTCCTGCCGGTGCGAGAATCGAACCAGCAACCTTCAGGTTACAAGCCCGACTCCCTAACCATCAGGCCACGACTTCCCCAAAGATGTAGGACCAGAGGGTGACGGACCTCAAAGTGGCTCAGGTCCATCCCAGGCCCTAGCGTGAGGTTTAGAGACGATCCGGCTCGCAGTTGGAGCTTTAGTCTGACAATCATGCCGCCAAGCTTGCCACGTCTGCGCCGTCGTTTCCTTGCAGTAACATCCAACGGCCAATGCCGAAGAAAGTCCAGAATGTCTCGTATGGTACTTCCGAATGTATTATCAGCGGAATTTCCCAGTTTCGCATCAAATGCAGCCATGCTGTGATTACGAATGTCCAGAAGAGTCTGACGATCATAAGCGACAGACTCCACATGGTATAAAGGTAAAAAAGCACATAAAAACAACTGAATATAAAGTAAAATACAAAGCGACATCAAAGTTCCACGAGAGCACTAAGAGAGCAGACGGTTCCTTATGCTTTCAAATCGCTCTCGCGGTACTTTGATGTCGTACACTGATCATTCTGCACAGCGCCGCTTCAAGTCTAACTTTCTAGTGTGTCTCATGACTAATTGTCATATGAAGTCACAAGACACGTGAAAACCAATGAGATTCTAAGTTATTTCCATATTGAATTTGGGGCACTGATCTATGTTTACATGGTGTCATGAATCTGGTCCATGGACTTCCATTTGTTCGCCACCAGAGGTCGCTCAGTCGTCACATTGACTCTCACACCACACAGACTGTCACACATTACCCCGGACTTCATTTCCCAGCAGCCATTTCCCTAATCACATGCTCACACCTGATACCCATCACACAATCACACACACTACTTAAGCCATGGACTTCCTCAGTCAGATCGCCGAGTATTGTATGCACATATCACGCTCCTTGCGATAGCTACTCTATGGAGCCCACTTAGTTGTCATAGTCTTGCCTTGCCTGTTTTCTCGTGTTTTGATTCCTGTCTGTGTTTCCTGGATTAACCCTTTGCCTTGCCATTCGGACTCTGTTTGCACCTCGCTTGGACCATTGCTCTTGTACCTGGATTATCTCTCTGCCTTATCCAACAGGGTATTGTTCGCCGATCGTCGACCCACGCTTGCCCTAGGATTACTCTGTGTCTTGCCTATGTTGTACCTGTCTGCCATTACTGAATCTATGCCTGTTTCATGACCACGTCTCTCAATAAAGCCTTGCAAATGGATCCGCACGTCTCTCGTCTCGTCGGCTCCGTTACAGAATACTCGGCCACACGAGGATCCAGCAGCTTTTCTAACGGACCCTGGTCAGGTATGGACCCATTCAATCAGCTGCTTGACCTGCGTCAAGGGAGTCTATCCATTGAGGAGTACGTCACTCAATTTTGTGAGTTTTCTGATAAGGTACCTTTTGATGAGGTTGTATTAAAAGACATTTTTTGTTTTGGATTAAGTGAGCCTGTAAAGTCATAGTTACCTGAAGGAAAGTTTAATGTTAGTTTAAAGGATTTTATGGACTATGCTTTGCTGTGTGCTGGCTCTTCGTTTACTGTGGGTGTTGCGGAAGAGGAACGTGACACCGCGTCTGTGACTGAGATGGCGGCCGTATCAGAGCCCGTTCACAAAATGGCGGCCGTAGCAGAGCCCGTTCACAAAATGGCGGCCACAACGACGCTCCGTCATGTCACAGCTGTCATTCCTGAGCCAAGTCACGTCACAGTTGATCTTAAAGACCCAAGTTAAGTTATGGATGATCTCCATGAATCCAGTCAAGTCACAGCTATCTTCGTGAGTCCAGTCAAGTCACCGTTGACCGTCACAAGTCAAGTCACGTTACAGTTGATCATCATGAGTCAAGCAAAGCCACAGTTGAGCGTCATGAGTCAAGTCACGTCACAGCTGATCTGCCAGAGTCTCGTCACGTCTCAGCTGATCTGCCAGAGTCTTGTCACGTCTCAACTGATCTGCCAGAGTCTCGTCACGTCTCCGCTGATCTTCTGGAGTCTCTTCACGTCACCGCTGACTATCCAGAGTCTCATCACATCTAAGCGGATCTTCCAGAGTCTCTTCACTTCACCACTGACCATCCAGAACCACGTCACGTTGCAGTTGATCAGCCAGAGTCTTGTCACATCCTGTCTGCCACACCCAGATATTCAAGATCAGTCCTTCGTTATCCTAGTCTGGTATCCAGTGTGAGGGATGCACCACTGGTGTCTGCACGTGCAGCTGGTATCCCCAAACCAGCTCACTTTAACCCTCCTGTTCCTGCTCTAATTCCCCTGTCCGAAGCGCTTCCCATGATGGGGATCACTTTATGTTGCGTTTGGGCTGCATATACCACCTCAGAACTGCCCCAGGTGATGACACCCGCTGCAGCTTCTCCAGAGGTGGCGGCACATGCTGCAGAACCTCCCAAAGAGGCAGTGCTCGCTTCAGCTCATTTTATGGTGGTGGCACCCAACAATGTACTCTCAGCCTGTCGTGTCATGGTCAAAGAGACTGTTACCACTGTAGAACCTCCGGAGGTGGCGGCAACCGCTGCAAAACCTTTGGAGGTGTCAGTGGTACCCACCTGTGAACTCGCGCCTTGTCCTGTCATGGCTAAGGAGGCCGTTTGTGAACTCTCACTCTGTCCTGTCACGGCTATGGAAGCCGTCTGCGATTCCTCGCCCTGTCCTATCACGGCTATGGAGGCCGTTTGTGATTCCTTGTCCTGTCCTGTCACAGCCACGGAGGCTGCTTTTGAACTTTCGCCCTGCTCTGAATCAGCCAAAGAGGCAATCTCTGAACTCTCACCCCGTTCTGAACCAGCCATGGTGGCTGCTTGTGAATTGTCTGTCTTTAGCCCAGAAACTATAAAAGCACCCCATGTCTGTCCAGTTAACTCTGTCACTGCCATTGATACCACTCATGAACTATCTAACTATCTGGTTTTAGCTAACAAACCTGTTTTTGAACTTACTGTCTACTTACTAGTAATGGGTCGTAGTATGAATTGTCTGTCTACCCAACTTCAGTCACGGAACTGTCTGTCAGGCCAGTACCAGTCAGTGCACCTAATTGTGAAATGTCTATTGGTTTAAATTCTACAATCAAATCAGATTCTGAATTATCTGTCTGTTCAGTCTCTACTAATGAGTCTGATTTCAAACTGACTAAATGCCATTAATCAAGCGGTATCTGAATTCTCTGCCAGTCTCGTTTCCCTCAAAGAGTCTGAGGTTGAGTCAGCTGTCTGTTCTGTCTCAATCAATGCTCTTGATTTTGAACAGCCTGGTCACCTTATTTCAGTCAATACACCCTGTGTAGAACTGTCTCCCTGTCTGGTTTCAGCCAATGAATCTAGTTGTGAACTGTTAACTCAACCAGTATTTGCCAAGGATTCCAATGAGGAATTGCCTACTTGTTCAGTTGTCAACAGGGAATCCTTTGAAGAACCTTTTGTGTCTCCTGCTTCGATCTTTGAGGCTGTGAATGCTCTGCCTGTCTCTTGTGTCTCGTTTTCTCCTAGGTTCCAGTTATTGCCAGGGGCCCCTGATTTGCCTGGTATTTCGTGGTGGACTTCTCCTGTTCCGTCTGTTTTGCCCTGGTGGGCTCCAGTTCTGCCCTGGTGGGGTCCAGTTCTGTCTGCTCCACTGTGGAGGTCGTCTGCTCCATCTGCTCCGCACTGGTGGACTCCTGCTAGGTCTGCTCCGCCGTGGAGGTCGTCTGCTCCGTCTGCTCTGTACTGGTGGACTCCTGCTAGGTCTGCTCCGCCGTGGAGGTCGTCTGCTCCGTCTGCTCTGTACTGGTGGACTCCTGCTCTGTCTGCTCCGCTGTGGAGGTCGTCTGCTCCGCCGTGGTGGTCTTCTGTCCTGCTCTGGTGGTCTTCTGCCCTGCTCTGGTGGTCTTCTGCTCCACTGTGGGGATCCTCGGACCTGTCTGCTCTGCTGTGGTGGTTCTACGGAGCCCACTTAGTTGTCATAGTCTTGCCTTGCCTGTTTTCTCGTGTTTTGATTCCTGCCTGTGTTTCCTGGATTAACCCTTTGCCTTGCCATTCGGACTCTGTTTGCACCTCGCTTGGACCATTGCTCTTGTACCTGGATTATATCTCTGCCTTACCCTGTTGTTCGCTGATCGTTGACCCACGCTTGTCCTAGGATTACTCTGTGTCTTGCCTATGTTGTACCTGTCTGCCATTACTGAATCTATGCCTGTTTCATGACCACGTCTCTCAATAAAGCCTTGCAAATTATCTCGTCTCGTCAGCTCCGTTACACATGGATATGTTATGTAATGATTACTAAATATAATGTAGAAACTTTAATTTTCTGTAAAGCTACTTTGCAACAATCTGCATTGTGAAAAGCACTATACAAATAAACTTGAATCGAATTGATTGCCAAATAAGCTCAAAATATAAATTGTTTTCTCTCACAAACATATTTAACCTCAAAAGACATGTATTAACCCACTGCAGTCATTATAGATTACTTTTATGATGGATGAAGGTGCTTTTTAGAGCTTCCAATGTTGAACCCCACTCAATGGCATTACAAAGCTAGGAAGAGCCTGGATATTATTTAAAATAACTCTGAATGTGTTCAGCTTATAGTCAGCTTGGGATGGCATAACAGTGAATAAACAATGAGAAAATTCTCATCAATAGCAAATAGAATTTACAATCACTACCGCTTGTCCATATTGGATACAGTATACAGATGCACGTTCACTTTCTGACAGTCCACGCGCTTGAGTCTGTCGTCAATTGGACAGATGGAGTGAATGTTCCCTTTGACGTGTTGGGTTTAATCAGCTCGTTCGCGTCTTTGTACAGATATCAGAAGGAATCCAGTGTAAGGAATAAGTGGATTGTTTATTTTTAATGGTATCCCGGATCATGTCAGAGGATTGTTTAGAGTGTGTCGTTTGTAAACGAGGCACAGTGTCATAGAGAGTTTACAAAGACACGTTTGTTGAAAGATGAAGCGGTACTAGATCTGACTGCAGCTGCATCGAACTGTAAGTAAATGATTTCATAATGCTTTGTCTGGAAATGACCGTTTTATTTGGATTATGTTGTCAAAACACTCACATGCAATAGCAAGGGGGCAGTGATACTGTTTCCTATGCAATGATGTTAGCCAGTCATAACAGTGGCTGATTCCTGACAAGCCTTAAAAGATCCGCTGCTTAAAAACAGCCTGTTTCTGAGATAATTTCAGAATGAGGGTGGAAAATAATAATTTTTTCCACATATTTGTTTTTTTTGTTTTGTTTTGTTTTTTGTTTTTTGTTTTTTTGTGTGTGCAAAAAAACTTTATTAACATTATGACTAAACCTCAAGGAACATATTAAAATAATAAAAAAAAATCCATTTCATGACCCCTTTAAAGCTTTACCTCTGAGAATAAATGTTATATACTGCTCAGAGACTTGAAATTTTGGAGATCCAAATGCAGCTTTATTGGGACAAACCAGAGACGTGATCCAAAATACAGGAAATAGACCAAATACAGGCAGGCAATGCAAACAATCGACAATGCAGGAAACTCAGGCAAAAGAGTAAATCCAAGAAACAGGCAGAGATCAAAAAACCAAGAGACATAAACCCAGAAAGAATGCTCAGAAATTCAGTGTACCGACTAACAAGACTTCACAATGATTGACAAACTAAACCAGGCTTATACCAGGGCTGCAACAAATGATTATAATAATTGATTAATCCAACGATTATTAGAATGATTAATTGACTAACCGTCGATTATTTCACTGATTAATCAGTAGACATTGATTATTCAGCTTTTGCAATTAGTTAAAATGTTCAGTTATGCATATTCTAACAAATATATAACTGTAATCACTTCAGCTTTTGAAAGTCACATTATGTAATTACATTTATTATACAATTAATTTAGGCAAATATATATATTTGGCACACAAAATAGATCAACAGAGAAACTCTCATTTACCCTTTAATTAGCTATATGAAAAAGAAACTGAATGATACATCATTCTGCCTAACATCTCCTTTTGTATGTAGTATGATTAAGAAACAAAATAAAGGTAAGTGATAAGATGTTTTATTTTTGGATATTTTATTCACAAAATAATCCCTCTTAAAATGCCTTATGTGGTTATGATAAACAAAACAGTACTGAGCTAGATCAAGCTTTGATCTTTGCAAACAAAACTATAACTTTAATGAAATAAAACATTTTCCCCACTAATAATTTTTTTTTTTTTTATCATTAGCTAGCTCCACATTAGAGAGCTGCTTTATAACAGAAAATCAAGTTGTCATTCTAACTGAAAGCGACACTGACTCTGGTTTTTCATGTTTAATACTGTAGACCTGCTTGATTTAAGGGTATCTACTGCATAAAGTACTATATAAATAAACGTGACGTGACTGGACTTTACTGCAGAGCTCATGCAAACATCCACATTGCTGTGATCAGATGCGTTTTTAACTGCTTCTATCTCACTATCTATACGTGCATCTTCCCAAATTAGTAATGAGAATAATTTATAAATCTGCTGCTGTCAACAAAAAGAAGCACTGAGGACTTCCTGCGGGTCTCCGTCAAAATAAAAGCTCCATCAACATTCATAATAGTTAGTATTGTAATATAACTGTTCTGTTAAATAAAATTAAAAAGTAAGACAATAATAATTATAATAATTACAACAGCTCTATTAATACATTTATTATATCATTCACACATAGTGTTCAAATTGGGATCTGTAATATTTTGACAGGCATTGTCATCTTTCCATTGTTAAACACATTAACAATAAATCCAAGCAGCATAAACAAAATAATATTAAAATAAATAAAAATAAAATAAACATTAAAATAATACTAAAAGCAAATTATAACACAAATTAAATTACAGTTTTAAGGCACTCTTCGTTTTTAAAATGTTTTATGGTTTGAAATAAAATTCTAAAATCATTTTCGAGAAGAAACTTTAACAAATCTACATATAATTGCGCAGAAATCCAATCTCTTTATTTGCACTATATAAGCAATCGTCCATATTCTGATTCAGTGAAAAGAACATTTTATCTTAAGGAAACTTTCAATTTTGTGTCTGACGTTTACTTACGCTTTTTAAATAGCAAATTCTGGTAATCAGAACACATGCAGTTGCATTGCCAGGAAGTCATTAAGTTACCAATATATTACCAATAGAGTACGTATCTGGGACGTGCTTGGTAATATTTCGACGTTAGGAGGACGTACTGACAACATTGTGAGTTGGTAATTTGATGGTAATAAAATTACGTGCATGCGACGTTGCACTTATGTTGCCAGTAAGTAATTAAATTACCAATATATAACTATTGGTTACTATCAAAAAGTAGCTAGCTACATTGAAACTACTTTCATTTTTTATTATTATTAATTTTTTTACAATTACCATTACAAATAACTAAATAATTATTAATGAAGAATTATAATGAAGTTATAAGTAAAATATTTGGGGTTTAAAACAACATACTGTAATGCAATCATGATTTCAAAGAGTAGGGTGAATTCAGGTTGATGGGGACACTTTTCCAAGCCATTTCAATGACAAAACATTTCCCAATCATTTCATTTTGTAAACTATCCGATACAATAATAAAATAGGCTACTGTATAGTTATATAGTTATTTTATCTTAAACTGATGTCAAAGTTCAAAATTGCTACTAACATAACATCAATGCAAGAACTGCAAGAACATAAATGTATGCAACTTAAACTGGATACGGAGGAGTCATAAAATAAGCAGGTTAAACTCACAGATGCGGATCATGCGGTATTTACTGACTGTGAATGGAGACGTCAATCATCAGCTGCGCGCGTGAACACTGCGCTTTGCCTGAAACCTGCCGCAACCATCCTTTGCCAAAAGATAAGCACACTACTATATCGTGATTTTATTTTCTGTTTGATTAGTGTTCATTACACAACTGTGGGGGGACATATTATATTACGACGGTTCATCATTGTAAAATTGACATTTGATATAGAGTGCAATAAAGAAGAAAAATTAATCACTTTAAAAAGGCTATTATTCACCTCCTGTATATGCTTTAAGTCTTCGACGTAGACCACGTTTTAATCTTGAATGCAAAACAGAATGTAGTGTTTGGTCACACTACATCGCTACATGCTGGAAAAAGTAGTTAGCTACAGGAAAAGCTACACTGTTTTAAAAGTAGCGAAGCTACTGTAAAGCTACTGAAAAATGTAGTTACGCTAGTAGCGTCGCTACTTGTAGCTAGCTACTCCCCAACACTGCACTTCGCCAAATGATTTCAGTTATTTCAAAAGGTCTTACAACAGCAAAATAACCAAAACCCACTGACACTGGCGACACTGGCCAAACACATAAATATAGTAAGCAATGAGATAAAACGACAGATCAGTTCCATGTTTTACCACAAAATTATGTTTTCTTATGTACGTAAAACGCATACTCTATTTCTCCCGCTCTCTCTCCCTTACAGACACACAGTTTACACACACATGGAAACATACACTGACGACTTTGTCAGTAAATAGTTTAGCAACTTAAAAGAACATGACATTCCTCACAAGCGAAGCAAGGTAACAATAGCACTGTTCGGAGGAAAATGAACTTAAAGTTTCACTATTAGGGACGCTGCTGCCGAACACATGAGAGACAGACTCAGAGAGGTAACGTTAGGCTAATTCACACACAGTCAGTCTCTCTCTCTCTCTCTCTCTCTCATAACTTAGTAATTAATTGTATTAATTGCATTTGTCTGCTATCAATGGCTCAAGCCTCCGTTACTAGGTGTAAAATTACGTTTTGGAATTAGCAACGGAGGCGTTGGATGAGATGCGGAAGAAATAATCCTACTCACAATAGCGATTTAAGTACAAAAACTGGACGAATCCCTTGAAGTATATCATCTGATCGATGTCTTGTGGTGTGGTAACCGTAGTATAAGCGGAATAATTGACTCCAGATCGTTGAATTATTAGAAAAATAATGCACACCTGAGGCATCACCACCTCGGGTTTGCATAATTTTTCTAATAATTCAACAGCCCCTCGTCAGCTATTCCTTATATATATGTTACGTATGCTGTGCTACGTAAATTCGTTTCTGCATATGTTATTGCATATGTGTATTTTTGAGTGTACTCTGTTTTTTTTTCTTCAGGTGTGAAATCTGATTAGAGGATCTGCTTGTCATTCGGCTGACGTACAATGTTGACGTATGGGATCGCGCCGCCAATCGCTGTTCATCGTGTAGTTTAACAGGTGTTCTAACTTCAATGGTGGGGAGTCTGGTTTGGGAGAGGGCTCGCTCTGTGAGGACGGTTTTCTCTTGCGAGAGACCAGTCTGAGAGACCGATTGATGTTAATTAATGCTTTGTTGCTTTGCAGGGCTATCAGTTATTTTTGTTTGCTCTTGTGACTTTGTGCGTTTGATATATGCTTCATATCAAATGTTTGTGATGCGGTTCCTGTGATTATTCTGTGCGTTCGATACATGTGTGATAAGCGCTGCTCCTGTCAAACTTCCCCTTTATCGCGAGTGAACGCTATGTGTGCTGGTTGGAGGGGTCGTGAGACAGGTAAGACGGTCGCGACCTACATTTCCATCACAAGTTTTTTTTGTATAGACGCACTAGGCTTAGGAGATGGTGCTTATTATGTATGTTTTGTTATGTTAGCGAGTATAGTTTAGTGATGGCGTCTTGTACGCTGAAGATGTTCTTTTCTGTATCTTTTGTTAGTAGTAAGTTTATTTTGGGTTAATATTTAGTTAGTTGGGTTTTGTTTTGAGTTTTTTTTTTTTTTGTTTGTTTAAGCATCTCTCTCTCGCTCCTTCCTCTCCACCAGAGTGTTTGTTGATTTACTAGTCAAGTTGTAAACATTGTAACGTTTTATTGATTGCTTTCACTTTATTGCACTTAAAAAGTAAACATTATCATTAATAAGTGGTTTTGTTGAACGCTTTTCCTTTTTTTCTCTCTTTTGAAAACCCTTTACCATCTTAATACACTCATGCTAAAAATTTTTGTTGCATCCAATAATATTCCTAGACAAAAATAACATCTAATTAACGAGGGACGTAACAATATATATATTAGGGCTGTCAAAGTTAATGCGTTAATAACGCGTTAATGCAAATTCATTTTAACGGCACTAATTTTATTAACACATATTTATATATATATATATATATATACATACACACAGTGGTGTGAAAAATTGCCCCCTTCCTGATTTTTTATTTTTTTGCATATTTGTCACACTTTAATGTTTCAGGTCATCAAACAAATTTAAATATTAATCAAATATAACACAAGTAAACACAACATGCAACTGGAGTTCAGTTTCTCTAGCCACACCCAGGCCTGATTACTGCCACACCTGTTCGTAATCAAGAAATCACTTAAATAGGACCTGCCTGGCAAAGTGAAGTAGACCAAAAGATCCTCAAAAGCTACACATCATGTTGAGATCCAAAGAAATTCAGGAACAAATGAGAAAGAAAGTAATTGAGATCTATCAGTCTGGAAAAGGTTATAAAGCCATTTCTAAAGCTTTGGGACTCCAGCGAACCACAGTGAGAGCCATTGGCGAAAACATGGAACAGTGGTGAACCTTTCCAGGAGTGGCCGGCCGACCAAAATTACTCCAAGAGCGCAGCGACGACTCATCCAAGAGGTCACAAAAGACCCCAGAACAACATCCAAAGAACTGCAGACCTCACTTGCCTCAGTAAAGGTCAGTGTTCATGACTCCACCATAAGAAAGAGACTGGGCAAAAATGGTCTGCATGGCAGAGTTCCAAGACGAAAACCGCTGCTGAGCAAAAAGAACATAAAGGCTTGTCTCAGTTTTGCCAGAAAACATCTTGATGATCCCCAAGACTTTTGGGAAAATACTCTGTGGACTGACGAGACAAAAGTTGAACTTTTTGGAAGGTGTGTCCCATTACATCTGGCGTAAAAGTAAAACAGCATTTCAGAAAAAGAACATCATACCAACAGTAAAATATGGTGGTGGTAGTGTGATGGTCTGGTGCTGTTTTGCTGCTTCAGGACCTGGAAGACTTGCTGTGATAAATGGAACCATGAATTCTGCTGTCTACCAAAAAATCTTGAAGGACAATGACCAGCCATCTGTTCGTGACCTCAAGCTGAAGCGAACTTGGGTTCTGCAGCAGGACAATGATCTAAAACACACCAGCAAGTCCACCTCTGAATGGCTGAAGAAAAACAAAATGAAGACTTTGCAGTGGCCTAGTCAAAGTCCTGACCTGAATCCTATTGAGATGCTGTGGCATGACCTTAAAAAGGCGGTTTGTGCTCGAAAACCCTCCAGTGTGGCTGAATTACAACAATTCTGCAAAGATGAGTGGGCCAAAATTCCTCCACAGCGCTGTAACAGACTCATTCCAAGTTATCGCAAACGCTTGATTGCAGTTGTTGCTGCTAAGGGTGGCTCAACCAGTTATTAGGTTTAGGGGCAAGCACTTTTTCACACAGGGCCATGTGGGTTTGGATTTTGTTTTCCCTTCATAATAAATAACTTCATTTAAAAACTGCATGTTGTGTTTACTTGTGTTATGTTTGATTAATATTTAAATTTGTTTGATGATCTGAAACATTAAAGTGTGACAAACATGCAAAAAAAAAAAATCAGGAAGGGGGCAAACAATTTTTCACACCACTGTATACACTAGGGCTGAAACGATTAGTCAACATTATCGACAACGTCGACAAATATTTTTGTTGTCAAGTAGTCGTTCTATCTCATTTGACCTAATGTAAGAGCCTGCAATAATGTGGTTTGACTAGTTCGTTGTAGCGCAAGAATGTAATTCAGCCCTCCTGGATGCAATTCAAGAGAAGACACACACAGCGCTGCAGAGCAAATGCTGTATGTATATATATCTATGCAGCCAAACCTGAGCGGCATTTGGATGAATATGTAAATATATATTGTGTGCTTTCCTCTCAGTAACGAAATAAACACAACAAAAACTGACAGCTGTCATGAATCCGGTCTATGAACTTCTGTTCACTCACCACCAGAGGTCACTCGCTCATCACATGGACTCTTGCATTACACTACTGTTGCACTTCACCAGACTACATTTCCCATCATCCATTGCACTGACGACACACACAGCTGATTGCACTGATCACACGCTCACACCTGAGACTCATTACACAATCACACACACTACTTAAGCCATGGACTTTCTCAGTTACAGGGCCGCGTATTGATCTGCACATAGCTCTCTTCAAGTGCTAGCTGCCTTACCGTGCCATTCCGTGTTTCTGTCCAGTTCCTGTATTGTCCTGCGTTTACCACTCCCTAGTGTTAGCTGTTATACGGAACGTTTGTTGTTTTCTAGTCTGTGTTCCCAGTATTTACCCGTCTCACTGTTCGGACTCTGTTTATTCCCTTGCCTGGATTATTGCTGTGTACCTGGATTTACTCTCTCTGCCTTGCCCTGTTGGATACTGTTCGCCGATCATCGACCCACGCTTGTTCTAGGATTACTCTGTGTCTTGTCTGTGTTATACCTGTTTGCCATTGTTCGACCCTGCCTGTGTTTATGACCATGTCTTGGAATAAAAGTCTGCACATGGATCCGCACGCCTCTCGTCTCGTCAGCCCCGTTACAACAGGATTGTGAAAGCAGCAGTTAATAATGCTTCTGATTTCAATGATGTGGATGTTTGCATGAGCTCTGTAGTTCAGCACTTCAGTAAAGTCCAGTCACATCATGTTTATATTTATATAGTACTTTATGCAATAGAAAGCCTTAATTCAAGTAGCTCT
This sequence comes from Spinibarbus caldwelli, assembly GCA_039654775.1. Classification (NCBI taxonomy): domain Eukaryota; kingdom Metazoa; phylum Chordata; class Actinopteri; order Cypriniformes; family Cyprinidae; genus Spinibarbus; species Spinibarbus caldwelli. The sequence continues at coordinate 35,389,040 of CM077232.1, forward strand.
ACAGTATTAAACATGAAAACCAAAGTCAGTGTCGCTTTTTCAGTTAGAATTACAACTTGATTTTCTGTTATAAAGCAGCTCTTCAGTGTGGAGCAAGCTAATGATAAAATATTTTTATTAGTGGGAAAAAAAAAATATTTCATTAAAGTGATAGTTTGGTTTACAGAGATCAAAGCTTGATCTAGCTCAGGACTATTTTGGTTATCATAACCCTATAAGGTATTTTAAGATATGTTGTGAATAAAATAGTTTATCCAAAAAATAGAGTGTCTTATCACTTACCTTTATTTTGTTTCTTATACATGTGACTTACAAAAGGAGATGTTAGGCAGAATGATGTCTCATTCAGTTACTTTTTCATGTAGCTAATTAATGAGTGTCTCTGTCTGTCGTCTCATTTTGTGTGCCAAATACATCTATTTGTATAATGAATTGGCAACATTTTACAATAAATCATTTGTTAACATTAATGTATTAACATGAATGAACAATGAACAAAACATTATATTGTTTTATTATTAAATAAAAATACAGTTGTTCATTGTTTGTTCATGTTAGTTCAGTGTATTTACCAATGTTAAAAAAAACACAACTTGTGATTTTTATAAATGCATTAGTAAATGCACAAATTAACATTAAGCTTAATAAATGCTGTAGAAGTATTGTTCATTCTTAGTTCGTTAACTAATGTTAACTAACGAACTTTATTGTAGTGTTACGAGTTAATTGTATAATAATAGTAAATACATAATATACTTTTCTAAAGCTGAAGAGACATTTATATTTATTTATGTTGATATTTATATTAGTGATATTTATATTAGAATGTGTATTACTTAATATTTTAACTAATTGCAAAAGCTGAATAATCAATCAAAGTCTACTGATTAATCAAGTCAAGTCAAGTCACCTTTATTTATATAGCGCATTTAACAATACAGATTGTGTCAAAGCACTTAACAGTATCAAATTGGAGGTGTGTGTCAGTAAAGGCATTTCATTATTGAATTCAGAGATGTCATTGTCTAGCTCAGTTTAGTTTAAATAGTATCTATGAAATCAAATTGATGATAATCGTTAGAAATTAAGTGTCCCCAACTGAGCAAGCCAGAGGCGACAATGGCAAGGAACCAAAACTCCCTCTGTGACAGAATGGAGAAAAAAACCTTGGGAGAAACCAGGCTCAGTCGGGGGCCAGTTCTCCTCTGGCCAGGATATTATTGTTTTTTTGTTTTTTTAATTATTGTTTTAATTAAATTATAAATGTATTATATTTCTATTTTTATATTCTTGCAATTTCTAACAATAATAGTATTATGTAGTTAGGTATTTTATTATATTTTTAGTTATTTTGTTTTATTTTTAGTTTTGTTGTATTTTAGGTTGAAGTCTTCACTGGGGATATGTCCCCGGGGCTCATCCAGGTGTCCAGCCTCCGCTGAGGATCAGGGTCGCAGACATCATCTCCCAGCGCTGATCCACCATCTGATCCGGACACGGACTGAGAAACAGAATAAAAAAGAAACAGACTAATATTAGCGTAGATGCCATTCTTCTTACGATGTAACGAGTACATCGTGTGTTATGAGGAGTGTTCCCGGTTCCGGTTGATCTAATTAATGCAGCCTAACAATTCTTTAACGGATTTGAATAATAGAAGTGTGTTAGTGTGTTATGTGTAAGCCAGGTTAAAGAAATTGTCTTTAATCTAGATTTAAACTGACAGAGTGTGTCTGCCTCCCGAACAGTGTTAGGTAGATTGTTCCAGAGTTTGGGCGCTAAATTGGAAAAGGATCTGCCGCCCGCAGTCGATTTTGATATTCTAGGTATTATCAAATGGGCAGAGTTTTGAGAACGCAGCAGACGTGGAGGACTATAATGTGATAAGAGCTCGCTCAAGTACTGAGGAGCTAAGCCATTCAGGGCTTTATAAGTAATTAACAAGATTTTAAAATCTATCCGATGTTTGATAGGGAGCCAGTGCAGTGTTGACAGAACCGGGCTAATATGGTCTTACTTCCTGGTTCTAGTAAAGACTCTAGCTGCTGCATTTTGGACCAACTGTAGTTTATTGATCAAGCGTGCAGAACAACCACCCAGTAAAGCATTACAATAGTCTAACCTTGAGGTTATAAACGCATGAATTAGCATTTCTGCATTTGACGTTGAGAGCATAGGTCGCAATTTAGATATGTTTTTGAGATGGAAAAACGCAGTTTTACAGATACTAGAAACATGGCTTTCAAATGAAAGATTGCTATCAAACAGCACACCTAGGTTCCTAACCGATGAAGAAGAATTGACAGAGCAGCCGTCAAGTGTTAGATAATGTTCGAGGTTATTACATGTGGGGTTTTTAGGTCCGATAATTAACACCTCTGTTTTTTCAGAATTTAGCAGTAAGAAGTTACTCGTCATCCAGTTTTTTATATCGACTATGCATTCCGTTAGTTTCTCAATTTGGTGTGTTTCACTGGGCCGTGAAGAAATATAGAGCTGAGTATCATCAGCATAACAGTGAAAGCTAACACCATGTCTCCTGATAATATCTCGCAAGGGTAACATGTAAAGCGTGAAAAGTAACAGCCCTAGTACTGAGCCTTGAGGTACTCCATACTGCACTTGTGATCGATATGATACCTCTTCATTTACTGCTACGAACTGATGCCGGTCTGATAAGTACAATTTGAACCATGCTAGGGCACTTCCATTAATGCCAACAAAGTTTTCTAGTCTATTCAAAAGAATGTCGTGGTTGATAGTGTCGAACGCAGCGATAAGATCCAGTAGAACTAAAAAAGAGATACAACCACGATCAGATGATAGAAGCAGGTCATTTGTAACTCTAATGAGAGCAGTTTCAGTACTATGATATGGTCTAAATCCTGACTGGAATTCCTCAGATACCATTTTTCTCTAAGAAGGAATATAATTGTGAAGATACTACCTTTTCTAGTATCTTTGACAGAAAAGGGAGATTTGAGATCGGTCTATAATTAACTAGATCTTTGGGGTCAGGTTGTGTTATTTTAATGAGAGGCTTAATAACAGCCAATTTGAAGGTTTTGAGGACATATCCTAATGACAATGATGAATTAATAATAGCCAAAAGAGGATCTATGACTTCTGGAAGGAACTCTTTTAGTAGTTTAGATGGAATAGGGTCTAACATACATGTTGTTGGTTTAGATGATTTAACAAGTTTATACAATTCTTCCTCTCCTATAATAGAGAATGAGTGGAATTGTTTCCTCAGGGGATCTATAGTGCACTATCTGATGCGATACTGTAGCTGACAGCTGCATGGTTACAATTTTATCTCTAATAGTATCGATCTTGGAAGTAAAGTAGTTCATAAAGTCATTATAGCTGTGCTCTTGGGAAATGCCAACACCTGTTGATGCTATATTTTTCGTTAATTTAGCCACTGTATTGAATAAATACCGGGGTTATGTTTGTTTTCTTCTAGAAGAGACGAAACGTAATCAGATCTAGCAGTTTTTAATGCTTTTCTGTAGGATAGGGTACTTTCCGGCCAAGCTATACGAAATACCTCTAGTTTTGTTTTTCTGCAGCTGCGCTCCATTTTCCGGGCTGCTCTCTTTAGGGTGCGAGTGTGCTCATTATACCACGGAGTCAGACTGTTTTCTTTGATCTTCCTTAAGCGTAAAGGAGCAACTGTATCTAAAGTGCTAGAAAAGAGAGAGTCCATAGTTTCTGTTACATCATAAAGTTTTTCTGCACTGTTGGATATGCTGAAGAATTTAGATAAATCAGGAAGATTACTTACAAAGCAGTCTTTTGTGGTAGAAGTTATGGTTCTACCATACTTGTAACAAGGAGTAGAATTTACAGTTTTGGCTATATGGAGTTTACACAAGACTAAATAATGATCTGAGATATCATCGCTTTGCTGCAGAATTTCAACACCACTAACATCAATTCCATGTGACAGAATTAAATCTAGAGTATGATTTCGACAATGAGTAGGTCCTGAAACATGTTGTCTAACCCCAATAGAGTTCAGAATGTCTATGAATGCTGATCCTAATGCATCTTTTTCATTATCGACATGGATATTAAAATCACCAACAATTAAGACTTTATCTGCAGCCAGTACTAACTCAGATAGAAAATCAGAAAATTCTTTAATAAAGTCTGTATGGTGCCCTGGTGGTCTGTATACAGTAGCCAGTACAAACATCACAGGGGATTTATCACTAACACGTGTTTCTCTAGATAATGTTATACGCAGCACCATAACTTCAAACGAGTTATACTTAAAGCCTGCCCTCTGAGAAATACTGAGAATATTGCTATAAATTGTAGCAACACCTCCCCCTTTACCTTTTGGACATGGCTCATTTTTATAGCAGTAATCTTGGGGGGTAGACTCATTTAAAGTAATGTATTAATCTGGTTTTAGCCATGTTTCTGTCAAACAGAGCAAATCTAGGTTATGATCATTGATCAAATCATTTACAAATAGTGCTTTTGTAGAAAGGGACCTGATATTCTGTAAGCCAAGTTTTATCAATTGTTTCTCTGTATTGTAAAACTTTTTATTTGTTGAACATCAATTAAATTGTTACTTTTACTTTGGTTTGGACGTTTTCTGTATTTTCTAGTACGGGGAACAGACACAGTCTCTATAGTGTGATATCTAGGTGAAGGAGTCTCTATGTGCTGAGAATTAACTGACTTCTGTGAATTAACTGACTTCTGTGACGTGAGGCGGCTAGCAGACGGTCGGTTTTGCCAGTCTGTCTGCTTCCTGACCTGGGCCCTATTTAGTCAAGTATGAACTCTAAGACTATGTGCCATATTTCTAGAGAGAAGAGCGGCACCACCCCAGGAGGGATGAACACCATCTCTTTTCAACAGGTCAGGTCTGCCCCAAAAATTCTTCCAATTGTCTATAAAGCCTATGTTATTCTGCGGGCACCACTTAGACATCCAGCCATTGAGTGACGACAGTCTGCTATGAATCTCATCGCCACGGTAAGCAGGGAGGGGACCAGAGCATATTACAGTGTCTGACATCGTACTTGCAAGTTCACACACCTCTTTAACATTATTTTTAGTGATCTCCGACTGGCGAAGTCGAATATCATTAGCGCCGACGTGGATAACAATCTTACTGAATTTACGTTTAGCATTAGCCAGCACTTTTAAATTTGCCAAGATGTCAGGTGCTCTGGCTTCCGGTAAACATTGGACTATGGTGGCTGGTGTCTCTATTACCACATTCTGTACAATAGAATCGCCAATAACTAGAGCACTTTCATAAGGTTTCTCAGTGGGTGCGTCACTGAGTGGGGAGAACTTGTTTGATCTGAACAGAAGAGCGGTGTTTTGACCCGTGACTATGCCACCTCACTGTCACCCAGTTGCCCTGCTGCACGGGCTCAACCGGAACCGAACAATGTACAGGAGTCCCTGAGCTAGTCGCATCCAAAGCAGTATCTACAGCCCTCACATTCTTACTATCCTCAAGTAAAGTTTGGATGCATGTCTCTAGTTCTAAAATCTTCTCTGAGACAGAGAAGAGACAGATAAACTGTACATGTGGCAAGCAGTGCAAACAACAATAGCAGGAGAGAAAGCCATTACTCACCGTGATTGATGAATGATACCAGCTTAACTTACCACTTACCACTATTGTTTGATGAACTCATGAAAAACGGAGTGAGAGAGAAATGAAAACGGAGCGGAAAAAAAGAGAAAACAATAATAGGCGTGAATAGAGAATGGAACCGCGAGTGACAAGCTACCCGGATAACGAATGCTATATACATAGTATTTGATCCCCTGTCAGTCAGCAAGATTTCTGGCTCCCAGGTGTCTTTTATACAGGTAAGGAGTTGAGATTAGGAGCACTCTCTTAACCTGTTAACCCCCATTTTGAGACTCACAGCTGAAAATTACCTACCTAACTTAAAATGGTAACAGTTCCTGACAACAGTGTGCTATACACAAAATGTAGGTAGAAGGCCCTTTGGGCTTTACTATCCATCATCCAGAGTTGATAATGCTCAAAAAGATAAAAAGATATAGACACTGAAGCAGAGCCGGCGCCAGGGCACCTCCATCAGGGGGGCACTTAAATTTCTAGGGGGGCACAAATCTCGTGTTGGGGGTTGGGTTGGATTGGCTTTGCGGGTGGGAAGCGTGCAATCTGCCGTTGCAAACGCTCGAGAAAGCGTGCAATCGCTTTCTTATGCGCGCTGTTTTTATGGTTTCACTTTCGCTTTCGAAATCGATCACGTTCAGCAAAGAGGCGAGGGGAGAGGATGGAAGGGGGGCACAGTAATTTGTTTGGGGGGGGCCCTGCACTGAAGTGCCTTGAAAAAAATTTAAGTGCCACCACCACCACCACCACCAAATGTATTGAAGGGTTCTACAAACTATTTTAGACATTATACATACCATTGCATAGTTTTTCAATTATAAAATAATACACAGAATCTTAGACATTGTATAAGTGATTTATTTGAGCACTAGAAAAATTCAATAAGAATTTTTTGAATAATAAAAAGAAAAAAAAAGAATTAGCTTTGTATGTCAAGTACATACTCTGCATGAGCAGCTATCAGTGTGAATGCTGTACGTCTGCTAATCAGTCAGTAATCACATGCTGATGTGCTGTCATACAGATGGCCGGCCATATAGTCAATAGTCACAGTCTTATAGCCAGAATATAGATGGCATTCACACTGATAGCTGATTGTACAGCCACTAATCACATACTGATAATCAGTCATACAGATGGTAACCACACAGATACAGCCACATTCCCCACAATACATGCACACATAAATGAAAAATGTTGAATAGGAAACAAAAAAAAAAAAAGAATTATTTGTGCAAAATGCTGATCGGTACGCCCTCATCAGATGACAGGTGCGTCACAGCATGGGTCATGAGCTGTCAAAGGAGAGAGCCAGAATTCAAATAAACAATATTCCGAGTAACTTTGACTTTTTTTTTTAGTGGATGGTCTCAATCTGTTTGTGACGCTGTATGCTACAAAACCATGTTGCTTTTTACTACCAAGACGCATAAGTTATTCCATAACGGATACAAACAATAACTCTCCCTGAAGAAATGAGACGTAAACAAGGAATTACAATCCATATTACAATGTTATTGTTTCGTTGGACTAAAAGTGCTCTATTGGATGTTGTTCAGTGGACGCTTGCCTTTCTAACTAAACCGGGATTTACAGCAGTAGATGCGTTTATGACTCGTTATTTTGATGAATCTGGTACGTACTGCAATTTTATTTTGCATGTTTTGATGTGTACTGCTTACACAAATTAAGCAAATACATTCCTTATGCTTTCCATTGAAAAACAGCGATCGATCATCGATGTTTGAGGCTAAGACCTTTAGAATGATATATATAGTTTGTCAAGATTAATTATGTCCCATTTCATTTAAGGTGTAAAGACACTAGACAGTAACGTTACAGTATATTTGTGATTTTGCTGTAAAAACATGTTTTATTATTTTTAGCAAAGAGTGGAGCACCGGTAAACACACGCACGTCTCCAAAGTGCATTTACAGAAATCATATACATCTTTAAAGATGATTACTGAATGTCTATTTAATATGAGACAGGAAAATATTCTAAAGAATTGAATATGAGCAGACTGAGTGAGTGATGTATGTTTGCTATTATAGTTGAATTCACTGTTGTCAACACTGCTTTACATGAATGTAAATAATGTACATAAACAAATCTACATGGATTATGTATTTTATTTGTCCATTAGTATTGTCAATAAATTGAGGATCATTTGTGTTGGATAAATGTGAGTTATCGCATCAGCAACTACCTCAACATGTAAATATAGTATTGAGCAGATAAATCACAGAGGTGACTGAATCTTGTCTGATGTTACAGGGACAGATGAGACACACGTGTGTTTATACGGTGAAGAGTGACTGATGAAGGAATGCTGCCATCAAAGGCTCTCAGTGAGTATACAACTGAAATTAATAAAACATCTTTTAAATTTTAAGTTGTAGTTTATTTTAATTATTGCAATTTCAAACATAGCTATTACAATGCTTTTCTGATTCTTGATTACTGTACATTTGTTGCAGAGCTTTTGTGGTGGAGCAGGTGACGGAGGCATTTGTGGGGAAAAAAGGAAAACCTGAAACAAAAATATAAAGTAAGAAATCATTTTGTTACTTCTAATAAAGAAATCAAATTACATTGTGCTGTTAAAATGACTGCTTGTGTATTATATTTGTGCATTTTTGCAGAATCTGAAATGTCTGCAGACTGCTGTGTGCAGTGAGGATGGAGAAGTCCACAGCATCATCATGGAAATGGTCCAGTGCCATGGATGAGACGCTCCATCACTCCATCTGCCCTCATCTGCCTCATCTGGGCCAGATGCTGCTGTGATCTCTACCCAGAGCCAGTGAGAACATCTAGAGAAAGACCAAAAGACATTGAGGATGTGATTTTGTTCTGCTGGTTTCTGTTCATACAACATCAGTCAATGAAACCTGAGTTTCAGAAGCTTCAAAAGCGTCATCAAATAATTTCAAGAATCTCAAAGTCAGGCTCCAATGACTGATATTGTATGAACAGAAACCAGCAGGAAAAACTTAACCAAAATCACCTTTTGTGTTTGGAAACACACACACAAACAAACAAACAAACAAACAAACAAACAAACAAGGATTGAACAGTGTGGATGCAAGTAAATAATGACTGAATTTATATGTTTGGGTGAACTAACCCTTTAAAGCCCCAAATAATTTTTTTTTTATACATTTATTTATTTTATTTTTTTTAATTTACAGTTATGCATTTGGCAGACACTTTTATCCAAAGTGACTTACAGTGCTCTTATTACAGGGACCCCCAATCCCCCTGCAGCAACCTGGAGTAAAGAGCCCTGCTGATGGTGACGACTGCTGAGATCAAACCAGCAACCTTCTGCTTTTGCCAATTCACTACACCACAAAAGTAATGAAGCTATATCAAAAAAAATAGCATGTAATTGTAAACATATGAAATGAAATTTGGCAAGAAATGGAATGCTGACAACATGAGATATAATATTTTTTTACAGGTAGTAGAGCAGGCACACAAATGTTTGGAGCAGACACAGCAGCAGCCAGATTCTCCCACATCCGCTCTCCTGCTCTTGCTTCAAGATTGTCTTGTACAGGGGGCCTCATCCTTTCTGTGCACACAGGCAAAGACAGCCTCGATGTCCCTTTTCCATCCATGATTAGTCTGACTGCATGACCAGATTCAGTGTGACTGCAGTAATGAGGGTTGGACAGCAGAGACAATTGAAGGTGGACACAGTGGTCAGCTGCTTCATCAGAATAAAGCTGCAGAACTGGACCAGTGGTGTGTTACGGATCGGCCAGACTCGCTCACCACCCAATCACAGCGCACACCATCACCTGAATTCTGATTACACGCACCTGGTCTGAATCAGCACTCTCATCAGCACGCCTTTATAAGCACACACCTCACGCCACTCAGTGTCTGGTCTCGTTTGTACGAAGTGGACTCCTTATGCTACTCCAGCGAAAGGTTGATATCCTTACCTGCCTTGTGTACTTGCCTCCTGTGCTCCACTCCAACGTCTGTCTTCTTTCTCGTCTCCAAGTGTTGGCTCCATCAGTGAGGTGTGTGCAATCATCCGCTCAGCCTGCAGTCATTCCATCAGCTCATGTAAGATCAAGAATTCATATTACTCAACCAGTTTATCCAGCGAATTCATCCATTGAACTGTTTGCTCACCAGCCATATCCCATTCTGCACCTATTGCCATTAATAAACCTCAGTATTGTTTCTAATCCTCTGTGTGAGTCTCCTTCCATAAAAGAAGACCGGACCACACACAGTAGGCAATATGAGTGCATCTGATCCATTCCAGGAGCTTGTGGATTCTCTCCGCCAAGTTCTACTCACCACCACAACCACATCACCCCCGATCACTACCGTCACCAGCACCAGCAGTTCTTCGTCGACAGTAGTCGCCAGTCCCATGGCTAGACCGGCACCCTTCTCTGGCACGGCGGAGGAGTGCAACGGATGTTTACTCCAGTGTTCATTAGCCTTGGAAATGCAACTGCATCTATATACCACTGATCGTGCCAAGATCGCCTTTATCAACTCCTTATTGTCTGGACGAGCGCTTCAATGGGCGGAAACCATCTGGGCTCAAAACGGTATTGTAACCCAGTCTCTAACTAACTGTATGCAACATTTCCGTGAAGACTTTGGCAGACCCATAGGAGATTCATCAGCCAGCGAGCAGCTGTATCATCTTCATCAAGGTACCCTGTCCATTAATGATTATTCCCTCAAGTTCAGAACCCTCGCTGCTCCAAGTGGCTGGAATGAACGCTCGCTCATCACTACTTACCAACAGGGTCTTGAACCAAGATTGCAGTTGCAGCTCGCAGCATATGACGACTCCTATGGACTGGAGAAATTTATTCAACTATCTATCAGATGTGCCAATCGGATGCAGTCCTGCTATGAGGATCAGTCCCCATTGTCTACCACTCCACTCCTCCGTCGGCCAGAAATCACCAGCACTCCAGAACCAGGCAACGAGCCCATGCAAGTTACGAATTGACTCCCATCTGCTGAGCGGCAGAGGCGGCTGACCCGTGGACTATATCTGTATTGTGGTACTGGTGGGCATGTAATCTCCTCGTGCCCAGTCCGTCCTCCTCGACCTATGGTGAGTGTGATTTAAGCCAACTATCATAAATATGCAACCAATCACCGCAGTAATTATGCTTACTGCCTCTAACATCTCCATTCCAGTGCATGCCCTCCTCGACTCTGGGTCAGCAGGAAATTTCATCTCCGGGAGCCTCTGCCGCCAGCTCAAACTACCGACCACAGCCACTAAGCCCACCTACCAAGTCCAGTCGGTAACAGGAAAACCACTCAGCCATAAGCATGTACGCTTCAGTGCGGGACCCATCCATCTAACTTCATGAGCTTCATGAGGAAACGATCCATCTCCTGGTTCTGGAGGGATCCACCGTTGATGTGATTTCTAGGGCGCCTGTGGTTTGTGCAGCACAATTCTGCCATCTCCTGGAAGACCGGAGAAATCCTAAAGTGGGCGAGCACCTGTTTCCCTGACTGTTTTTCTCACACTCCTCAACCATTAACTCCTCCTCTCAAGACTCTTCCCATCAACTCCACATCCATCGAGAGTCCAGTGGAAAAACAGTCAGCGGAATTTCCATCCTGCTATGCCTCCTTCAGTGATGTCTTCTGCCTAAAGAAAGCCTCACAGCTGCCACCACATCAGCCATGGGATTGTGCCATAGATCTCATTCCGGGTGAGCCAGTGCCCCGTGGAAAGATGATGGTTGTACAATGAACAATAATAATGACAAAAAATAAAACAACAAAACACAGAAAACATAACTATAATGGGTTTGCATACATCATAGTATGAGATTATATACACGGGGGGGAAAAAAAATAATATCTTTGAATAATCATAAAATTCATATAGTCAATGCATTAAATTGCATTTGTTTTTGTTATTTATAAGCCTCAGGGATGAAACGAGAGAGACATTCAACAAGAAAAAGAGGAAAACAAAGGAAATTTACGGTTTCAAATGCAGCAATTGTCAAAAGGACTGAAGCCCTTTGGTGCTCAGGGAAGAAAAAATGAGAGAAGAAAAACAGTACAAAGACAGAGGTAATATAATGTAATTAATGATGATGATCATATAAATAAACTAGCCCTTAAATGCATGAATGTTTCTTCAATCATGATTACATATTTATGTCTTTAGAGACCCGTACCTATATAGCCTATCCAGCACGGTGAATCTCTAGCAAAAAAAAAAAAAAAAAAATCTCTTGCTATTTTAAGAACAATTACAGAAGAATAAAATAAAGCATATTTCGTTTGAAACTTGGAAGGGTTCAATTTGAGCAGATGATTTTACCATTGCTGTCATCTTCAGAGCACACTTCCACAATACAGCATCTGATTCATATTCACGATCTCAAACATATTCTCAAAACTATAATTTTCAATGGCTTCAAAATCAATATTTTGATCATTGGCAGCTTATTCACCGCATCCACCATCAAATGACAGTGACATTTATATTTCTCTGCTGTAAAGCCATTCAAACCAGTTTAATTTTTGATGATATTCTTTTGTTTTATGCCTGTGGTAATTATGAGTGAAACGTGTCATCATTGTGATTTAAAAAATGAAGGAGGGAGAAGGTAGTGAATGATCTCCCGGTTCGCTAAAGACACAAGGTAGCCTATGCATTTAAGTCCTTTAGATGAGGTAAAAGTTTGTGTACAATAGGGATGGGAAGATTCCCCGATTCGCTCGGTGCATTGGCAAAAAAGTAACGATGCGATGCAATGGTTTAAAAAGTGTGCATCTGTGACCAATATTGTATATGTAGATTGATTTCTTCTCTCGAAACTGTTTCTTTTCCTCAGTGCATGACACGTCACAACTATATTTTTCATCTGTAAATGTTAGAAAGTCATGCAAATATATCTATTTTGCTGTCAGGAGTGGGCGAGGCTTACGCGAGTGAATGAGTGCTGCTGCGTGCATATGCTGTAAACAGACAGCGCAATAATTCTGAGTCAAATATGCATTTTGCTAAAATATTCATTGTTGGACATTAAATGTGCCTTTTGTAGAATTTTAAACCTACATATAGGTGTATTTTATGATAGCATAGCAGTAGTAACTGTAAAGGGACTATTATAATGGGTAAATAAAATGTAAGCTGCTGCAGTCCTAATTACTAAGCTCAGATGAGTTAATGTGTGTTCCTTATAGCAGTTAAAATGTAGTTTTAATTTAGTGATTTTAATGTTTTAAAGAGCAATGTTAGATTGTAATCTTCTGATGATATCTGTTCTACCTGTAAAAGGTACAACTGTCATAAAACCAGAGAGAAAGGATGCATGGCTATGAGAGTGTATGAGAGTGAGTAGTAAAATCATTGCATTCATATTGTTAAAGGAGCTCATCTTAGCCTGACTGTTTGCCTGCCCTGGACCAGGTTAGCTTTCCAGCATAAGTTGCCACAGTGACTGAGGTTGATCTGTTAAATTTGCTTTATGGAACCAAATCATTTGACAGTGAGTCAGACTAACTGAAATAAGCCTGGCCTAACTGGTAAACTTGTTTTATGAAACAGGTCTCGAGGCATTAGAAGTCAGAAGACACATAAGTTAATTTATGATTTGCTGTCTGTCTGAACCAAAGAAATAAAAGCAATATTTTTTTTTCCATTGCATCAAATCGCATTGTGTTGAATTGAATCGAATCAAAATCAGATTGCACTGCATTGAAACAGGGGTGAATCGTATCACATATCATCGCTAGCTGCTTCATATGTGTCACAATCTGCGCTGGAAGGAACAAGAGAGAGACGAGGAGTACAAACAATAGTCTTTAATCCAGGAAACACAGGGTATAATCCACAATGGGAACGGCTTGAAACACACAACATCCAACAAGCAGACCCGACAGGGAAGAAATACACTGACAGGACTTAAATACACAGGATAATTACTTAAACGCAGGTGCAGGGAACTAATCAGACCAGATGAGGAAGGAACAAGACCAAATAAGGAAAAACAAGAACTGAAACACATGACAAAACAGGTCCAATCCTGACAATGTATCTTCAATGTATCGTATAGTTGGCTATGCATCGAGATCGGCCTCAGTTATGGAGATGCACATCCCTAGTGTACAAGCTTTATGTTGGCCTAGTCTAGAAAGCCTATAGTCTAAAAGTTTAAAATAGGTTAATAACAATGTCTGGAGTTCCAGAGATCCGAGATTTTGTAACATAAGTGTAATTTTTTGTGTAGCAAAACAACACCTTTTAATAATATTTTTACGCTATAGTTGTGTGGTTTTTTGGAGATGTATTATTTTTCATTTGATTTGGCTAATTTAGTAATATTTGTATATAACTGGGGTTATTAAACTAGTAAAATTAATGTAAAATTCACTTGTACGTTTCTCAGTATAATTCATGGTGATAACATTAGTATGGGCTAGTAGAACATTGCTGCCATCTACTGGAAATCAAACACTTTTCAAATTTATTTTGAAGATTAAACAGTAGCCAGTGTTCAAATGAATACAGTTTTGTGCAGGAATACCAGATGTAATTATTCTTGATGTTTAATTGTGTTTAATTTATAAAGTGACTTGGGCAGCACCTATATTTTTATAGTTAGGTTAATTGCCAATAACTGACTAATATAACTAGCCCATTTCTTTAACCTGGCTTACACATAACACACTAAGACATTTCTATTATTCAAATCCATTAAAGGATTGTTAGGTTGCATTTATTAGATCAACCGGAAGTGGGAACACTTCCTATTAAACCTGATGTACTTGTTACATCATAAGAAGAATGGCATCTATGCTAATATTAGTCTGTTTCATTCTTATTCCAAGGTCACCGTAGCCAACAGATCCAGTCCGTATCCAGATCAGATGGTGGATCAGCACCTAGAGATGACCTCGACTGCCCTGAATGTCAGCGGAGACCAGGACAACTAGTTGAGCCCCAGAGACAGATCCCCAGTGAAGACCTTGTCTCCTAGAAGTCCATCGGCACAAAACCATGGGAACCAGATGAGTCCTCTGCACAATCTGAATTTGCAGCAGCATGGAACAAACTGCTGGTTCGTCTGGCCAGAGGAGAACTGGACCCCCGACTGAGCCTGGTTTCTCCCAAGGTTTTTTTCTCCATTCTGTCACCAATGGAGTTTTGGTTCCTTGCCTCTGTCGCCTCTAGCTTGCTTAGTTGGGGACACTTAATTTCCAGTTATATTGTCGAATTGATTGCACAGATACTATTTAAACTGAACTGAGCTGGACAATGACATTACTGAATTCAATGATGAACTCCCTTTAACAAAAAATTGAGTGTTTACTATTGTGCTTCTGCATTACTGACACACTATTTTCCTATTTAATACTGTAAAGCTGCTTGACACAATCTGTATTGTTAAAAGCGTGATGTAAATAAAGGTGACTTGAATTGACGACTTTTCGCCACTTACTGGTGAAAATAAACGGCAGTGTAGGCCTATACATGGAATGTCTACTGAACATGGTTGCGTTTCCCAAAAGCATCGTAAGCCTAAGAAGTTCGTAAAAACCATCGTACGACTGATCTTAATATTACAGTCAGTTTCCCCAAAAGCATCATAACTTAAGTAGCACTTGAAAATCATCGTAGATCTATGAGTGCTCTGGAGTAATTGTTAAACCCTACTTGCATCGTAAGAAGACAGAATTGTGAGGTCACCTGCAGGACAATCGGCAGATTACACCTTTAACTTTATTCAAGTGCAATGTGATTATAATTAAAGCTTTTGATGGTACTTTATTACTAGTGTGTGTGTGTGTAATGTAATATATATATATATATATATATATATAATTAGTATACAATTACTTATTACTAATTACTTTCTAAAGCCTATATCAACCTTGACAAGTTAATGATGCAAGGATAGACATGAAACGGTCCTTTTAGTTGTTTCAAATAAATAATAAATAACTACGTAAATTATTCTGGTCACACTTTAGATTAGGGTCCAATTCTCACAATTAACTATGACTTCTGCCTCATTATACTCCTAATTACTGCTTATTAATACTTAATAAAATGGTTAAGTTTAAGAAGGGTAGGATTAAAGATTTAAAATAAAGTCTTGCAGAATAAGACATTAATATGTGCTTTTTAAGTAATAATAAACAGCCAATATAATAACAAACAGCCAATATAATAGTAATATTCATGCTAATAACCAACTAGTTAATAGTGAGAATTTGACACTAAACTGTTACCAATATTCTTATTAACTCACCAAAGTATTTAAAGTGAGAAGGGTACATAAAAAGCATGCATTTTAAGGTTAGACTTTAAATTTTGATGTTAAATCCACTATTGTATTGTATATAAATGTTCTACAGTCTATATACACAGTATTAAGTTCAATTACATAAGAAGTAACTGTAATTAAATTACAGAAAAAACAGAGTAATGCCTTACTTTAATTTTTCAAGAAAAAAGTAATTCAATTACAGTAACTAATTACTTAGTAACTAGTTACACCCAACACTGCTCACCACAAAGAGGTTTCCCCCATCCTCTTCACTCAGCCTGACCAGTGTCCCTCTAACTGCATGAGCGATCTGGTCTCGTTTGGGGGGAGTGACGAAGAGCTGCCTGATGACAGCATGTCATTGGCAGCCTCGGACGCATAGGAGCTGTCGGACTCGGACAGCTCCTTTGCACCCCGTTCGGAGCACCCCGTTCAACTCTGGGTGCGGAGAGAAATGTGTTTGTTGCAAATTATGGGGCCCGTTTGAGCACCCGAACAACCCCCGTGCTTCAACCTTGGTGCAAAGCAAGGATGCTCACGTCCTGTGCTCAGAGGTGATGAATCTGCTGGCAAAAGGAGCTATAGAGACAGTTCCTGCAGCTCAGACCGAGTCAGGCTTCTACAGCTGCTACTTCCTCGTCCCCAAGAAACATGACGGCCTCCGGCCCATCCTCGATCTCAGACGCCTGAATCGCACCCTCATGAAAAGGTCGTTCAGGATGACTACGTTGAAGTGGAGTGGCGTATTAATACACGGTCCTTCCCTTCGGGCTGTCCCTGGCTCTCCGAACATTTATGAAGTGCATGGACGTGGCTCTTTCCCTTCTGAGGCAGATGGGAATCCGCATTGAAAATAAAAATAACGAGTTTATTCAGTAATTTGTCTCCTCTGTGTCTATCCGCATCACCGTAGTGTCATTTTGGAGAATATCCACTGATATAGCTCTACGTAAGCTTTTCTGTGTCAGCCGCGCCACAAGGAAGCGCTGCTTTTGTTCAAATCAAAGTGTAAATACGCGTACAAAAGACACAGAGGAGAGACACAGAGGAGACGAATTATTGAATAAAGTCGCTATTTTTATTTTCTTTGCGTACAAAAAGTATTCTCATCACTTCATAAAATTCAGACTGAACCACTGATGGCAGATGGACTATTCTGACTATGTTTTTCATACTTTTCTGGACCTTGACAGTGTAATTTACTAGGCCAGTCAATGGGACAGTCACAAGCCTCCCGGTTTTCATCTAAAATATCTTAAATTGTGTTCCGAGTACGAACGAAGCTTTAACGGGTTTGGATCGACATGGGGTAAGTGATTAATGACAAAATTTTCATTTTGGGGTGGAGTATCCCTTTAAAATTACTCTGTCATTTTTGATCGTATAGATAAGAGCAATACATCAATCTAATCTGTAAAGGGTTTACTTTTATTTGTATGCACTCATAATAACAACAAAACTTTGTGCTTTTGTAGAATAGAGAAAACAAACAGGGTGCGCGCTCTGTCTTCTGTCTCTGCGAACTGCTCTGTGAAACGCGTCACTAAAATGAACCAAAACTCAGCAAATACTCGACATACAAACATGAGAATAAATCTATAGGAAGCTTGAGATGTCTACTTTTAAATGAAGTCATGTCGAAAACAAATATTCTGTGATAAAGTTATCAGTATGAAACCAACGCCATGTCCAGTTTCTCCATCTGAACTAATTATTTTTAGTGTGATCATGCCCGCGAGGTACTTTCGCTTTTGTTATTACAATCGTCCATGTGAGACGCGCGGACATGTAAACACCCACAACAGTGCTGCGAAAAAATCAGCAAGACCTTTCGTCAAGTTCATCTCGGCTGCTTGTCGTTTCTGGAAGAATACGCACTGTGAGAAATAAGCTTCGTGTCGACGATTTAATCCAAAATACATAGTTGTATTTTCTAAAGCAGAAAAATTTTTACTATTTAAAATAACTGCTTTCTATTTGAATGTATTTTAAAATGTAATTTATTCCTGTGATCAAAGCTAAATTTTCAGCATCATTCAGCAGTATTACAAGTGTAACAATATACACTATACCATTCAAAAGCTTGGAGTCAATATATATAGAAATTTAAAATTTTATTTAGCACACAAGTGATGATAAAGACATTTATCATGTTACAAACAATACTGTTCTTCTGAACTTTCTATTCATCCAAAAAATCTGAAAAAAAAATTATTCTCAGCTCTTTTCAACATAATAATAATAATAATAATAATAATAATAATAAATGTGTTTTTTTTAGCATCAAATAAGACTATTAGAATGATTTCTGAAGGACCATGTGACTGGAGTAATGCTGCTAAAAATTCAGCTTTGAAAGTCAGCTTTGATTGTTCCTAATAAACTGTTTAACTGCACTCGCAAGTGAATCTCAAGTTATTTTATGTGATAGCTAAATATATTCTAAATAAACTACAAACAAAAAATTTATAAATTTATTTTGTCCTCAGAAAGATTCTTGCAACTTCCCTCTCAGTCACATACCTGACTGAATGGCTCATTATGCAGCTCATTATGCGGGCCTTTGTCTTCTCAGGTGTGAATTACTGCATTATGTAGGGTAGTTGACGCCCTTTCGCATATGCCCTTTCTACCTGAAAACATGTCTTAGAAAATTTAAATCAATATATTGTTTTCTGTGAGCGAGTAAACAAGATGATTTTCACATCATTTTGAAGCAAAAACTCTAGACTACAAGATCCCGTTCTCAAAAGTCTTGTGAACAAATGTTCTGTATGTGTTTTATGGCCTTATTTCAGTGACTTCAAACTTTTATTTTTTTCACTAACCACGCAAAAACGTTGCTTTCTCAAGAACACAATCACGTACATACATGACACTCACATATTATTATAGCCCAGTTTGTGCTGATTACACGTTAGCCAATTATAAGTTTATAAGCAACTGAAAAAAGCACAAATGTCAGGGCATGTCAAAACTTCTCCAGGCCCCCACACCCTCAGACCCCAGAGGGTTAAGCGGATAGGAGACCTGTAGGCCCTTTCCACTAGCCCTGCCTGCCTGGAATTCGGGCCTAACGACTCTAAGGTCGTCCTGAAACCAAGGCTTGGTTATAGACCTAAGGTGCTCTCCACTCCGTTCAGAGCGCAGGTGATCGCGCTCTCAGCGCTCCCTACCTCTGAAAAAGTTCAGGAGTTATCCTTGCTCTGCCCTGTCAGAACTCTGAGGTTTCACATTGAGTGTTCCGCCTCGTTCAGATGATCGGAAGAACTCTTTGTTAGCTTCGGTAACCCCACCAAAGGGCTTCTGGTTACGAAGCAAAGAATTTCTAGGTGGATAGTAGATGCTATCACGCTAGCATATGCCTCCTCGGGCCTGCAATGTCCCATTGGAGTACGGGGATCGCCTCGTCATTGGCATGGTCTAGCGGGGTGTCCATTGTGGAAATCTGTGAGGCGGCTGGTTGGGCCTCGCAGTCCACATTCGTCTTTAGCAAGACGCAGTACGAGTAAAGTATCGATAGGGAACATACTCGGTTACTAAAGTAACCTTACGTTGCTAGCTGTGCTATGTAGCTGCACGACTCAGTCGTCGCTTCAGTTGAAGTAACCTGAAGATTTGGCGGCGAAGCGCTCACTTATATAGCCAGATGGCCCCGCCCATTCTGGCGGGCTTCGTCGCCATAGGCTCGTGCAGCTCCGGTGCCGAGCCACTGGTTCGTTTCTAATAACACTGCATGAACCAATGGCTGTGCCGTTACACTGTGTGATTGAAAAAGGCTTCAGTTCAGGATAAAAAAGGCTTTTTCTCATAGCGTCTTTAGCAAGACACAGTACTCATTCCTGTATCTCAGGGAACAAAGGTTGTAAATGAGTACGTTCTCTTTCATAGGTTCACTCAACGCTGCGTAGCTGATGCAATGGGAACACCGCCAGGTGTGACGATTGTCTGAAGCCCGTATAGAATCACATCAATTCATTGGCTGATGGCGCAAGATACCGCCCCTACGTCATACGTAATTGACATAGACCCACGCTCACGCCATTTTACCTCTTAGATGTATGGGACTGACCCATGCATGAGACGCTATCTTTGGCATTTCAAACTGCAAGTGCTGCGAGAATTTAACTCATAAAACTTTGCATGCTAGACTCGCGGTTTTTGATTGTGAATATACCGTTCTCTCCCACCGCGCTGCTCCAGAGGCCTCTTCCCTCCGCGAAGCCGCGGCCTGGAGTTCGGATGCAGAGCTCAAGGCTATAGAGAGTGAGCAGTTTCCACTTTCTCTCCCTCCATCGCCTGAGCGTCACCATGTGGATTCTCCGGTTGAGTTTTCTCGGTTGAGTCCTACGCCCAGCCCGGAGGCACGGGAAGCTGTTTCCTTCAAGTTGGAGGATGTTTTGTTTACCGTGGCCTCCAACTCGGAGGACTTCGGAGCCACGTCGCTCAACACTCTCCCGCCTAGCAGCCAGGAGACGAGGCCCTCCCCAGCCTATACAGAGCTCGTGGACGTTTTAGCATGTGCCACTGAGAAGTTGAGCTTAAGCCCCGTTTCCACTGCAGGGACTTTGGGCCGGTACTCCGTGTGTTTCCACTGCAGGAACCAGGATCTAAAAGTCCCTGCTCGCGAGGTAGTACTTTTTCAAAGGTCCAGAACTTTTGAGGGTGGGACTTGGGCGCCAAATATGCTCATTGGTTGAGTTCACACAGCAGTGTATTTCAACCACAATATATTTGCATAATTTTTTCAAATATTGGACGGGCGGTTGGACGCAGTATCAGGGAGAAGGAGAGGGTTTTCCTTCTCGATGCCCCGGTATCCAGCTCTGGCTTATTCGGTGACGCAATTAACGCTGTCGTAGATAAGTTTAGAGCTGCCAAAACCCAGTCAGCTGCATTTAAGCAGTTCATGCCACCATGTGCGTGTGAGCTAGCCACTGCCTTGTCCTCCAGGCAGCGCCCAGCCCCCCAGAAAGGAGCCAGTTGTTAGAGTGAGCGACCCGGCACATCCCCCACCATACACTGTCTGGGGAGCCTGTAGTCGTTCCGCTACTCGCCAACACCCCCGCAAGCGGGTAGATTTGAAGCGCTTGAACTAGCCCCCCACAGTGGCTTCTTCGGGTCGCTCCTGATATGCGTATCAGGAAGAGGAGGGCTTCCCCTGCCTCGTTGGATTACAACAGACTGCTAAATTGTATCTGTCCACCCCCGAGACGAGTGTTGCCCTATTTTTTTTTGTTTTGCTCGCCCCCGTCCCCAGGAAGTTCCTCAGGTCTGCCTTCAGAGGAAAGGCTTACAAATACAAGGTTCTTCCCTTCTGGCTAGCTCTGGCCCCAAGGATGTTCACCAAGTGTATGGATGCTGTTCTGGCCCCACTGAGGCTTCAGGGGATTGGAATTCTCAACTACCTAGATGACTGGCTTGTTCTAGCCAGTTCCAGGGATCAGGTGATTTGTCACAGGGACTCTCTCCTTCTCCACTTTCATGCGCTTGGCCTCCGGCTGAATGGCTAGAAGAGCGTGCTTGGGACTCTGACTGGCTCCTGCTCGGGTCGAAAGCATAAAGTCGTGTTCAGCCCGCTTCAGGCTAGGTTGTCACATGCCAGTGGGTCTACGTTGCAGGCTCCTAGGCCTCATGACAGCAGCTTCCCCGGTTCTTCCCTTGGGGCTGTTCCATATGACACCATTTCACTGGTGGATTAAGTCCCTGGGTATTTGTCCCTCCTGGCCGTCTCTCCGCCTACTAAGAGTCTCCGGTCTCTGTGCCCTCTCAGTGTGGCGGGACCCCAATTTTCTCCAGAAAGGAGCGAAATGGGAGTAGTCTGTCATTGCCAGGTGATCATGACGGAAGCTTCCTTCTCAGGATGGGGTGTGGTCTTCGAGGGCAAGCTGGCTTGCGGTGTCTGGATGGGCAAGTACTTCGCCTGGCACATAAACATCCTGTAAATAAGAGCGGTTCAGCTGGCTCTCGTTCACTTTCTTCATATCCTGGTGCACTCTCATGTCATCGTCAGGACAGACAATATGGCGGTGGTGTCACACATCAATCGCCAGGGAGGCTCCCGGTCACGCACAATAGACAGGCATGCGCGCCAACTCCTTTGGGCACAGGACAAATTTTTGTCCCTGAGAACAGTCCATGTCCCATGGGTCCTGAACCTAGCAGCGGACGTTCTGTCTCAGGTCAGGGGAATGGATGCTGAACTGCTGGATGGTGGCTCAGATTTGGGAATGATTTGGTGCAGCAGAGCTGGACCTCTTTGCATCTCAGGAATCGACCCTGGGGATAGAAGCGCTAGCACACCCCTGGCCAGACATGAAACTATACGCTTTCCTTCCGATCAAGCTCATCCTAGCGGTCTTGTGCAGGGTGAAGTCGTGCAGAGTCCGCCTTCTCCTAGAAGCCCCATTCTGGCCTTCCCAGATGTGGTTCTCGGAGTTGGTCTCCCTTCTGGAAGGCGATCCGTGGGAGATTCCAATCAGGAAAGACCTGTTGTGTCAGCTCCAGGACAGAAATTGGCGTTGAGTGAACCTATGAAAGAGAATGTCTCGGGTTACTTACTTAACCCATGTTCTCTGAATAGGGAACGAGACGCTGTGTTCTTGATGTGACCTGCTTTTTCGACAGGAAAATCTGAGGGGTAAGATGGTGCGAGTGCCAATTATGTATGATGTAGGGGCGGTATCTCGCGCCATCAGCCAATGAGTTGGTGTGATTCTATATGGGCTTCAGACAATCGCCACACCTGGGGGTGTTCCGTCAGCTATGCAGCGTCTCGTTCCCTACTCAGAGTTACGTAAGTAACCGGAGACATTCAGTGAGGAAATTCAGCTGCCAGATAATTAAGTTTGTTGATATTTCCTGATCAAACACACAAATCGCTGAACAATTCTGTTTTCAAAGAATCTTCTAGTGATGATGATCAGATCAAATCTGAATCAAAAACATGATCAGACTTTGATAGCTAATTTAGAAAAATATATATTTTTGAACTGTAAATATCAGTGATGGGAATAACGGCGTTATAAATAAACGGCGTTACTAACGGTGTTATATTTTCAGTAACGAGTAATCAAACGAATTATTGTTTCCCTCGTTACAACGCCATTACCGTTACTGACAATAAAATGCAGCGTTACTATAATTTATTATACTATTACTAGAATTTTATTTTTCAGTTCATCTAAATGGATGCACAGTGTAGTTGTATTTGACGTATTGTAAACCCTAGTGTGAAGACGCACGATTCGCCGTCGCTTTGACTCACACGTGCAAAGAAATATACAGAGCAAGAGAGTTTTTCATAACATGCAGAATTGACGCGCTACATGTAAACTATATTCTTTGTTGTATTTTCCTGTCAAAATAACGCAGTTCCTTTGGAATTCTTCAGCTTTTAAGAACTGCCGGGTTCCCTGGTAGTGTGCGGAACTAATGTGCAAACGACAATCTCATTGGCTGGCGCTCACCTATTAATCGTCCGTATTTTGATTTCAGCAAATCAATTCGAGCGAACGCAGAGAACGTGACTAATATTCATGAACCCAGCAGCTTATTAATCCTTAGTGCGTTTTTTATTGTTATTAGTAGTAGAATTCGTAGTAGTTTTCTTATCTTATCAATTTCCCCCCCTTTTTTATAGAAACACTAAATGACAAACAATATCTTAAGCACTACCACCAGTCCTAAGTTCAGTCAACATGACAAATATGCATTCATACTTGGTTATTCTAATTACTAAAGTTTTGTCATCATATAATGCTAAATTATCATAATATCATATTATAATGCTTGACTGACTGATGCTAAGTGTCAGTAGATAAATAGTGTAGATTAACGTACAATGTTTTATAATAATAATTTATTTTATTTAGTGTCCATTTCGTTAATTTAACATATTTAATATTGGGGGCATCCAAGTTATTTGATATTTGAAGATTTTTTTAAAAAGTAACACAATAGTTACTTTCCCTGCTAATTAGTTACTTTTATAATGATGTAACTCAGTTACTAACTCAGTTACTATTTGTGAGAAGTAACTAGTAACTATAACTAATTACTTTTTTAAAGTGATGTGCCCAACACTGGTAAATATACAAGTATTTACTACTGTAAGTTTCCAGTTTTCTAAGGCCTTGTTTTTCCATGTTCGGTCACTAGTTGGCGCTTCAGCAGGATCTTTAGGAGAGACATACTGT
Source organism: Spinibarbus caldwelli (assembly GCA_039654775.1). Taxonomy (NCBI): domain Eukaryota; kingdom Metazoa; phylum Chordata; class Actinopteri; order Cypriniformes; family Cyprinidae; genus Spinibarbus; species Spinibarbus caldwelli. The sequence goes on from CM077232.1 coordinate 35,413,172, forward strand.
CTGTCTGTAATAAACTGATTTAAAATGACTGGAATCTGAAGTTTAACATAGTACAAAGTAACTCTATCCTATTATCTCCATATATGTTGAATATCATTGTTCAGTATTAAAAGCAAACTGGTTTCTGCTCTGTTTTTCACACTTATATCTCAAGACAGCCGTTTGTATGCAAAAAAGCAGAAGTAATTGCAGCTTTTTTGACACTTTGGACTCCTGAGCGCTTCAGTTTCCAGCATTTATTTAGCAGAAGCGCATTAAAAACGCAGCACATTTTCAGTTTAAGTGTCTCTACAGTTTCTAAAGTGGTTTTTCACCTTTCTCTTCTGCTATCAATTGATCACTTGCTATGTTTGCACAAGAAAAAATATGTTTTGTTCATATAAAAACTGAAATCCTCAGAAAAAAACATTCAGATTGTTATACTGAACTCATCTCTTGATGAAAATCTTTTTCATGTGGTGATTCAGTGACCAATGTAGCTGATGTCAGTGGTTTAGAGCAGTGGTTCTCAAACCTGTCTTGGAGACCCCCAACAACAGCATATTTTGTATGTCTCCCTCATTTAACACACCTGATTCAACTCATCAGCTCATTAGTAGAATCTGCAAGACTTGAACTGGGTGTGGTCTATGAGAGAGACATACAAAATATGTGGTGGCTGGGGGTCCCCAGAACAGAGTCTTGTTATTCGTACATCGCTTATTACATCCGAGATAAAATGACACATCCAAGATGACATCATCACGCTAATCAGGATCTGGCTAATTCAGTTCTTCGAACGCACATGTTGTTGATGATTAGTATGGCTGGTTTGAGTTATCTGAGATAATTGCGCATTCATGGGTTGGCTTATAAGGGGTTATGTATCGATAGTAGGGTAATTGATCAGCAACGCTGTTATTGGCTGTTCACCATGGCCAAAGAGCGTGCTCACTTTTTCTCTGCGGCAGAGCAAGAGCTTTTGCTGGAAGGCTATGCAGAATTCCAAACCTTAATTAAAATGCCAGGGAACACTTTAAAAGCCAGAAGAGAGGGCTGGCAAAAATTTGCAGACAAATTAAATGCGTAAGTACTGACCATATTACATGTTTACTTATTAAAATGTATATTACGTACATTTAAAAAAAAAAAAAAAAAAAAAAAAAAGTATAACTACCTTATCTCTGATATTAGAGCCACCACAGGACCCACTAGAACATGGGAACAAGTAAAAGTAAAATACAAAAACATTCTACAAAATGGTTATCTTTACTACTTTACTACTGTTCTTAGTGTCTTTCAAAAAGAGACTGAAATAATGTGTTTGTCTGGTTATAACGGCCACTAAGAAAAAGGCTGATCAAAAAAAAAAAAAAAAAAAAACAGGTGGTGGTCCTGCACCCCCATGTTACACTGCAGCTGAAGAGCTATCCCTTGAATTGAATGTCAACCGGCCCATTGTTGAGGGCATCCCTGGGGGTAGCTGTTCCTTGGATGCACAGCCTGGGAGCAGAAGCAGCACCTTCATTACTGGTAAATGAGCTTTTATTTGTCTTTGTACACTGTACAATAATTGGTTGCTGCCTTACATTAAGTGAAATCCAAATGTCTGTTTCAAATGTTAAATCTTCAGCAGCCTAGTGATTAATTGCATTGATATCAAATTAACTGCTAAGCGTATTTCGGGTGAAAGTGTTGCTATGATTTTTGCACCGTGTACTTCAGTATAATGACATTGTGCTTTTCCCCTATTGTGTAGTTTTATACAATACACCAACACTTTTACCTGTTCCATGCAAGCGGTGGCTGAAGCATGTGCAGTAAGTGGACTTGTTTCAATTTTTTTTTTTTTTTTTTTTTTTTACATCAGTAGGGAAGACAACACCTCACTTTGTAATACCATTTGTTTCCATTGCACAGGACAGTGAAGAAACCCTCTCAGATGACTGTCCCTTGGAGGAAGAACCTGTTTGTGCATCAATAACCTCTGACCTAAATTTGTGTATATACTAGGGTACTTTCTATTCTGACTGCAGTATGAGTTTCAGGAATCCATACCTGCAGAGAGACCTACAGAAAGAAGGGAGACAGAGGTGGGCAGTGTTGTATTTTCCTTTTTGTGCGTGTGTGTGTGTATGAGGCATGTATTGAGAGTTCAATGTCTTCTGCACAAATGGAACAGGGTGACATCCGTTCCTTCTATAAAAGGTCTCCAACACAAGATTGAATGCTGTGACTTAAAAAAAATAAAAATAAATAAATAAATAAACAAATAAATAAATTGAGGGGACAAATAGAACTTCAAGCTTTAATGAAGAAAAAGGTTGCACTAGAGATCGAGTTTATTCAAAAGGAACTTCAGAGTAAGTACTAATACACTTTCACACAGAACACTATTGTTGACCTTGCATAACAATATCTCTTTATTTTTGTCTTTTTTTTTGCAGCCAAAAGATGTTGTTGTTTATTTTTTTTATTTATTAAAAAAAAAAAACTCATGGAAACCATATTTTGTGGTGTGTGTTTTTATTTTTTTATTAACACTTATGAAAAATGGTGTGCTACAATTCTGTCCTGTGCAGCTCTGCCACTAGGTTGGTCCAAGTGCACTGACTGGAGGTCATCATCAGGCTGCACCTCCACCACAGGGGTCCTCTCCTTTCTGATGGTGGCAATATTGTGTAATACAGCACATGCGACAATGACAGACTCTTCAGACACTGAAATCTTTCCTTTAGTTGCCCAAAGGTCATTTCAATGCGTGCCCTTGTCCTGGCTAGAGCTGCATTGTAATGGCTTTGGGTCAGGGAATGGAGTCATGAAGTAATGCCTGCAGGCATAGCCCCTGTCTCCGACCAGGATCCCGTCGTAATCACCTGTACAATGATAAAATGCAGTTCTGTTAGGCACAGAATAAGTGTATGTAATAAAGTGAGCCAGACCTCTATATTTTCCTTACCATGTTCAAATAATGTGCACAAATGTGACTCTCTAAAAATTCTGGAGTCATGCACAGATCCTGGCCATTTGACGAGTCGAGCTTTTAATCAGAATCAGAATGAGCTTTATTGGCCAGGTATGTTTACACATACGAGGAATTTGTTTTTGTGACAGAAGCTCTACAGTGCAACAGAAAGACAGCAACAGGACAGGACACAGATAATAAAAGAATAATATACAAATAGGCAATGTACAAAATGGCAAAAACACAATATATAATATAGACAATTATGTATGTACAGTTATGATATGTGCAAATTTGAAATGAAAAATAAGTATGTGTGGTGAATAAATAATGTATAATAGTGTTGTGTGTTTCACGTTTAATGTCAAGTGTTCATGAGATGGATTGCCTGAGGGAAGAAACTGTTCCTGTGTCTGGTCGTTCTGGTGCTCAGAGCTCTGTAGCGTCGACCAGACGGCAGCAGTTCAAAGAGGGAGTGTGCTGGATGTGAGGGGTCCAGAGTGATTTTGCCAACCCTTTTGCTCACGCTGGATGAGTACAGTTCTTGGAGAGTGGGGAGGGTTGTACCAGTGATTTGCTCAGCAGTCTGGACTACTTCACCTCAGCTGGTGAAGGAAGTACAACCTCTGCTGGGCCTTTTTCACAATGGAGTCAATGTGATTGTCCCACTTCAGGTTCTGAGAGATGGTGGTGCCCAGGAATCTGAATGTCTCCACTGCAGTCACAGTGCTGTTCATGATGGTGAGTGGGGGGAGTGCAGGGGGGTTTCTCCTGAAGTCCACGATCATCTCCACAGTTTTGAGCGTGTTGAGCTCCAGGTTGATTAAGACTGCACCAGACAGCCAGCTCCTTAACCTCCTGTCTGTAAGCAGACTCGTCACCGTCCTGGATGAGGCCGATCAGCGTGGTGTCGTCTGCAAACTTCAGGAGCTTGACAGAGGGGTCTTTAGAGGTGCAGTCGTTAGTGTACAGGGAGAAGAGCAGTGGGGAGAGAACACAGCCCTGAGGAGCTCCAGTACTGATGGTGCGGGTGCTGGATGTGTATTTTCCCAGCCTCACTAGCTGCTGCCTGTCTGTCAGGAAGCTGCTGATCCACTGACAGACGGAGGTGGGGACGGAGAGCTGAGTTAGTTTATTCTGAAAGGTGTCCGGGATGATGGTGTTAAAAGCAGAGCTGAAGTCTACAAACAGGATCCTGTGAGGGTCCAACAAATTAATGTGAGGGTCCAACAAATTAATAAGGTAAATAACACCCTCATGAGAAAAACTGTATCTTTCCAAAAGAATACTGCCGTGCTGTGCTAAAGGATCCTGCCTATCTTGTAACAATTAATTCTAAAAACTAAAATTCTAAAAAATTATCCTCGCACCTTCCGCTACAGGTTGCTCTAGCAAAAACGGGCATGACGGGTTGCGCGCAGACTTCCCATATCACCTCCACTTATAAAGGCGCGATCAAATCTTGTTTACATGAAATAAGCCTGCTCCCGAGCAGATTTAAGCTTACGGACCTGCTGCTATGACAGCAAGTCCAGGATGAGCTTCGAAGAACCAAACGATCCAAGATCAGGCAAAATCGGCAACAATCAGATCCAGCTAACTGAGTTAGCGACATACGAAGAATGGGCCCCAGGTTTGAGAACCACTGGTTTAGAGTGAGGTTTGTGTTTACTGATCTGAACCAAACACCACAATCCTGAATCTGATTTTAACAGCTCAATACAATGGATTCTTGATCAGACCAAACATCTGTCGATCAATACATATCAGAAAACTCATGGGGCTCAAGTTTGCAAAAACATACTAAAATAGTCTTGATGGGAGATAAAGATCATACTAATAATCTGGAACAGAGTGGAATATAAACTGAAGAACACAGAAGTTCACACATTTTTTATTGTGACCGTGTGACATTTATTGTGAGGTTTTTTTCACTCCAGTGGTCAAGATTTTCCTAGCACTGATTAACAGTGTTTTCAACAGAAACATCCACAACCATGATGAGATTAATGTTTGTCACCTTTTAAAATATATTTTTAATGTTTGGATGTATATAATGTTTTCATGTAGCCTAGTAGTTGTATTCAAAACATAAGTAATTTTATTTATTATTTATATTTACATTTTTTACATGTATATTATACTTGTATTTCTAATTTGTATTGCAGTAAATGCCTAATGGTGTCTCTAGTGTTTTCTTTAGTGTTTTCACATGGCGGTGTAAATAAGATGCATGACACCAATAGTCCACAGGAGAATACTTTCAATCAACAAATAGAAGATACACAACATAATCATAACCCATAACGTGACGAACATAGACAACTAACAGAAAAGGCAGTATACTTCAAATACACGGAATTAACAAGCTTACTTAATGACATGCAGGTGAACTACGTCAATAACTAAGGAAATAAACTAAGGCATGATAAAGACTAAACTGAAAGAGTAAAACATGAAACCAAGAACCACCAAAAACAATAAAACAAGACACAACCCTGACACACAAGCAACAATACAACATACACAAAAAGCCCTGTATAGAAATTAATATCAGATTATTTTTAAATATTACAGTAATATTCATAAACCCAACAATCCATTTTTTGAATTATGTCAACAGGATTGTGTTAAGGTCAGGTTTAATAATAATAATAATAATAATAATAATCATAATCATAATCATAATCATCATAACATAAACTGGCAGCCCATAAACAGAATCACAGTTTGATCAGGAGTTTGATCAGCGTCTCATGGCAACTCCTGAATACACCACCTCATCCTCCTCTTGAACTCTCTGAAAGAAACACAAACACACGTTCACATCACACGTGTGTTTTTCAAAATCATCACTGGCCATGATGTGAGTATGATAATCCCCGGTGTCAAATTAACAATGTCACCATTGTTGAGATTCATGTAAAGATTTTTCATGTCTATGTGTGCTGTAAATAAAAAATTCTTGTGCACAATGTCATTATAAAAGTGTTCATATGGTTAAAAACTATGGAAGCATATGTGTAGCAAAATTCAATTTGAAAAGTAATTTGCAAAATGGCAATGCAATATGTAAAATGGCAATGTGTTTCTGTATTTAAATTTACATTTTCCCATTCATATGTGCAACATGCAGTGCAAAATGAAAATGAAAATTCAATTATATACTTTAAATTTGCCATTTTCTACACTAGTTTTAATATGCAAATTAAAAACATATTTCAAAGCTTAATAAGTTGCAAAATTAAAATGAAAATGTATTACCCAAATTGATTAGATGTTTAACATGTCCAAGCAAAAACTATAGCAAAATTATCATTTAAATGCTTTTCCTAAATGCATTTAGACTTAGGGGTAGGACACTTGAGATTGCATTTTCATTGTGATACCGCGTGATAATTGTAGCAAAATGCAGTGAGAGTTTCAAAATGCATTCTGAGCCAAAGGTGCAGCAAAAGGGTAGCACAATGGTGATTTAAATGCCTTTTATATTTCTTAAATGCATTGACACTTACATATATGATGTTTCAATTGCATTTTCATTAAATACCCCGCGATGAATATAATTTAAGACATTGTGGATTTGAAAATGCATTCTGAGCCGAGCACGTCCCCGACCTGTCAATCATTACATTAAGGCGGCGCTCGGCAACAAGGACGCATGATAGGTCAATATTCACCATTAACCAAACGCTTTTCACCTGTCTGAACATCTCTCACCGTTTACACTCGGATTGATGCACATAAGCAAACAGACAGTGGTATTCTACACTTATTTACCTATTTGCCACCTTACACAGTGTCTATATTGGACGCGACAGTTGTCGTGTCGCATCGCGCCACATTTTGGTGGGGTGCCATATTTGTCCCCTCTCTGGCAAATATCAATGATGTTGCTGTCAATAAAACAAAATGCATTTGAATTCTAATTAACATGACAATGTGTACAAAACGGTAACTAATCGCTCAAAAGTCGTAAATTCCTGTTTATTTTTACATATCTGTCAAATCTGAGGCGTTGCTATGGGTTGCGTGCGTTTTGCTTGACTGAGTGATATTCCACAGTCTGTTCAGAAACCATAGGCTTTCAAGCCATATATGGTTCTTTCAGTGAGTGGGTCGACGGAAGGAAAAAAATAAACCAAACAGTATTTTAAACTTTTTTCATCAAGTTTGTCGATTTAATTAAAAATCCATATATTATATATTTTAGAATATTATATAATTCATCAATGCCCGTTTGTCATGTATAATACACCAACCAATCATGATCTGGCTCAAGTTCAAATTTCATTGGACAATAATGTGAAGTGGAGCGGTCATTTTCCGTTCTTATTCATATATCGGTAGAAAATTACATGGGACAGACGAGCTTATTTGTGGAGCGATCTGGATCTGTGGTTTGTCTCATTTTATAAATCAAAGTACATCGCTGAAAAAATAGATGCTGAATGACTACAAAAGCATTGCACAAAACAAAAGTCGCAATAATGGTAATCTGTAGGCTATTCAATTCACTTATATTTATGTATGATGCACTGTTTACTATTTCATGAAACTCTCATAGTTAATGAAGCCCAAGTACCACCTAGAGGCCTATTATGTGAAGTGTAGGCTGGCGAAATGGTGAAAGGATTTTATTATATTACCATTTTTGATAATTATGCAGCATTATGAAAGTGTCTTATTTTCATCAAACCTGCATTTATTTACAGAAAAACTGTAATATTGTGAAATATTACAATTTAATAGAATGTTTTTCTATTTTAATATACTTTAAAATATCATTTATTTCTGTGATTCAAAGCTGAATTTTCAGCATCATTACTCCAGTCTTCAGTGTCATATGATCCTTTAGAAATCATTCTAATATGCTGATTTATGATCAATGATGGAAACAGTTGTGCTGCTTAATTTTTTGCTTTTTATTTTTATTTATTTATTTTGGAACCTGTGATACTTTTTTGGGGTTCATTGATAAATAAAAAGTTAAAAAGAACAGCATTTATTAAAAATAGTAAAGATCGATATTGTTAGAAAATATCTCCATCACTGTTTCTATCAATTTAACAAATCCTTGCTGAATAAAAACTAATTTCTTTAAAAAAAAAAAAATAAAAAAAAAATACTGACCGCAAGCTTTTGAACGGTAGTGTATGTATATTGTTACAAAAGTTATATTTTAAATAAATGCTGTTCTTATTTAACTTTTTATTCATCAAAAAATCCTGAAAAAAGTATGACAGGTTTCCAACATTGCTAAATCAGCATTGCATAAAATGTATTTTAAAGTATATTAAAATTTTGATCAAATAAATCCATGCTTGAATAAGTGACTTATTGCAAAAATATATAAATATATAAATAGTAATTTATCCAAACTTTTGACCTATAATTTTTTTTTTTTTTTTTTTTTTACATCTGAGCCCCTGCTCTTGAGGAACTCTCTGCACGTCCCTGTTCAGGTGCCATGGAACACACGCTATTTTATGGATTAAAAGTAAAAGAGTAATAAAACATAAGGTAAGGTAGTAAATAAGTGTAGAATAGCACTGGCTGTGTTCGAAACCGCCTACTCAATGAGTAGGTACTTAATTTCAATAAGTACTTGCTTAACAAGCGCTAAAAGAGTATGTACTCTACAGCCAAATCTCGCTGAGTATGAATGTGATCCGCCATGTTTACATTATCATGTGATCTATGATGTTATAACAAGCGCAAAAACAAACTTAAAAGATATGAGCAACAAGCTTAATTCATCTATCTGTAAATATTATGATGTTGATGAAGTATGCTCTTTTTGGTCTTGTTGAAGAAACAGCTGCCCTTGTGACTGTTAGTATAACCAATAAATTTTGGGTTGATTTAAGTTTTTTATATTATTAACTCTACTAATATAACCCACAGTTTAATCCTTAAAATTTTTTATTACGAAAAACCAAAATCGTTATCTTTTGAATATGTTATTAATTTCTTTTTTATGTGCAAAATTGTTCATCCACATGCAAAACTGGCTTAAATCTCCTTTGTTTTCCTCTTTTTCTTGTTGAATGTCTCTCTCATTTCATCCGAGGCTTATAAATAACAAAAACAAATGCAATTTTAATGCATTATGATTATATGAATTTTATGATTATTCAAAGATATTTAATCTTTTTTTCTCTGTGTATATAATCTCATACTATGATGTACGCAAACCCATTATAGTTATTTTTTTCCTTTTTCTTTTATTATGATTGTTCATTGTTAAAGATACTACCAATTTTTCCTGAGCTAGTATGTTCTGCAGTAATAATAATAATAAATAATAAAAAGAAAATTAGAGCGACAGGCGCACAAACACCTCATAGCATCAATACATCCACAACCATACCTAGTACGTTTTCCACCATGTTTGCAATGTTTGTAATATCTGCACAAAGGAGACGTCAATCAGCTGCTCAAAGATCTCTCCTTTGGATAAGACTGTTGATTTTACACTCGAAAAATGTAAGTGTTACTACTTAGAAATTAAGATTACCTCAGAAAGCATTGGTAGCCCAACACTTATGAACAATAATAATGATAAATGCTGACCAATAATTAATTATATTTTTTAGTAAAATAAGCTAAATGTATTTTGTTTTTTCATATGCCATAGCTATGCATGACTACACACTACTAGACAAATGCAGCCAAGGTGAATACATCTCAATTTTCAGTCAAGTAATGAATTAATGCATAAGTTAACAAAAATTATATTTTATTTACTGACAACAACAGGAAACATGAATAAATTTGGGGCAGTCGTGGCCTAATGGATAGAGAGTTGGGCTTGTAACCCGAAGGTCGTGGGTTCGAGTCTCGGGTCCGGCAGGGAATACCACGACTGAGGTGAGACCCTTGAGCAAGGCACCAAACCCCCAACTGCTCCCCGGGCGCCGCAGCATTGGCTGCCCACTGCTCCAGGTGTATGTTCACTACTGTGTGTATGCACTTGGATGGGTTAAATGCAGAGCACAAATTCCAAGTATGGGTTACCATACTTGGCCACACACCACTTCCCTTTCCCTTCCCTAAATGAGTAAAATGTAAATAAAAGTAACCACGACAATAAACAAATACAATTCAACAACACATGAAACAAAGCCTTATTCAAACATATTCTGATCATGTATTTACAGATGGTGAACCCACATCCTACTGCCATCTCAACACAGCTGGTCCAGTTCTGCAACTTTATTCTGATGAAGCAGCTGACCACTGTGTCCACCTTCACCTGTCTCTGCAGTCCAACCCTCATTGCTGCAGTCACACTGAATCTGGTCATGCAGTCAGACTAATCATGGATGGAAAAGGGACATCGAGGCTGTCTTTGCCTGTGTGCACAGAAAGGATGAGGCCCCCTGTACAAGACAATCTTGAAGCAAGAGCAGGAGAGCGGATGTGGGAGAATCTGGCTGCTGCTGTGTCTGCTCCAAACATTTGTGTGCCTGCTCTCTATGAGAATAACTACCTGTAAAAAAAATATTATATCTCATGTTGTCAGCATTCCATTTCTTGCCAAATTTCATTTCATATGTTTACAATTACATGCTATTTTTTTGATATAGCTTCATTACTTTTGTGGTGTAGTGAACTGGCAAAAGCAGAAGGTTGCTGGTTTGATCTCAGCAGTCGTCACCATCAGCAGGGCTCTTTACTCCAGGTTGCTGCAGGGGGATTGGGGGTCCCTGTAATAAGAGCACTGTAAGTCACTTCGGATAAAAGTGTCTGCCAAATGCATAACTGTAAATTAAATAAATAAATAAATAAATAAATGTATAAAAAAAAAAAATAAATGTAAAAGTTTTTTTGTGCCTTGGGCACAGACGCTCAATAAATCTGCTTATTTCTTCAAGGTACTACAATAATATAAATGCTCACATATAATTTCATACAATTTCTATTTGGGGCTTTAAAGGGTTAGTTCACCCAAACATATAAATTCAGTCATTATTTACTCGCATCCACGTTGTTCAAACCTTGTTTTTGTGTGTGTGTGTGTGTGTGTGTGTGTGTGTGTGTGTGTGTGTTTCCAAACACAAAAGGTGATTTTGGTCAAGTTTGTCCTGCTGGTTTCTGTTCATACAATATCAGTCATTGGAGCCTGACTTTGAGATTCTTGAAATTATTTGATGACGCTTTTGAAGCTTCTGAAACTTGGGCTCCATTGACTGATGTTGTATGAACAGAAACCAGCAGAACAAACTTGACCAAAATCACATCCTCAATGTCTTTTGGTCTTTCTCTAGATGTTCTCACTGGCTCTGGGTAGAGATCACAGCAGCATCTGGCCCAGATGAGGCAGATGAGGGCAGATGGAGTGATGGAGCGTCTCATCCATGGCACTGGACCATTTCCATGATGATGCTGTGGACTTCTCCATCCTCACGGCACACAGCAGTCTGCAGACATTTCAGATTCTGCAAAAATGCACAAATATAATACACAAGCAGTCATTTTAACAGCACAATGTAATTTGATTTCTTTATTAGAAGTAACGTCTCGGTTACGTATGTAACCCTCGTTCCCTGAAGGAGGGAACGGAGACGTCACGTCGGATGACCGACGAAATTGGGATCTCGCCAGAGAGGCCAATCCACTTCGAGTGTAACTAAACGAGCCAATGGACATTGGCATGCGATTATTGCATCCAGCTGCCGCTGATCACAGCGTGAGCATAAGAGGCAGCTGATGCACCGCATCAATTATGTTTTCGCTGAGGAGCCGAGCCGGCGACCCGGCAGCTCAGCGGTGGTACAGCGACTGTGGCGACGGGACGTGACGTCTCCGTTCCCTCCTTCAGGGAACGAGGGTTACATACGTAACCGAGACGTTCCCCTTTCAGTCGGTCACTCCGAGTCACGTCGGATGACCGACGAAATTGGGATCCCTACCAAAGCACCACAGGAGCTGCCCCTTCCAGTGCCCTGTGTAGGGCTCCTGACCCTTCCTATAAGGCAGACGATAGGACCGGGCTCTACACAGAGGAGGTCAACTACTGGTGTTCCTTGAGCAACCCAAACAGTAGGACTAGGATAACACTGGGAAGCGTGCCCTTCCACTTGGAAGAGGCACACTGCGGAGTCACCTCCTCCCAAAGGGGGTTTAAGTGACATTCAAACATGTGAAGTAACCCAGAGGGCCCTTTTGCACATGGAAGTCTCTGAGATGGCTCAGGCTGCATCTTTAGAGATGGCAGAACGTGGTCCGCCAGGGGAAACACGGCTCCAATAAGAATACCGTGGAATACACATATGGGATCCCGACAGGGTCTCTCATATGGGCACTAGCCTCGCACCAGATTTCAAGAATTCATTGGCTGAAGGCCTGGCGCCGGACGCTCCGCCGTGTCCGGACGCCGGAGTGCTGGAGGACTCAACAGGGTTTGCCTGGTTAAGGAACTCTCTGGAGAATTTAGGCGTAAGGACGCCGCAAGCCGACTCTGAGCCGGCCCTCTCAGTGCCACTACCCGTTTGAGGTGAGAACACAGGAGGAAACCGGTTCGACACGTAGGCTATAAAACCTAGCGAACGTGTTGGGAGTCGCCCAACCCGCAGCTCTACAGATGTCTGCTAGCGAGGCACCACGAGCCAGCGCCCAGGACGATGCGACACCCCTAGTGGAGTGAGCACGCAACCTGAGCGGGCAGGGCACACCTTGTGCTTCATAGGCCAAGGTGATGGCATCCACTATCCAGTGGGCCATCCTCTGCTTGGAGACAGCCTTCCCCTTCTGCTGTCCTCCGAAACAGACAAAGAGCTGTTCTGAGGTCCTGAAGCTCTGAGTTCTATCCACGTACTGACGCAGTGCGCGTACAGGACAGAGCAAAGCTAGGGCTGGGTCTGCCTCCTCCAAGGGCAGCGCTTGCAGGCTCACTACCTGGTCCCTGAAGGGCGTGGTAGGAACCTTGGGCACATCGCCAGGCCGGGGCCTCAGTGTTGCACTGGAGTCAGCCGGCCCAAACTCAAGGCACGACTCGTCGACCGAAAATGCCTGCAGGTCCCCCACCCTCTTGATTGAGGCCAATGCAGTCAGGAGTAGGGTTTTCATAGAAAGAAACTTCAACTCGACTGACTGTAATGGCTCAAAGGGGGCAGTTTGTAGGGCTCTTAGCACCAAAGCCAAATCCCAAGAGGGAAGGGAGGGAGGCCTCGGAGGATTTAACCTCCTGGCCCCCCTAAGAAACCTGACGACCAGATCGTGCTTCCCCACCGACCTCCCCTCTATGGGGTCGTGGTGGGCAGAAATAGCAGCAACATATACCTTAAGGGTGGAGGGGGACAGCCTACGCTCCAACCCTTGTTGCAAAAAGGAAAGCACGGCTCTGATCGAACATCTCCGGGGGTCCTCCTGGTAAGAGGAACACCATTCGACGAACAGGTTCCACTTCAGCGCATAGGCCCGTCTTGTGGACGGTGCTCGTGCTGAAGCGATAGTGAGCGCTACCTCCTGGGGCAGGTCACCTAGAACCTCCGCGTCCCGTCCAGGGACCACACATGAAGTTTCCACAAGTCTGGACGCGGGTGCCAGAGGGTGCCCCGTCTCTGAGAAAGCAGATCCTTCCTCAGAGGAATCGGCCAGGGAGGGGCTGTCGCGAGGAGCATGAGTTCCGGGAACCAGGTCCTGTTGGGCCAATATGGAGCCACTAACAGGACCTGCTCCTCGTCCTCCCTGATCTTGCACAATGTCTGTGCTAGCAGGCTCACTGGGGGAAACGCATACTTGCGCAAGCCCTGGGGCCAGCTGTGTGCCAGTGCATCCGTGCCGAGCGTTGCCTCGGACAGGGAGTAGAACCACTGGCAGTGGGTGGTTTCTGGAGATGCAAACAGGTCTACCTGAGCAACTCCGAACCGACTCCAAATCAGCTGGACCGCCTGGGGATGGAGTCTCCACTCCCCAGGAAGTGCCGCTCGAGACAGCTCGTCGGCCACCTGATTGAACACTCCTGGGATGTGGATGGCACGAAGGGACCTCAGATGCTTCTGACTCCAGAGGAGGAGGTGGCGGGCGAGTTGCGACATGCGACGGGAGCGCAAACCGCCTTGCCGGTTGATATAGGCAACGGTCGCAGTGTTGTCCGTACGGACCAGAACGTCCCTGCCCCGAAGGCGCCCTCTGAGGCGGCACAGGGCAAGGCGTACTGCCAGCAACTCGAGGCAATTGATATGCCAACGCAGAAGGGGGCCCGTCCAAACCCCTGATACTGCGTGCCCGTTGTACGTGGCACCCCAGCCGGTGGCCGAGGCATCCGTGAATACCACAGCATGCCTGGATACCTGCTCCAGGGGCACTCCTGCCCGAAGGAACGAAGGATCTGACCACGGGCTGAAGGTCTTGCGGCAGACCGGTGTAATCTGAACCCGGTGAGTACCGCGTTTCCACGCCCACCTCGGGATTCGGCCATGGAGCCAGTGCTGAAGCGGTCTCATATGGAGCAGACCGAGCGGAACTATGGCCGCAGCTGCAGCCATATGCCCCAGGAGCCTCTGAAAGAGTTTCAGTGGGACCGCTGTCCTGCCTGATAAAGTCTTGAGGCAGTTCAGCACCGACTGAGCACGTTCCTGGGTGAGGCGTGCTGTCTGGTTGACCGAATCCAACTCCATGCCGAGAAAAGAGATCCTCTGCGTTGGCACGAGTTTGCTCTTTTCCCAATTGACCCGAAGGCCCAACTGGCTGAGGTGCCTGAGCACCAGGTCCCTGTGTGCGCACAACAGCTCTCGAGACTGTGCAAGTATGAGCCAGTCGTAGAGGTAGTTGAGAATGCGCACACCCCGTTCTCTCAGGGGAACAAGGGGCCGCCTCTGCGACTTTGGTGAAGACACGAGGCGAAAAGGGACAGCCCGAAGGGCAGGACCTTGTACTGATATGCCCGACCGTCGAACGCGAATAGCAGGAATGGCCTGTGTCGCGGGAGAATCGAAACATGAAAGTACGCGTCCTTCAGGTCGATTGCTGCAAACCAATCTAGGGGACGGACGCATCCAAAATGCGTTTCTGCGTCAACATCTTGAACGGCATCTTGTGAAGTGCACGGTTCAAAACTCGCAGATCCAAGATCGGTCGTAACCCACCGCTTTTCTTGGGCACAATGAAGTAAGGGCTGTAAAACCCCGACCTCATATCGGCTGGAGGGACCGGCTCTATTGCATCCTTCGCCAGTAGGACTGCAATCTCCGCGAGCAAGACAGGGGCATCGACGGCTTTGACTGAAGTGAACCGGATGCCCCTGAACTTGGGGGGACGCCGGGCGAACTGAATCGCATAGCCGAGTCTGATGGTCCGCAGGAGCCACCGGGACGGGCTGGGGAGCGCTAACCAGGCTCTGAGAGACCGCACCAGCGGGGCCAACGGGCCCACCGACATGCCCGCGGTGGGGCAGCAAGGTGGAACACAGGGACCGGCCCCAGGGCCTGTGACGGCCTGGCCTGTGACGGCAGGGGGCGGGGTCTGGGTGTGTAGTGTAGCACTCACCTGATTTCTCCTCGCGTGGGAGGAGACACAGGAACCCGGCTTGAGGCTTGTGACAGCCCTGCGTTTGACGACTTGAAGCGGGGACTGGAGTGCTACTGCCCTTACCTGGTTCCACGAATGGGCAGGAGGGGTGCTCTTGGGCAACCACCCGCTGCCTGCTGGCGAGAGAGGAGGAGGGAAGCGATCCTGTGATGCACGGATCACCACTCTCCTCCTCTTGAGACCCGGAGATTGAGGAGACCGCTCTTTACTGATGTTTTGGGTACCGCTGGCTGCTGGGCCAGCGGCGGAACAAAATGAACAAAAGATACTCCACCCGGCCCTCCTCCGGGGGAGGGAGTGGTGCAGTCACCATCTCCCGATGAGCAGTCTCCTCCATCTCTGGGTCGACCGTCCCAGGGCCTCTTGCACTTGCGCTTGCCGCCAGGTTTGGCGGGGGCCTGGACGGGCTGGGCGTCCTGCCTGCGACCGGCTCCACGACGCTGCCTGGTGAAAGGCTGCTGCGGCTGCGCGGGAGTGGGGGCGGCCGCAGGGGGGCGCCCACGGCGACGAGCAGGCTGAGTGGCTGCAGCCGGAGTGAAAGCAGCAGGTTTCCTCCGGCGCATGATGTGTTTGCCTCAGTCTGCTTCTGGGCTGCCGAGAACTGCTGGGCAAAGCTCTCGACAGCGTCGCCGAAAGGGCCGGTCTGTGACACAGGAGCATTCAGGAACTGTACCTTCTCCTGCTCCTTCATGTCAGCGAGACACAGCCAGAGATGGCGCTCCTGGACATCGCACGACCCAGAGACTGTGCGGTCACCTTCGTCGCTCGTAGCGCGAGGTCCGTCGCAGCACGCAGCTCATGTAGAACCGCCAGGTCGTGACCACCCTCGTGCAGGTCTTTCAGTGCTTTGGCCTGGTGGACCTGCAGCAACGCCATAGCGTGGAGGGCGGAAGCCGCCTCCCCACAGGCTCTATAAGCACTGCCAGTTAGACCTGACGAATACTTAGAGGCCCGTGAGGGGAGACACGGATCACCCCGCAGGGTGGAAGCGGCTGTTGGACACAGTTGCATGGCCACAGACCGTTCCACCGAGGGGATGCCCGCATACCCCAAAGCGGCTCCACCATCGAGGGTGGTGAGAGCGGAAGAACTACAAGATGTGTTTCGGGCAGTGAAAGGTGCCCTCCACGATCTTGTCAGCTCCTCATGCACTTCCGGAAAGAATGGCACCGGAGGGGGGCGCTGAGAACCAGCGCCACCCCCACCGAGGAACCACTCGCCCAGCCTTGAAGGATCGGGACACGGTGGCTTTTTAGGATTCCACACGAGCCCGACATTCTCGGCGGCCCGGGAAAGCATAGCCGTCATCTCTGGGTCTGGCACGGACAACGCTACCACACCCGAAGGGGGCAACGCAGCCGGGTCGTCATCCCCGGAGAGAGAGGGCCCGCCCTCCGATGCAGTGATCGACATCTGGTCGTCAGAGGGGGCACCGAAGGAAACGCGTGGCCAGCGCGCTCCTTCGGCAGCTCCACCGGCTGCGGAGTGCTTGAGGGGTGAGGAGCTCCACTTGGGGAAGCCCTCACCGTAATCCTCAAATCACCTCTGACTCCACCGGATCCAGTGTGCACGCCGGATCACGGCAGGCAGAGGGACTCTGCCATGTTTGACATAGCAGAGTCGCACTCCGAGATGGTCATGTCCCCGTAAGAAGAACATGAACCATCCACGAAAGCCACCTCAGCGTGCTGAATGCCCAGACACGTGAGGAAGCGATCGTGACCGTCCTGAGGCGCCAGGAAACGACCACACCCAGAAACGCACGGGTGAAAAGACATCTTTAAAAAGACGCGATCACCCGTGTTGCTCTTTTAGAGAAATTGCTCTTTCAGAGAAATGCTCTTTTAGTGCTGAAGCACGCAGGGGAGCTGGCCACCGCACACTCCTAGTGTGGCTGTCAGCAGGAAGACGATCTTTCTCTCCCGGACACCGTGACCACCGCTGCCGCGCCGTAACGCCCGCACTCGCTCGCAGAACACTCTCTTGGAAGGGAGAGCAGTAGCTTTAACCACTACCGCTCGGCTCCGAAGCGAAAGGATAATTGATGCGGTGCATCAGCTGCCTCTTATGCTCACGCTGTGATCAGCGGCAGCTGGATGCAATAATCGCATGCCAATGTCCATTGGCTCGTTTAGTTACACTCGAAGTGGATTGGCCTCTCTGGCGAGATCCCAATTTCGTCGGTCATCCGACGTGACTCGGAGTGACCGACTGAAAGGGGAACAAAATGATTTCTTTCTTTATATTTTTGTTTCAGGTTTTCCTTTTTTCCCCACAAATGCCTCCGTCACCTGCTCCACCACAAAAGCTCTGCAACAAATGTACAGTAATCAAGAATCAGAAAAACGTTGTAATAGCTATGTTTGAAATTAAAATAATTAAAATAAACTACAACTTAAGATTTAAAAGATGTTTTATTTATTTCAGTAGTGTACCTTTGATGGCAGCATTCCTTCATCAGTCACTCTTCACTGGATAAACACACGTGTCTCATCTGTTCCTGTAACATCAGACAAGATTCAGTCACCTCTGTGATTTATCTGATCAATACTGCAATTACATGTTGAGGTAGTTGCTGATGCGTTAACTCACATTTATCCAACACAAATGACCCTCAATTTGTCGACAATACTAATGGACAAATAAAATACATAACTTATGTTTAGTTACTCCATGTAGATTTGTTTATGTACATTATTTACATTCATGTAAAGCAGTGTTGACAACAGTGAATTCACTCAGATGCCTGCTCATGTTGTGATGTGCTCATATTCAAGTCTTTAGAATATTTTCCTGTCTCATATTAAATAGACATTCAGGAATCATCTTTAAAGATGTATATGATTTCTGTAAATGCACTTTGGAGACGTGCGTGTGTTTACCGGTGCTCCACTCTTTGCTAAAAATAATAAAACATGTTTTTACAGCAAGATCACAAATATACTGTAACGTTACTGTCTAGTGTCTTTACACCTTAAGCAAATCAACAGTTTACTATACAGTAGCTCAATAAACGCGATATTAACACAGGTAACCGTGTTTTTGATTCATAATATTCACATTTGTAAACACCCTCATCGCTGTTCTCCATCACGTTAGATGATGACGTATTGATCTGGTGTGGACTCCTGGGATAGAAAAGTATCCATCGGATGAGCACTCAAGAAGCTGCGCTGAAGTAGTAGGACATCCGGGAACTTCTCGACTACTCTTTTATGAATACTGAGGTTTCGGACATACTTATTCGCTCGCCTACTGCTTTTACCGTACTATCTAGTAGGTAAGTAGGCATATTCGGACGTACTTTACGTAGACACATGTCCGAATCTCGCGAGAATTAGTACGTCACCCAGGTAATTCTCGTCTACCCTTTTATGAATACTAAGGATTCTGACATACTTAGTAGAGAAGTAGGTGGTTTCCAACGCAGCCAGTGTGAAAATGTATTATTGAACATCTATCACAATCAGGTAACTGATGTATGTGGAAGCGACAGGGAACTTGCTGCCTCGCAAACCATGTTAGGTAGATTATACCAGAGTTTCTCTAAATAGGAAAAGGATCTGCCGCCCGCAGTTGATTTTGATATTCTATGTATTATCAAATTGCCAGCGTTTTGAGAACGCAGCGAAGGACTATAATGTGATAAGAGCTCACTCAAGTATTGAGGTGCTAAACCATTCAGGGTTTTATAAGTAATTAGCAAGATTTTAAAATCTATACGATGTTTAATAGGGAGCCAGTGCAGTGTGACAGAACCAGGCTAATATTGTCATATTTCCTGGTTCTAGTAAGAACTCTAGCTGCTGCGTTTTGAACCAGCTGGAGTTTGTTTATTAAGCACGCAGAGCAACTACCCAATAAAGCATTACAATAATCTAACCTTGAGGTCATGAACGCATGAATTAACGTTTCTGCATTTGACATTGAGAGCATAGGTCGTAATTTGGATATATTTTTGAGATGCTAAAATGCAGTTTTACAAATACTAGAAATGTGGCTTTCAAAGGAAAGATTGCTATCAAACAGCACACCTAGGTTCCTAACTGGTGACGAAGAATTTACAGAGCAGCCATCAAGTATTAGACAGTGTTCTAGGTTATTACATGTGGAGGTTTTAGATCTGTAATGAATACCTCTGTTTTTTCAGAATTTAGCAGTAAGAAATTACTCGTCATCCAGCTTTTTATATCGACTATGCATTCCGTTAGTTTTTCAAATTGGTATGTTTCGCTAGGCCATGAAGAAATATAGAGCTGAGTATCATCAGCATAACAGTGAAAGCTAACACCATGTTTCCTGATGATATCTCCCATGTAAAGCGTGAAAAGTAACAGCCCTAGTATTGAGCCTTGAGGTACTCCACACTGCACTTGTGATCGATATGATATCTCTTGGTTAAGTATCATATTGATTCTGGGGATTCTTGGGGGCTGGCTACAGAATCCCCCAAGTAGTGTTTTGTCACTTCGCTTATATTTCCATCCAAATCTTCAAATCAGTTGGAAAAAACATAAAAGACTTTTTGGTTTTTTAGGTTCTCGTGACCCAAGGTCGCACCTGGCTGGAGATAGATAAACATTCTCACAGACTCTACGGCAGACACACCCCTCATCACCGGAACAGAATTCTTCAAAAGTTTTCAATATTTCTCATAATATAAGTGACTACTGTGAAATTGAGACCCTTTTACCATTCACACAGGGACCTTTAGAACGACGCCAAACATGAAGGGGAAAAACAACAGATTCACAAGATACATCATATGTGGTACATGGATATTCTTAGTGAAGCCTGATGTGGGAGAGAGGAGAAGGGATAGGTCAGGGTGGTGTCATTTACTCTCTTTGGAGATCTCTTCTCCAGATTAATTTTATTGTTTTGTTGCATGTTATCTGTTTTGTGTGAGTTCCTGACGCTTGGTTTTCACGAGGAGATAATTTCGCCTCCTACATCTTAAAGTTAAGTCGGAGTAGATTACTTTTTGTGATGGGTGACAAACTGCAATAAATTTGAGAAATACTACTAAATAATCTTGAAGTTGATCTTTCATTACTGATGTAAATGTTCTGTTTCACAAATGCAAAGATACTGTGGAAAAATATACAGAAAGATTTAGACATCAACACTTATCATTAAATTTTTAAAATCTAATTAATTACATGATGTATCGATTAATTAATGTAATTAATTTCAAATTAATCGCACATCAAATTTGGTTGAGAAATTACTCCCAAAAGATAATTTAAAGTCATTGTTGTGTAAACCATCAAACAGACATTACAAAAAGTAGCTTCAGCAAGAAATATTTTGTTTGAGTCAACATAAAATTTATTACATACACTCTTTTGGACCATGAGGGTTAGTAAATGATGACAAAATCTTCATTTTTGGGTGGGTGAACTATACCTTTATTAATTATTATTATTATTATTATTATTATTAATGGAAATAAGAAATTATTTCTTTAATGAAATGATACTCTAAATAATAAACAAAGTGCAAGTAGGTGGTGGTAAATGTCTTAATGATTAAGTCATTGAGTCATTTATTCATTTATTTGATTTATTCAAATGGCTGATTCATTCAGGAGTGAAGTAAACGGCTCTCTTTATGAATGGTCCATTGAATCATTAGGCTTGTTCGACTTGAAGTGGATCATCACCATCAGACCAATCGGTGTGTGACATCAAAGTACAGCGAGAGCAATTAAAGAGAAAATGGCTCCGTTTGAGTCGCTCTCGTGGTACTTTTGATGTCATACAAAAATCGCTCTATTCAGCGCCGCTTCAAATCCAACGAGCCTAATGGTTCACCCAATTCGTTCAAAATGTGGATTAAGAAATGAAATGCTGCTGTGTGCTGCTCGGAGACGAACAGTTCTGCTTTGTCTTTATATTTTCGTTGGCAAAATTGAGCAAAACAGACAACATTGTGTCTAAAATATCACACTATTAACTTCTTATTTATTGAACTGCTGTACAAGATCAGTTTCATATTTTCACTTGTGTGATATTGCTTAGCTATATGATGTAAATATGAGACAAAAACTCAAACAGGCATTTTTGCCCCATATCTTGAATTTTAGGGACATTCTAACTACGTTCTCTATGCTCTATCACACAGTGAGCTGTTGCCCTGCCTCAAATTTGTCATGATTCAACTGTATGAATTTCAGATGACCGACGTGGGTCTGGGGCGGGGTAAGTGCGTTAAATGCATTAATAACTTTCATTAATTACGGTGAAAAATAACGCATTAATTTAACGTGTTAAATGGACAGCCCTACTTATCATACAAACCTTAACAATGGTGACAATCATCAAACTAATTCAGATAAACTGATTAATTGTATTTATTTAATCCCCAATTGTAAGTCGCTTTGGATAAAAGCGTCTGCAAAATGACTAAATGTAATAAATGTCTAAATGTTAATTGCAGTGCATGAATAAGTTTTGTACTATGTCGATACCCAGCATGAATTTCAGCATAAAATTTTCTTTTGTTGATAGTCACCATTGTTGAGTTTCATACATTGATTCTTGATGTCTAATTTATTCAGCAAAATTTTTTTTTTTTTTGGATATTCTGTTAATTCATAGAAGTATGATGGCCGTACCACTGCTTTAATCTCACACTGTAGTATCACACATTATTCACATGTAAAAAACACAACACACTAGTGAGCAACTATTTAAATAACCTCACAATGATTACAGTCACCATCACCTGATCCCAGTGGATCTTAGTTTTCATTGCCTCAACAAACATGTTTTAACACATTGTTATAAGTGGCAATTAAAACCTAACATTAAAGTACAAAGAATCAAGAGCCCACCTCAAGCAAACACTGATCACAATAATGGTGGTTTGTTGAAATGTCAACATTTTTTCAACATTAATTGCAGGTGCAAAAGTGACTTTGTTTCAATATAAGAAACATTAACAAATCAACAAAATTTTTTTAACATTGATTAAATGGTTGCTTGCTATCAGGGTATGCTTTTGTAATATTCCTCAGTTATAAATATCTTTGGATAAAAACTTCAGATAAATGAATAAACTCTAGCCTCGTTTTACTTGTTGATTTAATTATTTTTACATCTTTAGTCTTGAAATATTAATCCACACATCTTGCATTGTCAAGTATTTTGCATCCCACAACACAATATCTTACTGGCCAACAAATGAAATTATTCTTCCCAGTGACATCCTCTTTATTTCATTCTATAATACAAAAAAAAAAAATAATTAATTAAAATAAATAAATAAAAACATTTAAATCTTTGAATTCTGCTTTAATGAGTACTTGTTCATTAACCAGACTAATTAACAGAAAATAACAGACAAAAAAAAAAATAAATAAATAAATAAAATTACATAACTTGGATACAACTATTACATTGAAAAAAATATCTGCAGAGAGATACACTTAAAATAGTAATGCATATTCAAACCTTAAAAATGTCTTTTAAAAGGTGACAAACATTAACCTCATGCGGTTATTTCTGTTAAAGGCCTGTTAAACAGTTCTAGAAAGATGTTGACCACTGGAGGGGAAAAAAACCTGTTGAGTGCGAAATGAGAAGCAGAGAAGAAATAAAAGCTGACAACAGTCACACAGTCACAAAAACAAACGCGTCAGTTTATATTCTTCCCTTCTCTCAGTCTTATATGTATCTCTCATCATGTCTATTTTAGCATGTTTGACAGTTGAACCACATGAGTTTTCTGACATGTATTGATCAACAGATGTTTGGCCTGATCAAGTATCTCCATCGTGTTCAGCTGTTAAAATCAGATTCAGGTGTGTCATTTGGTTCTTTCCAGGGGGTTTCACCTTATGCTGGGTACACACTAAAAGATATTTAAAATCTTAAGATCTTCAAAATGTGAGAGACCACAAAGATATAGATTTACATAGATTTAACTGTTTTGCTCCTATAGTGTGTGGTGTGCTGCGATGTGACAAAGACAACACACCAATAGATTTTCAACCAGAGTCCCGACTGTGAACAATTTCACAAAATCTCTTGAGACTTGAGAATAAATATTTTACAGGACACATTGTATAATCACTCGTGCTGTTGCCACAAATCAACAAGCTGATCCTCCATCTCTGCTGTCCAAATCCTTTTGTGCTGCGCCATGCCTGCGTTTGTTATGCTTCCGTCTTCGGTCAGCTCGCTTTCTGATTGGATATTGTTTTGATTCACGTGATAGTCTCCAGATCGTACGCACGTTTGTCCTCGGGTTCTCCCCACACATCAGGATTTCTGATTTGCGATCGGGGCGCCTCCGACGTTCTCCCAAGCAGATTCAGCCACTCTTAAAACACCTCACACCACAGGAAAATCTGATAAGATCATCTTTAGAACCACCAAGATAATCGGGACATTACCTAGGATTGTTGGAAGGGGAGAAATAGGCCCAAAATCAGCCCGATTATCTTGTGGTATGTACCCAGCATTAGTTGAAATTGCACTCTGGGGGGCAGGGGTTTGGAAATGTAATTGCTAATTGGTAAAGTCACTGCAGCTGCTGTTAGAAGCTCTGCCTGCTTTAGAAACTGATAGTATTTAGAGATGTGCACTTAGGACTTCACATGCACATTGGCTGGTCTAGCCTGATAAATGTTCTATTTTAATGCTATTTGAGTGTAAGAAAGATTTTGTTGAGACAGCTGTTGTCAGATGTTGTGATTTCAAATATGAAATTTAACTTGGTGAGAGGCTAAGGCAAACACAGATGAGTTCAGTATACCAAACTGAATGCTTTTTCTGAGGATTTCAGAAAAAAACAGAAGCAAGTGATCAGTTGATAGCAGAAGAGAAAGGCAGGCCCAGATTGGCTAATTGGGAGCACCGGGAGGATTGTTTTTTTTTTGGCCGCGAGGGCCGGTGTTGTCATGACACTGGGTTGAACTATGCTGTTCCTAGGCTGCCTGCACTCATGGCAGGCCCACTCTTTTTATTTACTATGTTCTCGCAGCCCATATTATCATTTTCACCAGACCATATCAGTAACAAATTCTCAATTGATAGCTAATCATTCTTTTTGTGCAAATCATTGTTTTATTTGTGAACGTAGGCTTTGAGGAAGGCTTTAAGACCAAGCAGAATCCTCTGCCAGGTTTGCTCTCGCTTCACAACGAGCGAGACTCGCGCTCAGCACCCTTCACCATCCACTTTACGTCACGGACGTCACGGACACTACGTCCATGTTTTTATACAGTCTATGACAATAACCAATATTTTGTCTTCTATAATATTTTTGATATATATTTTACTAATGACAATTTTATGGTTATAATAAGTATATATACTACAAACACTTTTTTTTATTTTTATCACAGAACAAGGCAGAAAATATATTTTATAGCTTCTGTACTGTAATTAATGCCATCAATTACCACTGTATCATTCATATTTATTACCTGGAGAAGACCTGAAAAACACACATAAACCATATTGTCTTCACATTTCATCAGTTAAGGTTTATGCTTGTTATTTATAGCTACACTGATAGTGGGATGCCTTTGTCATATTAGAGATTTACTGGCACCAAAAGCTATTATTCTATCATGAGTCCGTTTTGGACTTTCTGCGCAAGAACACCCTCCAGCTTTGAGTATGAATGAAACATACAGCGAGTATTCAGCGCTCCATAATGTTCACATCATTTTGATACGAATAAAACGTATCAAAAACGACACGACTATCTTTTCTCTTTTAATTTAAATCTAGATTTATTCACATTGGCCCTTGAAAAGCTCTACTTTAACACACTTGACCAAGAAGAAGAGCAGGGGAAGAGTTTAGGTTTTATTAAAAGTCAGGGGGACACCTCCCCCATGTATTGTACACCCACGCTACAGGGAGCCACCGCAGAGGGCTGAAAATGAGTCCCACCCCGGCCCTGGAGAAAGGGAAAAAACACTTACTGTAGAAACTGTAGAGACACTTTAACCAAAAATGTGCTGCGTTTTTAATGTGCTTCTGCTAAATAAATGCTGATAAGCAGCCCTTCACAAAACTGAAGCGCTCAGGAATCCAAAATGTCAAAAAAAAAAAAAAAAAAAAAAAAAAACTACTGCCTTTTTTTTTTTGCATGCATGCATGTGTGATATATAAGCAGCTGTGTGATATATAAGAGTGAAAAACAGAGCAGAAACTGACCAATGCACCAAAAAGTTTGCTTTTAATACTGAAATGATATTCAACATTGTGGTGAACAGAGGCCAAGAGGGCAAGACTCCTTTCCACACAACACGTGTTCTGATGAGATCAGGCTTGTGGACAACAAATGGTGCCTTTTGTTTTAATATAACTACACTTCCTCTTGTGGAGAGGCGTGTTAATATTTACATACAGCAACCCCCATGCAGGAACTGCCTTAATCTCCCTCAAACTTATTATTTGTGGAAGGATAAGGATGTCAGCATTTCATGGATCAAAGACTGATCCAATCACCATGTGGTCTTTCACTGATCACAGTTCTCCATTCATAAGACCTAAGTGTGAACGATCACTCGCTACCTCAGACTGACCAAACCGGTTTTACCTTGTAGAGAGGGGGGTTAACATTATCATACTCTAACCCCCACCCAGGAACCGCTTTGTTCTCCCTTACTCTTATCAAAGTGTGAATGATCATAAATTCCCCTCACAGTTTTGCTATGTAGCCAAAGCCACAAAGGAAAAACACGTCTTCAAATGCATTCACACAAAATGGACACAAAATTGACTAAACCTTCCTCATATCAGAACCGTCTATACTTAAAGTGCCCCTATTATGGATTTTTAAAAATGAGCTTTCATGCAGTGTGTAACAGCTCTAAGTGAAAGAAAACATCCTGCAAAGTTTTAAATCTGAAAGTGCACCATGTATGAAGTTGTTGTCTCTCAAAAGCAAGAGTCAACTCCGAATCACTGGAACGAGTCCTTTTTAAAACGAATCCCATGACGTCAACATGAAACATTAGCATATTGCCCGCCCACTTGTTGGTCTTTTGGCGTTGGTCTGAATGAAAATGCAAATTCATTCTTTGCCACTAGGTGCCGCATTTGGAGCGGTAAAAATAGCTGTTTCCCCGGTAACGCTGTACACAAAGGAGCAGCAAACACTGCTTTATCAGGCATTACAGGCATGATGAGATGAAAATGAGACCAATCGACCAATCACCGCAGATTAGCGTCACGCAAAGGAGAGGTTTGGAAAAATGAATCGTTAAATGAATCGTTTGGGAGTCATTGAGCAAATAAGGTAAAAATAAATACATATTATAAGACAATGAAAGTGTTTTTTGACCTTGCATGCACGTCATCCTGTGGCCGTTTGATAATACGGCAGATCCTTTTTCTTTTTAGCGCCCAAACTCTGGAACAATCTACCTAACACTGTTCGGGAGGCAGACACACTCTGTCAGTTTAAATCTAGATTAAAGACACATTTCTTTAACCTGGCTTACACATAACACACTAATACACTTCTATTATTCAAATCCGTTAAAGGATTGTTAGGCTGCATTAATTAGATCAGCTGGAACCGGGAACACTCCTCATAACACACGATGTACTCGTTACATCGTAAGAAGAATGGCATCTACGCTAATATTTGTCTGTTTCTTTATTATTCTGTTTCTCAGTCCGTGTCCGGATCAGATGGCGCCGGGAGATGATGTCTGCGACCCTGATCGTCGGCGGAGGCCGGACACCTGGATGAGCCCCGGGGACATATCCCCAGTGAAGACCTCGACTTAAATACAATAAAACTTAAAATTAAACAAAATAACTATAATATAATAAAATACCTAACTACATAATACTATTATTGTTAGAAATTGCAACAATATAAAAATAGAAATATAATACATTTATACATTTAAAATTTAATTAATAAGTAAAAAAATAAATAAACAATAATATCCTGGCCAGAGGAGAACTGGCCCCCCGACTGAGCCTGGTTTCTCCCAAGGTTTTTTTTTCTCCATTCTGTCACAGAGGGAGTTTTGGTTCCTTGCCGCTTTCGCCTCTGGCTTGCTCAGTTGGGGACACTTAATTTCTAACGATTATTGTCAATTTGATTTCATAGATACTATTTAAACTAAACTGAGCTAGACGATGACATCTCTGAATTCAATAATGAAATGCCTTTAACTGAAAATTGAGTGTTTAATCTTATTATTATACATTACTGACACTCTATCCTCCAATTTGATACTGTTAAGTGCTTTGACACAATCTGTATTGTTAAAAGTGCTATATAAATAAAGGTGACTTGACTTGACCTGTTGGGGACACCCAAAACAGAAATACGTATGAACATTTCACATTACCCATGATAGGGGCAATTTAATGAGTGCTGTGTGATACAACACTGTATGCAACATTGCCTATTAAGGCATATACTGTGTATATGATTGCACGGGTCAATTAGGGATAAGAGATGATAAACAGGATTATACATCAGAGGATTAGACATTTATATAAGAGAGAGCATCTTTTGAGTTTGTTGATTCTGTCTTTGCCTGACTGTGTCAGAAAAAGTACAAACATAGTGCAAACATACAAAGTTAAGGTAATAAAACACTAATATTAAAGAGAATATACAATAAATTGTAAATAACTGTAGTAATAAAAATATACAGAATAAGGAAAATTATCCAGACAAAATTGTGAATGTGCATATGTGCTAAATACCGAAGAAGGTTTGTTGAGTTGTATACAGGTGTCTAGTACTGGGGTGTGTTATGTGTTGTTCAGGTGGGATATGGCCTGGCGGAACAAACTGTTCTTGTGTCTGGCTGTTTTAGTGCACAGAGCTCTGTAGCATCGGCCAGAGGTCAACAGTTGAAAGAGAGAGTGGGCTGGGTGTGAGGGGTCCAGAGTGATTTTCTTAGCCCTTCTCCTCACTCTGGAGGTGTAAAGATCTTGGAGGTTGGGCAGAGGGGCACCGATAATCCTCTCAGCAGTCCTGACTGTCCGTTGTAGTCTCTTGATGTCTGATTTGGTAGCTGAACCAAACCAAAGAGTTATAGATGAACAGGACAGACTCAGTAGCCACGTTTACATTTACACTTTTTTGTCATTCCGATTAAAATCATTCCAATTGAAAGATTTGGTGGACTGTTTACATGAGATGTAATCTAATCCGATATGGTGTTTACATGTGCCTGTGCTTTCAGTTTTGGGACACACTAAGTATAAGTAGCCTAACAACAAATACAAATCACCAGAGGAAAAAACGCCTGTATTTGCGTTAATATTTTGAATAGCTGCTTGCACTTGCTTAGAATAACGGACTAATATTTGAATCCCTTGCGTTCATTCGAGCTCTCAGTCATATGGCGAGAACACGATCATAGAAATCATACGGCCGTCTTCTGTACCACACACAGAACCAATATAGCTTGATCTCACACAGTTGATCAATGCATATCATCATACCGCCCTAATTTCTTAATGTTAAAGCATTAAAGGATAAAATAACAGTACGACCCTCTGTAATGCCGCTGTGAAATGATTTGTATTCTGATACTAAAAAGTTTTACTGTAGCCTACTTAAATGGAACAAATACACGAAACAATAAAACAACTCCTTTGTATGCGTGGTTTTATAAATCTGAAAACTTTTGTATGCAAAATCTAGCTTTTGTGTGTACGTACAATTTAGGATGAAAACTACAGAAAGTTTTATAAATGAGACTCCTGATGACTGTACATACATGCATTGCTCAAGATACAGACTGTAAAGGCATTTATGCTGAAACATTACATTGTTACAACCATTCAAGATCCTTGTATGTTCTAAAATAAAAGTATCCAAATATCTAATCCAACAAAATATATCTGTAAAACTGTATAAAATACTTTTCAGAGAAAGTGTTCTCATTCAAATCAAAAATGTATGCAGCATTGCCTATGAAGTGAACATATTAAGGTATTTATGTATTTTCAGTAGTTTATTTTTGCAGTGTAAACTCAGTTGTTTGACATCAGCACATCACTGAAAGAACATTTTAAAAATGCAAACCTTAATAAAGGCCTCCTAAAGCAACTTGATGCGTTTAAGAAAAATATCCATATTTCAAACTTTATAAATCATAATACTTTTCTATGTGCATTCCTCACTTAAAACAAACGTGTAAGTACACATCCGGGATAGTTTAAAAGAATTCAGGGGCCTGTTTCAGAAAGGAGGTTAAGTGAAATGAGGGAAACTCTGGGTTTTCCGTTTCAAAATGGGAGGTTTGTCAAACTCAAGAAAGCAGGGTAAGTCAAGCCCGTTTCTGAAAGAGAGGTAACTTTTACTCAGAGTCAGTTACCGTGGTGAACCTAACCGGGTCGGGAGCAGGTTTTCTTCAGTAAACCCAGAGTTTACTCAGAGTTTCTCTCAGTCTCCTCCCCCGGTTTACAGCGTAAGCGATGTTTAAATAGCTTATTAATTCATGCACGCTGCAAAAAATGCTTTTCTTGCTGACAATTTTTGTCTTATTTCAAGTACAAATATCTAAAAATTAAGTTAAGATGCATTTTCTATAGATATAAAATGGTATAATTTAGTCTTGTTTCCTGGGGGGTTTTCCTTTTAAGTGCAAACATTTAAAATTGTCCGCCATAAGAAAAATAATCTTAATGCAAATGGAAACAAGAATATTTTTAATTTCTTATCCCATTGGCAGATAAAGTCTGCAGATAAATTTGCCATTGGCAAAATAAGAAAAATGCACTTAAATTCTTTTTTTTTTCACAGCATCCTTCATGGAAACAAGACTAAATACCTTGTTATTTTTATTATTTTTAGCCATATTCACATGCATATTTATTTGAGCAGTACCATTTTAAATGGTAGTTTTCTTTAAAACATCGGAGATGCAGAGCACATTAGTAAGAGCACTGTATGCGGACCTATAAGGAAAGTGTACGTCCCTCTCACGCTCTTTCTGAGATTTTTTGTCCTGTGCACAAATCCATCAAAGAGGAGTTTCACAGGACTGTAGGTCAGTGGTGTAGCAATCGGTTTAGGCTAATCTGATAATGTTCACTTGATAAGATCTTGCTGCAACCTCCTCAATCAACGTGCAAGAAAGTGTAAACACCTGTTCTTCGTTGGGCAATTCTCCAGTAGCAGCTAAAACCGCCAAGATACTGCTGATGTTCTCTAAGCTAATGAGAACATGATCAGTCTCAGCTTGGGGTCTTTGAAATTCAGCAGCTGTTATGTCCAGCGCATCTGCAATCTGGTCCAGTAGCATCTGCTGGCTGAAAGAGAGAGCATGAAATAACAATTACAAGTTAAAGGGTTACCACCCCAAAATGAAAATTTTGTCTTTAATCACTTACCCCCATGTCATTCC
The DNA here is from genome assembly GCA_039654775.1 of Spinibarbus caldwelli. Lineage (NCBI taxonomy): Eukaryota > Metazoa > Chordata > Actinopteri > Cypriniformes > Cyprinidae > Spinibarbus > Spinibarbus caldwelli. Next base: position 35,444,011 of record CM077232.1, read on the forward strand.
AAACCCGTAAAAACGTCGTTCGTCTTCGGAGCACAATTTAAAATATTTCTGATGAAAACCGGGAGGCTTGTGACTGTCCCATTGACTGCCAAGTAAATAATACTGTCAAGGCTCAGAAAAGTATAAAAAACACTGTCAAAATAGTCCATCTGCCATCAGTGGTTCAATCTGAATTTTATGAAGCAACAATTCTTCTCCCCAGAGTTACGTCTTCCGCCATTTTGGAGAGTACCCAATAATGTATTTGACGTAATCAGCGTTGTATACGCTTAGGGGAAAGCATGTGTATGCATTGTGATACTCACTAAAATGGCGGAAGACGTAACTGGGGGGAGAAGAATGGTTGAGTAAATTGTTATTTTTGTTTTCTTTGCGCAAAAAAAGTATTCTCAGAGTCGCAAAACTGAAGTTGCGCCACTGATGTCACATGGACTGTTTTACCGATGTATTTAGTTTCTGGACCTGGGAACATTACAGTTAGGTTGCTATCTATGAAGGGTCAGAAAGCTCTCCGATTTCATCAAAAACATCTTCATTTGTGTTCAGAAGATGAAACAAAGGTCTTACGGGTTTGGAACAACATGAGGGTGAGTAATTAATGACATAATTTACATTTTGGGGTGAACTAACCCTGTAAAACGCTAAGCACTATAACGACATGACATCCTCAAAGGAGTCTGGAGTAAACACGTATTTAGGTAGATTTTGAAGCACATTACCTTGAAAAATTAAAGTAATCCACAGTGTCCTCAACAGCTCAGATGTTGGAAGAAAATGAAGACTCTTATGTTCAGTCTTATATCCAAACACAGAGCATCGGGACTGCTTGCGATACATTGTTGACGTTACAGCTGCTCGAGCGTGGAGAAAATGGAGGACAGCTTACAACCGCTCAGTGCAGAAACTATAGCAATGCAGGGCTGTCAATAAACCCTCGTGGCCGGCCCTTCGAAATGTGACGTCACACTGCGGTGAGAATCAAAACGGCTTGTCTAGTGAGACTGACTTGGTTTAAAGGGGATTAAAAAATGAGGAGTGGGTGGATTTGTATCATTGTAGGCTGGTTGTGTTCACACACTGCCAACACACATTTATGTCCAAACACCATGTAAAAGTGGATTTTGTAGAATAGGTGCCCTTTAAATATAATTAACACATGGCATTCCTTCACTACTTTGCATCAGAAATAATTTATTTCAGCAATAATTTCCACGTGTATAAACTAGGGCTGTCCTCAACTAAACAGTAGTCGTTCATTTGAAGCATTAGTCGACTAATCGCACGTTTATTAATAAACCATTTAAATCATTGTAATGAGCCTTTAATTACCTACATAGCCTAAGAAGCGCTCAAGCACACGCATAAAGCTTGCCACAGGGCACCGCAGAAGCTATGATTATGAATGTGTCAGGGAAAAACAATAGAGAGACTGCATTAACATTTTAATAATTTGAAAAACTGGTGCTTTCATTGTTTTCAGCATAAGATATGAAGTAAGCGACACTGACTCGTCAACTCCGCAGTAGTGATGTGCCTGTATGCATGTTTCACACAGATTAAATAATCAGAGAATATTAGTCTTCCATTTGAATTGGTTTATTTGAAAGTATACATTTCACCCTCTACAGATATATTTTTAATGTCCGTAAGGCAAAATTATAGGCTACACTGAGTTTCACAATCAAGTTCACAGATTGAGACGGCAGAAAGCGTGTTTGGTTTCATTATTTTACGAAAGTGCATTTTGTTGTTATTAAACAGAGCATTTAAAGATTTTAAAGATGTATTACTCTTATCAGTATGACCAAAATTTACGGAGTATTTTAAGAGTAAGTGAGCGCACCGGCGCCTCCATCTGTCCTGCAGTGAGCGCTGCTGTTCAGCTTGCACACTCCAAACAGACACTTCAATAGCGCACATTTCTCTAGGATAACATTAGATTGAGCGGCCATGTAATGTTGTTAATACTTACATATTTCAGATGATAATCCATATTTGAGGTCAATAAACGATAGGCGAGTGTTTGGATGTCCTGCTTGATGTAGCCTACTGTATTACCATTGACCAGGTATTAACCCTTTAACAGTCACACTAAGAAATACATTCACCAAAAATTATTTATTGTTAAAATTGTGTTCCTGACACCACAGTGACCAACTTTTCAGGTTTTTTTATTTTTTTTTTCAGATGATGAAGGGAGCATCCATTCAGCTTGTAGTGGTATTTGGCAATTGAGAGAGTCGGCAGCTTTCCGCGAGTGGGCGTGGTTTCATCGCCGCCAGCTGACACGCCCTCAGCGTTTGAGAGCAGAGAATACTGCTTATTTTTACAAGATTATGATAACTCATTTTATACACTTGATGGGTTTTTTTATCATTCAAATTTGGCTGGGTGGTTAATAACACATTTTTCTGTGGTGACAAACTCAGAACACACATTTAATATTGCTTTACATGGACTTTAATACAATGAGTGTCTATTTTATGGAGTGTCTATATTACCTGAAGGACGTCCTGAATGAGGCAGAACACTGAAGGCACAATGCAACTGTCAGGTTGGATGACCACGATGGTGCGACTGTGTGCAATCCCACGCATAATTCAAATAAGATAATGGCGATGGCGTGCGAGATACCAACAAAGGCGAGATAACCCCATAAAAGAAAAAAACCTCAGATCTACACGAATCACACATCACATGGGTCGTCCATCTGAATCTATATTCATACGGAAAAATTACATCCCTGTCTGAATCAGGTGTGGTAAATAAGAGACAGAGGGGTGGGTCCTCAAGATCTGGACCCATATGTATAAAACTTCTCAGAAATGCTCTTAAGAATAGTCTTAAGCTTTGACTTAAGTGTCTAAAAATACTTAGTAAAAAGTAGGACTTTTCTAAGCTAAAAGCAACTTTCAGTAAAGTCAAAGACTGATTCTTAAGTGTTGACTGAGGTGACACTTAAGTGTTGTGAACTAAGGACTACAATGATGTCAACCCAAAATGGCTGTTCTTGACCTCTGAATCAGCCAATAGTTAGACTGCAAGGGTGAAAGGTTAATATTTAAATTAATTTATTTAAATTAATTGAGCATTATGTGCAAAGATAATACAAATAAGTGCATGCATTTATTTTACACAACTTTGCACAATTTTAATTATGAGATTCAACACATTAATTAAATGAACAAATGTGATGCTATTTAATTATGCTGATGAAACACAGCATTCTAAATTTCACTCACATGTGTATATAAAGAAAAGACTAGAAAGTTGCAAACCATTAAAAATGGATTCTAAAAGAAAACCAAACTGGTCCAAAGAAGAAAATCATCATCTAGTGCAATCAATCCTTAAATGGAAGGATGTGACAAGAAGAAAATTCAGTCCAAATTTAACAAGTTGGACAAAAAAAAAAAAAAAAAAAAAAATGCATGGAAACACTTTGCAGTGAGTGTAAATGCAGCGTTTTCTCAAACAAGGTGTTCAGCAAAGGATTGTGGGAAAAGATGGTACAATGTTTTGGGAACAGCACACAAGGAAATTGCAGCATACAAAGAAAGCATGTGAGCCACTGGCATATTTTATTTCAAGTATTGATAAAAAAAAGTATGCTTGAAGCTAGAATAAAACAGATTTTTTTGTTTAAAAGTAGAGGGTCTGTTCTTTGTTTTGATGTATTGCATGTTCAGATATTTATACAACAAAATATTCTGGGGTTCATGAAATTTTAGTGATAATCAGCAAAAATGCTGGCAATGGCTGAACCCTGAATTTCATAAGAGCACATAAGCTAACATGTCTCAATCTTTTGAGGTGTGTTGTATTGGACCTCAGTATCACTTGTCATTTTAGTTGAAACTTACAATGAATAACTGTTAAAGGGATACTCCACCCCAAAATGAAAAATTTGTCATTAATCACTTACCCCCTTGTCGTTCCAAACCCGTAAAATCTTCGTTCGTCTTCAGAACACAATTTTAGATATTTTGGATGAAAACCGGGAGGCTTGTGACTGTCCCACTGACTGCCAAACAATTAACAGTCAAGGTCCAGAAAAGTGAAAAACATTTAAGAAAAATGAAAAACATTGTCAAAATAGTCCATCTGCCATCAGACGTGCAATCTGAATTTTATGATGCGACGAGAACACTTTTTGTGCGCAAAGAAAAAAAAATCAACTTTATTCAACTTTTTCTTCTCCTCCGTGACACTTCCTGAAAGCGCGTTCATGAGTTCACAAGCAGAGCACGGCGCAAGCACGCCTCAGATGACGCACGACGTTTACACACAGAGGACACGCACGGCGCACGCCTTCCGTGTTCTCTGTCTGTATGCTGGCCTCGACGTCAGCAGGTCATGGTGTTTATGTCGTGCGTCATCTGAGGCGTGTTTGCACCGTGCACATTTTGCATTCAATCTGTGATAAAACTTTCATGGACTTTTTCATTAACTGTTCCCTCCTGGTGGAATGACCTGCCCAACTCAATCCAAGCAGCTGAGTTCTTAATCATTTCATGAAACGGCTGAAAATACAGGTGCATCTCAATAAATTAGAATGTTGTGGAAAAGTTCATTTATTTCAGTAATTCAACTCAAATTGTGAAACTCGTGTATTAAATAAATTCAATGCACACAGACTGAAGTAGTTTAAGTCTTTGGTTCTTTAATATTGTAAGTTTCATGATTTCAAGGCCCTATGATTTTATTTCTTCAAATTTGGTTTTTTGGATTCCATTGTAATGTTTTCATTAAATATTAAGAGATTAATCAAAAGCATCTCTAATTAATTTATTTTATTCAAGTGCCCATATTATGGATTTTTGAAAATGACCTTTCATGCAGTGTGTAACACAGCTGAAAACATCTTGCAAAGTTTTAAATCTGAAAGTGCACTGTGTATAAAGTTATTGTCTCTCAAAAGAAAGAGTCGACACTGAATCATTGAAACGAGTTGTTTTTAAAAGCAATCCCAAGTTGTTTCATGTTGACGTCAAAATGAAACATTAGCATATCGCCCGCCCACTTGTTGCGCGAGCAGACCTGGGAAAACTTGGATTTTCACGTAGGTCTGAATTAAAATGGAAATTCATTCTTTGCCACTAGGTGTGCTTTTGTAGCGTTAAAAGCTCACAAACACTGCTTTAAATGAAATCGACCAACTACTGCAGATTAGCGTCACGCAAAGGAGAGGTTTGGAAAAATGAATTGTCGAACGAATCGTTTGGGAGTCGTTGAGTAAATAAGGTAAAAATAAATGCACATTATAAGAAAATGAAAGTGTTTTTTGACCTTGCATGCGTGTCAACCTGTTGTTGGGGACTCCCAAAACCAAAATATGAACCTTTCATAACCCATAATAGGGGCACTTGAAAAAAAAAGTAATTTATTATTATTATTTTTTTTTTTTTTTTTCCGGAAATACTGTTTTGTATGTACATTTTAGTATAAATAGTACTATCATTATTAAATAATATTAAATAAATTTCTTTCACACTTTATTCAAGTTAAACCAAACTTTTATTTTGACGGGTTGCTGTGAAGACCTTTAGGTGTCTGTTTGTATATGACATGACCATACTTTTTCTCAAAAGAAATGGTAATATGGTCATGAAGTGACTCTCAGAGCAGTTCTAGACTATTTATATACTCAAATATTGAGGCGGCAGAGGCTGAAAACGCGTCAAGCATGCTTCAATATGTGTGTAGTAAACGAAACCGTGCTTCTGCACCATTCATTCACACTGAGACACACAGCACATGCAGGATTCATATTTAAATAGTCTTTTTGACTATTTAGGCTCTTGAGGTCCCAGTAGCTCCCCAAAGAGTCAAGGAACATTTAAGGGCCAGCACTGACCAGTGAGGCCTTTGGTGTGGACAAGCCATGCCAGTGGCCAAAGCCTTTATGGCTACACAAACATAAAAAAACACACCTCCTCCACCCTCATCCCACAAAACACGGCTTTGGTAAGAAAAACCTGCAATTGTTTATTACCAATGTTTTACTCACTGCTTTCCTAGAGCTTGTGTTCTTGATGTCACTTCCCAGGTACCTGCAGTCCTGAAGGATGACGAGAGCATAAAGGCCTGTTCATACCAAGAAAGATAACTGTACATGTTAAGATAACATTTGAATATGGTTTTAAATTTAAAGGGAGTGTTTAAATGGGGATGCCCATTTTCCAGAAGTTGGTATGATTATTTAGGGTCTTCATGAAATGTCTGCAAAACACTTTGGTTATCTTTATCTACATCTTACTTGGTCTAAATCCTTTGATTTATATCTTCAAATCTTCCACTTTCATTTAACCCTCTAACTATAACACTCTCTATTCTAAATCTATTTTATCTACGTTTTTTTTTTTTTTAATTTAAAAAAGTGCTTGACCTTCCAACACTAGCATTCCCGATTCTTTTTCTATTCTATCTACTTGTTTTCTTTTTATTTATTATTAAAAAAAAAAAAAAACCTTGCTACATGTACTACGTTAGCCTAACTGAGAGTTGTCATAGCACTTGCATATTATTGCTCTTTTGTTGGTTTGTAGAGATGGGACATTTGACACTGAGACTCTGAAGCCTGTTTTACTCTATTGAAGCAGACTGGTTTGAAAGACTGTGTCGAAGCTTGTATCAAATCTCTGTGATCATGTGACCGATGACATTTGAGGCTTCATACGTCACAATGAAACACCTGAAGCGAGGTGACTGATTCAAATCTTTTATGCAAAATGCTTGGTGTTCCCTCCCTGCTTCATAGTAACACTTTCATGTGTGGACAATGATTCTCAGAATGAAGACACAGCTGCTATTTAAGAAATTTCCTCATACGATTTCGGAGTTGAGAGATCCAGGCGATCAGGCGCTCCTAAAATATGCTGCTGCTAGTGTTGCTGTTGTGGTTAAACATAAGCTTCAATTCGTATTTAATGTGTATCTACTGGGCTTTGGATATATCTAACGTCCTTCACAAATTCACAAATTGTCTTGGCTGAGAGAAAAGTTTCCTTACTACTTTTATTCAACGTAAACCTTATTTCAGAGTGCTGCGCTGTAGTTTTGACCAAATTTTTTGCTTGTCTTTATTTCAATTTTGTACCGAATTATTTTAGAATTATATTATTGTTCATTAAAACTACCATTAAGCATTATTTTTTTTTATCAAGGGACTGCTGAGGAAACTCAGGCGCTTATAGAATGGCGGGCGGCCAATGAAAGCCTTTTCACTGGGAGGCGCAACTCCTGCAAAAGTGGATTAGGTTAGGTTAGGTTACTTTATTCATTCCCGCAGGTAAATTTGTCTTGCAGTAAAATGACAACCATCCATAACACAAATCCAAAACACATTTAAGAACATGACACAACAAGTAACAAAAATACGATACATGATAAATGATATAAACACTCCAAGACTCCCCCATCCTACAGCTTATTTAACAGTTAAAACAGTGGGAACAAAGCTGTTTTTATGTCGCTTTGTTTTACACCTCGGGATTAAAAACCTCCGTCCAGAGGGAAGAAGCTGAAACTCACTATGCAAAGGGTGGGAGTCATCATTTAAAATAGAAGTAGCCATTCGTTGCAACTGTCTGGTATACAACGATCTTGGATCCAACTGTGACTCACCCACTAATCGACTAGACCATTTAACTATCTGGTTTAAAGAATTTCTCGCTTTTAAAGATGTTTGACCAAACCATGCGACCAAAGAAAATGACAAAACTGATTCAATAAAAGCACGATAAAACATGATCATTAACATTCGGTCAATATGAAAGTGTGATAATTTCCTCAAACAATACAAGCGCTGGTGACCTTTTTTACACACAGCTGCACAATTAGCTTCGAAATTCAATTTATCATCAGTAATAGTACCAAGGTATTTATAAGATTGCACGTACTCGATAGTCTGGCCTTTGATTAAAGTAGCTTTGTTCATGTGAGTCTTCCTCCTAAAATCAATGATTATATCTTTAATATATTAAGCTGAAGGTGGGATTTCTCACACCAGTGAACAAAGTCATCGACAGCTGGGCCGTGGCTGATCTCATCCTCCTGAAGCAGACTAACAATAACCAAATCATCTGCATATTTATGATGGTTCTGTTATCATAGCTGCTCTGACACACATCTGTGTAAAGAATAAATAATAAAGGTGACAAGACACACCCTTGAGGAGACCCAGTAGAAGAGCTTTTCCGGTCAGACAAAGTACCATTGACCCTCACTCTCTGTGTCCTATTTGTTAGAAAGTCAAGAATCCAACCTACCAGGTTATTACTTAACTCAAACTGTTCTAAAAGCCTTCTGGTTAAGATGTGGGGATGAATTGTATTAAAAGCTGAAGAAAAGTCTATAAATAAAAGTCTAGCATGTGTCCCATTCCCATCCAAATGTCTAAAAAGCAAGTTAAGCAATGTGACTGTAGCATCCTCCACTCCTCTATGAGGTCTATATGCAAATTGCATGGGATCCAGAGCATATTCAGTCTGCCTCAAGATCTCAGACCTGACCAATTTCTCAAAAATCTTCATTAAAATTGAAGTCAGAGCAACCGGCCTAAAATCACTAATAGTTTTAGTATGACTACGTTTTGGAACTGGGACAACCACTGCATCTCTGGGACATCCATGGGGAAGTCGTGGCCTAATGGTTAGGGAGTCGGGCTTGTAACCTGAAGGTTGCCGGTTCGATTCTCGCACCGGCAGGAATTGAAGGTGGGGATTGTGAATGAACAGCACCCTCTCTGCCTTCGATACCATGACTGAGGTGCCCTTGAGCAAGGCACCGAACCCCCAATTGCTCCCCGGGCGCTGGAGCAATGGCTGCCCACTGCTCCGGGTGTGTGTTCACGGTGTGTGTGTGCGTGTTTGTTCACTATTCACTGCTGTGTGTGTGCACTTGGATGGGTTAAATGCAGAGCACCAATTTCGAGTATGGGTCACCATAGTATGCTGTGTCTGTAGTGACTTGTTATAAATATCATGAAATACAGGTCTTTTGCACACGATTTAAGTAACCGGCCACAAATACTATCAGGTCCAGGGCTTTTGTTCACCTTTACTGAATTAAAAGCCTTTTCAACATCCTGAGGATCAATGTTGAAATGCTGAGTATCCATAAGGTTAAGACTCATTTCCTGAATTTCTTTGCTAAAATCAAAATTATCAATAAAAATGTTATCAATTATCAATAAAAACTATTTAAAAAAATTAGCAAATTCAGAATTAAAGCCAGAATTAAAACCATCCAACATAACATGAGTGCTGCTGTTTGAACTATTAAGGCCTACTATGTTTTTCATACTCGCCCAGGCCGAACCAGAATTATTTGCAGCCATCGTCTTCCAATTTTACTTTATAATCTTGTTTAGCTTTCAAAATTTCAATCTTCAGCTCTTTTGTAGCCAAATACAAATCAGAGGCTGCTCCCTGTTTAAAGGCAAGTTTTTTCCTTTGTAAGCAGGACTTCACAGATTTAGTAACCCAGGGTTTGTTATTAGAATATATTTTAACATGCTTACTGGGAATTATCATGTCTCTGTAAAAAGCAATATATGAGCATGTTACATCCACCAGTGAGTCCAAATCATTACCACAGGACTGTTTCAAAATGTCCCAATCAGTACAGCTGTAACATTCCTGCAAACAGGACAGATTCTTCAGACCATATTCTTATGTCCTTGATCTTTGCTTTCTCTCTCTTTAAAATAGTGGGGAGTGAGTATTGATTTTGAGTGCTTGTATCGTTCCCTGTACGTTATGTCTGAAGGTTTGTCATGTCATGTTATGTCAATCTTTATGGTTTAATTATGCCTAGGCACTTCGTTTCCACTTCTGGTTTGGACATAACGGCCAAACAGGCCAAGAAAAAGTGGAACAACTTGAAAAATAAATACAAGGTAATCTGCCTGTTTCTCTGCTTTCCCTTACTGAAAGAGCCTTACCAAGATTTGTGTAAAGACTAACTGGTCATATATGAAAGTTATCATGGAGGCATTGGCCCTCACATTTTATCTTGCATAGTTTTACTCTTGAGACAGTAAAAAGAATAGTTCACCCCAAAATGAAAATTGTCATCATTTACTCACCCACAAGTTGTTCCACACCTGTATACATTTTTTTTTTTCTCTCTCTAGACAAAGGAAGATATTTTGAAAAATATTTGTAACCAAACAGTTCTGGGGTACCACTAATTATCATAATAAAATTTCTTCATACTGCAGAAGTCTGTGGTGCCTCAAAATGGTTTAGTTACAAATATTCTTCAAAATATCTTCCTTTGTGTAGAGTAAAAAAAAAATATTTACAGGTTTGAAACAGCTTGAGGGTGAGTACATGGCAGATTTTTACTTTATTTCAGGAGCTTAGGGACCCACCTACAGGAAAAGGAGTAGAGGCCGGTAGTGCGACTGCTGCCACCTGGCAGTGGTACACTGCAATGGATGCTGCACTCCAGGGGTAGCACTCAGTTAGTCTGCCCCTGGTTGTTGCATCAAGCCTGACTGCCACTACAGGTGGCTCAGTCAGCACACCAGCTTCTACCCCCTCTGAAGAACCCTGGAGAAGCCAGCAGTCCAGAAAGAGGCACAGGGACAGCCAGGCTCTTCTAGAGTTTTAAAAAGAGCAAGTAGAGAGGGAAGAAGAGAGGGAGGGACAAGCAGTGGAGCGAGAGGAGGAGAGAGAAAGGGCAGCAACAGCCAGAGGAGACCGTTATGTCTCTTTTTGAAAAATTAGTTAATAAATTCTTAATAAATGAGCAGTTTCTAATTTAACCCAGGCAATTTATTCTTGAACGCAACAGTCTATTCTATATATTTACATCAAAACACAATTGTATAAAATATAGTGTCTTACAATTATATACAATTATTTAGTCATGGTTAAACTTAAATTATCCAGAAGAACATACTAACATCAAGATATTAGGCAATTTATTCTTGAAAGCAACAGTCTATTCTATATATTTACATCAAAACACAAATAATTGTATAAAATATAGTGTCTTACAATTATTTACAGTTATGGTTAAACTTAAATTATCCAGAAGAACATACTAACATCAATAACATATACACATCTATCTATTCATATCTATCTTACTAAACAATTTTCAGTCTAATGTTTTAACTTCTGTCAAATTTCTACTGAACATGTACATCTGAATAGATTTACTCTCTAGATGCAGTCATGTTCACCCAGACACGCAGGGAGTTCTTCAGGAGAAGAAAGCTGAGCAGCAAGTCGTCCTCGCAGATGGTTCCCTGACAGGTCCCTCTCATCCACTACTACATGGGTGTCATCCTCGCTGTCATCTTGTCCCTGATACTCTTCCTCTTCCTCCAGGATATCACCTGCTGCCACACTAATATTGTGGAGGATCCAGCAGGCACCAATCACCTTCAGGGCGAACAGAGCACGGATCTCCAGGGCCCTTAAGAAAATGGCACGCCAGCGCATCTTTAACATTCCAAAGGTGCGCTCAATAATGCTCCTTGCCTTTGCGTGTTACCTGTTGTAACAGGCTTCAACTTGGCCTGTTAATCAAAATTAATATAGAAAATGTATAGTCACAATCACGAAAGTAACAATTTGCTGTATCTTGTGTGTGTGTGTGTGTGAGAGAGAGAGGAGAGTGTTCATTCTTGTTTATTTTGTTTATGTTTTAAAATTTTGTGTCTGGCCAGTGGTCACCACAAGGTAAAAAAAAATAAAAAATTAAAACGCTAAATGATGTTTATCTGAAAGTGTAAAAATGCAAACGAGTTTTCTTTAAGGGGTAGGATTGGGTTAGGGGATAGACAATACTGTTTGGTCAGTAATAAAAAATACAACAGAAGTCAACAAAAGTCTATGCAAATTCCCCACAATTCACAAAAACTTAACGAATGTGTGTCTGTCTGAGACAAAAAGAGTGTTCTTAATTGCGACAGGCTGGCGGTACGGGGTCACAATTGCAACTGGATGCTGCAGGCACAGGTATCCACCATCTCCCAGCAGAAAGTATCCAGCTGGTGGATACAGAGCCTGCTGATACATGGGTGATCTGCGCAGGACAAGGGCATCATGTACAGATCCTGGATTGCCAATGTACACGTCTATGAAAACACCACTGGCATCACAGATGCCCTGTAGTATTATAGAAGGAAAAAGTTTCCTGTTTATGTAGCATTTTTTTTTTTGTGGCTCTTTAAAAAAAAATAAATAAAAAAATCTAAATAGTTTTTATCATTATGTATTATGTATTTATTGCCTTTTTCTTACTATTTAATATTTACTCAGCTGTATTCTAATCATGTTGTCTGACATTTATTGAAGTCTGGCAGAATAAAAAAAAATTCTTCTAACATTTGTTCTGTTCGGTGAGGTACTTCTGTTTTTATTGATAAGCATTGTAGTCAAAAAAATATTGTAGCCTATATGATTACTGAATCATAGACATGAAATGTCCTTTTGTGTTAATGCATTAAAGTGATGTTTGTGCACCTAACTGTACAAAGCCTTTCCAATTGAGTATCAACCTCTTGATGTTTGAGCACCAAAAGGACAAATAAAAGGTATGTGTGGAATGTGGGCTAATTTATTTCTACATTTAACTAACTGTCAGACCTCCCTTGTACTTGTCAGTTTATTTGGTACATCTAGATAAATCTTATGAGATAACTCGTTCAACATCCCAGCAATAGTCGACATCCCAGGTGAAAAACATCCTCTTCCGTAATGTACATAAAGTGCTCTATTTTCACGCACTAATTTTGTGCTTAATATACTAAAAATTATTCTTTAGTACTTAAGATAAACTTAAGATCATCAAGTGTACTCAGCTGTGATATTTGTAGTACACTTGAACCCATCTTTCATACAATAGTACACTCAAGTGTACTACAAGTGGTGACTAAAATCTTTTTAATACAGAGATAGTATGTTAGAAGCACATTTTAGTTCATATTCATGGTGTCCCAAAATAACACAGTTGAGTACACTTGATGATCTTAAGTACAAAAGAATAATTTTTAGTATTTTAAGTACATTATGGAAGTGGACGTTTTTCACCTGGAATTACAACTTTATTATTATTATTATTATTATTATTATTATTATTATTATTATTATTATTTATTACTTTTTATTTAGATATACCAAGTAAACGGTCAGGTCCACATAAACACATGGACAGGGTGTGCAGAAAATGATTATACAAACGTACAAAGCCAGAGAGAGAAATAAGGTGTTGTGCCCAATTCTAACCCCCACCAGATTACTACCCCCCTAGTATTGGTAGGTTTAGGGTTAGGTGTGGGGGAGGGGTTAGGATTAGGGGAGGGGTTGGGCAGCCTCCTCTTCAGCCTCTTCAAAGTAAAACAACTGCAATGGCAATCGCTACCTGTTCCATTTTGATTAATTTTCCCTTTTTGTCTGCGGTTTTTAAGTTTAGAATCACAACGGTTCACTACGTTTTTAACCGCTTTTTAAAATTTAAATTGAAAATGAAAAAGAGGCGGTTATTTTACATCATATTTCATTTTATTATAAATACACCTTGAAGATAATCAGATTAGGCATGTGTTGCCTAAACACATTAACATGGTTAATAGTAAAAAAAAATAAATAAAAAAAAAACTTGTTAAAATGTACAAAATTGGAGTAGGCAAGAGCTGGGTGACGTAATCAAGTACGCTGCTGTTCCATTTGCAGAATTACCGGACTTGTGTTCTCCCGTCCTCAGGAGTGCACACTCCCGAGTCGAACTTACAAGTCCGAACTACCGAGAACGCAAGTCCGAACTTTGCGTATTTGGTATTGAGAAAGAGCCATTATCTATAATGAGATCATGCCCACGAGCCGATCACGCTTCTCAAATTCTAAACATCCACTTGAGGCGCGCACGAATGTTAACGCCCACATCGCCTCCGCGTAAACAAACAAGTTCATCACGGCTACTTTTTATTTCTGGAAGAAGACACGCTAGAAGAAGAGAAATAACCCAGAATTTACCTCACAATGTGATGCGCAGCTAGATCCAGTGGTGCATATCACTCTGATGAGTAGCCTAAGATTACTTGCATCTGTTGTTATTATTTTATTGTGACATAACATACACATTTTACTAGTTAGACTTTTCCCAAACTATAACTCCAGTCTTCATGTATGCAATCAAGTGAAACATTTTGAAATGTGTCATTTCATCGTCTAAATGTCTCACAATGCCAGGATGTTTAATGTTTTATAACACATAAAACTACAAGATATAAAAGTAGAATGAATGTTACGGATTAAACTGTGGGTCGTTTTAGTAGAGTTAGAAATATAAAAACTTAAATCAACACACAATTTATTGGTTATACTACAATCACAATAAAAGGGCAGCTGTTTCTTCAACAACACCACAAAATGAGCAAATTTCATCAACATCAAAATATTTACAGATAGATGAATTAAACCTGTTGCGCTTGTTAACATAGGTCACATCAGGGGTCACCAGACTCGGTCCTGGAGGGCCAGTGTCCTGCAGAGTTTAGCTCCTACCCTAATTAAACACACCTGAAGCAGCTAATCAAGGTCTTACTAGGTATACTTGAAACTTCCAGGCAGGTGTGTTGAGGCAAGTTGGATCTAAACACTGCAGGACACCGGCCCTCCAGGACCGAGTTTGGAGACCCCTGGGTCACATGATAACATCAACATTGCGGATGAAGTCTGGATCGCATTCATACTCAACGAGATTTGGCTGTAGAGTACGTACTTTTTTAGCGCTCGATAAGTAAGTACTTGTTGAAATTAAGTACCTACTCATAGAATATGCCATTTCGGACACAGCCAGAGTGTCTGAAGGCCTTGATTAGCTGATTCAGGTGTGTTTTAATTAAAGAGAGCTAAACTGTGCAGGACAGTTCACCCACAAATTAAAATAGTCTTCATTTACTCACCCTCTTGCAGTTTTTTTTTTCCTTCTGTTGAACACAAAAGATGATATTTTGAAGAATAGCCTCTGACTTTCATACTATTTTTTTGTTCATACTATGGAATTCGATGGCTACCATCAAGTGTCTGAAAAGAAGAAAGAAACTCATACAGTGTCACTTTAGAAGACTTGGATTGAATCCCTCTATTCATAAGAATTTCAAAAGTAAAAACAATTTCATCTCATTTTGGAAAGCATAAACTATACCAAAAATAAATTAATTTAATTTTTACCCCCAGCACCATTGGTTTGGTTTCATGCTGCCATTTATTATGCAAACCATGCTCTTTCAAAATAAACTGCCAGTGTTACGAATCCTGTGCCTGCCCTTCCGTTCACTCTCCACCAGAGATTGCCCTTCCATCATATTGACTTTCACATTGCACAGACTATTTCACATTACCCCGGACTCCATTTCCCATCAGTCATTTCACTCGTCACGTCTCAGCTGATCTGCCAGTCTCTTCACGTCACAGCTGATCTGCCAGAGTCTTGTCACGTCTCAGCTGATCTTCCAGTGTCTCTTCACGTCTCAGCTGATCTTCCAGAGTCTCTTCACGTCTCAGCTGATCTTCTAGAGTCTCTTCACATCACAGCTGATCTGCCAGAGTCTCGTCACGTCTCCGCTGATCTTCCAGAGTCTCTTCACGTCACCGCTGACCATCCAGAACCACGTCACGTTGCAGATGATCAGTCAGAGTCTTGTCACGTCCTGTCTGCCACACCCAGATATTCAAGGTCAGTCCTTCGGTGTCCTAGTCTGGTATCCAGTGTGAAGGATGCACCACTGGTGTCTGCACGTGCAGCTGGTATCCCCAAACCAGCTCACTTTAACCCTCCTGTTCCTGTTCTAATTCCCCTGCCCGAAGTGCTTCCCATGATGGGGAACGCTTTATGTTGCGTTTGGGCTGCATATACACCCTCAGAGCTGCCCCAGGCGATGGCACCTGCTGCAGCTTTTCTAGAGGTGGTGGCACATGCTGCAGAACCTCCGAAGCGGCGGTGCTCGCTTCAGCTCCTTTTATGGTGGTGGCGCCCAGCAATGTACTCTCAGCCTGTCGTGTCGTGGTCAAAGAGACTGTTACCACTGTGGAACCTCCGGAGGTGGCGGCAACCACCCACCTGTGAACTTTCGCCCTGTCCTGTCACGGCTAAGGAGGCCGTCTTTGAACTCTCGCCCTGTCCTGTCACGGCTAAGGAGGCCGTCTTTGAACTCTCGCCCTGTCCTGTCACGGCTAAGGAGGCCGTCTGTGAACTTTTGCTCTGTCCTGTCACGTCTAAGGAGGCCATCTTTGATTCCTCGTCTTGCGCTGTCACGGCCACGGAGGCCGCTTTTGAACATTTGTCCTGCTCTGAACCGGCCGAGGAGGCTATATCTGAACTCTCGCCCCGTTCTGAAACAGCCATTGGTGGCTGATTGTGAACTGTCTCTCCGTCTCGTCTCTACCAATGTGTCTGATTTTGAATTGTCTGTTTTGCCTGTCTCTGTCAAGGAATCTAAACCTGAACTGTCTGTCCTGAACTCAGAAACTATAAATGTACCCCATATGTGTCCTGTTAACCCTGTCACTTCCAAAGAGATCATTAATGAACAGTCTGTCTGTCCCCTTCCAGTCAAAGAGTTATCCATCTGTCCAGTTTCTGTTACTAGGTCTGAGAATGAATTATCTGTTTGCCCAGTTTCAGTCACTGAAATGCCTACCAATTCAGCTTCAGTTAATACAGCTAGTTTTGAGCTGTCAGTCTATCCCATCTCAACCCATGAATCTGTTTGTGAACTACCGGCCGGTCCAGTTTCCCTCAATGAATCTGAGTTTGAACTGTCTGTCTTGCCAGGTTCTGTCAATGAACTGTCTGTCTGTCCAGTTACAGTCAGTAGACCCGATTATGAACAGTCTGTTTATCTTGCTTCGATCACTGAACTGTCTACCAATCCAGTATCAGTCATTGCATCCAACTGTGAACTATCTGTTGTTTTAAAGTCTGCTGTTAAATCTGATTCTGAAATGTCTGTCTGTCCATATTCAACTAATAAACCTGAGAGTGAATTGTCGGCCTGTCCAGTTTCAGTCAAAAAG
The DNA here is from genome assembly GCA_039654775.1 of Spinibarbus caldwelli. Taxonomy (NCBI): domain Eukaryota; kingdom Metazoa; phylum Chordata; class Actinopteri; order Cypriniformes; family Cyprinidae; genus Spinibarbus; species Spinibarbus caldwelli. Next base: position 35,461,050 of record CM077232.1, read on the forward strand.
CATGATTTTGAACTGTCTTCCTGTCCTATTCCAGTCAGTTATTCAGATGTTGGACTGTCTGTTAGCCCAGGTTCCACCAATAAGCTCTATAGTGAATTGACTGCCTGCTCAGTTGTAACCAGGGAATCTGTTGATGGACTTCTTGTGTTCCCTGCCTCGGTCCTTGAGACCATATATGCTCTCTCTGTCTCTTGTGTTGCTGTTTTTCCTAGCTCCCATCTGCTCTGCCCTGGTGGGCTCCTGCTCCGTCTGCTCTGCCCTGGTGGGCTCCTGTTCCGTCCTGGTCTCCGGCTCCATCCTGCTTTCCTGCTCCATCGGCTCCGCCCTGGTTCCCTGCTCCGCCTTGGTTCTCTGCTCCGCCCTGGCTTCCTGCTTCGCCGGTTCTGCCTGGGTGTCCTGCTCTGCCTCAGTCCCCGGTCTTCCCACTTTCACGTGGACCTGGCCCTCCGTCCCTCCCCCTGTTCCACCACCCTCCTGGATTATATTGAAATAGGAGCATCTGGAAGCCGCTCCTTGGAGGGGGGGCTATGTTATGAATCCTGTGCCTGCCCTTCCGTTCACTCTCCACCAGAGGTTGCCCTTCCATCATATTGACTTTCACATTGCACAGACTATTTCACATTACCCCAGACTCAATTTCCCATCAGCCATTTCACTAATCACACGCTCACACCTGAGAATTATCACACAATCACACACCCTATATAAACCATAGACTTTCGTTCACAGATCGCCGAGTATTGATCTGCGTATTGCACTCCCCTAGCGCTAGCTGCCTTACCATGCCATTCCGTGTAACCTTAGTCTTTGTATTGCTTTGCCTGTTTTTTCATGTTCTGACCCTAACCCGTGTTTCTTGGATTTACCCCTTTGCCTAGCCGTTCAGACTCTGTTTGCCCCTGCCTGGATTATTGCTGTGTACCTGGATTATCTCTCTTTGCCTCGCCCTGTTGGATACTGTTCGCCGATCGAAGACCCACGCTTTGTCAACCCTACTGTCTGTGAAACTCTAGTTGATGTGGCTGATGACAATATTGAGGAACTTCTTATACACGCAGAGGAGTATGTGATCATAAAATCCACTCTGCTACACACACAAGATGAGGATCAGCCTGACGATGATGCAGAAGAGGAAAATCCTGAGGAACCAGAAGATGCACCCTCCTCATCGAAGCAGCCAGTCTCTCGGTTTCTTTCAAAATGCCACAGAAGGCCTAAACAGAAGACCTCAACGACCAGCATGAGGGAGCAGATCAGAAAGTCTAAGGAAGAGCTTTCACAGCAAGATATCACTGAAGAAACAGGAATAGACTTTTGGTTGGCAAAGTGTGACACTTTTTACAGGTTTGGAAAAACCTGAGGGTGAATAATTAATGACAGAATTTTCATTTTTGGGTGAACTAACCCTTTAAGTATATCGTAAAACATTGTTGACAAAACCACATGACAGATACAATTGGAGACCACTGGAAATGTAAGTTTAGCATTTTATAAACAATGTTTGAACTGGAAAGTATTTGGATTAGCAGTTGATAATTCAGTCTCAACCTGTTCTGCATGTTACTCTGTACTTCACTTTCATTCATTTCATTTCTTGTCATTTCCAGTCTTCCTGTGAAGAAATCCTGAACGAGGGTCAAAGGTTCAGATGAAGGGAACCAAATGGCTACGCTTGCAAGACTCATGTATGAAGAACTTTGAGAATCCATGTACAATTTGAGCTGTTTTCAAATCTCAACATGGAACTTGGACTGAACATGCAGAAAAAGAAAGTAGTTTCCTCAAACTGGCACATGGCAAGAGATACTAAAAGCACACAAACACTTGGAGCCCTGCTCTTAATTCAGATTGTATAGTTCTCTTATTTTCACATTGTAACGTCAGGCATGAGTGCATGAATCTTCCTTCCATATTTTCAAATGCTGTACAAGAAAGTTTTTTTGCAGTACTATGTCAATTGTAGATGCAGATAATTTAGCATGAATTAGAGGGTAGTTAGGCCACCCAAAATATTATATGAAAAATCTCATTCCAATCCTGAATTTTGTTCATTTTTGGAACACTAATGAAGATCTTTTTAATGAAATCTGACAGCTATACCTTACTGGAGCTTGAAATGGCAGTTGCATAGGCTGTCATTGGAGGGACAGAAACCACAGAGATTTCATTAAAAATACTCTTCATTTGTGTTCCAAAGATGAATGAAAATCTTATGGATTTGGAACGGTATGAGGGTGAGTAACTGATGACAGAATTCACAATTTTGTGCTCTCTTGTAGGAAAATGGCGTCAACACTGGAACATTTTACTTGACTACTGACTGTAAGTCTATAGCAATTGTTATTAATGACAGCCCTGTTTTAGTATTTATTTTTTCCCCATGTATTTAAAAATGTTTTGAATATTTGAAGTGAAGTTTATCTTTGTGACCACTATTTGGTGCAACACCAACATTGTACAAGTACCTGCTCATATTTTCTTTTTTCTGCCTGTTGCTGTTCCACAATACAAGCATTTTCAATGGTGCTTCACACATTGTTAAATTAATTGATGTCATAATATTTTTGTCTTCACCTGTGTAAGATAAACAACAGCCATTGAATGCACTTTTGCACTTATTTTTAAGGTAAAAATAAACCATGTTCAATTTGTATATATTGCGCTGGATTTATTTGTTATTAAAGGTAGGCCTATGCTATAATTTTGTATAAATTTCGGCATAACAGATTGACTGTTCATGGTACAGAATTTTCTGTTTTAAAGTTGAAGGAAAAGTCCATAAATTTAACAGAAAATGTCCTGGTAAGTTTCTGCCATTATGGATTATCTTTGCTAATTTTGTTAAATGAATTCTACTGCTGCAACCTACTGTTTATCCAGCTTGTAGGATAAATTAATATTTAGAAATTCCTGATATTATGTTTTAGAAAATGGAATAGGGGCAGTGTTGCCAACTGCTTTCAGTTGAAAGTAGCTAAAACTCGTAGCTAAATGTCACTAGATGACATCATAAAAGCAAATTCACTGATCTAGATAAAGATGAATATAGATCAGTGGGCAAGATGAGAACTTAGAAAAGGCTTGTCTAATAAGTTGCTATATTTGTCCCTAAACATCTGAAAAAAAGTCTCAAAAGAGGTGGGGAAGTCGCTAAATCTAGCTACAAAATTGCTAAATTGTCAACACTGATTAGGGGCAATAGTCTGAAAATGTAAGCATTTTTCCATACTGTGCTTTATTGCTTGACCTATTATTGGGTCTTGTTTGAAATGTTAGATTAAGTCCGACCCGGACAACACAATCTGTCAAAAATATCTGTTTTGTCTGGCATTCAAACAACCAGTCAGCAGAGTTATCTAATACCCAAAATCTGTTCACAGCAAGACTTGTCTTGTTCCCAGAACTGTATTACCAGTCTTCATCAGTCAAAAAGTTGACTGCGAAAAGGCAGAGAAGGGCAGAATCAGATGACGAAGTAATGAAGATAAAAATGACCAGCAAAAATCCAACAAGTGTTATTATACCACAAGCAGTAGCAATGGAAAATTACTGCTTCACAACATCATCCTGTGATGTTAAAACCTTAAATGGAGACATTCTCTTATCTCTTATGTAAACTTATATTCCTTGAAACCGCTCAACCACAAGATCATGACAAAGGAAAATAATTACAAAATATAGAAACACCAAAAATGACATGAATACATGAATACATGAATAAATAAATACATGAATATAAGAAAGAAAATAAAACACAAACGTAGGGTTGCTCTCCTGAAGCAACACACACACAGATTGCTACAAAGAATTGTCAGATAGTTCATTGAGGACGCAGCATCGCACCTGAAACTACAAGATCTGAACATGAACTAAACATGCGTCATTCGTGTGACTGAGTAGAGAAGATAATTGCGTGAAACTCTTCTCACATGACTGGCAGTGATATCGCTTCTATCTAGTGTGGACGCTCTCATGTCTTTTCAGGTTTCCTAAAATACTGAATCTCTTGTCACAGTGTGAACACTGGTAAGGTTTTTCTCCAGTGTGAACTGTCTGGTGCTGTTTCAGTACATAGAGTGTAAAAAAAGTCTTTCCACACAGAACAAATATGATCCTTCACGCCGCTATGTCTTTTCTGGTGTATTTTTAAACCATTCAGCTGTCTAAAGCCCTTTGCACACAAAGAACATACGTAAGGCCTCTCCTCTGAATGAATTTTCAGGTGGTCCTTCAGGGCATCTGGCCTAAAAAATCTTTTACTGCATTGGTCACAGTTATAAATTCTTTCTCTAGAATGAGTGAGCAGATGTAGTTTGAAAACACGACTTTCTGAAACTCTTCCCACACTGTTCACAGGTGTGCAGGTTTTCTCCCGTGTGGATTTTTATGTGATCATTAAGTAACTGTTTTCGTGTGAAACTTTTCTCGCAGTGATCACATGAGTTCGGCTTCTCTCCAGTGTGGATCCTCATGTGTTTATCAAGGAGGTGTTTTTGTCTGAACTTCTTTCCACACTGACTGCATGTGTGCGTTTTTTCTCCAGTGGATTTACTCCAGGGCTTCTCTCCAGCGTGGATTCTCATGTGTGTATTAAGGTTTCCTTTATGTCTGAATTTCCTCCCGCAGTGACCACATGAGTACGGCATCTCTCCAGTGTGAATTTTCATGTGATCATTAAGGTTTGCTTTATTTCTGAACTTCTTCCCGCACTGATCACAAGTGTGTGGCTTCTCGTCAGTGTGGATTTTCTTGTGTTTGGCAAGGTTTGCTTTTTGACTGAAAGTCTTCTCGCACAGATCACAATCGTACAGCTTCATTCCACTATGGACTTTTATGTGAAGATTAAGACTTTGTTGGCATGAGAAACTCTCTCCACACTGAGGGCAAGTGAAACATATTTGGGCTCGTTTTCAATGAGGGACTCAAGTATGTTTCATCAGTCTTGATGTCATGATGTTTCTTCCCCACTTCAGTCATTTCTTCTATCTCCTTGTTCTCTTCCATCAGGTCTAAAATGAAATTTTAAAAAATGTTTAAAAATTGTAAAAAAAAATTGATTTTCATTAAATCATTAAAAAATTCTAAAAGACCAAATGTAAAAGGAAAAGGACATGAACACTGATACATTAGTAGGAAGTATGATAATTTTGATGCATTCATTTTAACTGCGTACGCTGATCATCCAATTATTATTTTAATAACATTACAATCAGAAATATCTTTGTAGTGAGAAGTATTAAATATTTGATGAACTACATTTTACATTTTTCAAGTCAGGGTTGTAAAATGTTCAAAATTTAAGTAACATTAGGGAAAGGGAAGTGGTGTGTGGCCAAGTATGGTGACCCATACTTGGAATTTGTGCTCTGCATTTAACCCATCCAAGTGCACACACAGTAGTGAACATACACCTGGAGCAGTGAGCAGCCAATGCTGCGGCGCCCGGGGAGCAGTTGGGGGTTTGGTGCCTTGCTCAAGGGTCTCACCTCAGTCGTGGTATTCCCTGCCGGACCCGAGACTTGAACCCACGACCTTCGGGTTACAAGCCCAACTCTCTATCCATTAGGCCACGACTGCCCCGGCCACTGCTATGTTTCACACATTAGCTATGTTTCCATCCACTTATTTTTATTCACATTTTGGAATATCGCATAAAAAAAAAAAAAACATTGGATGGAAACACCAAGATGTGCATAAATTCTAAAAATGTGCATAAAAAAAAACAAAAAAAAAAACTTGAGCACATTTGAGTAGGATAAACGTTTCATACGATAAGAAAAAATGCACATAAACTACGATGGAAACACATATACCGAATATACCGAATAACTAACAGCGGATCAGTCTCATTCGCAGCATCTACAGGTGCATCTCAATAAATTAGAATGTCGTGGAAAAGTTCATTTATTTCAGTAATCAACTCAAATTGTGACACTTGTGTATTAAATAGATTCAATGCACACAGACTGAAGTAGTTTAAGTCTTTGGTTCTTTTAATTGTGATGATATTGGCTCACATTTAACAAAAACCCACCAATTCACTATCTCAACAAATTAGAATATGGTGACATGCCAATCAGCTAATCAACTCACAACACCTGCAAAGGTTTCCTGAGCCTTCAAAATGGTCTCTCAGTTTGGTTCACTAGGCTACACAATCATGGGGAAGACTGCAGATCTGACAGTTGTCTAGAAGACAATCATTGACACCCTTCACAAGGAGGGTAAGCCACAAACATTCATTGCCAAAGAAGCTGGCTGTTCACAGAGTGCTGTATCCAAGCATGTTAACAGAAAGTTGAGTGGAAAGAAAAAGTGTGGAAGAAAAAGATGCACAACCAACCGAGAGAACCGCAGCCTTATGATGATTGTCAAGCAACATCGATTCAAGAATTTGGGTGAACTTCACAAGGAATGGACTGAGGCTGGGGTCAAGGCATCAAGAGCCACCACACACAGACGTGTCAAGGAATTTGGCTACAGTTGTCGTATTCCTCTTGTTAAGCCACTCCTGAACCACAGACAACGTCAGAGGCGTCTTACCTGGGCTAAGGAGAAGAAGAACTGGACTGTTGCCCAGTGGTCCAAAGTCCTCTTTTCAGATGAGAGCAAGTTTTGTATTTCATTTGGAAACCAAGGTCCTAGAGTCTGGAGGAAGGGTGGAGAAGCTCATAGCCCAAGTTGCTTGAAGTCCAGTGTTAAGTTTCCACAGTCTGTGATGATTTGGGGTGCAATGTCATCTGCTGGTGTTGGTCCATTGTGTTTTTTGAAAACCAAAGTCACTGCACCCGTTTACCAAGAAATTTTGGAGCACTTCATGCTTCCTTCTGCTGACCAGCTTTTTAAAGATGCTGATTTCATTTTCCAGCAGGATTTGGCACCTGCCCACACTGCCAAAAGCACCAAAAGTTGGTTAAATGACCATGGTGTTGGTGTGCTTGACCTGGCCAGCAAACTCACCAGACCTGAACCCCATAGAGAATCTATGGGGTATTGTCAAGAGGAAAATGAGAAACAAGAGACCAAAAAATGCAGATGAGCTGAAGGCCACTGTCAAAGAACCCTGGGCTTACATACCACCTCAGCAGTGCCACAAACTGATCACCTCCATGCCACGCCGAATTGAGGCAGTAATTAAAGCAAAAGGAGCGCCTACCAAGTATTGAGTACATATACAGTAAATGAACATACTTTCCAGAAGGCCAACAATTCACTAAAAATGTTTTTTTTTTTTTTTTATTGGTCTTATGAAGTATTCTAATTTGTTGAGATAGAGAATTGGTGGGTTTTTGTTAAATGTGAGCCAAAATCGTCACAATTAAAAGAACCAAAGGCTTAAAGTACTTCAGTCTGTGTGCATTGAATTTATTTAATACACGAGTTTCACAATTTGAGTTGAATTACTGAAATAAATGAACTTTTCCACAACATTCTAATTTATTGAGATGCACTTGTATATGTTGTTATGGTCGTTCTGAAAAGCCTGAGTAAAGTGGTGTACCCATTAAGCACAGCCAGACTTTTTTACATTTAATGATGTACATCTTAATTGAAATGCTTTTGTCATTTAAAATGTAATAATTTTTGTGTGAGCAATTAATATTTTAACATAACATCTTGTACATTAAAAATGTATCAATGTAGATTTTGGTGAGCTTAATAGGTAGGTTTACCCTAATAATGAATTATAATTTGAACTGTCAAGGATGGTTTTTGTGGGAAATGTCAGTCTCATGACATCTTTATATGATGGCGTCACATTCATAAAGACAGAAAGAAGAAAGTTTTTCAGATATTTCAACAACTCTGAGGCTTTAACTGTAATAGATGCAAGATATCTAGTGCAGATGTCACAGTGAGGAAAATTTCACAGCAGTAAATAAACACCTTATTGATAACGCCGTAAGGGGTGGAGATATTGTATATAATTTACGCGCAACAGACAACCACTATCAATATACGGGGTCTTGAAATTGCTTTTGAATTCACACACTTTCGCTTTCAAATTCACTATCATGTGTTTACAAGATAAGATATTTGTGACCCTGGAGCACAAAACCAGTCATAAGTAGCACGGGTATATTTGTAACAATAGCCAACAATACATTGTATGGATCAAAATGATCAATTTTACTGTTATGCCAAAAATCATTAGGATTTTTAGTAAAGATCATGTTCTATGAAGATATTTTGTAAATTTCCTACCATAAATATCAATATTTCATTTTTAATTAGTAATATGCATTGCTAAGAACTTCATTTGAACAACTTTAAAGGTGATTTTCTCAATATTTAGATTTTTTTTTTGCACCCTCAGATTCCAGATTTTCAATAGTTGTATCTCGGCCAAATATTGTCCTATCCTAACAAACCATCAGTACATCAATGGAAAGCTTATTTATTCAGCTCTCGGGTGACGTATAAATCTCAATTTTAAAAAATTTACCCTTGTGATTGGTTTTGTGGCCCAGAGTCACATTTGTCAATGACGTTCAGAATCTGCTGCATACCAAATCATCCACCATGGTCTTGTCAGTCAATTCCTTTCTCAAAAACTTCACTTTTTTCATTAATGGATGAATCAGCATCCATTAATGAAACTAATCTCTTGAACAAATGATTCAAAGACAAGTACATTTTTAACAGCTATTTTTTGCCACCACATTATAGTAAGTTTGTTGGTGGGTAAGGAGAGGGAACATGGGCCTGTTGTCGAGTATTTTGCAAATTGGTGTCGAGAGGCTGGTCTACTTCTAAATGCTGAGAAAACCAAGGACATGTGCATCAACCTGCGGCGGAATCAGGCAGCAGTCCCATGTACGACTGTCGATAATCATTTGATTGAAGTGGTTGTGGTAATATTATCGATAATAAATTAAATTTTGTAGAGAATACTGATAGACTGTGTAAGATGAGCCAACAAAGACTTTATTGTCTGCGGAAATTAGCTAAATTTAATATTGATAGGACACCGATGACTTATGTTGAATCGATGAATCGATTTTAACGTTGTCATTGATTTGTTGGTTTGCCTCTTTAAAGGTCAAACAAAATAATTCATTATCCTAAATAACTGCAGCAAAGTATTTGGTGTGAAATTGCCTGGGTTATCAGATTTGTTTGATATTCAGGTGCTAAAGAAAGCACATCAAATATGACATATCTCACCCTCTATATGGCCCTGTTTACACCTGGTATTATCATGCATTTTCCTCGATCCGATCACAAGTGGACAAAGGAGACATTACCGTCCACACCTGGGGTTTAAATATGTCTCTTTTTTCCACTTCTGTCCTGATTCCATCGAGGGGAGGGTCTATGGGTGGGTCCCTCTGCTTTCCTCGAAACTACAGAGGGAGGGTTAAACGCACGGTTATGTAGATGCGCACAAATATTACATCAGAGTCCAGCTGTTTGTGTTATCAACGAAGATGCTCCACAACATGCTGTGCATGTTTATGTATGGGCTTTTTCAGTTATTTCGATCCAGCGGACGAAATAAGGTCACACAACTGTCGTATACTCTCAAAATGAGACGACGGAAAAAGATGATGTTAGCCACAAGACCTCGCTGAACGATGTGGACTCGCACTAGTGGTTCGAAATAAACTTTCTAGTTCAACCCGGCAAAGTTTAAACCCCGTTTGACAAGCACGCTTCCCAGCAACACGTCCCACAATGATTACATGTTTGGTCAGTAGGCGGTTATTAGCAGCTGTTCGAATGCATTCGACCACTTGCATGTGTCTACACTACAACAGCAATCCGATCGAATGTGTTTTCGTGGTCGAAAGTGGACAAGCTCTAAAAGTTTTACACCCCGTTTAAACCTGTACTTAGTAGGGCTGGGCGATATGAGCAAAAATTCATATCTCTGTATTTTTTACTGATTTTCGGTATATGGTATATATCTCGGTATTTTGTATTTGGATTAAACAAACAATTAAAGTGAATGTAACCATGTAGGCATATATTATGTGCAAAAAGGGGTTAAAATCATATTACATTCAAACATTTTAACATTGCAATTTAAAAACAATGTTTTTAAAGCAGAAGTAGGGCTGGTCCGAATACTATTTTTTGAGCTTCGAAGCTTTGGTAGTAATCAACACCGAATATTCAAAGCTTCGGAGGGAGGGCTGAACATATTCTTCTCTCTAATAAAGGCAGGAATCTCTGTGTGTCTGTCTGTTTGCATTTTTATTATGTCGAGAACCGTTCATCCAATCGACTTCACGCGTGGGGGGTGTGTTGCTACGGATCCAAGGGAGTGCAGTGTCGCATTTTGGTGCAATATGGACACGCGAATTAATAAACTTTTAATAAACTACAGAACAGTGCGAGCCGGAGGCAGCGCGCCTCACGCGGTCAGGGCTTAAATGCTTCGAGAACGGACACTGCACTAGTGATACAAAACACACAGGTCTGTTAAGAGCAATACTTTTAATGAGGTAGCCTAACATTTTTCTAACAAACAAATCACTCCCAAATCAGAAATTAACAGCACAGTAATCACTGACACCGTAAAGGGTAGGCTATTTAAATAAAAGAAGAACGAAAAATAAATGAACGAAGTTCAACGAACTGTAATAAATAAAGAACACGGTAGCATACTTTCGATAACAGCATCACACATTTTAATTAATGAACAGTTTAAATAAAATTAAATGAATTCCCTTATATAGAATAAAACAAACTGTAATAGGCTAAATAGAACAAGGTAACGTTAGGCTGGCTAGACAGCTCGCATTTCAATAAACAAACTATTTCTTTACAAAGTCAAACTTTCAAATAAATCATAATCAGGTTGCAAGCTAGTGAAAGAGAGGAGTAGTGCACTTTGTGTCAAAAATTTGATTTATTGCCCCTCATAAAATCCCACCCCCCACCCCCCTTACTGGACACCTGTTTGGACACCTGTTTGTACACCCCCACCCATCTAAACGGGGCCATCTGTTTTTATCCAGTCCAGCGATCCGAAGGAATTTATGACTGTTTTTGGAAATGTGTTTTTGTGCGTGGGGATGTACAAACTGTTAAAACTATGTGCTTTAAACTTTAAATTGTGAAACGGTGTTAAATGGAATAAAGGGGAAGTTTTTATTAAAGTTTTTTTCACACACACGTCAAGAAAAAAACATCTGTAAAACAAGTCAAGACGAGCTAGCATTGTTAAAACAATTTACACTAGTTAGAGTTTGTTACAAGTTAAATAAAAAGAAGCAGAAGTGAACGTGTTCGTTCATCTAAAACAAACAAAGCATCTGACACGTTAGTTAAAACAATAGCATAACATTACAAGTTAAATAATATAGAGTTGACTTATCTTACCATCTTCTAAAACAAAAATGTATCAGGAGCGTTCGTTAAGCAATAAGATACTTGTCAAAATCTTGTAAGATTACAATTTAAAAGCTAGCGTTTGTTACAAGTTAGAAAAGAAAAGCAGGGAAAATTAAAGAAAATAGAGCCGACTTCTCTTACCGCGGTGTAAAAGAAAAAAAAGCATGAAGCGAACGTTAAGCAATAAGATACTTGTCAAAATCTTGTAACATTACACTTTAAAAGCTAGCTAAACAAAAGAAAAAGAACAGCGTAGGCCTATCTTGTCGTGGTGTAAAAGAAAAATATCAAACCGTTAAGTAAGCTACTCGTCAAAATCTTGTAAGATTACAGTTTAAAAGCTAGCGTTTGTTACAAGTTAGAAAAGAAAAGCAGGGAAAAAAATAGCTGTGATCTAAAATAAATAAATAAATAAAAAGAGTAGACTATCTTACGCTGCTACATCCTCACAGGACCGTGTCAAACTCAGAATGAGCTCAGGAGCGCTGAGGTCAGACCACACCTACATCACCGCCCCTAACGCCAGAGGAGAGACCGACGCAAAGATTTAAAACAATTAAACAAAGTAATGTTTTAACATTAGAACGAACGTTATTTTTAATAAATCTTTTAAATTTCTTAATTAATGAAACCATTCAGCCTAAAACTTTTCACTTTAAAAATAGGTTAGCCTACACACATTTTTTTATAAACATTCACCTCTAAGCCGCAGGGAAAACGTTGTTTGATTTAATTTTATTTAAGTAGCATGAATCCTTTATTTACTCTTCTATTTTTGTCAATCTTAAAACTTGCGGTAGGTATAACAGTTTTAAAGCATACGCGCCTATATAGACGGAAACTGATATGAAAGCAAATGTTTTGGTGGGGTCTTTAGATTTTCAGTCGTAATTAGACGCCTAAACTTTTTTATAATATCTTATGATATGTAAATATTTAGTCTCACGCAGCGCTGCGAAATGAGGATGACTCCGTGTGTCTGAACGTACGATTGATTACTGACGCGACCATATTAGATCAAGAGGGGGTGTCGTAAAAACATCTAAGCGCGACTCATTTGCAATCTAATGAGTTTTGAGGGGATCCGGCATCGTAAACTTGGTTAGGGTGTTAGGTAAATTCATCTTTCTAAGATGTTCAAAGGATCAAAGGGGCATCAGCGTTAATCGTTTTATGACGCGCACGTGCGTGTGTGAACTCTGTCAAAAGTTTAGACAACGTTCACTGACCGGTCAAAGGGTGCGCGGCCTTTTGAAACTTTTATATGACACATCTGGCGAAGTTAAAATTAGGTAAAGTTGACAGTATTTATAACGAATTTATAATCTATTCGAATGCGAGTTCAAACTGATGTTCACGATGTGAAGAGATAAACAAAGATTCGATAACAACAAATTTGTTAATATTAATAAGTTAACTTAAATAAATAGAGGACCCAAAGATGATTGTTTAATAAGAGGGTCTATGATGTAGGAAAATGGTGTTTAATTTGAGTTAATTTAGTTAATTTAGTTATTTCTTTATCCGATCTTTGATCATTGCCACATTTAAAACATATTATGCTGCCGGTCTATACGTAATACGAATAATACAAATAGATCCCATGATCTTTTCCGACATAAGAATTATATCAGACCTACTTCAAACGTCCATTTGAACAGATGGTTACCATCACGCGAGATCAATAAACAGATATCCCGAGCTTTGATTTTACGGCGTTAAAACCCCGTTGTGTTCAAACGCGTAGATAAGGAAAAAGCGTGTCTACACACAGAGGTGTGTAATAAAGACCAGACGGGTTCTGACGTAGATCACATCCGCTAACACGGCGCCAATTAAGTTGTAAATGAAAAAAAAAAGAAAATCTAAAAGTTGTTTCATCCCACGGTGAAACATCTCCGACCGTGTTTAAACTGATAAAGATGTGACGGCGTAACTAAGTCTGATGAATTTGTGCGGGGGGGTGTTTTTGATGAGATTTATAACAAAAGTCAGAATCTGAAAAATATATGGTAGATGCGAATGGTAATAAGAGGTAAATATAAAATACATTCAGAATTTTGTTTTTAAATAACGTGATGTAAAACTATATCATACCGTTAGGTAAATTATGGTAAACAGATGCGAAACTGATATTTAAAATGTAAAATAATAATGCCATGGTTTTATACAATCATGCACGAATGATCGCATTATTTATAGAACACTTATCATTATGGTTTAAACATGAATTTCACAATATTTGATCACGCTATTTCACAAATTAGCGTTATACCTTACTAAAGATTTGCTGCATTAGGTCACCCCCGCCGATAGTTATCAGATTTCACAATGCGTTTTCAGGAGACGCCCACACCCTGAAGCGTTAAAAAGCAAAAGTTATATGGCGTTCATTACCTGTAAACTCTAACTTCTTGCCGTACGACACTGATATATATACCTCATCAATCGTCGTAAGGATGGCTGACAATTACGATGGTAAGTATGTTTTGTTCGTAGGAGATGTTTAAATATTTTAATGTGAATATCTGTTTTACACGATACCGTTATTATCTCCAGCTACTTTTGAGAATCTCGAGTTTGACGAAGGTCTGGAACAGATGCTCGAAGAAATATGTGAGTCTTTATTCTTTTTCTATCGAGTGGTTTAACGTCTAATAATAATAATAATAATAATAATAATAACGGTCGTTATCATTTATTCAGTTGATGAAGCCCAACTAGTTGCTTGCGCGGATGACGTCGGACTTAACGGTAAGTTATACAGACATTAGTTTTTCTTAAAGCCGTTAAAAAGTTCCAACTCATAATGTATGCTTTACTAAATTTGACAGGCGAACGCAATGATGAGGACAACCGCGTGATAATATTACCTGCGGAGGGCGTGGATCAAGAGATTGTGGTGAGAACGGAGTCACGTCATGAACCAGACAACGTCACACACCCCTCCCCCTCCCGCGGCCAGCGTTCTGAGGAAGGAGTTCACACGACGGCGGGCTGCACAAGCGTACACACGGCCGTAACCAGTTCCCCCGCGCAACGGACGATTACCCAGCACGGGTGCGGACAGGGTGTAAAACGTTTGAGATCGCCCGAACAGGAAACGGGTGACTCGCCGTCCACCAGTCGTTTAAGAACTTCAGAGAATAACGGTACGTTAAAACAGAAAATCGTATTATCACGTTTTATGTTCGACTTTTATTTAATAAATTAATAAAAAAGGCTATTGTTATTCTTTTTACAGAACAAGGTCACGACGAACGAGGACTAACAGCATGGACTGATTCGATGATCCATGCTTGGGATCAGGCCTCTTTCAGCGAATCGGAGGATGAGGACGATGCGAATTTACCGTATGAAATACCTCGGGAAGTGTTCCGCGAACGCGATTTAAATAGAAGGCTTGATCACGACGCGCTGAACCGCGTTAACCGTTACTTTGAAAGGATTTTCGACCTGGCCGGACAGCCGTTATCTTACCGGGAAACAGAAGAGATCGCCGCTAATGCACAAACTGATGTAATTTCGATTTTAAGAAACATCATAGTGTGTCAGCAACAACACACGGAGGCCTTACGTCATGCTGCAGAATTTTGGAGAAATTGCCACGAAGAACTATATAACGAATTCCGGCATTTTCAACGGTCCATGAACGGCGTCCCGGAGGATGTGCGAGAGCAGCGTACAGAACAAAGACTTGTGGTAAATGCTTTAAGTTTGATTTCGGAACGCCTGAATTTGATACAGCGTATAGTAGCAGATTTGCATGATCGTATGATGTCCAGGAGATCATAATGTTCTATGTATTGAATTGCTGAATTTTTTTTTTTTTTTTTTATCGATTTATTTCTTACATTATTGCTTGTTATTGACAGTGGATCTGCATGATCGTATGATGTCGAAGAGATCATAATGTTCTATGTATTGAATTTTTGATTTTTTATTGATTTATTCCTTACATTATTGTTTGTTATTGACATTGGATTTTCACGCTATTATTGCTGTTTGTTATTGACGCCGATTATTATTGTTTGATTTATGTTATTACCTTCATATACGTGGTGAATTGTATCTTCTTATTGTTTCTGATTCAATTTTACTTGTACTTTTTGAATTTGTACTGATTTGTTTTGTTATACCTGGTTATGTCATATTGTGAACCGTGGTGGTGTTTTCATGTGGGCGCGCACGTTTGTCTTTAAGGTTGAAAAATTTTGTATTTCTGATTTTTTAAAAAATAAATTTCAAAATGAGTGGTAAAAGATGTCACGATGATTTACATGACCGTGGACCAGAAGATGATCAGAGATCATTAAGACCTAGACATAATTTTCAAAGCAATAGCGATCGGTTACGCGATCTGATTAATAATCAGATACAGATGTTACAATCTGATTCGTTTAACATGATTGAAAGATTACATGAGCTTGTAGATGAGCAGCACGAATGGTTGGGCATGTCTATAAACAACAATGAACAGATTGGCGGGGGTCCGTCTAATGATGACGCGTCAGGTTATGATCCATCGACTCCAGATATGGGTCTCAGCCAGAATTGTATAGATAGATTAATAAGAGAGGGCGGTCGTGTGGGCGATTTTACAATTGTCCCAAGGCTGAGATTTAACGGTTTAGAAATTCGCAGAACTTTAAATTTCCGGGAAATCGCCACAGATGATTATGCTGCATATAATATCTTTTTGCAGGATATTTTGAATGAGATCGTAGCGTTTGCCAGATTGATGGGCGGCGGAGATGGCTTTCTAAACGTGTCTCTGCAAGGCGAAAGTCTCCCCACAGACATCAACGCAGTCCTAACGCCTGATAATCACGACATTAACACTTTCATTGACCAAATCGAGCGAGCGGTTCAAAGCAACGCAGATGTGGGTTGCGATTCTGCTTTACATTTAAATGTGTCCGTAGTACGAAACAAGCAAGGAGGGGTGCGTAGAAAGTTAACTGACCTGGCGCACGATATGGTTATCCAAAAAAATAAGATGAATCTTTTTGCCCCCAAAAATTTAACAGACAATATGTGTTTCAGTATTTGTCTAGCTCATTTTTTAAACCCTCACACCTCCGACCAGGAATTGGTGAGAATAGCCAACAACATACATACGGATCTGGGTTATCATCCGCGAGATAAAATCGCGTTTCATGACGTATCTAAATTCGAAACGGCCCTAGACCTGAAAATAGTCGTCTTTCACAGATCATGTTCAGGTAAATTGGAAGTGTATAAAAATATAGATGAAACACACCAGAACACGGTACATTTATATTTGCATGACGATCATTACTACATGATAAAAAAT
The DNA here is from genome assembly GCA_039654775.1 of Spinibarbus caldwelli. Taxonomy (NCBI): domain Eukaryota; kingdom Metazoa; phylum Chordata; class Actinopteri; order Cypriniformes; family Cyprinidae; genus Spinibarbus; species Spinibarbus caldwelli. Next base: position 35,477,710 of record CM077232.1, read on the forward strand.
TTGAAGGGATTCTTAGGGTACAGCTATGTTTGCGAGTACTGCTATCAAGGCTTTAACGATCGTGCTTCACATTATTGCAAATTTACATGTGCTGTGTGTAATACGCCCCAGTGCTACACGCATCCTAAGAAATGGTTGCAGTGTGAGGGTTGTTTGAGATATTGTAGATCTGACTTCTGTTATGAAATGCATAAACAACCGCAAAGTGAAGGGGCGAGGTCTCGGTGCGATCTTGTAAAGTACTGCGACAGATGTTGCAGACAATACAGAGCAAAATGGTCTGGTGATAAACTATTATCGCACACATGCGCCCCGTCCAAATGTCCGCATTGCCGCGATGTTCTGATAGATGAAGGTCATCACAGTTGTTATATTCAACCCCTAAAACCTGGCGAGCATAGAGAAAAGTATATTTATTTTGATTTTGAAACAATGCACGAAAACGACAAACACACAGCAAATTACGTGTGTGCTATTTCGCAAGATGGTGAAGAGTTTACAGCCGAAGGGATTGATTGCGTGGACCGAATGGTCAAACATTTCAGACGTCCAAAATTTGCGGACTTTACATTCATCGCGCACAATTCTTCAGGTTTCGATTCTTATATATTGCTCGAGTATTTCACAAGTCAGGGTCTGGCGCCAAAAATTATACTCCAAGGATGTAGACTCGTATATATGTACGATCAAGCGTTTAAACAGAGATACATAGACAGCTACAGTTTCTTGCCTATGAAACTGTCAAAAATGACCGTGGCTTTAAACCTAAACACCGCCGAAAAGGGTTTCTTTCCCCATCATTTTAATCGTTCACAAAATGCAAATTATGTCGGGCCGTATCCGTCTAAAGAACATTACGGATACCACACAATGTCTGACCCTGATCGTGGAAAATTTGACAGGTGGTACGAGAGCGTGGCAGGACAGGTGTTTGACTTCAAAAAACAACTCGGAATGTATTGCAAGAACGATGTTGTTTTGTTGCGGGAGGGTTGTATGAAATACAGAAACGAGTTTATCGAATGTACAAACGTGGACCCCTTTGGATGTGTAACGCTTGCCGGATGCGCTATGAAGGTGTTTAAAACGCTTTTTTTATCCAAAGACACAATAGCCCTAACGCACAAAAACGCATACATTAACCAACACAAGTCTTATTCTAATTCTTCCATCCAGTGGCTGGAATATATTAAAGCGAGCAAAAACGTCGAGGTTCATCACGCATTAAATCACGGCGAAGTCAAATTCGGACCATATCATGTGGACGGGTATTACGAGTTTAACGGTGATAGAATAGCTTTGGAATTCCTGGGTTGTTTTTGGCACGGTTGTAGCTGCCGTTTTAATCCTAACGAATTAAATCCGGTATCAAAAATACCTTTCGGTGTGCTCAGAAGGCAGTCTGATAATAAGATGGAAGTTTTGCGTAACGCTTACAATCTCAAAGTAGTCACTATTTGGGAATGCCAGTGGGAGAAAGCCAAAATTAACGACCCTGATGTTAGGACTTTTATGACTAATTACACAGCGTCTGAACGGCTTAATCCTAGGGATTCGCTTTTCGGTGGGAGAACCAATGCCCTGAAGCTTTACCATAAAGTTGCAGAGGGCGAGCGCATTTCATATCTGGACTTTACGTCACTCTATCCTTACGTGCAGTCGCGTAAAACTTACCCGATAGGGCATCCTGAAATAATTTTAAAAGATTTTGAACCGGTCGAGTCGTATTTCGGGTTTATTAAATGTACCGTACTACCTCCGCGTAAACTGCTTCACCCGCTTATCCCTTTCAAATCCCCGCAGGGAAAGCTATTGTTCGCTCTGTGCCGCACATGTGCAGTGCAACAGCTACAGGAGTGCTGTCAGCACAGTGATGAAGAAAGAGCCATTTCAGGCGTTTGGACATCTGTAGAACTCTCACATGCTGTCGTTAAAGGGTATTCGGTCGTCAGAATTGTGGAAGTTTGGCACTTTCAGCAGACGTCAGACACGTTATTCACCGAATATGTTAAGACGTTTCTCAAATTCAAGCAAGAGGCCTCAGGTTTTCCGCCGCACGTAGTGACAGACGCCGAAAAACGGTCTTACGTAAACTCGTATTTTGAGAAGGAGGGAGTTCAGCTGGATATTAACAAAATCGCGCTCAATCCCGCACGCAGATCTATAATTAAATATTTATTGAACGCGCTTTGGGGGAGATTCGGGCTTAGATGTAATTTACCTACAGCGGAACTTTTAACAGATCCTGAAGATTTCGCCCGTCACATCTTTGGAAACTGTCACGTCATTAAACATTTCTCATTCGTGTCAGACTCAGTAGCCCTGGTACAGTGGTGTTACGCGGATGAGGACCCCGCCCCCGCACGCGATGTTAATGTGTTTATCGCGTCATTCACCACCGCCTATGGACGTTTGGAATTATACGACCTTATGGATAGACTAGGACCGCGCGTTTTTTACGTAGATACAGACAGTCTTATCTTTTCATCGAAAGAAGGCGAATGGATGCCTCAAACAGGGTCATATCTAGGCGAACTGACGAACGAGCTTGAAGCAGGCGATTATATCACGGAATTTGCAGCAACCGGACCAAAATCGTACGGCTTTAGAACGGCTAAAAATAAAGTCACTCTTAAAGCGAAGGGTATCACGCTCCATTCTACGAACGCGCGAATCGTTACCTTAGAAAGCATGATCTGTCTGGTGCACGGTTATGTAACATCACGTGACACGACCCATCTGCTCACACGTACAGAAACCATTGTACGGAATAAAAAGAAGTTCACATTGCATAATAGATCAGTTTTGAAAAGGTTCAAAGTGGTTTATGACAAGCGTTTGCTTTTGCCTGACTACTCAACTTTACCCTACGGATATTAACAAAATGTCTGGATCACACAATGTGTATGTTGAAGAAGGTTTTGACTTTCGTTTTCAGTTCCCGTTCTCCGCGGTGATCTCCGGGCCTTCGGGCAGCGGAAAGACTGTCTTTGTAAAAAATTTGTTGTGTAATGCAGATAAGATGATCAGTGTAAAAATTGACAATATTGTGTTTTTATACAGCTGTTGGCAACCTTTGTATGATGAACTCTTGTCATTGTTTGATATTAAATTTATTGAAGGCATTCCAAAATCTTTAACGGATGAAAATTTATTACCTCCTAATAAGAAATCTGTTTTGATTTGTGATGATTTAATGGAATTAGCATATTCGAACGATGAACTCTCACGAGCATTCACGAAATATGTTCATCATAAATCATTTTCCATTATATTGATAACTCAGAACCTGTTTTTTCAAGGTAAAACCAGCAGGACTATTACACTGAACACACACTATATTATTTTGTACAAGAGCCCCAGAGACTCGATGCAAATAATGCTTTTAGGACGTCAAATTTTTCCTGGGAACACAAAATATTTTATGGAATGTTATCAGGATGCAACCAATCAACCCTTCGGATTCCTTTTGATTGACTTTAAAGCTAAAACGCCGGAGCGTTTTCGTCTCAGATCGGGTCTGTTTTCAGATCACCAGGTGGTGTACGTACAGAAAAGAACGCGGTAAACTTTGGTGAAAAATAAGAAAAAATGAGTGATAGGCTTTGTAAAAACCTACCGCTTTTAAAATTGTTATATAAGGCTTCACCAAAGCAACGACGTGTCATTTTACAGTCGGCATCAGATCAACTGATTCTATCCTTGTGTGAGATAGCTCTTAACGTCCTCCGCGGTACCATACCCCTAAACAGCGCGCAGTTCCGAAGATTAAAAAAGAGAAAACAGGAAATCAAATACGCCGCTAGTAAAAAGATCACCGTCAAGAGAAAAAAACGTCTTATTAATCAACGAGGAGGTTTTCTAGTGCCTCTGTTAAGCGTTGCCATACCGTTTATTACTAGTTTGATATCGTCCAGACAACATTAGGAATGGAATATGCTGAAAAACATTATGTAATTCCGCAGAATCAGCTGAATAAATTAAGAGTCGGGAATGTTCGTGAGACAATTCAGCAAGTTGTAGAAAACGATTTGGATGGTGCTATAAGAAATATATTACAGAGGGTCGATTTAGATTCGCACGGGAAAGCTAAACTTTATTCCAACGTTTTGCAAAGGTTTTTAACTATAGTAAAACAAGGTGATTTGGAGAGCGGCGCTTTAACTCTTACGCTACCAAAACAGGACGCCGTTCATACCGATGCACCTGCTAGTACACCCGCTACCGCACCTGCTAATGCGGCTCCTCCTCCGTCTAACGACGTCGATGGGGAGGATCAAATTGTCAATGAAATCTTAAACAACGTTCCACAAAGGAGTTTAAAAAACATAAAATTCATTTTGAATAAAATGTCTAACGCTAAAAAAGTGTCTTCATGGACAAAATCTGGAGAGTTTGTGTTTAAAGGGCAAGTGATCGCCGGATCACACATGTTGGATTTGATTAAAAGTATAACAGCTCCTCATAGGATTCGCGATGAATACAGACCACGCGGATGGAGCGAATTTCTGGATGCTTTTGCCGTTTTAAATATACCGTTTTCAACTATAAGCAACCCGCAAGTTAAACGTACAGTTGAGGCCCTTAAAAGGAAATCACCCACAAACAGCCAACAGATGTCGCCAAAGATGGCTACCCCGTTGAAAAAACGGCAAGGTAAAAAGCTCACGGCTAAGTCGCAATCTAGTACCCCCGTTGGAAACGTGTTTAATTCGCCACCTCTTGATGCTAGCGCATGGTTAACTTTTTAACATCATTGTTTGTAAATATGTTTGTAAACATATTTGAAATGTCTGTATTAAAACCTATGTTGAATTATCAACATAATGTCAATAAAAAGATATGACTGATTACACGTTGTATTTTATTTATACAGTACACACATTAACACATTTGTGATTACATTTCCTTTTATTTATTAGACATGAAATTATAGAACCGTTCTAGGAGCATTACAGAGATTTACAGATCTGCACGCAGTGAATACAATTAAATGTGTTGCAGAGTCGAGGTTTCAGTCTCTTTACAAATCGAGCGACCATGAGATCATTTTTAATCAGATCATCATAATACATTTTAACAATATTTTCATAATCGTGACCTTTTGACATGTGATACAGAAAAAACACGCAATGCTGGCCGCAAGTATCTGATGCGAAATCTTGGACCTGCTTGTTAGAGTATTGCACACGAATAGAATTGTTTTTTAAAAAGTCTCGGGCGGTCTGTGGAAAACGCGGATCTTTAGGGTCTCCGCCAAAGCTATCAAAAAAACAACTAACGCCGTTGTTGTTTACGTAGATGGCTAACCAGTGTTGACCCGGTTCTGTGGACGGGTCGGTATTAAAAATAAGCATAACCGGTAAATTCTTTAACGGCGTTTTGGGTAGGTAATCACACGGAAGCACTCCTAAAAAATACGTACTGTGTGCAATTTTATCCATAACGGCTGTTAGTTGGACGGTATTCATTTCGCCGTCTCAGTAATAATCGACCAGCACCTGTCTTCGATTGGATATTTCAATGATGGAATCAAAAATCGCGTATACGATAATGGTTATGGACTGCATGAGAGGTTGTCTGAATCGGGCTTCCAGTCTAATGTTTCCCGATCTGATTAGAGATACGTGATTCGAACAATCTTCATCGGGTGATAAATTAAACCCATAGAGGGTGTATCCGTTTAGAAAATCCTGCCGATCTATCGCCAGAGGGTGATTTTTAAGATGTCTCCCGGTAGATAATACGAGTTGATAAAACTCCCTCACGGCAGATCCGTTCTCATATTCCGGCTGAAGGGGTTTGGACGGGATTTGAATTCCGTCTCGATATAAAGCCAGAAATTCCAGGTTAAAATGTTTAAAAGCAAAGGGGTTTTTATCGTACGCCCCTGAAAAAGCCGAATTTTCTGTCATTGCTAAAATGATAGATTTTGGTAGCGTCCCGAGAAAAAGGTTTTCTTGATTAGACACACGAGATCCTGCTGGGATAGAGAAATTCTTCAGACACACACGTTCTATGGGGTATTTAGCAGTGGTTGATAGAAGAGCCTGCGCGTGTCCTAACCGAACGCCCGGTGAAACCGAAACTTTTTTCACAAAAAGAGATGCTGATACAATATTGACTTTATAAGCGTTAGCGTCATCTCGCATCAGGCAAAACTCGTCTTTACCTCTTGTCATCCGTATTTTTATATCTACACCATTCAACATTAATTTTTCTTGAAAGAAAATGTCGCTATGAATGGGGGCTAGTAATTCTACGACATTGCTAGCGTTGGTAAACGCGGCACGCTTCATTAATCCCGTATTTTCCCCCGCGGGGTTGGTAGATTCCATGTGACCCGGTGTGTCTCTGTAAAACAATCCGGCTGAAAAGACGCTTTCGAGGGTATCTTTTCCGAAATTTATCAGAGCTTCGATCAAACACCTGTAAGGATACGTGCTGGAACTCTGCGTTATCAGTCGGTCACCTAGAGAAACATCTACCTGCGAGAATATACACGCACCGGGGTAATTTATTAAACCGACAGGTGCGCCATCTGCTATATCGGTGCCGTCTGGTCTGGTTATTTTGATCCGAGTGTATAACAGAGTGTTATTTAGATCGATGTAATCTTCACCCGTCCCCGCAATAAAAAATTCTAGCGGCGATGAATCAGTTATTGCAGATAGAGGCGGTATTTCGACGTAGGTATTTTTTTCAATAGACGTCTGTGTCATAGGAACGGTAAATAAATCTAGCTCTGATTTAACACATTCCTCCGACATGTTGTGGAATAGAGACATGTTTAGAAAAAAGTGTTCAGTGGTCTTTTGACACGGACGGTTTTCTTTACACGTTTCGCGCGGGTGCCTCGTGAGCGTTTTGCGACCTTACGCTTCTTGCTAGTACGTTTAGCTTTCTTCACGCGGCCACTCCCCCTACGCATTCGCACTCCGGGCGGTTTAAAAGAACCGCGCGACATAACCATTAACCCGTTACCGTTTTGACCGTTGTTGTTCTTATTATTATCGTTATACGACCTCGATAGGGCTGTGGTTACAACGTCGCTAGCTATATTTCTTGCAGCAGCTTTTAGATGCGGTTTTGCTATACTAAAACCCTTTTTCAACAGAGGTAGAGCAGTTCTGAAAAGCGCTTTGAAAATTCCTCCTATACCACCCCCGTACATAACAGGACCACCGGCATAGCCGGGTAACCCGTTACCCGCTTGGTTTCGGTAGTAAGCTACATAGCGTTCGGGGTCCATAGTCGGGTAATAGTTTTGTTAAAAACAAAAATCTATTTCGCAGGTCTGAAGTGGAGTTTAACCACAACTTTACCGTAAGTGAAACGGACGTGTTTGTTCTGGTCGTCTTTAACCTCGATGCAAATGTCTGTAATATTAGATTTAGTCACAGACACGTAATGCGGTTTATCGAACCTAACACTGACGATGTCGTTAGACGCACCCTCTATATGTACAGTTCTCAGTAGCGGTACATACGAATCGCCGACTGATTGATATTCGATCATGTCTGTGTATATATACAAGCTATAAAAGGCGCCTCTTATGTCGGCCTGATGCGGGGCATACGTCACGACGGGCGTAGCATCGAAATGATCTTCGTGAGCCTGATTTACAGATCCTAGAGGCACGCCCGGTTTTAATCCTAAAATAACAGCCACCTTCCCGTAAAATACCAAAGATGTGTTCGTCGGTGCTTTTAGAAATATCCTGTTTTTGACGTGATCGTACCCCAGAGTCACTCTCGGAGGTAGATTCGCGTTTATTTCTCTAACCAGAAAAACAACGTCCTCGTAATATCCCGGTTTTAAGGTATTACACACTTTAGATATGTTTTGAAGATTTTTTTCTTTAATGTAGATAATCACGCCCTCGTCCTCTTCGTAATGTTTCTCATCATACCCCAGTATGTTTGGGGTAGTGTTAATAATAAATGTAGCATCTTCCTCATTAAATGTGTACCAGGAAATAGGGTAATAAATTTCGATCAACCCGACCTCCCACCGGCCTTTGAGGTTCACACTTCTCGCGAGTCTTGTTTTGTAATTAGAAATACGGTTGTCGGGATAAACGTCCATCGATGCATTGCAAGGTAGCGTAACGTAAAAACCACCCTCGTCCATGATGTAGATTTTCACAAATGATACTTATGACAACCTCGATGTTACTTTAAAGGGGTCTGTATGTCCAAGATGTCCCGTTCTGGCAACCATGACGAAAATTTAGGCGGCCACCCGCACCATTTCACGAGACAAAACATGTCACGGCCTCTCTTTTTTCGATCTAAAATCTTTTCTATTTTAAATGACTTATCTTGATTCACAATAATTTTTTGTAATTCTTTCTCATAAAAACATCCGTCGATAATATCCCCATCGTAGTCTTGTAATCTGTACACTGGCGGGTTCCGCGGTAAACAGGCAACTATAGTGAAAAACTCTTCTGTATAATTCTGTTCATACCCCTTAGAAAACACATTTCTGACTTTAGACACTCTAACCACATCGCCAATTTTATACCTAAAGACAGGTGCGTCTTTACGCATCTTTCCATACAGATTATTAAATACGACCGCTTCATTTTCTTTATGAACGTCCAGGGGTCGCATTTTAATGCTTTTGTGATAACTCGCGTTATATCCATCTATAAGATCTTGTAAGATATTGTAATAACGCTTTGAATTGACGGCTGTTAAAAATCGCCACATTTTATTTTTAAGAGTACGGTTAAAGCGCTCCGACACTGATGCTTTCACATCACTTGCTGTAGCAAAATGATGTATGTTATACTTTTTCATCAGTTGCTGAAAATGCTTGTTAAAAAATTCGGTGCCTTTATCAGTCTGTAATTTTTGCGGTACGCGGTTTTCTTTAAGTATAGATTCGAACGCTTTCGCGACCTCCTGTCCGGTCTTATTCTTCAGCGGACGTGCCCAAGCGTACTTGCTGAAAACGTCTATACAGGTCAGTAAAAATTTGATATTATCGTTTTCTTTCGAATAAGCAGACATGTCAACCAGATCTGCTTGAAACTGTACGTCTTTCCCGTACACTACCACTCTGTTCCTCTTGTATTTGACAGGTGCGGTTCTGTGTAATGTATAGGCGTCCTGAGCTGCTAACCAATCCTCCGCCTCTTTATCCTTCAGAGTTACCCCATATTCCTGTAACACACCGCGTTTTAACCGTTCTTTACCACCCAAAGACCCCGGATTTGATGGGTTGTAGTACACTTTTTTCATTAATTCAGACATCTTACCCCCACAGTTTTTCAGAAAATAATGACAGAACGTTTCGTGTCAAACAGGTTTTTATTTACAATATGTCGATTCAGAAGGGTACAAACATTAAATATGATTGGTTATATATCGTCTAGATATTGAAGGAATTTCACACACATTACAAAATTTTTCTCCATCATATATTCAACTAACACGTCAATAATTTTACACACGTCCGTCGATTCGTTTCTTGACATCAGTATTACACACACATCGGTTACATAAGTACAAAGACATAAAATGTTACCTATTTTAAGACTTTCTTCAGATTCAGGCATGATTTCAAGAATGTTTTTAACGGTCATGCAGGGATCATTCCCCTTTGCGACACAATGACTTGTCATAACGTTCCACTCATTCGACATACCCCGTATGACAGTCATTTGAATTTTTAATTTCGTTAAACGATTATTATCCGCATAACGTACACTCACATCATTAATAATCTTATACAATAAATGCATTATTTCTCTCTTAATTCGTTGTTTGAATAAGAGTTTTGCCAGACAGGTTGTGTTGCAGAGGTTTCCCATGTCCCAGGTTAGTCAGAATCCGCAGGTGCACTTTTCTTCCAGCTGTCAACAGCGTCATAAACAGCCTGTTCGCAGGTTTCATCCAAGAGTTTCGTCCTGAGTTCAGCCAACCCCCCCACTATGTACATCTCATCTCTGAGCTCATACAGAACAGCGTCGACAACCCCCTGAATCCTTTGGAGGTGCGGTGATAAACCAAACAGTTTCAAGGTTCGGGCCAGAATGAGCTTTAGATCGGTTTTACACACTTTACCACGCAGTTCTTCGAAACAGCCGAGAAAATAATATGAGGGCGCCTCATAGAGACATGAATGCTGTACCTGGGAAGGATGATCCGTCTCACAACCGTAACAATATTTTTTTAGTCGCCTGTCAACCAGATGTTCCAGAATGATCCCGACAACGGCTTTAATGATTTTATGCCCGGTCACACCGATGCAACCGTCGACTGTGTCCGAGACGGCGTCAGAGGCTGTAGCGTCAGGCGCCCCATCTTGAGGCGGTCTGTACTTTGCCAGGAAAGCTAGGTTATGGTATCCGAGTTCTGTACAAAATTTGTTCAGCCAGGTAACGTTGTCCGTAGACGAGCCCGCGGCGGCTGCGGTGTCGTCGCGTACAAAACTAAGAGGAGTCAGAGTATTTTCTTGGCTCATGTTGATGTTGTTAGCGTTTGAAAGTCTATTTCCTCTGAGAGCCCCTGTCGGTCTGTATTTAATGATTATAGAATGTAGGCGGAGCTACGTGAACACCTCTCCGACTGGACACACGCCATTCAAGGGTGAAACAGTTTCACTTTTATATTGTTGTATCTGTCAAATGCTTCGCACCACTTAAACAATTTGTCAATCTTTCCGAATATGTCTTCTAACGCAGGCACATCTTTCCATTGAAACAAGAATTTAATGCTATAGTATTTGAGATGATCCTCTTCAGATATCGGCCATGCGCGTTCAGCTAGATCTGAACCGTGATCGCTACAAAGTATGTAAATGTAATCATCAGCGTGCTTGTTAACGTGATCCCCGAGCACTCTGTACCGCATTCCGGGCGTGATACCGACCCATTCCCCTATGAACAGAGGGTCATCGCAACCGTCTTTTAGATCACGCCAAACATAGTTGTAAAATAAACACCAGTCTTTTACCGTGAAAAATAACTCGGGGTCGTCGCACTTGTCATACGTGAACCTTTCATCATCGCCCACGGTACCCAGTCTGACCTCTCGCTTGATCTTGTCAAAGTTGTAACTGCAAACGCGATTACCGGATAAATGAAACTCATACTTAAGGTTATCCAAAGACTCGTGGAGAAACTTGGACAAACACGGTCCGTGTTTCATCTTCCTCGGCGCTAGAGTAAGATCGCCCATAGCGACCTCAACGTTCTTCTCAGGAGTTTTAGGTGATGATGCCTCTGCCATTGTTACAGTATAATTTTCTGTTTTTCAAATTCACAAAATCCCCGTTTGTATTTTGTGTCTAGGTAAGGATAAGTTATCCTCAGACCCTTTTTAAACATATCGCTACACCCTGGTTGCTTAACCACAGCCGCTCCTCTGGTGTTAGGGGCGGTGATGTAGGTGTGGTCTGACCTCAGCGCTCCTGAGCTCATTCTGAGTTTGACACGGTCCTGTGAGGATGTAGCAGCGTAAGATAGTCTACTCTTTTTATTTATTTATTTATTTTAGATCACAGCTATTTTTTTCCCTGCTTTTCTTTTCTAACTTGTAACAAACGCTAGCTTTTAAACTGTAATCTTACAAGATTTTGACGAGTAGCTTACTTAACGGTTTGATATTTTTCTTTTACACCACGACAAGATAGGCCTACGCTGTTCTTTTTCTTTTGTTTAGCTAGCTTTTAAAGTGTAATGTTACAAGATTTTGACAAGTATCTTATTGCTTAACGTTCGCTTCATGCTTTTTTTTTCTTTTACACCGCGGTAAGAGAAGTCGGCTCTATTTTCTTTAATTTTCCCTGCTTTTCTTTTCTAACTTGTAACAAACGCTAGCTTTTAAATTGTAATCTTACAAGATTTTGACAAGTATCTTATTGCTTAACGAACGCTCCTGATACATTTTTGTTTTAGAAGATGGTAAGATAAGTCAACTCTATATTATTTAACTTGTAATGTTATGCTATTGTTTTAACTAACGTGTCAGATGCTTTGTTTGTTTTAGATGAACGAACACGTTCACTTCTGCTTCTTTTTATTTAACTTGTAACAAACTCTAACTAGTGTAAATTGTTTTAACAATGCTAGCTCGTCTTGACTTGTTTTACAGATGTTTTTTTCTTGACGTGTGTGTGAAAAAAACTTTAATAAAAACTTCCCCTTTATTCCATTTAACACCGTTTCACAATTTAAAGTTTAAAGCACATAGTTTTAACAGTTTGTACATCCCCACGCACAAAAACACATTTCCAAAAACAGTCATAAATTCCTTCGGATCGCTGGACTGGATAAAAACAGATGGCCCCGTTTAGATGGGTGGGGGTGTACAAACAGGTGTCCAAACAGGTGTCCAGTAAGGGGGGTGGGGGGTGGGATTTTATGAGGGGCAATAAATCAAATTTTTGACACAAAGTGCACTACTCCTCTCTAGTGAAGCTACCTACTTAGTCTACCTACACTCTTTTCATGTTGTGTGCGAGGAAGATGAGTTTGTCCACATTTTCAGGTAAAAGATGAACTCCAGATGAACTGAATCGTAACGTTCACTCATGGGAGGTTCATATTCAAGCGCGAACGAGAACCATTTCGCGGGGGATGCCAGGTGTTTGGAAATAAATAAATAAATAAATAAAAGAATATTCGAATCTCAAAATTGAAAACCGAATGCCAACCCACCGAACGAATATTTGAATAATCGAATATTCTGGTCCAGCCCTAAGCAGAAGTTAAGTTTACTAAACTAAAAATGAAAATAAAAAAGCACAGACTAATTGAGTAAAATGGCTATTTTGATTACCACATTACAATCACTTTACAGTTAGTGCTATCATACAAATACACTTACTTGAAGGTTTAAAATTCTACATGTGTAACATTTATTGTCCAACTACAAATATTTCAGCAAAATGTATATTTTAGTCAGAGTTATCGCGCTCCTATTTCATTGCGCTCCGTCTGTTTGGCGCGCGGCGGCGCTCGTTCTGAATCACGTCTGTGAAGTTTAGCGAGAATCGCAAAGCAAAAGCTCATGCACTCCTGACAGTAAAATGGAAATATTTCCATGGCTTTCTAACATTTACAGATGGAGAATATACCTGTGAAATGTAAGTTATGCATTTAGGAAAACAGCACATCTCAAACACATTGAACAGCGCGAGTAGTGTCTCTGTCAGCGGCACACGCAGCCTTTCTGTCAGAACCGCTTTAAACTCAAACTATAAACTATAGGCTTCTATATCTTACGAGCTTTTTTAAAGCCCTTCATATAAAGCTTGTCACATCTTTAGAACAAATTGTATTATGCACTTTCTCCGCAGTATTTAAGTCTGTGTCCTCCCTAGATATTTTTTCAGATGCGCCCGCATCAATCTAACGTTACTGTATATCGATATCAACGGTATTGCTTCATACTGTATCGCTTATAAAAAAAATATATCGATATATCGTTCAAACTCGATATACCACCCAGCCCTAGTACTTAGCGTTGTCCACGTGTGATCGGATCGATGAAAACTCATGTTAATACCAGGTGTAAACAGGGTACCGGGTCCCTCTAGCTAAGACTATATATATATATATATATACACACACACACACAATATTCAATGTAAATTCAGTCTCCAATATCATTGAAATGCAGCCAGATGCTGCTTCATTTTCGGGTTTTCATTCATTTCTTCACTTTCTCCCTGGCCTGTACCACTACACTCGCTATCTTCCGAGAGTGTGTCCCCCTTCCTTCTTTCACGTAATGGTATGATCCTAGTCTGTCCTCCCTTGTGATTGGCTGCATGGTGTGTCCATCCAAATAAAGTCCCGCCCCTGCCTGCGCCTGAAGATTCGGCTCTTCCTGACGAGAGTCGGCTCTTCTTGTTCACTACAAAGAATCGGCTCGTTCGCGAACGACACCTCGCTAGAGAGACGGAATTACTCAAAAACGCTCCTGTTATTGTTCACACATCATCTAAAACAACAACAACAAAACACATGAAACAAAATTAACAGCAAGGCCTGTAACAGTCAGTTTTGATTGCTGTCTGCATTCTTTCTGTTGCTTGTAGATGTTATGAAGTTTTAGTTTCAGAGTGTGTTGTTCAAAGTTCTAGAACAAACTGTAAAACAGTGATAAAGACAGACATCTATCTCATTCATGTGTGGAGAGAATTTTAATTTATTCGGCATATAAAAATTAGAAAACAAAAAGGCCAAAAAAAAAAAAAAATTCATTTATGGTACTTTGCTGAAAGCCCCTTAAATTTCTGCCACAATTTAGTAAAGGAAGTATGATTTGTGTACAGCAGCATAAAAAACTTTCCCATTATGACTAGTGCTTCATTATAATTGAGAAAATTTCTCATAATGATGAGAAACTTTCTCGTAATAACGAATTAGTTTCTCATAATTATGAGTTATTGTCATAAGATTCAGATAAATAAATAACTTGCCGATTGTCCTTTAAGAACCGCGACGTGCTCAACTGAACTTATTGAACAAGAGCCCATTTCTTATCTCGAAACAAGAGATGGATGCACACGAGCAATATCAGTGCCATTTCTACGCCGACCACAACGTGAGGAGGATACTTTCATACCCGCTGTACCAAGTGAGGACATTTGGAAGAGCCCCTCGTCCGTGTCACCTGTCGAGATACTCGAAGCAGGCAGGCCTATGTATCTCTTTATTTATACAGCTTTAGATATAGATCCACAAATCTCTTGTTACCTCCCAGGACGTAATGTTTGTTTGTGTATTATGTCTAGGGGTATGATTCTTGCGAGAGGTCCCGGGTTCAAATCTCGGACGAGCCCCCAATTGTTACATTTCTTTCCCAAAAACAATTGTATATCAAATCCGTGTGGTGATTGTTGGCTGGGACAGGAGTGAAGACCTCCGAACACCTTTTTATTTTGTATTTATTTATTTATTTTTTTAATGTTGCACCTTTCCTCAACCCCTAGATGGGAAAGAAATGTAACATCTGTACATAAATCTTCTGTTCCAGATTAATACACATTATTATTTATTGTTAAGTTTTACTTATTTAAAGTTTTCTGATCTCATGTCAGATATGTATATGTATTAGATCTAGAATTCCTCAATTAAATCCTCATCCGTCATACAGAAAATGTCATGCATGTTACACAAACCACTGGCCTGAGTAAATTCTACCACTATGGAATTGTGACTGCACATAGGTGTAATAATTTAGGAGGCAGATATACTGTGAAATTACATACATACAACATGGCATAGCATTTGAAAGCACAACTGAACATCTATGAAACATCAGTCAATAAAACATTTTTAAACAATGGCACTTAAAAATTTGAACTAAAATTTTATCGCAACCACATAGCTTATGAATGCATGAAAATGAACATTTTTTAATGAACTCATGAGAACATATAGAGTGTGGGCTGCTTTTGCTGCTTGAATTTGTTTTTCAATAATGAGGTCCAAGTTTAGCTAATACACTAGAAGTTAATTTTTTTAAAATGTATACTTTTGTTTCTCTATTTAACAACATTCACTTATAATAGTGAGAGATGTTTTCCCTCAGGTAGATTGTATGTTTTGCAGCTGGATGTTGTGCTTATGATCAATAATCAAGTCTTTGCATTCGACCAAACTGATTTGCAGATTTGCAGCGTCTAGGCGGCAAAGAATTCCACGTGATCTTAAAGCCTTCCTGGAGCGGCTACATTCACAATTCAAACAATGCTTTGTAAAAAAGAATAATTCATTTGTTATTTGTATGGTCTAGGTGGTCATAAGGCATATGCCTGCAAGTACAGGATGAACTGCGTTCAGTGTAGCTTTCATACGGAACGCTTCTCTGATGCCTTTAATACGGGACGATTCCATATTAGTCTATACGGAACGGTTGGCAACCCTACGCAAAAGAGAATTGTCTCGGAGGCCCCCTAAGTGTTTGGGGCCCTGGGCTACAGCTCATGTTGCCCATTAGGATAACGCGGCCCTGAGTATACCAAGTGCCTTAAGCCCGAAACACACTGCTGGCACATGGCTGTCCCAGACGAAAGACTGGCATCATGAAGCAATCGTGGCAATTTCTGATTGGCCACGATTGCTTCACGATGCTAATCTTTCGAAATCCTGAAGACTCATAGGCTAACGCCAGTTCAATAAACTGGTCAACTGACGCTCATCTATGTAAATTGCATGCAAATACTGACAGGCTTGGCGGGCAGTATAAATGCGGTGAGAGCAGCAATTGGGTCAGAATCTTCTCCTTCACTTCACTGACCTGTTAATAGGTATTTCCTGAGAAGGATTTAATGCTGTCATTGTCAAAGACACACCAGTAGATACTTAAACTTCATCGCATCCGATGGCACCTTTTGTTGACTCGTCACCTGTGGCTGCGCTCTGAGTCTATCTGCATACTCTGTGCTGACTTGCCGTCACGTGTTTGGTGGAGCTCGTGGACTTATGGGGACGAGGCCCACCGCCGCCAGTGAGCCGCAGGTGAGCCCTCCCCTCCCCCAGTTTCCCTGACGAAAGCCTTCGCTCTGAGGAAGACGACTCCATGTCCATCAGAGTCAGACTCCTGATACTTCCATTCGAGCCGCCACCAGTAGGGGTGTGTGATATTGACAAAAAATTATTTCTCTATATTTTCTGGAATTTTATCGATAACGAAAATTAGATGATATTTTGCTGAGTGTGTTATTTTGCTGGTATCTTAAGGACTGGCGTGGACAGCTGACTCCTAAAGTTTTTGATATTCTTTTCCAATAAGTTTAAAGAGATTTTTACATTTTATGGGCACTTTTACCTTTCTAAAGCCATTTTTTCTAAAAGTGTCCATTATCATTTGAGTCAAATTCTCACATTTAATCAGTGAATTAGAATAATAAGACATTTGGGCTTTTACCAAGCAATTGAAATTAGTATCAACAAAATTCATCTTTGCAATGCAGAAGAAACACAGAAGCTGCATTTGGAGTGGCATTAAAATGCATTTACTCACTGTTTAATGCAAGTCATGAATGAAGTTACAAATGCATAAATAATGTTTTGATATTAAACATAAAACATTGAATACTGATATTTGAAATTTAATTTCAACTTTATTTAAATTTTAACTTTATTTAAATAATAAAGATACTTTGAATGTGAAATTAAAACCACCAGTAGATGGCAGCAAGTCACTGTTATTAAGTGAGTCATTGCGATTGAACCGAATCATTTAAATGGTTGATTCATTCAGGAACGAAACACCGTCATGTTGCTCAGAGATGCAAAACAGCACTGTGACTGTGTTTGGAATTATTTTTGTTGGAGAAATAGAGCAAAAAAAAAAAACAGGAAATATGGTGCCTACAACGTAAGTCTCTTAATATTAACTTGTTTATTGAACTGTTGTAAAAAATCAATATCACATTTGTAATCATGGTAATTTTTGGAGAAAAACAGCACTCTTCATGTGAAATTGATTAACTATATGAAGTGATATATACATTTTCTGCTCCTGGCCCTATCTCTTTAATTTGTGATCATTCTAAATGTATTTTAATAGACTGAATCATGCAGTGACAGACCGCACTCTAATATACGCGCACGCGCTCTAGTCTAGACTTCATCACGTAATGTATGTGCACTCTGTAGGTGTGTTTTGAATGGTTTTTGCAAAATGCTCGATAATGTCAAATCGCACATCATTAAAACAACAATTACGATACTATCGCAGACGATCTATATCGCACACCCCTAGCCACTGGGCTGCTTTGAGAAGGACAGTTCCGTTCTTCTGATGTCCAAATTGAGGCCATGTTTCCCCATGTGGACGGGCCTGAATCCCACGGTTACGTCTGTATGCCCCCATCTAGGAAACCATCTATACACATCTGTGCCCTTACTCAGACATGCTTGGCGCGAACCTCAGCCTGCCTTCTAGCCTTGTAGACTTCCAGTAAATCACTCCTTAACACAGCACCACTGGCCGATGTTGTCAGAGTTTTGCCAAGGAATTTCAGATGGATTCTGACTCTTGCCCTCCTGTGTGGATGCTGTTGCCTGAACCTCGAAGGTAAAGGTTTTGGAGTTGTAACACTGACACTCCATGGTCCGTCTTGTTGAGCAAAAACAGCTCACATCGCGGTAAATGATTTGTCCTGGGGTAAGTGTTGGTGAATGCGCATGGTTGATGGCACCACTGGGAGATTATTGAGCATGCTCTTAATGGCCTCATCTATGTTCTCTTCATTGATGTAGAACAACTTTACTGACATCTAAGCATCCAGCAGTGGACTGAATAAGAGCTCAGCATTAGGGATGTCTTTTCCGTGGCTGACCAGCCTGTCTGTGGTCCTTTTTAAAGGGGTCATCGGATGCAAAATTCACTTTACAAGTTGTTTGAATATAAATGTTTGTTGGAAGTGTGTGTACACATCCATCCTATAATGCTAAAAATCTACCCAGTGGGTTTTTTTTTTTTTTTTTAAGTAAAGGATAATCAATGGCTAGCCGTGCATTAAAGGATTTTAATGCACGACGTGGAGGCAAAGAACCGCCCGACGCGAAGCTTTAATGCACGGCTAGCCGTTGATTATCCTGCTTATTCCATGGTCATTTGCCAAGCAATAGACAAGTTAAAACTTGTCTTGCTCTTTGCAGCACAATATTTGACCGAATGGGTAAAAATGACAGTTATTTTCATCAGTTACGACTTGTTAGTGCTAGCATTCTGCCAGCTTCAAATCAGACACAGAGATGAAATAGTGCGGTAAGACCACATTTATTTCAATGAATTATAGCATGTATTTTAATTCATTATCGAGAGAGAGAGAGCGAGAGAGAGAGAGAGGACAGTTGTGTGTACCTGCTTGCTGCATCTGCGCGTCTCTCTCTACAAAAAAAATTACTTCAAAAACAGCGATTTTATCACCTCGTTGCTGGGGAATATAATGTAGCGATCTAGTATTTATCTATTATTTTATTAATAAAAATCTCGGGGAAGCTTTGGAAGTTTATGTGTGTGTGCAGCACAATCTGCAATCTCTCTCCCTCTGTGTGTGTGTGTGAGTGATGTGTGTTGGTTAGTGTGCATCAATTAAAGCTGCGCATTAATATAGAACGGTGATTAAACTGACTTGCAACTACCTGTGCATTAAACGGTTATACTGCATACCTGCCAGCCAATCAGAATCCAGTATTCAGACAGACCATGGAATAAATCCCGATAAATCATAACCCCTTTCTCAAATCAGGCTGTTCTGAGATTCCTGTCAGAATGACATAGTTCTGCACAGGCCCCTCCCACGATAGTTGATTGACAAGACCGTCTTACCTTAGACCCATTCTGAGTGAGGTGAGAGCTGTCCGCGACTCCAGTGCGGACAGGGAAAGACAAGAACATCTCCGATTAAGCGATTGAGGTGTTTTGTTGTTGGATGTAATAATGAACATAGCAGTCGTCATTTACTCCCGACATCTGAGCCGCTGAAGACGCAGAGGATTAACATTACTTTCGTTTTTAAAGGAATGCGTCGATCCCGATCTGCCTAAATGCGTCTGTTTGCGCAAATCATTCGTGATCCAACTTCATCTACAGAAGAAGTTATAAGGGTTATTTTTTTTTTTTTTATGAATCTTTGAAAATCGCCTTTCCTAATAATGTGCTAGTTAGCCAGTTTCACGGCTGAAGTTTACAGTCTGCTCGTCACTCCACGAAAGAGAGGGGTGGGGTTAGCAGAGCTCATTAGCATTTAAAGCAACATGGACTAAAAAACAGCGTGCTGAAAACAGAGCTGATTTTGACAGGGTAAAAAAGGTGTTTTTTACACTACCATTGAGAAATTTTAACCAAAGTATGTTATAGACTTTTCGTTAAGACCCTAAAAAATCATATCAACTTGTGGAAAATGGGCATCCGATGACCCCTTTAAAAAACCTCCAACGCCATCTGGAGCACCCTTGCTGATGCTTGCCTACAGAAAGTTCCAGGTGTCTGACTGAAAGCCACACTGCTGCAGCTTAGTACAGAATAGACAGAAATTGTCTTTCTGCCTGTACTGTGTGCTTGGCCCATCACTACAAAATGCATCACAGTAACATTTGGATAGGAAGACTTAACCAGGTCAAATACTGGGGAAAGAGGGGTCCATATGGCAGGAGGGGCCTTTCTCATTTGATGGGCTGATTGTGCCGAAGCACACGTTCATCCACTCCACCAATATGTACAACTCCAGTGTGGAGTGTTGCCTGCTGCTGGTTGGATGCAAAATGTACAGCTTGCATTCACAATCTGTCATGTTCTTCAGTTCTCGGAAGTAGGTGAATTGCTGTTTTATGTTAAAGAGAAGTCTTTTGAAGTTTGTAAGCTGGTGTTGGAAGAGTTCGAGGAGGTTCTGCAAAGTCGTCTCTGTCCTCTTTTTCACTGTGATCTTAACAGGCACTTTCTCTTTTTTACCTTCCTTGTTCTTCTCTCTGACAACAGTCTCAGTTGTCCACTGTGTGAAGAAAACGCTTGCATGTCCCCCTCACTTGCAACTGGGAAGTCTTTATTTTTGCAGGCAGGGCATTGATTGTACATACAATCATTTGAGTTTGAGTCACAGCATACTGACTCTGCCATTTCCTTCAAGTCAATACCCCCAATGAATCGGAGAGAAGGCAGCTTCTCTACAAGAAAACCAAGATCCTCATGTACCTTGTAAAGGCATGATTCCCTGTCTGCAATGGATGGCTGGACTATCCAGAATGGGCGCATATGGCAGAACAAAGAATTTGAGATTTTTCAGTCAGGACTCTCAAGGAGGAATCTCCAATGCAGGTTTTTCATGGTTTTATCTTCCCTCTTGTTATTGTTTGTGATTTTCCAGCTGTGAGGAAATTTTTTCATCCCTTGTCATGAAAGATAGCACTTTATTGTGTAGTCTGTGACACAAGGATCTATACTTTAACTTGTTGGAGAGGATGGATCTCTCACTGTTGGTCTCACTGTTGGTCAGCTGTTTCCTCGAATTTGCTAGGGCCTCCTCAAGATCTTTCCTGTCACCAGAGCTGCAATGATCTTCTTAGCATTTTTTGTGTTTGGAAGAGGGATATGTTTTGCTGATGTTGTGTATTAGTGCGTGATGGAAAACTAAAGTTTTGCGGACTTCTCTAGACCCGAGTATCCTTCCTAACAGGCGCTGAGTTTTTGATCTGGGTGACTCTGTATCTTGCTGTAGTCTTTCACATCTTTACCTGAATTTTTCAGTTTTTCTTTTCTGTTGCTTTAGTGCTTCCTCCGGAGCCTGAATCTCCCTGTACAACTTAGACTCCCTTCTCCTGACTTTTTTCCTTCCAGCTGTTCTCTGTCTGAAATAATACACAAATCATTTTTTATTGATCATGTGATGTCTTCATGATCATCATGATCATGTGTTCTATGCCTACCAAAGAATGCTAAGCTGATATTCTGGTCTTTTCATTGTAATTTCATAATAAAATCTGTTGTTGAACCTATTATCTGCTCAATAAACCTGTCCCTCGACATTTGAGACTGAGGACCAACTTCAGGACTCTGAGGTGGAGTAACCTGGTTCTCTATCCCTTTCTTTCTCTGTCTACTCTGGCGCTGGGCTCTTCTCCAGTATGCACATTTTCTTCTCTCCTCCCTCTCACTTAAATCTTTCATTGTCTTCACCTTTTCTAGCTTTCTGTCATCATACCACTTCTCTCTGTGTTTCTGTAAATATGCAGCCCTTCTCTCAGGATCAGCATCACACCGAGCCCTATGCTGGCGCTGTTTCCCAGCAGCAGATAAACCAATCTCCCTAAAACACAAATCACTGTTTAATATTATGGTAGGCTTTTTTCAAGTTCAGTTGATGGGTAACACAGTTGATGGGTAACAGAGTTGACATTTCGGCCATTTTAGGACCTTGTGCAAACTGCTGACCTTGGACTAGTTAGTACATGACCTTGATTAACTTATGTTTTTATATTCTTTCTCTACATATTTATAAATATAACATGTGATGCAAGTTCACCAGAACATGTTGATAACACAGTTGACGATCAATTAATCTACTCTATGTGCAGACAATAATATAGATAAACTATTGAAGAGGAAAAGTTATAACTTACCACACTGTCTTCAAATTTCCCTCCAAAAAAAGGAAATTACATCACGTGATGTTGGGCATGTGACTTTGGAACAAACCATTGCTGATTTATAGGGGGTTTTATAGGGAGTAACATAGCTGACACTGATTTCTCGGACATACGCAAAATGGATGATTTAATGTAGATGCATGAGCAAAATATTTTTTAAAACACCTTTCTCATAATTTAATGATTATTTTGGACAAATATTTATAAGAAATATATCCACAAACATATATTTTAGAGCTAAACTGAAGAGCAAAACCTCACATTTACCAAATCAGACAGCACAAAAACGGCAAATTCCAGTATAGAATATGCCATTTTTGCAAGATAAACATGGGTATCTGTTGGAATTTTGTATTAAATGAATTAGAAATGTCCCCTGATATGAAAGTGATCATTGCTTTAAGTGAAAATTTAATGAAAAATTAGTAAAATTGATAATAGAGTCCATGGACATGGCATGTACCCCTAATTATAGAATGACTAAATTGTGACGTTGGCCCTAAAACGGCCTATAAGGGAGCGCTCTTTGCGCACATTCTTTGCTATGTTCCATTCAGAGTTTCGGGAGTGACATCCGCATATTCTCTCGAAATCTCAATGACTGACATAGTGATAATCATAACTATGGACTGGACAAAATATGACATGTCAAAACAGATGTGGATGAAGGCAAATTTCAGAAGCACCGACAGTGATTGGAACTGAGCATCCTTCCGGAGCTCTGTGGCGCAGTTGTCTTTCTTTCTTTCTTTATACATGAGATGAAAGCTGTGAGTGTGAAAATACGTGCATCTATCTGTCTGTCAGTCAGTCAGTCAGACAATATCTAGACTACCATAGTTCTTCATGGCACAACTCTTGTTTGCAGATTGCATGTGTGATGTTTCATCACCAACTTAATCTTTGCATGTAAATGAAAGAAATCGTTTCTCATTTCTCATGATAAAAAAATAAAGTACATATTTAAGTCGATAAACAAACAAGTAAATAAACAAGTATATTAAAGATTAAATAAGTATCAAGTTATGGTGTAGGCAAGATATACTCGTGCAATATTTGTCATTGGATGTCATGTATTTATTTATTTTTAAAATCTGTTTTTGATGCTGTTTTAAATGACTAATATTTATTTTCTTCTTACGCAGCTTTGAGACAGTGGTTCTTGTTGAAGCACCATGGACTGCAGCTTTTCAACGCAGCTCACCAACCACTACGCCTTTGTGCTTCATGGCATTCCAAATTTCTATCGTATTTGTTTGATCGCTGTGCTGTGGGGAACTATGTATACTCTGATGTGCAGAGCAACTTCAAGTGTAACACCCAGCAACCTAGTTGCCAGACCGTCTACAATAATTCATATGCACCACTGTCTCAAATCTACTTCTGGGTTCTTCAGATCATCATAACCGCAGTCCTTTCTGTTGCGTTCCTGGGCTATGCTTTGCTTCGCAAGAACAATGATGAGCCCCGGATCAACGACAGGCGGTGCGGGATAATCTGAGATGGACTCATGTAGGCCTAAGTACTGCAGCTCCTGTCACGGTTCATGTTGGAGGTGATCTTTCTTGTTGGACAGTATGAGCTGTATGGTGCTGAGGTTGCCCCAAGCATGTGTGCAGTCACAGCTCTTGCCCGCACCAGGTTGATTGCTCTGTGTCAAGTCCCACAAAGAAGACAGGTCTCCTGCGGATCATGTTTGGTGTTACCTGTCTTTTCCTCTGTCTCATGATGCTAGAGATTCTTCATTTGGGCATTAGTGCACTCCCAGGTTTGGTCCTCCGCCGCAGTCAACCGGAGCAGCCCAAGCTCTGCCTGACCAGCACCCTGCCATGGGAATGAAGCAGTATGACTTTGACTCAGATCAGAAGTCCTTCCTGTGAGATATTGAGATATTGAGACTGCAGCATCTGATCGATGAGACCAAGGCCAGGCCAGTTCTTCATGTAGCAACAGCCCAGACGATGACGTCTCCTCTGTCAGGCAGAACAGAGCAGGTAAGACAGAAAAGTGTCTCATTTTAGCAATGACTTACTATTTTTTTGTTCAGGTAAGTTGTATATTTCTAGCTCTTGAAAAAGAGACCACTACAAAACTGACAGTTCTTCTGAATTTACTCTTTATAGATATGCGATCATTTGTGTTTCATTTTATAACTACTGACACAATTTCTCACAATAAGGCATTAATATGTGCTTAATTACTACTAATAAATGGCTAATATTCTAGTAATATGCATGCTAATAAGCAACTAGTTAAGAGACCCTAAAATAAAGTGTTACCCAATATTGACATTTAGAGCATTTATTTACGGTAAATTACAAATGGTTGAAATAACAAGTAAGATGCAGCATTTTCAGACCTTGAATAATGCGAAGAAAATATGTTTAAATTTGGCTTGTCAAAACAACTCATTTTTTGGGGGGCGATTGTCCCAGAAATAACTGTGATAAGCAATGCTACTGTCATTTCAGGACTATTTTGTGTCACTGATATAATGGCAATATAAAAGCATAATAATTTAAGTAAACCTTGTCAAAGAGCAAACAATTGTAATACTTCAGAATAATCAGGAACTGGAATGTCAAGTAAAAGAGAAGAAATATAAATAAATCTAGGAATGGACATAAGTACCTCAGTGACACCAGTGACATCACGATGTGTCTTATGTATGTAATATGATATATATTCAGGATACTGTAGTTTAAAGAAACTTTTATAAAATCCAAATAAGCTTAACAGATCTTTATTAGAAAGTGTTTAAAGGTGCAGTGTGTAATATTTAGGAGGGTCTATTGACAGAAATGCAATATACAAAATATGCACTATACAAATTAATGCATTATACAAACTAATACAAAACTATGTTTTCAGAGGTGTGTAAAGACCTTACATAATGAGCCGTTATATTTTTATAACCTTAGAATGAGCAATTTCTATCTACATACACCGCGGGCCCCCTTACATGGAAGTCACAATTTAGCACCGCCATGTTTCTATAGTAACCCTAAACGGACAAACTGCTCTATAGAGCGCGTTTCGTCAGTGAGAACAACATGAATCGAATCGAATCGAATCATGAGTTGAGTGAAACGTTACATCCCTAGTGGCCAGAGCAATAAACTGCAATGTCTGTAATGAAGAGGCCTAAGATAGCACTACAGGGAGACAGGCGGATCGTCCTTATTATGCCAGACCACATGAGAACATATGCGCCTCCAGATGTGTTTGAGAACTTGAGCAAGTGACTTGGTGGAAGAGTAACATCTTACAGCAAAAACTGGCTACTCTTCCTCCGTCCATTAAGATAAAGCCTATTAAAGTGTTAAAATTATCATTTTCAATTAAACTGTAATGGCAATACTCGTTTCATCCACATAAACTGAGAAAAATCAATTTAATAGAGTCACCAGTAGCAGTATTGGCATTGGTGATACTGGCCTTCATAGCATTTAATAAAGAAATGCCATTGAACAGATATTTATAATATACTGTCGTCTTGTTTCTACCTTGTTTTGGAGATTCAATCTGAAATTATTACACTATAAAAAATATAAAAAAAATAATTTTAGCTGTAGATTTATTTATTTAGCTTGAGAATGAAGTTTGGAATAAATTATATTCTCTATAAATAAAAACCTTCTCATGCTTTTTTTTTTTTTGTGTGTGTGTGTTTTGTCTCTTTTCCCCCGCTCTCATAGGGATCTAGGTCTGAACTGGACTGATCATCTGCTTCCAACACAACAAATCACCTGCTTGTGGTTGGCATCTCTCATCCTGAAGATCGGAGTCTGTATATGTGTTTTTTCAGTTCTCCATTTGTTTTTCCAATGAACCATTACTAGACCATTGTTCCATTGTAAACCATTGTTCTAATGGTTGCATCTAAATAAAGCCTTAAGCGGCATTTTACATATTATCTTTGCAAATTCAAAATAAGATGGACTAGCCATTGTAAATCTACATAAGATTTATTTATTTTTACTTTTTTTGTGTAATCAGGATAGTCCTTTATTTCTAAGTTGGACCACAATCACTGTGCTGTCACCTGAGGTTATCTGTTCATTTAAAATCTGATGTTAATCTTTTAAGAGCATTTAATTTGTCAACAGTTATTGTATTGAAGCCTTCACAGTTAAATAAGTTTTGAAAATATGTGGAAATATGTCTCCCTTCTTCTGTAAACTTCCACTTTTTTCCTGTATTCCAAGCACAGTGCAAAGTGATATTTGCAGGTTATTGTTATGTTGGTTGTGCATGTTAATAAAGAAGCGTTTTGTAAAACAGAATGAACTTTACTGAATTCTGTACATATCTGTACCTCATGCATATTATAAGATCAGACAGGGATCGATAACAGGTAAGTCAAAACACTACAGGTTTATCTGCAGGTTTATTGGGAAGACAGTGAAGCAAACAGGTGAGTGAGCAGAAGATGGTTAAACTGGTTTGACTGAACTCAGGAAATAACTCAGTTCTTTCTGTTGCAGGAACACCACAGGTGTTTATTGGAGACGGACGAGACTGAAAACTGACTGAGATGCAGACTAATGGACAGAAGGTCAGTATTCACAGGAGAGACCCTGTTGAAAAAATTAGGTATGTTTTGAATGGCAGCTGGTTTGAGCTGGTGGAAGTTAGTCTGCAGTGCACTCCTGTACTTACCTGTATAATCCTTCACTGTGGTTGGTTTCATTTCACATTTTCATCTTCATCAGACTCGGGCAAGTTTATTTTGTGAAGCTTTGTTCTCAATCATCTCCCATACAGTAGTTCAGATGGAGTCATTTCCACAACTGTCTCTGGAGCATAGCTGTCTGTAAGCAATTGTTTAACACTGTGCTGAATGTTTCCACTTCAGCATTAGAGTGAAGATGGTACAAATCGGACTTGATGTGTTGTATTCCCCTTTTCTTTATGAACTCACGTGACACAAACTGACTCCCAGTGTCCGACACAATTTCGCATGGATTCCCTTCTTGGCTGAACACAGGATGGCTGCGGGTCCTTAAAAAGTCTTAAAACGCACCCATCAAATTCAAAAGTGAAAGTCGTGACATATTGTCAAGTATGGTGACCCATACTCGAAATTGGTGCTCTGCATTTAACCCATCCAAGTGCACACACACAGCAGTGAATAGTGAACAAACACACACACACACCGTGAACACACACCCGGAGCAGTGGGCAGCCATTGCTCCAGCGCCCGGGGAGCAATTGGGGGTTCGGTGCCTTGCTCAAGGGCACCTCAGTCATGGTATCGAAGGCAGAGAGAGTGTTCATTCACAATCCCCACCTTCAATTCCTGCCACCCTGTAATCCTTGCAACCTTCAGGTTACAAGCCCGTGGGTGATTTAAATTTGATTTAAATTTAGATTTTCTCATTACCGCAAAAAATTCTCCAGTCTGATGGACCAAGTGACTGTTAACAATCTTTGGAGAGACAGATTAAAAGTATGTATTTCCCCCCCAACATTTCTTATTTTTTTATATTCAAAATTGCATTTAAAACATTATTCTCATAACATTATTTGTTGCAGTTGTAATTGTGCAATGTAAATTAATTATTTTGATAACAGCCTTAGTGTAAATTGAATCTATTGATTCAATTGTAAGAATTTGACATGAAATATGATGCATACATTTAATAAGGTTTCTTATTAAATGTTAATTCTTATTATTACAGTTATATTATTGTTGCTTTTGTTAAAATAGTCACAAGATGTTCACAAGATAAATATTCAGATTTTTCCCCCCAGTAGTCTGTTTTATTCAAAAAATTATGAACATTTTTGCATTTAGATACAGAAGAACTTTGCCTGTTGAATATTAAAAACAAATGAACAAACAAAAAATCTGGATTTCCATGTCTGCCATTCAAATCAACTGTTCCTGCTCATCTCCAGACTGAATCTCTTCTCTCCACTTTCCCTAATTGCAGATTCAATTATTAGATCTGTCAGCACTAATATTTTTATACTTAGATTTTTTTGGGGGGGTCAAACTGTAACACCGTGTGTCCCAACCAGACGTGACGCGATGCAATAAAAAGTGTCTTTTCCATGTAATTTTTGTCCAAACCACCCGCGACACGTGACAATAAGCACACGGAATTCTATTTTAGAAATGTTTTTCAGTTTCTGCGACGCCGCGGCAGGAACAACATACAAAATATGACAGTGATAATCTCAGGTAACGATTATGTGCTTTTATTCAATGTTAAAAGTTTCTAATGTGAGTTTGAATATTATTTTGCGTGAGGTTTATAGCCATAGTGAAAGAACAATAGATATTTTACCTCAGATCTTGAAAATAAATTAAAGCAAACTTACATTAAAACTGTGAACTCACTGCGAACCAACATCCATAACAAAGATGGTATCACTCAGTCACTCACTCACTCAAAACTGTTCAGTCCATTCACATATGAATCATGTGTCCACTTATCTATACTTCACACTTGCCATGTTTTTGCTGTCACATAGTATCTACACTGGATGCGACAATGCATTGCAAATCATTTGAACTTTTTGTCAGTACGTCATAAATAGAAAGAGCCAGCAGTTTACTGTCGGGATTTGTCGCGCAGCACTGCGCCGCATCCAGTGTAGACAGCATCACTAATTATAATAAGTTCTATTGTATTTTGGTGCGTTGCGACGCACCACTCGCATCCAGTGTAGACACGAAGTTAATGTCACTTTCTGATGCTGCGTTTGAATTTTCATGCCACATTATTTGAAATTAGCGCGGGCCGGATGTGGCCCACGGGCCGCCTATTGAGGAAGCCTGGTTTAGTATATACAATGCTTCAAATCACTGAGCAGGAGGGGGATCTGCACCTAGGCCAGATGAAAATGTTCTGTACACTAACACCCATACACACTTTGGTCAACCATGGTTGTTTTTAAATGTGCTATATAAATAAAACTGAACTGAACTGAACACACACACGTTTGTTTCTGTGAATTGTGGGGACTTTCCATAGGCTACCATAGATTACTTTTATGCTGACCAAACAATGTTTTCTATCCCCTAACCCAACCCTAGCCCTAAACCTACCCCTTACTGAAAACCTTTTTGCATTGTTACACTTTCAGATAAAAATCATTTACTGTTTTTAATATTTTTTTTCCCTCATGGGGACCGCAGGCCAGTCCCCACAATGTCAAAAAATTTGTCAAAAAAAGGTTTTACTATCCTTGTGGGGACATTTGATCCCCTCAATGTAGCATAAACAAGTACACACACACACACACACACAGTCATTAGTCAGCTAAAATATGAAAATACCAATGGCCTTTAACTCAGTGAAATGTATTACAGAATACAATGGCACCACAGCGTCAGGAAAAGAGATGGCAACAGAAATAGTGAGGAAGAGAGAGAGGGAAATGAGAGAAATACGAAGAAGCTAAACCAATGGAATGAGAGTAGAATGAAGGGAGCTATTGCTGAGTACAAGGAGCTAGTGGAGGCAGGTAGTGTCCCTCAGCTTCGTTTTTTTGGCCAGGGCCTGGAATATTCCGAAGCGCACCCTTCAGCGAAGAGTCAAAGGCACAGGAGACCACAAACACACAATTGGGAGGAAGCCCTTTATCTCCCAAGAAGATGAAAATGTCCTCACAGAGCTTGTGAAGAAACTTGGGAAAAAGGGGTTTCCCCTAAGGATGGAAGATATCCAGAACCTGGATATAACGATATAACGATATCCAGAACGTGTTCCAATTCGCTCAAATAAAAAAAAGGGATAAAGGGCTTCTCTGCAACCAAGAAAATAGCGGGCTATACCTGGTTTCAGGGGTTCCTGAAGCGGGACCCTAACTTGAGTATCAAAAAGCCTGAGGGTCTTTCTGCTTCCAGAGCAGCTGGCTTCAACCGCCCGGTAGTTATAAATGGGTTCAGCGATAATGAAATATCATTAAGTCCCTGGGTTTAGAAAATGCAAAAGACCATATTTGGAACTGCGATGAGACAGGCTTGCTGGACCACTTCCTTTCTTCCAGGGTGTTTGCCGAGGTTGGGGGACAATGTTTCGAGGTCAGTGGCGGTGAGAAGGGAGAGACCACCACCTGCCTTGCCAGTTCGGGGTAGTGGGATCTACCCGTTGAACCCAGCCCACATTGACGCTGCCCTCTTCGTGCCAAGTGAAAGAATGGACAGAGAGCATCAAGAGAGACCTAGTGCCCCACCAACCCATCACCCTCCGCAGCCTTTTCTACAGGCAGCCATGCGCCGTCCTCACCTCCATCCTGAGGCCCATCCACTGCATGGCCCTGTGCAGGCAGCTGTGCACCCTCAAGTCAAGTCACCTTTATTTATATAGCACTTTTAACAATACAGATTGTGTCAAAGGACTTAACAGTATCAAATTGGAGGATAGAGTGTCAGTAATGTATAATAATAAGATTAAACACTCAATTTTCAGTTAAAGGCATTTCATTATTGAATTCAGAGATGTCATTGTCTAGCTCAGTTTAGTTAAATAGTATCTATGAAATCAAATTGATCATAATCGTTAGAAATTAAGTGTCCCCAACTGAGAAAGCCAGAGGCGACAGCGGCAAGGAACCAAAACTCCCTCTGTGACAGAATAGAGTAAAAAACCTTGGGAGAAACCAGGCTCAGTCGGGGGGCCAGTTCTCCTCTGGCCAGGATATTATTGTTTATTTATTTTTTTTACTTACTGTTTTAATTAAAATGTATACATGTATTATATTTCTATTTTTATATTGTTGCAATTTCTAACAATAACAGTATTATGTAGTTAGGTATTTTATTATATTTTTAGTTATTTTGTTTTATTTTAGTTTTATTGTATTTTTAGTCGAGGTCTTCACTGGGGATATGTCCCTGGGGCTCATCCAGGTGTCCGGCCTCCACCGACGATCAGGGTCGCAGACATCATCTCCCGGCGCCGATCCACCATCCGATCTGGACACGGACTGAGTAACAGAATAAGAAAGAAACAGACAAATATTAATGTAGATGCCATTCTTCTTACTATGTAATGAGTACATCGTGTGTTATGGGGAGTGTTCCCGGTTCCGGTTGATCTAATTAATGCAGCCTAACAATCCTTTAACGGATTTGAATAATAGAAGTGTATTAGTGTGTTATGTGTAAACCAGGTTAAAGAGATGTGTCTTTAATCTAGATTTAAACTGACAGAGTGTGTCTGCCTCCCGAACAGTGTTAGGTAGATTGTTCCAGAGTTTGGGCGCTAAATAGGAAAAGGATCTGCCGCCCGCAGTCGATTTTGATATTCTAGGTATTATGAAACGGCCAGAGTTTGTTTACTTAGAGATTACTTACAAAGCAGTCTTTTGTGGTAGAAGTGATGGTTCTACCATACTTGTAACAAGGAGTAGAATTTACAGTTTTAGCTATATGGAGTTTACACAAAACTAGGTAATGATCTGAGATATCATCGCTTTGCTGCAGAATTTCAACACCACTAACATCAATTCCATGTGACAGTATTAAATCTAAAGTATGATTTAGACAATGAGTAGGTCCTGAAACATGTTGTCTAACCCCAATAGAGTTCAGAATGTCTATGAATGCTGATCCTAATGCATCTTTGTCATTATCGACATGGATATTAAATTCACCAACAATTAAGACTTTATCTGCAGCCAGTACTAACTCAGATAGAAAATCAGAAAATTCTTTAATAAAGTCTGTGTGGTGCCCTGGTGGCCTGTACACAGTAGCCAATACAAACATCACAGGGGATTTATCACTAACACGGGTTTCTCTAGAAAATGTTATACGCAGCACCATAACTTCAAACGAGTTATACTTAACGCCTGCCCTCTGAGAAATACTGAGAATATTGCTATAAATTGTAGAAACACCTCCCCCTTTACCTTTTGGACATGGCTCATTTTTATAGCAGTAATCTTGGGGGGTAGACTCAATTAAAGTAATGTATTCATCTGGTTTTAGCCATGTTTCTGTCAAACAGAGTAAATCTAGGTTATGATCATTGATCTAATCATTTACAAATAGTGCTTTTGTAGAAAGGGACCTGATATTCAGTAAGCCAAGTTTTATCAATTGTTTCTCTGTATTGTAAACATTTTTTATTTGTTGAACATCAATTAAATTGTTACTATTACTTTGGTTTGGACGTTTTCTGTATTTTCTAGTACGGGGAACAGACACAGTCTCTATAGTGTGATATCTAGGTGAAGGAGTCTCTATGTGCTGAGAATTAACTGACTTCTGTGAATTAACTGACTTCTGTGACGTGAGGCGGCTAGCAGACGGTCGGATTAGCCAGTCTGTCTGCTTCCTGACCTGGGCCCTATTTAGTCAAGTATGAACTCTAAGACTATGTGCCATATTTCTAGAGAGAAGAGCGGCACCACCCCAGGAGGGATGAACACCATCTCTTTTCAACAGGTCAGGTCTGCCCCAAAAATTCTTCCAATTGTCTATAAAGCCTATGTTATTCTGCGGGCACCACTTAGACATCCAGCCATTGAGTGACGACAGTCTGCTATGAATCTCATCACCACGGTAAGCAGGGAGGGGGCCAGAGCATATTACAGTGTCTGACATCGTACTTGCAAGTTCACACACCTCTTTAACATTATTTTTAGTGATCTCCGACTGGCGAAGTCGAACATCATTAGCGCCGATGTGGATAACAATCTTACTGAATTTACGTTTAGCATTAGCCAGCACTTTTAAATTTGCCAAGATGTCAGGCGCTCTGGCTCCCGGTAAACACTGGACTATGGTGGCTGGTGTCTAACTTGTAACTTAGCTGTTTTTTTGTTTTATTTTTGCATTAACTGCTTTGTATTGTAACCAATAAAATAAGAGATTTTACTGTTACCGTTGCCTCCCATGAGACTTTTAACTACAAACTGAGCCTCAAACAAGAACAACCACAAGGGAGTCTTCTACATCATTCCTGAAGGACTTTAACCTGCGGGCGGGTGAGTCCTATATGGTTTAGGCTAGATTCGACTATCCTTACCCTACCTGAATAAACATAGGGTTAAAGGTGTAAGATAAAAGGACACACCGAGTAACATGCCGCCCAACTTTCAGGGCTTGAGGTTTGAGTTTTAAGTTGAAAGTCTAGATACCACATTGAAGAGCTGCCAGTAAGACCCAAATAAACCGGTGATACTAATCCAGAGGGTATTGGTATATTCCAGTCCAGAGAAAGGACTGATTGGGCCAGGAAACGGGGTCACTACCCGTGAGACCAAGAGGGGTCTAGAGGGGCTATAGAGTTGAAAAACCTGAAGTAGGGGACGCTCTACTATGACAGGTAAAAAAGCCCAGAGAAAATCCAGCAGCATCTCAATACAGG
The DNA here is from genome assembly GCA_039654775.1 of Spinibarbus caldwelli. NCBI lineage: Eukaryota > Metazoa > Chordata > Actinopteri > Cypriniformes > Cyprinidae > Spinibarbus > Spinibarbus caldwelli. The sequence continues at coordinate 35,511,166 of CM077232.1, forward strand.
CATATACCTGGGGAGACCACAAGGTGAAAGCCTGGGAGAAAAGAGCCTTAAGGGCAGAAACCTCAGTCCAGGAAACAGAGCCAGGTCAGATACTTTTATGGTTACCGAGTAGGGATGGACTGCAGAGAGGAGACTTTCAAGAGTCAGAAGTCGGGCCTAGCAGTCATACAGTGGGACCTTGAAATAGGAAGCCACTATTAGCAGGAAGTGACTATACAGTGTAAAACCTCAGAGGCAGAGGGAATTATGAGTATGGTGTGTAAAAAGAACCTGGCCAAAATAAAGCTGTACACTATGAATGGGGAAACCCTGAAGTTTAGGATATACAGAGAGGCAATGACAGACCTTCAAAATGCACACAAGTTCCTGCTTACTTTACCACCCGTAGATGATGACAGAGATAGTGTAGTCACAGTAGCAGATCTACACCCACCTCGGTCTGCAGTTATGGAAATACAGTTACAGTGGATAATGATCCAAATGTATGAAGGCTGGATAGAGAATACCTCAGGAGGTATCCACCGATGATTAGAGGATCAGGAATAGCTGGAACAGTTTTTGGATGTTTAGGGGAAGAAACTCTTAAGGAAATAGAGAATATGAGGTTCAGATTAGGTCCTCAACAAGTAGGAACAGTAAGAGTGACTAGAGGTTCTCCGAAATAGGAGAGTATAGCACATACTATAATGACTGACTGTAATACACAGCCATGTAGTAAAGAACAATCTGAAGAAGAGAGCAGATTGATAATACATATAAATAGGGAAGCTGTGAGTAGAGGAAACAGGGAAATACATATGATTCCAGTGAGTCCAGTTATAGAGGGTCTTATATCTGGAATAATAGAAATGTCTCAAGAAAACCAAGTAACTATAAACCTCACTGTTAAAGAGAGAGAACAAGAGGAAATAGTATAATTAAGAGACAAGAAGAAAGATATGAGGAAACGCTAGGACTATCAGAATGTATAAACACCTCACAACCTACTGCACCATTTAGTGAGGATTTTGAACGTAAAGTGACAGAATACCACTCTCAGGGGTCAGGAGAATGGCTGTCAGATTCAGATGAGCAAGAAAAAATGGACAGTGACAGTAGTGAGTCATCAGAAGATGATCTTAGAGAAGTAAGATTGCGAAATAAGACAGCAGGCAAGTTAGAGCTAAAAAGAGTGTTACATCAAATAAATAACGATTGGCCTGAAGTTAGTATTAAAGGGATAAATTACAAAAATCCTAGCAGCAGAGAAAAATGCAGACAATTAGAGAAAAGTGGGATCAAAAAGAAATCGGAGAACGCAGTTTAACCTATAATCAAATGAGGAAAGCAGGCTATATTCCAGGAAGGATATTCTTATATGAGGAAGGCAGTTAGGGAGATGGATAAAATGCTAACTGCCCTTAAAAAAAAAGAAAAATAAAAAGAAAGAGCTACAGATGGCCTGTAAAGGGGTAATAGGTAAATAAGGGAAACAAAGTCAATTTAGCTCAAAGGGAATCATTTATGATTTTATAGGGAATTTGAACAGAATCACTGCTTCACGGCGGATCACTGAGTCGGCAGCGATTCAGTGGGCGATCCGTATAACATCAACTGCACTGGATATTAAAATCCAAAATATAGTGAAAACACTATTAAATAGCACAGTAACAAAATCGGCAGTTTAAGACATTAACTTGTAAGCACAAAACACAAGATAGTTCTCTTTTCAATATAAATAAGACTTTATTTGATAAATCTAAGACATGTAAACTAATCTAATACATGAACACACGCATTCACACAAGTTGCAGAAAGAGAGAAAGTGAGGAAAGAATGAGTTAAGAGAATGAAAATGTGAAATCCCAAGTTTACACCAATATGTGAAATTGCATAGACCTGAACAACCATCAATCACTTATTTAACTCTCGCTTTGAGTTTCTCAATGAGGCTAAAATTTGTATTAAGCTGCACCGACTCAGCAAAAGTCTGGAGGTTACTTGCTTTTGTTGTGTAAAGGGATTTCCTTTCGTTGTAGTGTTTGCAGAAAAGGGTTTTCCCGAGGTTGAGTTCAGTGGTCGTTTGTAGTGATGTCCTGGGCGTTGGCTCTTGATGTGGAGTTGGTCTGGTTGAAGTTTGGGCGGGTGTAGTCGGAGCTGAACTTTGCGGTAAACTTAACGAAACTCTCAACGGAAAAGAAAATAAACTAAAGTAAAAGAAAAAAAAAAGAAAGGATGTAACGAGACTAGGTGGTTTTTCTTCTCATTGTGGTAGCAGCTGGCATGTAGGCCAGAGCACGCTGGAATGCCACTCAAAGAATTTACGGACAAACAGCAGTGGCAAAAAGCATGGCTAAATGTACAAAGCAAGAGCACTGACGAAAAAGCATAATTTGATGGTGTCCTGAGTATTTAAACTCGGCTTTCAGACCGTCCTATCTGAACGTCTTGACCAATTAGAAATGATCTTAGCCTAGGGGTCTTGCTCTGTTTCTTCCCCATCATAAATCCTGTATCAGTCACATGGTCCGAATTTTCCCGCTCTTGTAAAGTATAATTTTGGACATGATTTCTATAACAAGACTATGATCCATCTGACAAAGAATTGATTGGAAGAAACATTTAAAGCATGATTTTTCAAACTCATACATCCCAAACATGCATATGAATCCTTCAGCTATTCAATAATGATTAAAATGACATACATAATATGTGATTAAAACATGATAGTCTAATGTGTGGGTTACAAACATAATATGAGGTTCTACATAGAAATGATTCATAAGTCCTTTTAAGATGATTTTTGGTGCATATGAAAAGAAAGTCTCTGTGTGTTGTAGTTCTGCGTAGAACAAAAAGGTCAAAAGGGGTTTGGAAGGAATTTCAGCCTGGTTCTTTGTCTTGGTTATGGGGGAGAAAAGAAGCTCGTGATTTCTATCGTGGAACACATGTGATGGCCATCTCTTTGACCATCAGTCTTGATTACTTGCCCCAAATTTGACGATCTCCTTCCTGCGTTGGACTTATCAATAAGTGTTCTTTTGTCTTAATGTTGCAAGCTGTTCTGTGAAAGAGGCTTGTTGGTAAGGTTTTCTTAGAGGGCTGGAGCTAGGAATCTGATTTATGGCATCCTGTTGCAGCCTTGGGGCCCCTCTGTGGAATTTGGCTCTTTGGGTTGTTCAACACCAATCCAATCAAATCTTAATTTGTCTGATTCACTCTCTGATATCCTACAGGCCTTAAAAGAGTCAGAATCTGAGTATAGCATGGAGAAAGACTCGGATGAATTTGAAGAATAGGAAGAAGAGTCAAGTCAAGTCACCTTCATTTATATAGCGCTTTTAACAATACAGATTGTATCAAAGCACTTAACAGTATCAAATTGGAGGATAGAGTGTCAATAATGTATAATGATAAGATTAAACACTCAATTTTCTGTTAATGGCATTTCATTATTGAATTCAGAGCTGTCATTGTTTAGCTCAGTCATAGGCGGAAATCCCAGGGGGGTCGGGGGGGACAAGACCCCCCATCTGAGGGTTGTCCCCCCTAAAAATATGATTAAAAAACCACGCTGTGTATTGTAAATAATGTTTTATACTTAAAATAATTGTGTAAGTAATAAAACAACACAAACGCAAATGGGGCAAAAATGCGTTTTAAGTTTAGAAACATTTTGAGTCTCCTCCTCCTTTGCCTCACAGTGCTTTGGTCCAAATGCTTTCCTCTTTTATATCATACAAGTCCGGTGAGAGAGAACAAAGCCTCAATAGTTGTGGAACTCCAGTAAGTAAGGCTGTCAATTGGCTATTTTATTCACTTAAACATTGGATGAAGTGATTTTTTCTCTGTGAGAGCAGCGTTTCTGAGAGCGCGCGTCTGGTTTTGCACAAGAGCAAAGAAAATCCGTGTGCGAGGGAAGAGATTCGCGCTTGCGTATTATATTAAAGTGCTTTCGTGCTACAATAATGCGCTCTCGACGTTTGTCATTAAAATAACGCCTTAGTCTCCCTGCTACACTAATAGTAGTAGCTTTCCTCTGTGTATACATATCCTTACAAGTACAATTTCAGTTGTATTATTTGTGTCCCTTTCAAAAACTGCTCGAGAAATATTATGTATATTGTCCCCCCCTACTGTTAGACGGAATTTACACCCCTGAGCTCAGTTTAGTTTAAATAGTATCTGTGAAATCAAATTGACGATAATCACTAGAAATTAAGTGTCCCCAACTGAGCAATCCAGAGGCGACAGCGGCAAGGCCTTTCTTGGGGTAAATACACTAAGAACATTCATGCTCTCTATCTCTCTATCAGATACACAGTATGAGACATTTTAGAGTGAGTTATCTATCAAAGTTTTAATAGAGATTTTTTTTTTTTTTTTTGCCATGGAACTGCCTCTTCAGGTAAGCCCCACACGTCTTATTTTCTGTTTCTACACTCTCAGAAAAAAAGGTACAATTTTGTACCAGAGAAGGTACAAACCCTTGTCACTGGGGCAGTACCTTTTAAGGGTACATAATTGTACCTTAATATAAAGGAACAAATTCGTACCATTCCAATTTGTACCTTAAAGGATATGATTTGTGCCATGAGGAACCAAAATGTACCTTTTCGTTTTTAAAACTTGTTGGTACAATATTGTACCTTCATCAAAGGTACCACCCCAGTGACAAGCCCATTTGTACCTTAACTGTGGCAAATATGTTCCTTCAAGAACTATTAAAGTTCATTTTCCATTTTCCTACTGAATAACATGCACCTTCAACAACTGAAACCAAAAGATATTTTAATATCAGTAACTGCAAATACATATCAAATACACATAAGTGGTTGAACAGTAAAATATTTCTTTGTGTAAATACATCTGTCCAGATTACAATAAAGACTTAAAAAATTATCAGAGTATCACTTTAAAAAAAAAAAAAAAAAAAAAAAAAAGCTGCAAAACATGAATATCACCAGATGTAAAACCAGAGCAGCATAAAAAAAATCCACATCTAAAAAGGCATTTAGCAACTATAAAGACATACAATATTCATTCCATACTTTCAAAACAAGCAAAGTCTAAAGATGAAACATGCATACCACAAAGATTCACTTCAAGATATTTTTGATGAAATCTGAGAGCTTCCTGTCCTTCCATAAGCAGCAATGCAACTTCCACATTCAAGGCCCAGAACAGTAGGAAAGACCTCATTAAAGTAATCCATGTGACTCCAGTGGTTTAACCTCAATTTTATGAAGCAATGTGAGTGCTACTTTGCACAAAACAAAACAAAAACATAATTTACAATTTTATTTACAAAAACATTGATTTGCAATGCACTTTCACAAGAGCACTACAATGCATTCATGCTGTGTTCACACAAGAGCTGACGTTGTCACATGAATGCACTTTGGATAAATTATTTTGTAAATAGGTGTTAAATAGTGTTGCACAAACAAAGCACTCACATCGCTTCATAAAACTGAGGTTAAACCACAGAAGTGAGTAACATGTATTACTCTGATGTCTTTCTTACAGCTCTGGACCTTGAATGTGTAAGTTGCTTTGCTACCAGTGGAGGGACAGAACGCTTTTGAATTTCATCAAAAAATATCTTCATGAAGACGAACGAAGGTCTTATGAGTGTGAAATAACATGAGGGTGAGTAATTAATGACAATTTTCATTTTTGGGTGAACTTACCCTGGTGAAAAATAAATATACTTAATTGTATTTCAAATATATTTATTTCATGATAAGTATACTAAAAATAGATTGACATGTCTATACTAACTGAAAATACATTAATTCATGCTTTCATCAAGCACAAACTTAGCACACTACAAATTCATTTGTAAAATACTGTAATTTTTACAAATGCATTTGGGGAAGGAAAGTTTAAGGAAGTACACTGGCTATGTTCTTAATTCCATCTACAACATGTTTGAAACTTGTTAAAATAGATTCACTTACACTGGACTTCAGTTCCCCACAATCCATTTCACTCTGATTACGCACACGGCTGCAGCCAATCACACTCTTGTAGCAAATTAGCTCAAAAAGGGAATTGTATATGATTAATTACAATTATTTATATCGGCTGACAGTAATAACTGTCATTATTAAATTGCCATAAGCTGATCTCTTCATCCAGTGAACATTAAGTGTAAATTCATATCAACTCTAAGAAAGGATATTTCCGTGGCCACAGAAAATATCTTCCTATTAATGCATTAGAGCATGTAGCAAGAGTCAAAATCGTAAAGGGACATTAATATGCAAGGCAGAATCAGAAACTCATGTAATTTGTGCACAAGAATTTTATTAACTAAACGCTAACACACATAACTAATCTAAACAAACAACGAATAACATACACTCAAACATACAATCGCTCATACATGTGGAAAGGGCTAATGAGAGTTGATGGATGAAACCATCAGGAAAACCAGAGAATGTAGTTATGGAAAAAGTCATTTAACCACCTGAGCAAAACCATCAGCGCTGTTTATAACGAGGTCTATAACTTATACTAAACCTCTGTTTCGTTTAGTTAAATGTACTATACTTGCACTTCCTTTGTGTCCGGAATGCGGTCTCGTTGAAAAGTCTTGATGGTTTCAAGGTTTTTGGATTCGCGATCACGTTCTTCCGGGTTGAAGAGTGATGAATTCCAAAGATGTTCTGAGGTACAAATGACTTCCAGGTAGAGAGTGGAAAAAGAGTTAAGAAAGGAATCTGCTGAGGTCCGAGGAGCTTTGATTGAATAGAAAGTCTAGGCCATCAGCCTGGCACAATAACTTAAGGGTCCAGAAGTGTTCCAGCTCACATCTTGCTCATCCTCTTAAGGTTTTTAGAAGAAGAGGGCTGGACCTGTGAATGAGACCTTTATCTGGTATAGAGGTCACACCTCTGGGGAGTCAAAGAGCCAATGGGCTCCCTTCTCTTTGGAGGGAAGGTTTTACGACTCTTTGTCTCTGAGCATGGCAATTTGCATGGGGTTGCTATTAAAGAACTATTAAAGATTCTTAGAACACTAATATGTTGCATAGGTATCAACATGTAATATACACTGTCATTTAGATCATCCGAAGACGAATTGATAGAGATCAAACACGATATAAGTAAGGTAATATTAACTAGTGATCTATCATAAACATGCATAAAACAGGATACAGTACAAAAAGACAATATACACGAACAGTAACAAAATACACAATGACCTGAGGATATGTGTGTTCATTCAAAGAAAGGTTTTTCAATGAATTAATTAGAGAAGAGTCCATTTTTATGTGCATTACATGTCTCTTTCCTAAGGGAAAATGAGGTCTGCCCGCATTCCTTTGACCAATAAAACTAGTGTTATCAGATAGGTTGCCATGGCACCGGGGGGCCTGGAGTCATCACAGACATACCGGCACTCAGAATTTGTGTTGGGTGAGGGGTCTGTGCTTAGTTGTTAATCTAATAACTAATTTGATTTGTTAAATCTGATGAACAAATGTGTGTCTGATTGGTCCAAATGCTACACTCTCTACATAAGCCATGGACTTTCTCTCACTGCCGAGTATTGTTTAGTGTATATCACACTTCTAGTGACAGCTACACTACGGAGCCATTCCAAGTATCCAGTCCTAGTTTCTAGTCATTTCGTGTTGCCTTGTTGTCTGTTTCCTGCTCTTCTGGCTGTGTATCTTGGATTAACCCTTTGCCTGCTGTTACAGACTCTGCTCCTCGCCTGGACTATTGCTCGTGTTATTCAGTTTACCCCTCTTGTCAAGCCCTCTGGATATCGTTCGCTGATCGAAGACCCACGCTTGCCCTAGGATTACTCTTTGTCTTGCCTGTGTTATGCCTGTTTGCTGGTGTTTCGACCCTGCCTGTGTTTTGACCTCGTCTCTGAATAAAAGCCTTGCAAATGGATCTGCGCGTCTCACGTCTCGTTCGCCCCGTAACAGTAACAAAGGGCAATTCTTTATAGAATTGCAATATTTTTTTGGACATGTATAAATTAAAATAGTTTTGTATTGTGTTGTGTTGTTTTTGTTTTGTTTTATTGTATTTATTTTACGTACGAAGTAAAGTCTCAAAAAAAAAAAAAATAAAAATATAATTCAGCAAAAAAAAAAAAAAAAAAAGTGAAGTTTGTGTGTTGCTGCTGTTACAAAAAGTTTAATTTAAATTTTTTTTTTTTTTTTAGTTTCTTTCGGCATTCTTTTTATTTAAAAACATGGCACATTTTATGTTTTGCAATGCTAAAACCATTCTAGTTTTAAATAAACACTCTTTGAATTGATAATAATGTGTCTCTGTCTGTCATTGAAGTTATGTATTTACTGAAATGACCTTAAAAATGGATTCAGCATTGGGGAAAATTAGCATATTTTTACTCAGAAATAATACATTTATAGTATATTGCTTGTGTGTTTCAAAGACGGTCATAATTAATTTGTAATGTACTCATGATACAAAGTACACGATTAAGTACACGTTAATATCACTAATCAAGCATGTAATTAGGCATATACTTAAAGTGTACTAAGCATTTTTTAAGTTGTTCCAATTTAGCGTATAAAAGTACACTAAATACACTTAAAGTTATAATTTACTATAATTTAATTACAACTAAAATACACTTAGTACAAAATAGTTGTTCCAAAATAGCACACTTCAAGTTAACTAATCATTAACACATCTGTAGTATACTGACAATTAGTCTGGCTGCAAGTATACTTTTTTTCACTAGGGAAAACCTGAAACAAAAATATGAAGTAAGATCATTTTGTTACTTCTAATACAGAAATCAAATGACATTGTGTTGTTAAAATGACTGCTTTTGTATTATATTTGTGCATCTTTGCAGGATCTGAAATGTCTGCAGTCTGCAGGCTGCTGTGAGCAGTGAGGATGGAGAATCCACAGCAGCATCCTGGAAATGGTCCAGTGTCATGGATGAGACCCTCCATCACTCCACCTACCCTTGTTGCTTCATCTGGACCCAGGGCTCCAGACTGCGACTGCGACCAAAAATATTAATTTGCGAGTGAAGTTTTTGCTGAGGTCTATATATAGATCTATATGCTGACTATATATAGCCTATTTACATGTTATCAGTGGCGTACGGGACACCCCCGCAGCCCCTGCGGTGCATGGGGGCCCCGGCCTTTTGGGGGGGCCCCGTCATAGGACATTCTAAAAGGCAGTGCTTCGAGACACTGCAAAAGATGCGAGACGTGAGCGCAAAGGTAGTGCAATGGAGCGGGTTTAATGTTCTAAAACAACAACCAGGGAAAATAATTTTTTTCTAACATTTCGCTTATTATGTCATAAACATTATAGCCTACTTCTACGACAACCGCACCGTAATTGAAGTGGGTATTTAAAGTGACATGTACGAGCCCCACACGACATGCAGGAAAAAAATAAAAATAAAACGTGCCCATAATATAATTCTTTCCCTACTAAATTGTGTGCACAACTTACTAACTCGTTCCCTCCTTTAAAGTAATTTGCGCACACGATAGTAATATCGTGCGCACAATTTAGTAAAACGAGAAAATGAATTCGTGCTCACAATTTAAATGTTTTCCCTGCATGTAACGTGTGGGGCTCCCTGTGCTTTAAGCAGGGCTTAAAATGAAAATAAATAATTAAAAAATCCGGTTCACTAGAATTGGTATTTTACCGGTTTCTGTTCATGCGTTTCTCTGTATTATTACCGTTCTGAAACCGGTTTGTGTAGAAAAAAAAATGGTTAGCATTATTTTTTAAACTTTGTCTTTGCCAGTATTAATAGGCTAATAATAATAAAGTACAGCGTTTTCTTTCGGCTACTCAGAAAGAAAAAAAACAAAAAAAAAAACAAGAAAAAAAAAACAAGAAGAGAGTCTTGATCTCGTAGCCTAATTGCGCTTAATCATAGCCAGCATCTTCTTTTCTAGATTTTGTCCAAATGTTTTAAACGAAAAAAATAAATAAATAAATAAATAACTGTCAATGCTTTAAAGACATTAAAGTATTTTTCAAGATATTTAAAATGTTTGCTGCATGGTTAAAAAAACGCTACTTGTATAGGATAACATTGCTTTTTGAGAGGAAAAACATACGTCACATTTTATTATTAAATTAAGAAATAATATGGGCTATATACCGGTAAATCAAAATGTTTACAAACATTATAGCCTAAACACAGACTATTTTATTCCCTTCCCTCCACAACAAATCCTAAAGTTAACAGTAGCCTATTTAGGCGATATAAATGTCATGCCAAAAACAAATTAATTTAAATGGAAACCTACCTCTCTGGTTCGGCACAAATCCAAATTTTTCCATATTTGTGACATATTTGGATGCTAAAATAATATTTACTAAGTATAGGTTTTACACTTAACTCGCATTATCGACGTAAATAAATCATCATCCTTCACAAAGGATAAACAGCACAGTGAGGCGCTGGTCACGCTGAACGCAACAACGGACTATTTCAATTGAGCTTTGTAACTTTTATATGTTTCTTTATATTTATTTTATTTTTATAATGAACAGGCTGCGATAATGTAGCAAAACAAGTTTGTGTGCACGTGAAGCGCCAGCGCGATCACTGCATTAATTGTTTTCCCAACTGTTAATCGTCATACCAACACTGGTTGATCATACAAGCAAGACATTGTTCATCACTGTAAAGCCCTGGCAAAACAATAATAATAATAATAATAATAATAATAATAATAAAAAGAAAGAAAGAAAGAAAAGAAAAGAAAAAAACTGTAGGCTAAAGCTTTTGCAAAATTGAGAAAATGGCTTTCCACCTCGTTTTCCTTTATGAATTTTGGATCGCATCACAATGAATAGAAGTTTAGCACATTGTTTTTCCTTTCGTTTTGTTAATCCGTTAATGATTTAAGTAAAATATATTTATATGTTTTTTGTGCTCTGGTCCGCTGCTGCACTTCTCTGACATCGACCAGTTTCAATGGCAAACGCTTTAGCGGTTCACTGACGACTTGTCACCAGATTTTGTCATGCAGTTAATCGTTCGTTCTCGAAATTGAAAGTGATCAAGACATTTCTCCAGAGCACAATGTTACAAGAAAGAAGACTGCCCAGTTTAACTCTTCTAAGAATGCCCGCGCTTGCAACACCGACATTAAAGCTGTCAAAGTCTTTGCGCACCAAAACGCTCGGAGTGCGCAAAGGATTCGGTTGAGTTTTTGCTTGTTTGTTGTCAGTTAATAAAAAGAATAAATAAGTTAATTGCAAAAGTTGGTATATGTATAGAATGTTATTTTTTCTCAAAATGTAGCATATATAGTTATTCCTTTAATTTGTTTTTCTCAGTTTTTTTTTTTACTTTATTTTATCTATATTTTTATTTCTGCTTGTGTAATTTTTTTTTAAACAGTTAGCGAGTCTGATGTAGGGCAGTGTTTGAACTGAAACGTGCTGGCCATTAGCCTACATGAAATGCATCAATGCAATGATAATTCACCACATTCATTACTAATAAATAAGTTATGTAAATGGGGGAGACGGACTCAGTAGTATAATTGCAGCAGGTGCACAATAAATTTTCATACATGACATTACTGCTGGTTGGAGGGGCCCCATCTAGTTCTTTGCGGGGGGGCCTCTAACAGTGCGTTCACACCAGATGCGACTTGCGCAAATAAATCGCGCTATTCGCTCGTAGTTGGACTCTTGAACATTTTGAGTTTACTCGCTTCATTTGCACGTGAAATTCACTTCACAACAGACGCGAATTCGCGTCATGGGAGGGGCTTATATGGCTCAAATTGAGTAAAGAGCATTTTTTATAATGATTGTCCGACCTCCTCACTCACTTTCTTCCAAGCAAGATCCTTTTTATTCCTGTTTCTATAAAAGTACGAAGATTTATCTTACAGCTCCCGGTATCCACATACAGCAACGATGATTTTGTCCTCCATTGTTGTTTCAGATTTCTGCCTCCGCTCGCTACGTCGTAATCACGTCACTACTAGAGCAAGCTCCTGATTGGTTAAAGCGGCGCGAATTTTCGCCAAAGTTCAGATTTTTCAACTCGCCCGAAACGCGCGAATCGCGCCGCAGGATGTCTATTCACGTCTTTGCATTGACTTAACATGTAAATCACTCGCGCTTATATGGCAAGCCCTTAGGGTCAGAATTACGCTATAGATTGATCGCGTTTACAGCCAAAGGCCGTCAAATACGGCGTTCTAAACAGTATTTGCGCCGCAAAATACGCCGTTGTGATTACAAACGCCGTAAAAAACGCGCGAAAATACGTCAATGACGCCGTATTTGACGGCGTTTTATTGTGCATGAAAAGCGCCGCTTTTTACGCCGTTCATATTGCCACAGGACGCCGTAAAAAACGCCGTTTTGGTTGCACAGAGCGCGCGTCATTTACGGGCGTTTTCCTTATAGTATAATGAGCCACGCCCACTGATTTCCACAGCCAGTAATATTGAACTGTTCTCACCCAATCAATGATGAACAGAACCAGACCAGACTAATTCACCACGGATCATTTTAGCGGAAGAAGTGCCTGTGAACCGATAAGAAATATTTATGTAGGAAGTCACTTTATCTCTACTAACATTGAACATAGGCCGATTCCACGTCTTTATCATACTTTAAATGTTAATTACATGGACAGCATTTTAGCATACCAACCCCATCTGCATGCTGCTAAGCGATTGCGCTGCTGTCGCCACAGTCCTGACATAAACGAGCATTTGCACGCTGCTGTAGTTATAAAAATACACGGTTTTAAACGTATTTTAATATTTTATTGTAGCGTCATGTTTAGGATTAATCTTCAATCTGTCTATAATATGCTATCCAATAACTGCACTCAGACCCAGAGGATATGAGTCTTTGATGATCAGATCAAACCAGTTATTTTTCAATAATACCGACTCTAAACTTGGAATACTATTTCTTTATTTGAATGACTCAAGTTTGATTTAACAGCAAATCCAAATACGAACAAAACAAAATAAAGAGAAATGACAAACGGTTTGATTTTATTATTATTATTATTATTATTATTATTATGTCGTTCTGTATGAATAACGGAAAAACGAAAATTAAGCTAGATCTTTCGTAATTTTTGTTCGTGGATAAAAAATTAGCTTATGCATTTTATTATGATTATTATTAATAATAATAGTAATAATAACAAAATAGGCCTATATTAATAATAATAATAATAATAATAATACAATTAAACCGTTTGTCATTTCTCTTTATTTCTTTTTAAGTAAAATCTAACTGTCAAAAATGTTCGTATTTCGATTTGGTGTTAAATCTCAAACTAAAATCATTCAAATAAAGAAATACTCCAAAGCCCGTTTATTCAAAATAACTGCTTTGATCTGATCTTAAACGAGACAGACTGGAGATTAATACTATTAAACATACCGCTACAATAAAAACCATTATATTAAAATACATTTAAAACAGTGTATTTCTATGATGCAGTTCTTCAGCAGCGTGCAGATGCTTGTTTATGTCAGGACTGTGGTGACAGCAGCGCGGACAGTCGCTTAGCTCACATAATCTAACCATTGCTTAAATCACTGGTGAAGCAATGCGTCACTGTAATGATTGATTTTCTATTTTTTATTTTATTTTTTTTTTGTCAGCAGACACCCTTTAGCCTAAATTATTTACTTGAAGGACCCCCTGAGATTTTAAGTAAATATTTCAGTAATTTAAAATATGCTGGAATTAAAAAAAAAATTACTCATACACACACTTAAATCATTTCACCAAGTTTTATGTCTAAAACCAATGGATTTTAAACAAATAGAAAATTTTGTTTAATCTGATCTTGCTCAAAGTCGCAAGTATAGACAAATACAATGTGCTTAAGTAAACACAATCAATATTAATCTTTCATGTCTTAACCACTGTGCTGCAAAAAAAATGTAAACTCAGTGTTGCCATTACCTGGAAAACTTACAAATGTTTCGTTTCATGTTGAGTTTCAGGATTCTGTTGTTTGTTCTTTCATATTCTGCGTATTTGAACACTTTACAACATCTTAAAAACATAGTCACGCACTGTTTTAATGTGCTCAAATATGGAGGATTTTTCTGAAGAAAAAAAAAAACTGCCCAGAACAAACACTCATGAAACTAGTCACAAAACAGAGTAGTTGTGGGTTTTCCAGGTAACAGCAACAAGGTAGTCACTTACTGAGTTGACATACATTTTCAGCAGCACAGTGAATGTTTAAGACATGAAAGATTATAATGGTTTGTGTTTTATGCTTAAGCACATTGTGTCTGGCTATACCTGTGACTTTGAAGACCAGATGATGTTTTGTGAACAGTAGAATGCAGAAAACCAACCAAATTCCAAAGGGTGTACATTTTTATTACTATAATTTTTTTTTTTTTGCAAACAATCTGAATCTTTACTTTTTTTTCAGCTCTGTTATACAATTTGCTGCAAGATTTAAGTGGATTTCATGGCCAAAGAATAAAGTCTAAACACACTTGTATGGGATCTAGGAGCTTTTTATTTTAACAACATTAAAAGTTCATTCCCAATGACACTCGTGAACATAAATCAAAATGACAGTATCTTACAATATTTTACATCATAATACAATGGCAATCAAAAGAGTTCAATAGTATAAGTGACAATTATTGAGGTCCAGACATATGGGGGTGGAGTAGAAGTGTGGAAACATTTGACTAAAGTTTTGTGGATGATTTGGACAGTTGTTTTGGTATCACAAACATGAAGGTGGAAAACACAAGAAGAGTAAAAAAACAAAGAAAAACAAAACAGCATGTGATTGTACAACGCTCTCTTCCACACTCAATAACTATGGCCGAGGTGTCCTTGAGCAAGGTACTGAACCCCAACTGTTCCCTGGGTGCTGCAGCAAAAATGGCTGCCCACTGCTCCGTGTGTGTGTGTGTGTGTGTGTGTACGTACTTGGATGGGTTAAATGCAGAGCGCAAAGTCAGAGTATGGGACATCATACTAGGCCACACATCACTTCACTTTTTCATCTTCCAACATCGTTGTGTAAGAAATAAAAAGATACATACTGCAACACTTATACCTGGTTTCACAGACAGGGCTTAGACTAAGCCAGGATTAGGCCATAGTTCAATTAGGACATGTAGATTTTATTAACATAAAAAATAAAAAATAATAAAAATAAACACTACTGGTGTGCATCTCGAGACAAAAAAAATGGCACAGACATAATTTAAGAAGAGTCAGTGCAAGTTTCTTTCAGTTAAAACAGCTCAAATATGCATTTTAGTCTGGGACTAAGCTGAAGCCTTTTCTGTGAAACCAGGGGTTAGTGTTAAAAGAACTGTTGCCAAATATATACCATACCAGTATTTACTTCAATCCAAACAGCAAATTTTTTATATAAATGGAACAAATGAAGAGCCCAGAGGTGCATTTCATTGTCTACGTCCAATATACCTTCACTCTCCAGGAAATAGAAGAGTTTGTAGTAAACATTAGTCAGTCCCTGCCACGTCACCCCAGAGCCTCTCAATTCGTCGGTCATGAGTGCTCCTGCCTCTTCCAGATCCCCTGAAAATGTTCATAACACAGAAAGTATTGTCTTCTCCTCCATGATCCGTCCTATCCCTAGAAGGCACTCCACATCTGGCCACGGCGTTTAAGAAGCAATGCATTACAATACTGCTGCAGTTGTTGGTGAAGGCATGGAGGAAGACTATAAGATGGCTGCAGCTATTGATACCCTCATGAATGACAATTCTCCATCTAAACCAAAACATAAATGAGAGACATTAGACAAACGAAACAATTGTACAGTACTTATTTTAATGTCTCATGCTTATATATAGCAAAATATATTAATATTGTAGAATTTTACAAAAAAAAAAAAAAAAAAAAAAAAAAAAAAAAAAAAAAAAAAAACACTATTGCTACGTAACCCATGTATATTTACCTCATCAATTTATGGTTGCCAATTTGCCATCAAGGTGCCACAGGGTGTCCGGTCCAGCGACACTGTAGAGTCTTTGTGGTCTTTGGGATATTGCCCTAGGGTCAATTCAAACTAAACTCCTCTGCACTGTTTCTCTGGACACAAACACCGTCTGCCAGTAACCGTGCCCTCACAGCCTCAGATCAAAGCTGGTCATTCCCCAGCCATGAAGTCAGCAACCCTTTCATCGAGCGCAGCATCTCTTATGTCGGAATATGACACGGAACCACTCAAATTGAACTCCCTGGAACAAACATATGCAAACATAACTACTGTTAATTTTCAATATATAATTCATATTAATGCAGAAACAATTATATACTACCACTCAAATAGATTAATGATGTTGAAAATTCTACTTTGAATCACAGGAATAAATTATATTTAATATATTCCAGGGATAGGCAACATCGGTCCTGCAAAGTTCAGCTCCAACCCTAATCAAACACACCTGAACAAGCTAATCAAGGTCTTCATGATCACTAACCCTGCGTCCCAATGTGCATACTATCCACCCTATCTGCCCTAAATAGTATTGAAAATTACTACTATTACACAGAATTTAGGATGGATAGTATGCACATTGGGACGCAGGCTTAGGCTACAGGCAGGTGAGGTTTTTTCAGGGTTGGAGCTACTCCAGGACTGATGTTGCCTATCCCTGATATATTTAAATAGAAGTGTTATTTCAAGCTGTAGTACTTCAGAATATTATGGTTTTTACAGCATTTTTACAGTATCAAAGATGTAGCCATGGTGAGAAGAAAATTATATTTTTTTAAAAAGTACAGTTTACCCAAAAATAAAGATTCCATCATTATTTACTAAACCCCCAGGTCATCCATAATGTATAACAGTGGTTCCCAACCACATTCCCACAGCCCACACCCTTTTCAGGTTTTGGAGTCGCTCAACAGGCTGAATCAGTTGTGTTTGATTAAAAGAAACATGCAAGATGTGCCGTGTTGGTTTGGTGGGGTGGGATCCAGAAATGTGGTTCAGTGCCACTGATGTCCTTTTTAGCGGAACAGAAAATATGATTTCAGAAGAAAACATTTTTCTCCATTTAATGCAAGTGAACAGAACTCAACTTAGATCATGATGTTCCAAAAGTCCTTGTTTAGGTTATTAAGCATCTTCTCTAGCAAAATGAGCAGTTATTTTCAGGAAAAATAATAATGTATATATGCACACTTTTTATATATAATTGCCACCACATCACGTGTGACCCTCTCAGCTTGCATACATCACAGTTGTGAACTGAAGTAAACCATCTTGTGAATGGATATCACAGAGCTTTTTGTTTTTAAATAAAAATCTTACTTGCGCTTAAAATATGGATTTTGGGCTGTCAAATGGTCTATATTGAGCCCTGTTCACTTGCATTAATAAAATCCTGCAATGTTTACCTCAAAAACAGGGGTTCTGAACTCTGGCCCTTGAGTGCCACAAACTTTTACCTCAAACCTTGATCAAACTCACCTGCTTGTAGCTTTCCAGTGATCCTAAAGACATTTATTAGCTTGTCCAGGTGTGTCTGATTAGGATTTTTAATGTTTCACTCACCTTGTTGTTCATGCACTCTGTCATTGTTAGTGACTTCTGCTTTATACTCCATCATGTCAGGAGTAACTGATCAGCTGCTGATACAGTAATCAGCCGCGCTCTTACCCATTCAAGGCTTCTTTGCCATGTTTCCAGTCTAAAACCAAAAGACGACGTTAAAAATAAGCAATGGAGATGCCAAAATATTGATGCCATTTTATACTAGATCCTTTTAAAAACACGAAACATAAATACACAGTTTTAAGATTCAAAATATGATATTTGATGTTACAAAACGCTTATCTAGCACCCCTAATCAAACCGATCATATGGAGAATATTCGACTATTAAGATGGATATCACAAAAATATCATATTTCAAATATGAAGTTAACAAGCATAACATTATAATCCTTCGGAATAATAGTAATTTTACAAGAGTTTAAAGACAAGGTTTTAAGTAATCACTAATGTCATGTGTTGGATAATAGCAAAGGGTTGGTGTTAGTGTATTTGTGGGAAGTTCATAAAACTTAAAAACGATTCGTGGAGTAAAAACTACGCAAAATTCGTAAAGACCATTAGACCTAGCAGAAAGCTAGCTTTATGTATGTTAGCTTTAATGTAACTGTAATGTAACTTAACTCCTAAATGAGCTGAATGAGCGCCGACTGTAATGTTTTAAGAAGTCTGAAGAAACAATCCTTACCGCAATAAAGTTGATTGGAGCACATTGGGTCCAGAATCTCCTGTCAGTTGTCGATTGCAATCCTCCACTGTCCGCTTACTAAGCAAAATAAAGTTTCGATTTACCATGATCTTAATTTGATGTGAATTACTAAAATGATCAGTTGGTCTGGTTCTGTTCATCATTGATTGGGTGAGAACAGTTCAATATTACTGGCTGTGGAAATCAGTGGGCGTGGCTCATTATACTATAAGGAAAACGCGCGTAAATGACGCGCGCTCTGTGCAACCAAAACGGCGTTTTTTACGGCGTCATATATGGCATTTGCGCCGCAAAATACGCCGTTGTGATTACAAACGCCGTAAAAAACGCGCGAAAATACGTCAATGACGCCGTATTTGACGGCGTTTTAGTGTGCATGAAAAGCGCCGCTTTTTACGCCGTTCATATTGCCACAGGACGCCGTAAAAAACGCCGTTTTGGTTGCACAGAGCGCGCGTCATTTACGTCATTTGGCAACCATAAATTGATGAGATAAATATACACCGGTTATGCAGCAATAGTAGTTTTTTTTTTTTGTTTTTTTTTTTTTTTTTGTACACGTTATGTAGCTTATAATTATTATAGTTTTATACATACAGTACAAATGTTTAGAACAATACGAATTTTAATTTTTTTAATGATGTCTCTATGCCCTCCAAGGCTACATTTATTTGATCAAAAATAGTCAAAACATTAATATTGTGAAATAGTATTACAATTTATTTTCAGCTTCATTACTCCAGTCTTTAGTGTCACACGATCCATCAAAAAATGCTGATTTGCGTACTCAGTAAACTTTTTTTTTTTTCATGTTGAAAACAGTTGTGCTACTTAATATTTATGCTGATACCAATAATAACCGAGCAGCATATTAGAATTATTTCTGACAGATCATGTGACACTGAAGACTGTAGTAATGAAGCTGAAAATTCAACTTTGCATCACAGCAATAAATAACACTTTAAGATATTACAGTAGAAATTTTTTATTATTATTATAGTAAAATTCTACAATAATATATTTTGCTATATATAAGCATGAGACATTAAAACAAGTACTGTACAATTGTGTTTTGTTTGTTTAATGTCTCTCGTTCCTTTGTTTGTTTATATGTTTGTTTAGATGTCATTCATGAGGGTATCAATAGCTGCAGCCATCTTATAGTCTTCCTCCATGCCTTCACCAACAACCGCAGCAGTATTGTAATGCATTGCTTCTTAAACTCTGTGGCCAGATGTGGAGTGCCTTCTAGGGATAGGACGGATCATGGAGGAGAAGACAATTTCAGGGGATCTGGAAGAGGCAGGAGCACTCATGACCGAAGAATTGAGAGGCTCTGGGGTGACGTGGCAGGGACTGACTAATGTTTACTACAAACTCTTCTATTTCCTGGAGAGTGAAGGTATATTGGACTTAGACAATGAAATGGACCTCTGGGCTCTTCATTTGTTCCATTATATATAAAAAAAAATGCTGTTTGGATTTAAGTAAATACTGGTATGGCATATGAAGAAGATTTTAATTGTTGAAGATCTGAATTAATCAAGTATAATCAAGGTGAATCTTGCCATTAATATATCTATTTAATCTTCCATTATGTTCTAAGGCCCCTGTGTAAAAAGTGCCTACGTGGCTAAAATGTGCAGACAAGAAAACATCTGAAAAATGTAGGGGGGCTTTTTCCTTTACCATAATAGGACTAGGAGGACTCTTCTCCTTAGGGAGATATATGGAATTGTATACAAAAGAGACCCTCCAAATGTATAAGAACCCGCCTTAAAAACTTGTGTAGCCCAGAAACATTCGGGAGACTCTTCTGCAGAAGGGATCTCGGCTTTATTCTTGCTATATAGATAAAGTCTTTTCTTCTGGCATCAAACTCCAAGTCTGAGTGTGATTCTTTGAACGTGCAGCGGAAGACACTACACATATATTTGGCAACAGTTCTTTTAACACTAACCCCTGGTTTCACAGACAAGGCTTCAGATTAGTCCCAGACTAAAATGCATGTTTGAGCTGTTTTAACTGAAAGAAACTTGCACTGACTGTTCTTAAATTATGTCAGTGCCATTGTTTTGTCTCAAGATGCACACCAGTAGTGTGTTTTTTTTTGTTTTTTTTTTGTTTGTTTTTTTTTTTAATAAAGGCTACTTAAATGTCCTAATTGAACTATGGCCTAATCCTGGCTTTGTCTAAGCCCTGTGTGTGAAACCAGGTATAAGTGTTGCAGTATGTAGCTTTGTATTTCTTACACTGTCGGAAGATGAAAAAGTGAAGTGATGTGTGGCAAAGTATGATGTACCATACTCTGACTTTGTGCTCTGCATTTAACCCATCCAGCACAGTCGTGAAAACGCGCGCGCACACACACACACACACACGTTTGTTTTTGTGAAAAGTGGGGACATCCCATAGGCCTAATGGTTTTTATACTGTACAAACTGTATGTGCTATTGTCCTACACCAACCCTACACCTAACCCTACCCCTTACAGGAAACTTTGTGCTATTTCATATTTTCAATACACTCCATTCTGTGAGATTTACAAGCGTTTTGAAAAGTGGGGACATGGGGTAATGTCCCGAAAAGTCATCATCTCCTTGTAATACCTATGTCATACCCTTGTCATTATACAAATTTATCTCCTCATTTGTCACAAAAACGCGTGCGCACAGATGGAGCAGTGGGCAGCCATTTTTACTGCAGCACCTGGGGAGCAGTCAGGGTTAAGGACACCTCGGCCATGGTTATTGAGTGTGGAAGAGAGCGTTGTACAATCACATCCCGTTTTGTTTTTTTTTTTTTTTTTTTTACTCTTTTTGTGTTTTCCCCTTTCATGTTTGTGATACCAAAACAACTGTCCAAATCACCCACAAAACCTTTTAGTCAAACGTTTCCACACCCCTACTCCACCCCCATATATTCGGACCTTAATAGTCACTTATTGAAATCTTTTGATTGTAATTGTATTATGATGTAAATATTGTAAGATACTGTCATTTTGATTTATGTTCACGAGTGTCATTGAGAATGTAAACTTTTAACATTGTTAAAATAACACTTGTATGGGAACCAGCTTTTTAAGACTTATTTATTCTTTGGCCATGAAATACACTTAAATCTCACAGCAAATTGTTTAAAAGAGCTGTTTTAAAAAAAATAAGTAAAAGAGTGTAAACCCTTTCAAATTTGGTTGGTTTTCTGCATTAATTGTTCACAAAACATCATCTGGTCTTCAAAGTCACAGGTATAGCCAGACACAATGTGCTTAAGCATAAAACACAAACTGTTATTTTCAAAGTCAAAGTCAGCTTTATTGTCAATTCCACCACATGTACAGCACATACATAAAGAGAATTGAAATTGCGTAACTCTCAGACCCTTGGTGCATACAGTTAACACTAAACACTAACAGTAATGTAAAGATACAGATAATTACAGTTTAAATATATATAAATACAAACTATACAGATATGCAATAAGGACATTGTAAAAAAGAGATAGGTAAAGTGGCGTAAGGCACATGGCAGATAGTGCAACCATTAAATAAACAAAACTGTGCAGATATAATGGGTGTAGTGCAAAAAAACTGCAGATATAATGGGTGTAGTGCAAAAAAACTGTGCAGATGTAATGAGTGTAGTGCAAAAAGAGCTTATCAGTGTTAAAGTGATGAAGAGCTAAAGAGCTCAGAGAACAGTCTTAATTAAACTGACATAGGAGGTAGTTTGCAGTCAATGCTGGATGGGGTAGTGATCAGTCCAATGCTGCACAAAGTGACTGGTGTGGGTCACAGTTTGTAAGTGGGAAAGGGAGGGGGGGGTTGGAGGGTCAGAGTTCAGTGGTGCGTGGGGCAAAAGAGGGGAGGGGGGGCAAGGTCGGGAGGGAGTTCAGCTTCCTGACAGCCTGATGGATGAAGCTGTCCTTCAGTCTGCTGGTCCTGGCCTGGAGACTCCGCAGTCTCCTCCCTGATGGCAGCAGACTGAAGAAGCTGTGTGTCGGGTGGGTGGGATCACCTGCAATGCAGAGGGCTTTGCGGGTGAGACGGGTGTTGTAGATGTCCTGGAGGGAGGGGAGAGAGACACCAACGATCCTCTCAGCTGCTCTCACTATGCGTTGAAGTGACTTGCGGCAGGACGTGTTGCAAGCGCCATACCACACAGTGATGCAGCTAGTAAGGATGCTCTCGATGGTGCCTCTGTAGAAGGTGTACATGATGGGGGCCGGGGCTCTGGCTCTTCTCAGTTTGCGGAGGAAGTAGAGACGCTGTTGTGCTTTCTTGGCCAGTGCTACAGTGTTGTTGGTCCAGGAAAGGTCCTCTGTGATGTGCACACCCAGGAACTTGGTGCTGCTCACTCTCTCCACAGTCGCACCATTGATGGTCAGAGGAGCATGCTGAGTGTGCACTCTCCTGAAGTCAACAACAATCTCCTTCGTCTTCTCCACATTCAGAGAGAGATTGTTGTCACTGCACCACCCGGCCAGGCGGCTCACCTCGCTCCTGTAGTTTGTCTCATCTCTGTTGCTAATGAGACCCACCACAGTCGTGTCGTCCACAAAGTTAATGAAAAGGTTGGAGTTATGTGACGGTGTGCAGTCGTGGGTCAGCAGAGTGAAGAGGAGGGGGCTCAGCACACATCCTTGGGGGGCCCCTGTGTTCAGTGTGATGGTGCTGGATGTGTTACTGCCGACCCGTACTGCCTGAGGTCTCCCAGTCAGGAAGTCCAACAGCCAGTTGCACAGCGAGGTGTTGAGCCCCAGCTGGACCAGTTTGTGAATGAGCTGTTGAGGGATGATTGTGTTGAATGCTGAACTGAAGTCTATGAACAGCATTCTGACGTACGAGTCTTTTTTGTCCAGATGTGTGAGGGCCGGGTGGAGGGCAGTGGCGATGGCATCATCGGTTGAGCGGTTGGACCGATATGCAAACTGGAAGGGGTCCAGGGAGGGGGGGAGGGCAGACTTGATGTGGTGCATGACTAGTCGTTCAAAGCACTTCATGAGGATAGGAGTAAGTGCGACTGGACGGTAGTCATTGAAGCAGGATGGAGATGGCTTCTTCGGGACTGGAATAATGGTGGTAGCCTTGAAGCATGTTGGGACAACAGCCTGACTCAGCGAGATGTTGAAAATGTCTGTGAAGACATCAGTGAGTTCCGCTGCACAGTCTCTCAGTACACGACCAGGAATGTTGTCAGGACCCGGAGCTTTTCGTGTGTTGATCCTGCTGAGGGATCTCCTCACGCTGTCCGGGGACAGCGTCATCACCTGGTCGCCGGGAGGAGGTGGGGTCTTCTGTGCAGTGGTGCTGTTTTGTGCCTCAAAGCGAGCGAAGAAGGCGTTCAGCTCGTTCAGCAGGGGGATGGTGCTGTCACAGGTCCGCGATGGGGGCTTGTAGTCCGTTTCTTTCATTCTTTCATGTCTTAAATATTCACTGTGCTGCTGAAAATGTATGTAAACTCAATAAGTGACTGCTTTGTTGCTGTTACCTGGAAAACCCACAACCACTCTGTTTTGTGACGAGTTTCATGAGTGTTTGTTCTGGGCAGTTAAACTGCTAACTGTTCTTCAGAAAAATCCTCCATATTTGAGCACATTAAAACAGTGACTGTTTTTAAGATGTTGTAAAGTGTTCAAATACGCAGATTATGAAGGAACAAACAACAGAATCCTGAAACTGTACATGAAACGAAACATTTGTAAGTTTTCCAGGTATTGGCAGCAAGGTACTTACAAAACTGAGTAAACTGAGTTTACATACATTTTCTGCAGCACAGTGATTAAGACATGAAAGATTAAAATTGTTTGTTTGTTTACTTAAGCACATTGTGTTGGTCTATACCTGTGACTTTGAGCAAGACCAGATGAACCAATATTTTCTGTTTGTTTAAAATCCATTGGTTTTTGACATAAAACTTGGTGAAATGATTTCAGTGTGTGAGTATTTTTTTTTTCTTTTTAATTCCAGCACATTTTAAATTACTGAAATATTTATTTAAAATCTCAGGCGGCCCTTCTAGGAAATAATTTAGGCCAAAGGGTGGCGACTGACCAAAAAAAAAAAAAAAAAAAACTATCTATTACGGTGACGCATTGCTTCACCAGTGATTTAAGCAATGGTTACATTATGCTGCTAAGCGACTGTCCGCGCTGCTGTCACCACAGTCCTGACATAAACAAGCATCTGCACGCTGCTTTAGTTACTGGATCATAGAAATGCACTGTTTTAAATGTATTTTAATGTAATGGTTATTATTGTAGTGGCATGTTTATTAGTATTAATCTCCAATCTATCTAGATCAGATCAGATCAAAGCAAAGCAGCTATTTTGAATAAACGGGCCTTGGAATATATCTTTCTTTGAATGACTTTAGTTTGATATAACACCAAATCGAAATACGAACATTTTTGATAGTTAGATTTTACTTAAAAAGAAATAAAGAGAAATGACAAACGGTTTAATTTTATCATTGTTATTATTATTATTATTATTAGCCTATTATTATTAACAACAATAATAATAATATAGGCCTGATTATTAATTTTTAACAATAATAATAAAATGCATAAGCTAATTATCCACGAACAAAAACACCATAGACATAATTGGCTGTCACCAGTGTTTGATTGAAATTATTTAAAAAGCAAAATGTTCTTAAGCTTTTATTTTAACGGATATAGCATATTAAACTAATTTTAAATGCATAGCAATACATTTTATTAGAAAATGACAAACTCTCATTTGCCACCCCAATTGAAGAAATAAATGTTTCAGTAAAAAAAAAAAAAAAAGGTCTAAGTTGTGTGCAAAAAAAATCCTTTTCTGAAAGACTTCATCAACATAGAAACTGTATATTGCGAAATCCCTTTTGTTTTTTTTCATTTCAATAGAAAATGAACATTATAATTCTGATTGAAGACATGATGACAGGATACATCATTTCATATACAACATTTAGCAGGATTTGTTTTTGATGGACGCTCTTGTCATAAAGTAATCAATTACTGTTCCTAAATTTATATTGAACACTGGTCAAATATGTATTCTAGAGACTTGTAGGCTATACCTTTTCAATGATATAGAATTTCTAGAATTTAATTGTGAAATATTAAAGTAAACTTGAGTGTTCCACTGCATTGGAGTCTGTCATTACGGGAACCTAAAATTGACACTGCGGGGCTCACAAATAAGGCAAGCATCCTCCAGCAATGGTGGGTGTATCGTGGTAAATAACATTCCCTGAATGTTGGTTTTTGGTTCCTTTGTGGGTGGCTCATTTTATATATATATAAAATGAGCCACCCATTTTATATATATTTATTTATTTATATATATATATATATATATATATATATATATATTTTTTTTTTTTTTTGGTTAGCCAGGAAAGTTTTCTTAACGGAAATATAACGTTAGTTTTTTATTACGTTATTATTTTGGGATTGCACATTTCAAATATTTGAGTTCTAATGGATATTATGATATATCTCAATAAGCTATGTGTTGTCTTTTGAAGGCTTTTGAATATGTTTATCATATCCTCCAGTTTTGTCCTCTGTAGAGGACATTATGTTTTTGCCATTTCTCTGAGACCTTAGGCTACATGTCACAGTTTTAAGTCTGGATGTCCTGTACAGAGCACATTCAGGGCTTTTCAGAGATATCAAATGATTTTATGTTTCACCATGACCACTCCCTCTCCTTGGTCTTTAGAAATTGCTGACATTAATTTAGTGATCAAGTGTAACACCCTTATGGAAATATGATAATATTTTGTAATTATCATTTAAACCTGACTAATTTTCAAACTGTTTGTCATAAATCAACATCTCAGGAAAATGTTTTGGGGTTTCAAATCAAAATATGACCTTCTTTTATGAAACAGGACATCGATTTCATACATGTCCACTGAGAGGACACCAGGACAGGCATGTTTATTACACATTTTGGGAGACACAACAAATGAACAGAGAAAAAAAAATTACATATCAATATTCCTATTAAAAATTATATATTATTATGAAAATCTTGCTAATATTACTCCATTATTGCACTTATTTGTTCATTCTATGTTGCTCCAAAAACACATGAATATGCAAATTAGATACAGTTTATAGATACATTGTATATGATGGAAAAACTCGTTTATGGCCATTTTACACACATTTTCCATAAAGAAACATGTTTTTAAAAATATCTTTTATAACATAGTTGAGAATCATCTTTATATAAAGTTTGGAATAAAAAATGAAAATTGATTTGTGATTAAAACAAAAATCCCACTGTTTTTGCCTTTTCGTGTCTTTTTATTTATTTATTTAAAAAAAAAAACAGGACTTTTTAAATTCATGATGTCCTCTACAGAGGACATGGCATAGAATAAAATATCATTTTTCAAAAATTTTATTTTTCAATTTTTTCCAATGCTCTAAACAATGACAAAATACTAAATGCACAAAATTGTTTTTTCCTGGTAGTCAAGAGGATATAAAAAAAATAATAATTACTACGAACACAATGAGTGTAATGAGTCAAACTGTTCCTTTAAGTAGGCGGGCCTTACTGCATACAGCATCCCGCGCAGATTTAGCGCACTTTTGATTAATCGAGACACTAGTGACGGCGAGAATCAGTTTTAATTTAAGTATTATAAATTAAATAGAATGTTAATTATGTATTAATCATATTATATAAGTATGGTGGATGAAAACCGATTCAGAAGAAGAATCCATGAAATAAGAGATCGAATGAATGCTCAGTTTCATCGACTTCTTAATGAAGACCCCCCAGAAGAAGAGCAGACAGCTCTACTGGAAAGGTAGGCCTAGTTAAGGTTGGATACGTATTTGGATATTTTGAAATATTGTAAAATCTTTTAGCCAGTTATCTTAATAAATTCAGATTATTGCATTAAAAAACTTCTAAATTAATTGTTTGTCCAACAATGTTAATAATTATTATTGAACAAGTAGTTATGAAATGTCAATTGCACAGAGAAAAAAAAAAAAAAAAATTAAAAATGCTCGTACGATATCCTTGCATATTTTCATAATCCATAATGCAGAACTTTTGCAAGAAATGTTTGGCTAAAACCACTTATATATTATACTGTAGGCTATATGATTGCTGTAGCGGCCATTGGTGCTGCCCAGCCGACAGAGGGCAAATAATGACCTAAAATCAATATTAGTTTGCAGTGTATCATTCATACAGAATATAGGATAAGCAATATATAGAAATCGTTGAGATGAGTGTGTCTACTGCACACTACAAAAATCTTATACATGGCCATAAATGAACAAACGTGTTTTACATACGACCATATATCAGATTTCTGTCAACACAGGTGAACTACTGACCTAACAAAATATATTTCTTCATGTACGTAATTATGCATTATACAGAAAATATTAAACGTAGGCCTACATATATTATGTTATATATTATACATGTTAAATTCATTCGGATATACAATTTTTATTACAATACAAGCCTATGACTATATTATTATATTGTATTGAAATTCAAGGTTTACCTGCATCATCTTGCTTGGAGCAATCTTTATTCAGACACCAGAATGACCACTTTGTTATGTTTAATAGGTTGAGGTGTCGGATCTTATATGTTAACTACTGTAATGAAGATAAACTTAAGTCCTCAATAAGCAGGGAAGTTCCTGACCTAATAAATATGTAACCAAGTACATGCTTAGGACATTTCACTTTGCATTGTAAGAATGTACAGGGAGACTTTAAATATAAAAACGTGACTCAGTAATGTTTTCTCATTAAAATCAGATCATTTCATATTAAGTTAATAGAATATGTGAGAATAACAATATTTACTTATGACCTCAGAGCAATCCGGTTTTTATAGATCAGTGGATAAAATGCTGCACTAGTCAATGTCATAATTGCCCTACCATCCAATTACAGTGGAGGAAAGGTGGGACAAATAGTACTGTAACGGGGCGAACAAGACGAGATACGTGCAGATCCATATGCAAAGCTTTATTCACAGACATGGTCATAAACACAGGTAGGGTCAAAACTTCAGCAAACAGGTATGGCACAGACGATATACAAGAATAATCCAAACCAGGCGTGAGTCAGTCGACAGCGAACGTTATCCAGAGGGCTTGACAATAGGAGTAATCCAGAAACATGATCAATAATCCAGGCGAGGTATAAACAGAGTCTGAACGGTGAGACAGAGGTAAATCCAGGAAACACAGGCTAGAATCAGAGCACGAGGAAAAAGCAGGCTAGGCAAGACTAAGACTAGACTATGAAAACAAGAAACAGGTTCCGTATCGCAGCTAAAACTAGGAGAGTAATAAACGCAGGACAAAACTGGAACTAAGACAGGGAAAACGAGTCAGGCTCCGTATCGCAGCTAACACTAGGAGAATGATAAACGCAGAACAATACTGGAACTAAACAAAAACACAGAATGGCTCGGTAAAGCAGCTATCGCTTGGAGAGAGATATACGCAGAACAGTACTTGGTGATCTAAACAAGGAAGTCCATGGTTTATGTAGAGTGTGTGATTGTGTGATGGGTCTCAGGTGTGAGCGTGTGATAGTGAAATGACTGCTGGGAAATGTAGTCCAGGATGATGTGTAACAGTCTGTGTGGTGTGAGAGTCAATATGATGGAGGAGTGACCTCTGGTGGCTAGCGGATGGAAGTCCATGAACCAGATTTATGACAATTACCAGCACATCCAAATTGAACAACAACTTAACTATAGCGAAGCGGCAGTGCTCATAGCACAGGATTGTTGTTTACTGAGTTGATTACTGAAAAATAACAGGTTTCATCATCTTATCCCCCATGTTTAGGTGAAATAATTGTGCAGCTGTTATATTGTAGATAAAAATAAGACATTAATCATAATAAACAAGATAAACAAAACAGCCCTTAGAAAATGCAATGATGACTCGTGTATATATATATATATTTTTTAAAGGTTTGAGATGTTTCGTAATTCAAGTGGTGGTGGACCGATCCGTCAGCGAAGGTGCAGAGTGAGAGTACCTAGACAACTCACATTTAAAGTTTCTATGCTAAAAAGCGCCACCATTTCCCATTATAGATCACACAGGGGTGAGTTCACATATGTGAATACTTTTTTAAAATAATTTCATGCTTTTTGACATGAAAGCTGAAATATTTTTTTTTTAATACTTCTAGATTCCACTCCACCCTGCCGTATTGTGGTGCGACGTGATTTGGATGAAGAACAGTTCAAACAAGCACTAAGAGTTAATTTCCCTGATCTGCCAGAAGATTTTGAGCTATGTAAAGTAAATAGCCAAAAACAGATAATTCCTTTGCAGCTGGAAAGTTTTACTCCAGATCAGATTCACTCAAACAATGCATTGGGGAGATCTGCCCTTTATATTCGTCTGAAGGTGAGTAAATTATTCAGTACAATACTAAAATATTCAAAGCATGGTTGTACTGCCCATAGGCCTTTGCTTGTTAAATCTGCATCATGGCATGAAACCTGTGTGACAAACACAATAAGTTTGGCATCTTCATTGAACAACAAAAATATATTAAATGTCCTTTACCTTTTACTCTCGCCTCTGTCAACACAGAGCAAGTCTTCACAT
The DNA here is from genome assembly GCA_039654775.1 of Spinibarbus caldwelli. Classification (NCBI taxonomy): domain Eukaryota; kingdom Metazoa; phylum Chordata; class Actinopteri; order Cypriniformes; family Cyprinidae; genus Spinibarbus; species Spinibarbus caldwelli. The sequence goes on from CM077232.1 coordinate 35,541,027, forward strand.
TTTGGCTCTGATTTTACCTCTGTAAAACATACACAGTTTTGCATAGTTCTTCATTCATATTCTCTGGCTGAGATGCCACTCCACATATTTGCATTATAGGTTGAAAGGGAGAATGGAATTGAGCTGTATGCACTTAAAATATTTTGATAGTGTCTGGACTACATCACAATGTTTTTTAGTAATAATTTGTTATTGTGATGTACTATTTAAAAATGTTATTTTTCTAAAACATGCTAGCATCACGTGAAAGCATGTTTATTTATCTGTCAAACCATACAACTATCAAATTTCAAGGTTTTTCATAATTTTTTTAATGCCAGGCTTTGTCAAGCCAAGATAAAGCTTGTCTAGTTATTATTATTATTAAATGATTATGTTTGTATGATTTTTCCAGTAAGTTTAATTGTTAAAAAAACAAAAAAACAAACCCATGTACCAGGTTAACCACACCACTGCAAGCGCGCCCACAGGAAGCAGCAGCCATACAGCCCACACCACTGCAAGCGCGCCCACAGGAAGCAGCAGCCATTCAGCCCACACCACTGCAAGCGCGCCCACAGGAAGCAGCAGCCATACAGCCCACACCACTGCAAGCGCGCCCACAGGAAGCAGCAGCCATTCAGCCCACACCACTGCAAGCGCGCCCACAGGAAGCAGCAGCCATACAGCCCACACCACTGCAAGCGCGCCCACAGGAAGCAGCAGCCATACAGCCCACACCACTGCAAGCGCGCCCACAGGAAGCAGCAGCCATTCAGCCCACACCACTGCAAGCGCGCCCACAGGAAGCAGCAGCCATACAGCCCACACCACTGCAAGCGCGCCCACAGGAAGCAGCAGCCATACAGCCCACACCACTGCAAGCGCGCCCACAGGAAGCAGCAGCCATTCAGCCCACACCACTGCAAGCGCGCCCACAGGAAGCAGCAGCCATTCAGCCCATACCACTGCAAGCGCGCCCACAGGAAGCAGCAGCCATTCAGCCCATACCACTGCAAGCGCGCCCACAGGAAGCAGCAGCCATTCAGCCCATACCACTGCAAGCGCGCCCACAGGAAGCAGCAGCCTTACAGCCCACACCAACACAATCCCAGCGTAAGTACATCCCATCCATCATGACCGTCAGGCTAGGTTCATGATTATAAGTATACATTTTTTAAAAGCAAGATGCCATTTCAAGACGTGTTTTATGTCTTGCTGAAATTCATACTGATTTTTTTTATTTTCTAATTTGTTAAAATATGTTGTGTAAAATATGGCAATAATAAATATATTTTCCAATTTTGTACATATTTTGTGCCAATTAGGGAGGAGTTCTATATAGATTCATCCGGATCTGACATTGAAGAAGTACTCCTGGCTTCTCCGGTCAGGAGTAATAGTCCAATCGTATGTATTCTATCCATCCATCCATCCATCAATCTAAAACTCACATATATTCACACTTACACACCTAAAATCAATTTACTGACTCCAATTCACCTAATCTGCATGTCTTTGGATGGTGAGGGAAACATACCAGGGAAAATACCAGGAGCTAACACAGGGAGAACATGGAAACTCCACACAGAAAGCCTCCTGGCTCAATTTAACACCTACCAACCAGCTAAATGTGTTTTTATGTTTTAGCTGCTAAAATATGCTAAATGTAAACTTATAAAAAGTTCCACATATTAAGCCTGTCAAACTTAAAGCATTTGAAATTGTTTTATACTTTTAGGCCAGGCTTTGTGAAGCAGCATAAAGGCTGTCTTCAAATTTTATTACCAGTTTTATATAATAGTCCATCACCCAAATGAACAATAATTTTAATGCATTTCATATGTTGGTGATAATTTGTTTATTTTGTATTTTCAGCTTGACAGAGAGCTACCAGCAATTCTGAAGGAGTTTCGTGAGGACAACCTGGACTTCTATTCCAACATAACTGTCATAGCAAGACGTAAAAACATTTTAAAGAGTGCATGTGTGGCCCTGTCAAGAGGGTACTTTGAGTGGCACAAAACTCCCAATATTGAGTTTGTGGGAGAAATGGGAGAGGACTATGGAGGTCCAAGGAGAGAATTTTTCAGGTAAATTAGAAATTACATCTATATAATGTCTACAGAGCCCTTCAAAAGTTTGGAAATGCCCTAGGTTTCAAAGTGGATTGTTGGACTATATCAGATTAAGTCCTTATTTATTCTTGCCGTAAATGCATTAAACAACATTAAATAGTAGCAATAATTAATATTTTTTGGATGACAATGTCAGTATATCCATGTGACAGCCAGACATGCCTATTTGGCAGCTGTGATGTTTGATTATTGGATTAAACTTGATCCGTAGTTGCTTTCATTGTTTACATTTTTATCAGTATGTGTGTTACCTGGGAATTGAACCCACCTGAACCTTTGTGCTGATGTGCTAATGGAATGCAATAACAATTGAGCTACAGGAACACTTTTAGCTCAGGTGCTTTAGAAATATCAAGTTTTTTCAGTCTTGAAAACAGTGACAATTTGATAGGTACATGATTTCATAAAATGTTTTATATAATTTTATTAGATAATTAATTAAAAGGTGTTATTTCTTATCAATGCAAACCTATCATGAAATATTAAGGATTTATGATGATATGTTCCAAAATCCCAAGCCCAAGGTGTTTACAGATTTTTGTGACATTGTTTTCAGGGTACAGTACTTTACTTTTTTTGTTTTTTCTTCCTTAGACTCCTCATGATTGAGCTCCAAAGCAACCTTGGGATATTTGAGGGCAAACCTGGACAACTGCTCTTCAGCTATGATCAGAAGGCTCTAGATGAAAATAAATTTTATACAGCAGGAAGACTAATGGCCTGGTCCATAATTCACAATGGACCAGGCATGAGGTGCATAAACAAGGAGCTTTTCATGTTAATGTGTGGCCAGAAACCAGACCTCAGCACATTTGATCGTACTAATTTCCTGGAAAATGACCTCGTAGTAAAGCTGGCAAAGGTAACTAAAGTAACTTTACATACCACATAATATAGTTATGTGCTCATTTAAGGAGAACAATGTATTCAGTAACTGTAATAATTAATACTTTTTAAGGCCACATGTTTTTCTATGATTTTAGGTTGTCAGATGCAGCACTGCAGAGGAGCTGACAGAGCTTAAAAACTCCCTGGGGGATTGGATTTGTGACTGTGGCGTACCCAACATTTTCACAGCCTCATTGAGTGAGCTGCCCACAATTTATGGGCAGTTAGTAACCCACTACATCTACCACAGGTAAAGACATAAATATAATTTACTGTAATTTCCAGCTGTCAAATTTCTCCTAAAAAAATCTCCTAATAAGGTGCACAATGTAGGGTCTCCTGAATTTTAAAGCAATGTCCACATTCAGAGTGGACATGTTGTCATTAAATCCATCCATCCATTTATGTTAGGAAATAGTGAAATTTTTTTTAACACTTTAAAAAGAGTTTAAAAGACACTCAATGTTCAGTAATATTATCGATTTGACTGCACTGACACTATAGTATGAGAACTAAACTTGAACTATAATGAGCTGACTGATGACAACACCATTTTCTGCAGAACTGCTTTATAGTTGATTCGATTTCGGTTCATAACTGATGATTTTTTAAGTGTTCACTAGTTAATGTTTAACATATAACATATGGTTATCTCTGGGCTCCTATTAAGGGTCATCAAATTTTTAAGGTTTAGAGCAGTGGTTTTCAATCCTGTTCCTCGGGACCCACAGTTCTGCACATTTTGCATGTCTCCCTTATCTGACACACTCATTTGAGTTTATGGAGCTCTTTCCTAATGAGCTGATGATCTGAATCAGGTGTGTAAATTAGGGAGACATGCAAAATGCGCAGAGCTGTGGGTCCCCAGGAACAAGTTTGAAAACCACTGGTTTAGAGTTTTTAAGGTGTCAGGTTTATTACTGGAAGCTGCTTTGACACTATGTATTGTATAAACATCAGGTGCCTTGACAACAGCGAAGTCTTAAGCCCCGTTCACACCAAGAAAGATAACTATAAAGATAACTATAAAGATAACCAGTGGCGGTTCTACATTGAATTACTCTCCGGGCGAGACCCCCTCTGAGCGTGTACAATCAGAATGTAACAAGAGCAGAGAACAACAATAATATAAAATATTAATTATATTTTTCCTAAATTGGGCACCTGACGGCTTTGACCTTTTTATCTCCATCGCTGTGTTTATTTGGCACTCGACAATCAACAGATTTCCCATCCCCCAACACTGTCACTCATGACCAGAAGTCAAGACTAAACCAATTCACCGCCACATAATCGTTTTGTATTACCTATTTTTATTAGCCATTTCACACAATTCAGAAAAAACAAAAACGTGCAAATTATAGGCCTGTGTTTTAATAATGTGAATGAAATGTGCGTTATTTGGAAGAAAGTGTGACTGACTTTAAAAAAAAAAAAAAAAACGTGCAAATTATAGGCCTATGTTTTAATATTACGAATGAAATGTGCGTTATTTGGAAGAAAGTGTGACTGACTTTTTTTTCTGTTCAGAGTGGCGAGTATGATCCAGCAGTTTACTTCTGGGCTGAACTCCTGTGGCCGGTTGTGGGAGGTGGTGCGTAATAATTGGACAGCTTTCCTCCCCTTGTTTACAAACACAAGAGGTACACTGACAAGAAATGAAGTCAGAGACCTCTTCAACATTGTCTGGAGTTCACCAGGGAGCAACAGGCGAGACCTTGAGGAGGACACTGTCTTCCAGTGGGAGTGCTGGCTTATGTTGATTCAAGGCAAGTGTTTCTTTAACTGCACACTGTTTTGTAATGTAATTACATTTTGCTTCTTGCTTTTTACATTTTGTTTTACACACAAACAGAGGAAGATGTGGGCATATCCTTTGAGGATGTCCTAGTGTTTGTAACTGCAGCAGATTCTGTCCCTCCACTGGGCTTTCAGCAAAAGTGCCAGGTGGAATTTTATGACCAAGAGGAGCCAACCCGCAGAATTCCATATGCTTCAACCTGTGCCCTGACTCTCTACTTGCCAAGAGGTGTGTCAGAAGAAGAGGAATTCAGGGAATTAATGTTCCTTGCCATAAAAGGGTCTCTTGGATTTGGGAAGGTATAAGCGTCACCTGTTACGTTTTTAAAGTCAATAAGCAAAACAAAGACATGGTGGTAAGGACTCAATTTGTAAGTGAGGCAGGTGTCTGTCAAGTTGTGGAAACTTAGGCGCACCCCATTTCAACCTAAAAACAATTTCTAACCTAAAAACATTTGGAAGAATGACTTACCACCATGTCTTTGTTTTGCTTATTGCTGCAAATATTTCATGCCAGAAACAAGTGGATAGGAGGGGTTGAAACCCATCTGCTTCGCCCTCAAACAAAGACATAGCCTGTCACTAGAGAAGAGAATTGTTCAAAGGGGTTCGTAGAAGTTACTGTTGATTGAAGATGAAGAGCAGTGATAAAATAACATGCAGATGAACATTTTAGAACTTTACATCTATAAGAATTGTGAACTTTCATTTTCACATCAAGTTTAAAAGACTTCACCTTGCCAAGTTTTCATTTATTTCCCTTCAGTGTTTTAAATAGAATATTATATTCTGGCGTTAATGTATTACCATACAAATCGATGCTTCTGTTCATTAAATAAAAACTTCAGTAATGTTTTTGCAAACATCTGAATCTTTTGAATTTTTTATAACAGCTCTGGTAAAAATTTTGGGGCAAGATCTAAATGTATTTGATTGTCACAGAATAAATCAGAAAACAATTTTGGTGTGGGAACTGGGCACTTTTATTTCACCAGCATTCCAGAAGACCTCAACATTGACACTGATGCACATGACCTTAAATTAAAATGACTACTACAACGTCTTTATTTACATGTTAAAATAATGACTATTAAAGTCATAGCCGCAAGCAGCACTTATTTTGGTCCATTCAAATGTAAAAAGGTGAGCAAATTTAACCAAAAAATGTGGATGTTTTGGACACAGTTCTTTTGGTGTCAAGAAATAAAAACATGAAAGTGATAATGTATAATGGAACATACTCTAAACAAACTTGAAAGGTTAGCTCTATATTTTGACCATTTAATGAAAGTCAACCATAACATGCAGCCATAAATTCTATTTTGGGATGAACTCGTCCTTTCCTATGATTAATTTAAAGATGTCAAAAAAGACAAAACATTGCAAAGGATGTCTAATCCAAGTTCTGCTTGTGCCCCACCAAGTGGATTAAATTGTGCAACAAGTTGCTCCAAGGTTGCATTGTCCAAAGTGTAGTGATTCTGTGGTACTGGTACTCTGTCTGGCAAGTCAACCATTGCTGCCCCCTGCATTCTTGATGTTGTTTCTCCTTGTTCAGATGGTCCTTGAACAACAGTTTCATCTGCTGGCCCAGCTCTTCTGCCAAAGATTTCTTGCATTGCTGTGGTTCTTTGTCCTTGTTGTTCCAGGCAGCCTCGGACAAAAATCTGCATTGGGGTCTGATGTCTTTCAGTTCTCAGCTCATGGTTGTTCCATTGTCGGATGAAGGCAGTCAAGTCCCTGTTGATCCTTGGCAAGTAGACATAATGAAGAGCCCAGAGATGCATTTCATTGTCTATGTCCACTATACCTTCACTCTCCAGGAAGTGGAAGAGATTATAATAAACATTAGTCAATCCCCGCCACATGTCACCCCAGAGCCTCTCAATACGCTGGTTATGAGTGCTCCTGCCTCTGATAGCACTGCCTCTCTCTGAGCCCCTGAAAATGTTCATCATCACACAGACATCAGTATTTTCTCCTCCATGATCTGTTCTGACCCTAGAAGGCACTCCATACCTGGCCACAGCATTCAAAAAGCAATTCATTACAGTGCTGCTGCGGTTGTTGTTTGAAGCACGGAGAAAGACTATGAGACGACTGTAGCCATCTATACCACCATGGATGACAATTCTCCATCTAAAACATAACAGAGAAACGCTGTTATAATATAAGACATTAAGAACAAAAAGAAAATACATTACAGTACATCTTCCTATAACAAATATTTTAATAATGGGAAGTTCATGAATACTTTTTTTATAATATATACTTTATTAAATGTTACATGTATGAATCAAACAAGCATAGTCATGTAACTTGTGTATCTACCTTATCAATTTGTGGTTGCCATCAAGGTGCCAAAGGGAGTTTGGTCCAGCAACGCTGTACAATCGCCTCTGTGGTCTTCTTTGTGCCATTGCCCTTAGTGCAGCTGCCCTGGGGTTGGTTCGAATTAAACTCTTTCTCACTCTGTCTCTCTGCACCCGTACTCCACCTGCCCGTAACTGTGCCCTGACAGCCTCAGATCCAAGCTGATCATTCCCAGCCACAATATCTTTGATCATGTCATCAAGGGCATCATCAGTTACATCAGAATATGTCACAGAGCGATTCAAATTGAACCTCCTGAAACAAATAAAAATACAAACATAACTATTGTTTATCATCAAGATAATGTTGATCATTGCTCTCGTAGCTCAAATGGCGTTATAGCAATGTAAAGGTCATGGGTTTGATACCCAGGGAATGCATGAACTGAAAAAAAAAAAAAAAAAATACGAGTTGAATGCAAATGCATAAATGTAAATACAATGTTCATTTCATGCACATCAAATGGTTTAAAATGAAATTAGCCTACATCTTGATGCAGCTTACTTCATGCGTCGTTTGACTGTAGCCAAAGACACTTGCAGAATCTCTGCTATCGAAGGAAGAGAAAAACCACATGACTTCAGAAAAGAAAGTTGCTCTCTTGTGATGCTGTAATGGGGTGCTCCTCTACCTCCACTACAGGTAAGTGGAGCCTGATAACTGGAACTGGCTGCAACAATAATAACAATGATAAATAACTGTAACCCTGTCAAGTTTTATAAGTCACAAAGAGTGGTTTATGTAGAAACAATGTTAAGGGAATACAATGTTTAATGCTCTTGTCAGAACAGCGAATGTAATAAGCATGTATGTCTACTTTGTGGATCAGTGATCTTTGCTACAAGTTTTACTACAAAAAAACTAATCAAGGCTATTGAATATCCATGACTACTTAGCTTACACAAAACAATAGATCACTACAGATACCTGAAGATAGATTTTGAATTATTTAATGTATATTCAAAGACATTCTGTTAAATAATGTCTAAACAGTTTCATATCGCAAGATACAAAGCTTTTTAATGTTTTACTTACCTTGTTGTTCATGCTGCCTACGTGTGTTAACTTCTGCTATATATTCCGCTACATCACGGAGTAACCGATCCGCTGCCGGTACACTGATCAGCCTCCCTCTTACCCATTCAAGGCTTCTCTGCATTGTTTCCAGTCTGAAACATAATAACGTGAAATGGTAGTGAATAGTAAGCTAAAGAAGCACTAAATGTCTTTTTTTTTTCAAATGCAGAGAAAAATGCCGCCGCCAACTGTCTCACTCAACTGTAACCCATATGAAAAAATACTATAGTAATTCATAGTAAATACTATGTTTTTGAACCATAATTTGTTGTGGTAATTCTATAGTTGTTGTGGTAATATAACAACTATAGTAATATAAATTACTTTACCCAAAACTGTACCAAGTTTTCTACATCTATCAGATATATTATACTGTTTTATATTTACTGTAGTAACAACTAAATGCTACAGTATTTATTACAGTTTATCAGTTCACTATAGTTAATACTGTATGCTGTAGCATTCATTAACAAAGTGTTGTAAATACTATACAGTATACTACAATTTACTGTAGTTTACTATAGTAAATACTATAGTACTTTAATAATGTCAGCATAAGCATCGATTTGAAAGTGAGAAACTGAGAAAGTTTGAAAGCGACCCTTACCTCACTAAAGCTGACTGAAGCACACTGGGTCCAGCATTCTCTGTTAGCTGGCGAGTGCAATCATTTAATGTTCGCTTGCAGCGCAAAATTAAGTTTCTTCTGTCCATCTTAAAGCGAACTGGATTTTTCTCCTTTTTTAATGGCGAATAACTCATGCGAATTGGATTACCACAAATGATCCGTGGTGAATTAGTCTGGTCTGGTTCTGTTCATCATTGATTGGGTGAGAACAGTTCAATATTACTGGCTGTGGAAATCAGTGGGCGTGGCTCATTATACTATAAGGAAAACGCCCGTAAATGACGCGCGCTCTGTGCAACCAAAATGGCGTTTTTTACGGCGTCCTGTGGCAATATGAACGGCGTAAAAAGCGGCGCTTTTCATGCACAATAAAACGCCGTCAAATACGGCGTCATTGACGTATTTTCGCGCGTTTTTTACGGCGTTTGTAATCACAACGGCGTATTTTGCGGCGCAAATACTGTTTAGAACGCCGTATTTGACGGCCTTTGGCTGTAAACGCGATCAATCTATAGCGTAATTCTGACCCTAAGGGCTTGCCATACGCTTAATGCTTCATTCGCGTCTGGTGTGAACACACCTTTAGATGTGCGGTACCCTACTGCATGTTATGACTTAAAAATGTAAGGCTTTTTGCTAATTGTTTTGCGATCACATCTTTTGTTATGTTCACGTATTAAACTTAAAATTAAAAGACAATGTTTTGAAAGACGAAAGACGAAAAGTTTGAAACAGTCCCGCACAGCAGCGCTGACGCACACAGTCTGCTAAACGCAGCGCAAGAGAGATCGAAATGACGGAGACGTGCAAGTAAAAGTGCAGAAAAGCTGTATCTATTTCGTGCACAACTTGAAAATCTACAACAGGCAAAGCTGTCAGCTGTGTGGATATTGGCAATATCCTTAACAATTCTCGTTTATAATCATTACTAATATGGCTTCTTCTTATCAATATCTTAGTCTATATGCTGTGTTCTGTTAATGCGTGAACTTAGTATTATTTGAAGCGCACTTGCTGTCCAGTAATCACAAAAAGCTTTGTGCTTTGTTACTTTTTAATAAACAATATATCAGCTTTAAAATTATGCCAAATTCATAAAGAAATTCAAACAATACGGTTTTGGGGCGCTTTAATGTGGACCACCAGTGTACACTTTAAATACAAATATCCGCGTCCGCGCTGTCCGTGTACACGTCCGGATTGCGCACGTGGAAACTATAACACAGGCTTAATGCGGCAGGAGCGATCGCTTTAGCGCCTCAGTTCAAGCACCAAGTGAACCCATTATATCTTTATATTTACTACTATAGAAATGAACATGATTTAATATCAAAAGGTAGGCTATTTTATAAGAGAGCCTACAGTACAACTTACTGAAATGTCTCGTGTAAAAGCTCATTCAGTGTTTCAAACTGCAGAAAACGTGTAAAGCTTGTAAACATTGCACTGTAATAATACATTTACCTCAGAATAACCACTCAGTGTCCATAAGCTCATCAGTCAGCTAGAAAAATAACTATAAAGAGGAGCATTTTGCTATATTTATGCGCTGTTGCATATTAACATTTTTACTTAATCTGTTGTCTACATCATTCAACTCCTCCTATAAAATTGCATTTTACTGATGAAGAAAAACAGACTGAATGTGTGAAAGACAACATTTATAGGATGCACTGAGGAGGAGCTCAAACTACACTCAGTGGCCAAGTGATGCTTATGGTCCATGATATTGGTACAGATTCTGTGTAATGAACAATTCTTTGTGACTGTATATTTCAAGTTGGAAAAGACATTTAAAGACATAAAAAAAATAATTTGGCGCCTAAGTTTTTTTTTTTTTTTTTTTTGTTATAGGAGCTAATGGCTCCTTACTCGTTTTTTTTTTTTTTTGTCTGAAGCCCTGTGAAAGTAAAGCAGGACCAGTCTTTCCTGTATCTGAAAGCTTGAAGTTTCTACTTTTAAATGAACGAATTCAAATCGAAAACGAATATTCCTGATTATGTAATCCGTATGAAACTAAAGTGAGGTACAGTCTTTCCTGTATCTGAAAGCCTGAAGTGTCTGCTTTTAAATGAATAAATTCAAATCGAAAACGAATATGTGATTATGTAATCCGTATGAATCTGAGGTACAGTCTTTCCCGTATCTGAGCTCATTATATGCAGTCACCTGCGCACAAACGCCCTCACCTAGATTTAAAAAAAAATAAATAAATAAATAAAAATAAAAATTCATATAATTTTCATAATTTTTGAAAGAAGACCTACTATGAGGAATTTACCTCATAAGAACAGTGCGATCTGACATGGCTTTATTCAGCAGAGACGATCATTTCTGTCATTTATTCTTACCTACATTAGTTAACGTGTTATTTTTACATAAACCTGTACAGATTTTACTAGTTGGGCTTTTCCTGAACATCTTGCCAAACTGAAATGTATTGTTTAACCTTTAAGCATTTTTGTTATTCAGGTATTTTGCAGAGTATTTCTATTTGTTAACCAAAGAAGGTTACAATTTTTATAAAAAACGTTTAAGTATTACAGTTGTTTTAAAGCTAAAAGGCTAAACTATTCTATGTTTGACTCAAATTGAAAGAATAAAGAGTTTAATTTCTGTTAAGGTTTATAGGGATTTTAAGATGTAGCCTAATTAGCGATTTGAATAATTAAGTTAATTATTGAGTAACTAAGTTACTTTTCAGACAGAGTTAAATAGTAAAATAATTTAAATACAATATTGATGAAGTAATTAGCAACTGTAATTAATTACTTTTTGAAAGTAACTTACCCAACACTGCTGTTGGCACACGTGCCGTAGGTTGCCAACCCCTGTTCTAGATTCATTATATGTAAAGTAAGTTTTTGTTTGTTTTAATTTTGATGATTAGAGCTTACAGCTCATGAAAGTCAAAAATACAGTATTTCAAAATATTAGAATATTAAAAGTTTCATTAAATGATTATCCCTACAGTATAAATTCCGGGTATCTCTTGTTCTTTGAAACCACAATAATGAGGAATACTGCCAACTTGGCAATGGTCCAGAAGACAATCATTGACACCCTCCACAAAGAGGGTAAGTCACAGAAGGTCATTACTGAAAGGGGTGGCTGTTCACAGAGTGCTGTATCAAAGCATATTAAATGCAAAGTTGACTGGAAGGAAGAAATTGTGTAGGAAAAGGTGCACAAGCAACGGAGATGACCACAAGCTTCAGAATACTGTCAAGTAAAACCGATGCAAACACTTGGGAGAGCTTCATAAGGAGTGGACTGAAGCTGGAGTCAATGCATTAAGAGTCACCACGCTCAGATGTCTTCAGTAAAAGGGCTACCAAGCCACTTCTGAAACAGAAACAATGTCAGAAGCATCTTACCTGGGCTAAGGAGAAAAAGAATTGGACTGTTGCTCAGTGGTCTAAAGTCTTCTTTTCAGATAAAAGTAAATTTTGCATCAAAATCAAGGTCTGGAGGAAAGCTGGAGAGGCACAGAATCCAAGCTGATGAAGTCCAGTATGAAGTTTCCGAAGTCAGTGATGATTTGGGGTGCTGTGACGTCTGCTGGTGTTAGTCCATTGTGTTTTATCAAGTCAAAAGTCAATGCAGCCGTCTACCAGGAGATTTTGGAGCACTTTATGCTTCCATCTGCTAACAAGCTTTATGGAGATGCTGATTTCCTTTTCCAGCAGGACTTTAGCACCTGCCCACAGTACCAAAACCACTTCCAAGTGCTTTGCTGACCACAGTATTACTGTGCTTGATTGGCCAGCCAACATGCCTGACCTGAACCCCATATGGACTCTATAGGATATTTTCAAGAGAAAGATGAGAAACAGTCGATCCAACAATACAGACGAGCTGAAGGCTCAACAGTGCCTCAGCAGTGCCACAGGCTGATCGCTTCCATGCCACACCATACTGATGCTGGAGTTTGTGCTAATGGAGCCTGACCAAGTAATGAGTGCATACATGAACATACTTTAAAGATCTTGAACTTTTCTGTTTTGCAAATCCTTTTTTTGACTGATCTTAGGAAATGTTCTAATGTTTTGAGATACTGGATTTTTGACTTTCATGAGCGGTAGGCCCTAATCATCAAAATTTAAAAAAAAAAAAAGTTTTTTGAATGTTTTACTTTACATGTAATGAATCTAGAATATATGAAAGTTTCACTTTTTGAAATAAGTTTCCAAAAAATGAACATTTCCATGATATTCTAATTTTTTGAGATGCACCTGTATATCCCAACATACAATCATGCCTCATATATATATATATATATACACACACACACACACACACAATGCATTACATCATGCAAGATTAACAGATGGTGCAAATCAACTCACCAAATCAAATTTAGAACTTGATTTTGGATTGTTATACAGGTGTTGGTCATATAATTAGAATATCATCAAAAAGTTGATTTCACTAATTCCATTCAAAAAGTGAAACTTGTATATTATATTCATTCATTACACACAGACTGATATATTTCAAATGTTTATTTCTTTTAATTTTGATGATTATAACTGACAACTAAGAAAATCCCAAATTCTGTCTCAGAAGATTAGAATATTACTTAAGACCAATACAAAGAAAGGATTTTTAGAAATCTTGGCCAACTGAAAGTATGAACATGAAAAGTATGAGCATGTACAGCACTCAATACTTAGTTGGGGATCCTTTTGCCTGAATTACTGCAGCAATGGGGCGTGGCATGGAGTCGATCAGTCTGTGTCACTGCTCAGGTGTTATGAGAGCCCAGGTTGCTCTGATAGTGGCCTTCAGCTCTTCTGCATTGTTGGGTCTGGCATATCGCATCTTCCTCTTCACAATACCCCATAGATTTTCTATGGGGTTAAGGTCAGGCGAGTTTGCTGGCCAATTAAGAACAGGGATACCATGGTCCTTAAACCAGATACTGGTTGCTTTGGCACTGTGTGCAGGTGCCAAGTCCTGTTGGAAAATGAAATCTGCATCTCCATAAAGTTGGTCAGCAGCAGGAAGCATGAAGTGCTCTAAAACTTCCTGGTATACGGCTGCGTTGACCTTGGACCTCAGAAAACACAGTGGACCAATACCAGCAGATGACATGGCACCCCAAATTATCACTGACTGTGGAAACTTTACACTGGACCTCAAGCAACGTGGATTGTGTGCCTCTCCTCTCTTCCTCCAGACTCTGGGACCCTGATTTCCAAAGGAAATGCAAAATTTACTTTCATCAGAGAACATAACTTTGGACCACTCAGCAGCAGTCCAGTCCTTTTTGTCTTTAGCCCAGGCGAGACGCTTCTGACGCTGTCTGTTGTTCAAGAGTGGCTTGACACAAGGAATGCGACAGCTGAAACCCATGTCTTGCATACGTCTGTGCGTAGTGGTTCTTGAAGCACTGACTCCAGCTGCAGTTCACTCTTTGTGAATCTCCCCCACATTTTTGAATGGGTTTTGTTTCACAATCCTCTCCAGGGTGCGGTTATCCCTATTGCTTGTACACTTTTTTCTACCACATCTTTTCCTTCCCTTCGCCTCTCTATTAATGTGCTTGGACACAGAGCTCTGTGAACAGCCAGCCTCTTTTGCAATGACCTTTTGTGTCTTGCCCTCCTTGTGCAACGTGTCAATGGTTGTCTTTTGGACAACTGTCAAGTCAGCAGTCTTCCCCATGAATGTGTAGCCTACAGAACTAGACTGAGAGACCATTTAAAGGCCTTTGCAGGTGTTTTGAGTTAATTAGCTGATTTAGAGTGTGGCACCAGGTGTCTTCAATATTGAACCTTTTCACAATATTCTAATTTTCTGAGATACTGAATTTGGGATTTTCCTTAGTTGTCAGTTATAATCATCAAAATTAAAATAAATAAACATTTGAAATATATCAGTCTGTGTGTAATGAATGAATATAATATACAAGTTTCACTTTTTTGAATGGAATTAGTGAAATAAATCAACTTTTTTGTTGATATTCTAATTATATGACCAGCACTTGTACAATACTTGATATCAAAGGCAAAACAGTTAATGATGTAGACAGATAGCTATCTCAAACTTGGTCATGTGGGGAGAAATATTTTTATTAGGCAGCTCTATCAAGAAATTTAAACATGGTAAGCCCCAAAATCAAACAGATACTTCATGACTTTTAGATATTACCAATTATTATTAAATGATTGTTACTTTATGATACAAGTAGAATAACAAGCCTTCAAAAAAGGACATGGTAATGGAAAATATATGAGGTGAGAAGGAAAATTACATTTTAACGCTTATGCTTTAGCTCACAAAAGTTTCTTAGGAAAACACAACACTTGTGTAACTAAACTAGTGTAGTATAGCAATTAATGAGCAAACCTAATATACTTTTTCTACTTTCTCATTTTTTTTCATGACCACATCCCTTTGTAGATTCGGCACACAATAAAAGTTTAATAAGTTTAATCAATGATTAAAACTCACTTCACCGTGACATCTTTGGATGGTGTTTATGTGTTCTCATTTACTGTATATGGAAGAGAACTTGTATTGCTTGACATTTTATTGGGTCTTGTTCAGTGAGGACGCAGCATCGCATCTGAAAGTACAAGACCTGAACATGAACTACTTACTGTGACTTCAGACATTCACTTTTCCTGTGAACGATTAAATTAGATAAATGAGTGAACCTCTTTCCACATTATAGGCAGTGATATCGCTTCTCTCCAGTGTGGATCATCTCATGTATTTTCAGATATTCTGGCCATGTGAATGTCTTGTCAGAGTGTGAACACTGG
This sequence comes from Spinibarbus caldwelli, assembly GCA_039654775.1. Classification (NCBI taxonomy): domain Eukaryota; kingdom Metazoa; phylum Chordata; class Actinopteri; order Cypriniformes; family Cyprinidae; genus Spinibarbus; species Spinibarbus caldwelli. The sequence continues at coordinate 35,556,683 of CM077232.1, forward strand.
TAAGGTTTTTCTCCAGTGTGAACTTTCTGGTGCACTTTCAGTGCATAGACTGTAAAAAAGTCTTTCCACACTCAAAGCAAATATGATCCTTCACACCGCTGTGTCTTTTCAGATGTCTTTAAATTACCCATCTGTCTAAAGCTCTTTCCACACAAAGAACATGCATAAGGCCTCTCCTGTACAGAATGAGTACGCAGATGTTCTTTTAAAACCCTTGACTTTCTGAAACTCTTTCCACACTGTTCACATGTGAAGGGCTTCTCTCCTGTGGGTTTTCATGTGCTTTTTAAGGTGTTCTTTTTGTATAAATCTCTTCTCGCACTGATCACGTGTACGGCTACTCTTCAATGTATTTTCATGTGTTTTTTAAGGCGTTCTTTTTGTATAAATCTCTTCCCGCACTGATCACATGTGTACGGCTTCTCTCCAGTGTGGATTTTCATGTGATCATTATAATTTCCTTTATATCTGTAATTCTTCCCGCACTGCTCACATGTGAAGGGTTTCTTTCCAGTGTGGATTCTCATGTGTGTATTAAGATTTCCTTTATGTCTGAATTTCCTCCCGCACTGATCACATGAGTAAGGCATTGCTCCAGTGTGAATTTTCATGTGTTCATAAAGAGACCCTTTAAGTCTGAATTTCTTCCCGCACTGATCACATGTGTGTGGCTTCTCTTCAGCGTGGATACTCTCATGTATTTTCAGATATTCTGGCCATGTGAATGTCTTGTCAGAGTGTGAACACTGGTAAGGGTTTTCTCCAGTGTGAACTGTCTGGTGCTTTTTCAGTGCATGAACTGTAAAAAAAGCCTTTCCACACTCAGAGCAAATATGATCCTTCACGCCGCTGTGTCTTTTCAGATGTGTTTTTAAAGTACTCATCTGTCTAAAACTCTTTGCACACAAAGAACATACGTAAGGCCTCTCCTGTGTATGAACTGTCAGGTGGTCCTTCAGGAAATCTGCCCTAAAAAATTTTTTACTGCACTGGTCACAGTTATACAGTCTTTCTCTAGAATGAGTGAGCAAATGTACTTTGAAAACACTTGACTTTCTGAAACTCTTCCCGCACTGTTCACATGTGAAGGGCTTCTCTCCAGTGTGGATTTTCATGTGTTCATTAAGCTGTCCTTTTTGTATGAAACTCTTATCACACTGTTCACATGTATACCGCTTCTCTCCAGTGTGGATTTTCATGTGATCATTATAGTTTCCTTTCTGTCTGAAATTCTTCCCGCACTGATCACATGTGAAGGGTTTCTTTCCAGTGTGGATTTTTATGTGCTCATAAAGAGATCCTTTTAGTGTGAACTTCTTCCCGCACTGTTCACATGTGAAGGGTTTCTCTCCACTGTGGGCTCTCATGTGTATTTTAAGATGTTCTTTTTGTATAAATCTCTTCCCGCACTGATCACATGTGTGTGGCTTCTCTCCAGTGTGGATTTTCATGTGATCATTATAATTTCCTTTATGTCTGTAATTCTTCCCGCACTGATCACATGTGAAGGGTTTCTTTCCCGTGTGGATTCTCATGTGTGTATTAAGGTTTCCTTTATGTCTGAATTTCCTCCCGCACTGATCACATGTGTAAGGCATCGCTCCAGTGTGAATTTTCATGTGTTCATAAAGAGATCCTTTAAGTCTGAACTTCTTCCCGCACTGATCACATGTGTGTGGCTTCTCTTCAGCGTGGATTTTCATGTGTTCATTAAAGTTTCCTTTTAGTGTGAAAATCTTATCACACCAGTCACATTCGTACGGCTTCATTTCCCTATGAACTTTTATGTGAAGATTAAGACTTTGTTCGCTTGAGAAACTCTCTCCACACTGAGGGCAAGTGTCATGATTTTTCTTCCCTGCTTCCATCACCTTGTTCTCGTCCATCAGATCTAAAATAAAAGTTAAAAGAAGTTCAAGAAGTTTCAAAAGTTTGATTTTCATTAACTCATAAAAAAAGAGACAAATGTGAAAGGAAAAGGGTCGTGAACCTTGATACATCAGCAGAAAGTATGATAATTTTGATCCATTCATTTGAACTGGGTACACTGATCATTCCAATTATTTTAAAAACACGACAGGCAAAAATTGCATGTTTTTGTAGTGAAAACTATTAAATACTTACATTTTATAAATCAGGGTTGTAAAATGCTCAAAAGTTTAGCAGAACGGTTGCAAAAATTGTGAACCAAATATAAAAGTAAAATAAAACAGCTCAGATAATATTTATTCTGACATCCTGATGTTTGCAATGAGTATGAATGTTTTTAAAACCTCCTTTTTAGTTGGAAACCAATAGCAAAATTGAGTTTTACTCCTGTTTCACACCGCAAGTGTGAACGGCGCGTCAGCTTCACATCAGCAGACTCTCGAGAGTATTCATACCAAAGTGTTTGTAGAGTGTGATGGCAGCACAAAGCATTTACATTTTATACAAAAAATACAAAGCAACTGCATTTTTTGTACAAAAAAAGACAGGTGATCACTGTACTAAGTGACTAAGCTTAATAAAAGTCAATACATTGCTAAACACAGTTTAAGATATGTTGTTTCAATGAAATGCCAGAAAAAAAAAAAAATTATTAATCAACTTTCCTCAAACGAAACAGATTAGTTAAATATAAAATTGATATCTGCAGAAACAGTAGAAGCAACTTCTACCCCAGGCCTTTTCCTTTTAAGAAATGTCTTTATTGTATTTATTGGTGGGATCAAAGTACTTTGTGCTTTTTGACCTCTATAATCAGCCTCGTGTCATCCACTGCTGCGCATGAATGAGGTAAACTCGGATTTGATTTGGTTAGTATCAGGATTGTCTTGTGTGTCTTATGTTCCCCTTCTTCTTGTATGCCCATATTTGGTTAGTTTCCTGTGATTATTAGTTAATTCTTGTCCAGCTGTGTGTATTTAATTATCTAGTTATGTTGTGTATTTATAGTGTGTTCTGCCCTGTGTTTCCTGTCGAGTATTATATGTCATTCCTGTCTGTCGCGTGAGTGTTCTTGCCTGTTTTGATTTAAGTAAAGACTTTGTTTTGGAATTATTCTACGTCTCCCCGTTCCTGGTATCCGTCTAGTGTAATCCGTGACAGAATACTCAACCTAAACAGAAGTAAGCGGCACTCCCTTTCCCCGTGTTTTGTTTCCGGTTTTTTGTAGAGTTTTTGTTTTTAGTTTTGTCCCTGCGGCTATGGAGTTCGCCGCCCGCCTCCTCGTTCTCATCCGGCGTGATCGCCCCTTCTTTGAGTACGCCGGGGAATTCTGCGGGCTCGTCGCGATGACGGAGATGGACGACGCGGCCATCCTCCACCTGTTCTGGCGCGGGGCCTGTTACCACCGCCCTGTGGACCTCCCAGACACCACAGGACTGTGCTGGAAGGAGGCGATCTACCGGTGTCTGGGAAGTGTCCTGGCCCCGAGTCGGAACCAGCCCGTCGTCGTCCGCGGCTCTCCCAAGCCTGCGGCCGAGAGTACGGCAAGCCCGCCAGCCGAGAGTATGGCAAGCCATGCGGCTGTTAATGTGGGAAGCCATACGGCCATTAAAGCCTCCGCGCTTCAAGAGCGCACCCAAGCGTCCGCGCTTTCAGAGCGCCCTCCAGTGCCCGCACCTCGAACACGCCTGCCAGAGTGCCCTCCAGTGCCCGCACCTCAAACGCGGCTGCCTGAGCACCCTCCAGTGGCAGAGCGCCCTCCAGTGCTCGCACCTAGAACGCGCCTGCCAGAGCGCCCTCCAGTGCCCGCACCTTGAACGCGCCTGCCAGAGCGCCCTCCAGTGCCCGCACCTCGAACGCGCCTGCCAGAGCGCCCTCCAGTGCCCGCATCTAGAACGTGCCTGCCAGTGCGTCCTCCAGTGCCTGTCCCAAGTCAGGTCATGTCCCCTGTTGTCTTCTCCAGTCCTCCGGAACCCGGTCTTGTCGGTCATGTCTTGTCAGTGGGGGTTCCACTGAAGCAGGAAGCTTCTCCTGTCATGGCCAGGGAGGCCATTCCCGAGCTTCTTGCTCCACGGGACGCCCCTACGGAAGCGGTTCCCGAGTCTACCCCTGAGAGGGCCACTGATGCCTCAGCCAGCACACGGAGTGCTGGTAAACCCCAGTCATGCCCACAATGGTCCTCGGATTCCGAGCCTATCCCCATTGGGGCTCAAGTTCCGGAGGATAAACTACAGAAGACTCCAGCTCCTGTCCCCCAGTCTAGCCCAAGAAGGGCTCCAATTCCCGAATCGAGCCCAGGAGAGGCTCCAGTTCCCGAGTCGAGCCCAGGAGAGGCTCCAGTTCCCGAGTCGAGCCCAGGAGAGGCTCCAGTTCCCGAGTCGAGCCCAGGAGAGGCTCCAGTTCACGAGTCCAGCCCAGGAGAGGCTCCAGTTCCCGAGTCCAGCCCAGAGAGGGCTCCTGATCCCCAGTTCAGCCCAGAGAGGGCTCCTGACCTCCAGTTAAGCCCCGTAAGTTCCTCCAAGTATTTTTTTTGGGGGGGGTAGTATGGCTCCCTACACCGCCATGGCCTCCTGAGCTCCCTGAACTGCCATGGCCTCCTGAACTCCCTGAACCGCCATGGCCTCCTGAACTCCCTGACCCGCCATGGGCGCCGCCCTGGAGGCCATCTGTCCTGTGTTTGTGTTCCTGTTCCTGGAGGCCTCCAGAGCGCCCACCCCCCCTCCCCATTGGATGGTATATGGCACGAGGATGCGCCTTCAGAGGGGGGGCGTAATGTCAGGATTGTCTTGTGTTCCCCTTCCTCTTGTATGCCCATATTTGGTTAGTTTCCTGTTCCTGTGATTATTAGTTAATTCTTGTCCAGCTGTGTGTGTTTAATTATCTAGTTATGTTGTGTATTTATAGTGTGTTCTGCCCTGTGTTTCCTGTCGAGTATTATACGTCATTCCTGTCTGTCGCGTGAGTGTTCTTGCCTGTTTTGATTTAAGTAAAGACTTTGTTTTGGAATTATTCTACATCTCCCCATTCCTGGTATCCGTCTAGTGTAATCCGTGACAGTTAGCACTAGAGCCTGTTTTTTTTTTTTTTTTGTTTTGTTTTGTTTCCCCCCCCCCCCCCCCATTTCTTCTTCTTCTTCTTCTTCTTCTTCTTCTTCTTCTTATTATTATTATTATTATTATTATTATTATTATTATTATTTTACTTTTATGTAGTGCTTACAATAAAAAAACTGTCAAAGCAGCTTTGTCTCGATGCAAAAAAACATTCAATTCTGCCATGAAGCAGCGCTAGAAGTTTATATAATCATATTGTCTAGCTAGTTTATTTTATTTTATTTTTAATAAATACACCATACTTTCAGCCAAACTGAATAATTAAAAACAAGTTTAAACAGGTAAATCTATTATGTATTCTGCATTTTCTTTTTGTTAAAATACACTAGACATGCTTATTTTGTCCAATTTTAGAACTTTTTGTGTGAAATATTTATTTTGTCTTACTCCTGCTACCGCTGTGAATGCACTCATTTGTTAACATGCAAGCTGAAAAAAATATGCGCTGCTCACGCTTGCGGTGTGAAACTGGCCTTAGGCTCCATTTTTTGCCCAGTTGACTGAAAGTTACCTGGATATTATTTGATTTGAAGCTGCAGTACAGAAGAGTTTTTAAGTTTAAAATGGACAAAAGTCTATCAAATATTGGCCAAATACATAGTAAACCGTGTTCAGAACAGCAAAATAGTAACCTTACAATGCGCGTTTCCATTACCCTTCAAATTGGGCAAATTAAAATTGCGAATTGAAATTACGCCTAATGGAAACACGTCAATTTCACAAAAACTCCCATATATCGCAAAAAAGTTTTTATGCTCGCATGAGGTGGTTTTTCAGGCAATTCAAAAAAGGAATATTTCGCAAAACTGCAATGGAAACTTTTTTTTTCGCATTTACAGGTCACATGGCGTATGTAAAAAGTCATATAATTATTCTTCAGTGTACTATAACCTCCAAGAAACACTTCATAAGTGGCCGTTCTCGAATATAAGGGGCTTTCCCTACCAGACAATTTACACTGCACACATCTGCGGTGCAGTGTGGCTCTGATACGGCCACTGAAGCTGATTGCGGCCACTCTAGTCATTGTTTGTTTATTCCAACCACACGTTTCTGAAGAGGCTCTCCGTGGTGCTTCTGTAAAGATACACGCTTACGCCTCCTTTGAATAAATACATCCAAAATCCATCAAATCTCACCAAAATCCATTCCCATGACTTATCGCGAGAGGCAAAAGGTTACGTTTTAGTCGCATAACATTGGTTAATGGAAATGCCGTCATTTCAAAATACTTTTTTATCGACATTTATAAAATATCGCCAAAGTTTTGCGCAAATCTGTAATGGAAACGCACCTAATAATGATTTCTAATTTGAATGGTCAGGCTGGATTTCATGGGAATCTTTACCTGATGACATCACGTCCATAAAGACAAAAAGAAAAAAAAAAAACATTTCAGAGATGGCATCAACTCTGAAACTTAAATTGTAATAGAACCAAGATGTCACAGTGAAGAAAATTTCACACTGGTAAATTAATGTGTTATTAACAATAACACATGGGGGTGGGGGTGAAGATATAGCATACAACTATATATAATTTGTATGCATCAGGTAGCCGCTCTCAATACACAGGGTACTGAAATCGCTTTTGTATGGGAGCTCGCTTTTCACTTTCAGCATATAACGAGCGGTGGTACATATTGGACATGGTCTTGTCAGTCATCTCACCTTACTCTCGTCACATGATCAGTGTGACCACACTCCTGCTGCGACTCTGCAGCTGGTGCTTTATAGAGGAAAGAGGATGCTTTCATTTTATAATTGCATAATATTACAAAGTTAGGCAATGCTGACATTGCACATAAGGACTGGTAGATATTAAGCTTACTGTGTCCAACTGAACTAAGTGAATTTCTATAAAGAAGCAAAGGTGGTGTGGTGGCCAAGTAATGTAATCGTGTATGGCCGAACACTGTATAACACCGGTAACACAGACTACCGCAGCAAGCTTAATATCTAACTCCAATGAATGCCTTTAACCACAGTTGTTAGTACGCCTCTAGTCTCAGCCTCAGACGTCACGCCCACGGACCACTGGCTGAACGTCTGATGCATACGGCACATTTAACTGGAAACATTTCAGCAGTATCAAAGTCGTCCTCTGATTGGTTGAAGTGTACAGGATTTCCGGGAGACGTGTGTGTCACATTCTTTACCGGTCCACCTGGAAACAACCCAAAGCCGGTGGCAAAGAGCATTAATCAAGATTACATCGGTGGCAAAGAGCATTAATCAAGATTATGGCCGTAGCCAGGGTTTGAAAATTATTGAGGTCTGGGGGTTGTTAAGAATTGTGCAATAATAACGGCTAGTACTATTTTGATAACACAGATTTGTACAGATAATATCATAATGATCATTGCCTTTGTCTTACCGAATGTGGTTTCCTCAGCAATAAACTATTTGCACGCACAGTTTAAGTGCCAGTAATGCAGTGTTGCCAGATATTGCGACGAAAACAAGAAAAAGCAGATAGATTAAACACTGGATTCGCTGGTTTCACGGTATAAACTGTTTAAAAGACGTTCAAGATTTTTGCTTGAGGCACTTAGTGGAATCAAAAAGAGATATTTTAACTTGTTTGCCGACTGGACATGGCAAGTCTTATTTTCCAAGCCTGGCCAATTTCCTCGGCATTATGCTAACAGATCCTTTAGGAGACTGATGCAGCATTGTTTTTGTACATTTTTGAGAAGTCCGTGAATGAATGATTTAAGTTTAAACTAAACTTAGACCCCACAGTGTTAGGTAATTTTTAGGGCTGGTCCGAATACCATTTTTTGAGCTTCGAAGCTTCGGTAGTAATCAACACTGAATATTCAAAGCTTCGGAGGGAGGGGCTGAACATATTCTTCTATCTAATAAAGGCAGGAATCTCTGTGCGTCTGTCTGTCTGTTTGCATTTTTATTATGTCGAGAACCGTTCATCCAATTGACTTCACGCGTGGCAGGTGTGTTGCTGCGGACCCAAGGGAGTGCAGTGTCGCATTTTGGTGTAATATGGACACGCGACACATTCAGAATTAATAAACTTTTAATAAACTACAGAACAGAGCGAGCCGGAAGCAGCACGCCTCACGCGGGCAGGGCTTATATGCTCCGAGAACAGACACTGCACTAGTGATACAAAACACACAGGTCTGTTAAGAGCAATACTTTTAAAAAAGTAGCCCAGTGCTTAATTTGTAAATTGTAAATTTCCCGGAATAAAGCGGGGTAACGGATCCGGCATGTGATTAGAGGAGGGAGAGGACCAATCTTTAGTGATTGAAAGCGTGCATCAGTTGCTTTTATAGGGTTCGTACAGTCATGAAAAACCTGGAAAAGCTATGAAATTTTAAAACAGCAATTTCCAGGCCTGGAAAAGTTTTGTAAAAGTCATGGAATTTTATTTCACAAATCCCTGTATAATAGAGTTATATTTAATCAGGTCCTGAATTTGTGTGTATATCGCATAGTTTTACTCATTCCCGCAGCTTTCAAGTTTATAATGAGGAAAATTCCTCCAAACATTTATTGAATATAGCATGTAGGTTAGATGAGTAAATAAATCCACACAAAATATCAGATTAAATCAGTCATTTGAAAACAGCATGAGTGATTCAGCTGTACCGCGTCTTCTCTCTTTCACTCTCTCAAAGCGGCTTCACATCGGCGCATCTCCTCTGCACTACAAGAGCTACTGCACGCTGATCCAAGACTTTCGCTCGCTTCTCGGGACAGTTGACAGAAAGAAAACGCATGCATCACATTCGGTCTTGTGATAGCAGAGGGTCCGTTCACGTCGCGTCTTTTGCGTGCTTAAGTTCGTTATTTCAAATGTAAATGTGTGGTAAGTGCACTCATAATAGAAGATTTTTCATGAAATATATGCATGCTATAGGTCAGCACGAACGTCTTTCATTGGAACAGTCTATTGCTGGTGCAGATGTTCAGTCAGGCGGACAAGTTGAGAACCGTTTCGTGGGAGATGCCAGCTGTTCGAGAGGAAAAAAAAGGGATATTCGAATCTCAAAATTGAAAATCGAATGCCAACCAACTGAGCGAATATTCGAATAATCGAATATTCTGGTCCAGCCCTAGTAATTTTAGACCCATCTCCAACCTGTGTTTTATTACAAAGATTTTGGAGAAAATAGTCCTCCAACAATTGCAAAGTTTTCTAGCAGAAAATAAAGTTTTTCAAATTTTTCAATCTGGTTTTAGAAAACATTCTATCAAGACTGCTTTGTTGAAGGTTTTTGATAATGTACTAATAACGTGATTCTAGTGAATATGCTATTCTTGTGCTTTTAGATTTAACTGCTGCTTTTAATACAGTAGATCATGCTGTTCTTATTGCCCATTTGGAACATTGTGTAGGCATTACAGGCAGTTTACTGGAATGGTTTAAAGTGTTTCCCATACATAAGCTCTACCTGAGCGGCCCGTCCAGGTAAATTGCGACCTGCCCAGGAATATAAAATTTGAATTCCACTTTAAGAATTTCCGTATTTTCTGACCACGGTTGGATGTAAATTGTCTAAATCTGAAGCGTGTTGTCGACTCTTCATCCAACACGGCAAACTGGATCAACCAGTGTTTTCCATTCATTGATTTATTTGTGGTGGCACTCCACAATATCCACATTGACCGCCACAAATATCCACCACCCCCTGCCATCAGCTCCCACGTCTCACACACACAAACTCGACTTTAGCAACTTTCAGACCCTTTTAGCAACTTTTTTCCATAAATGGTACATACTGACAAACCTAGCAATGTTTTTGGATAAACCTTAGTTATCATTCAGGTGGAAGATTTCGTCAATGCTGCCCCACGAGCGTGAAGTCTGACTTTCCCGGCGCAGTGTCCCCTCTCTCTGCGTCTATTCTGTGCAGAGAGCCATGGCGCAGTCAGCGCAGCGCGGTCAGTTGGCCGTATCGCAGCCGACTCGTCAATAAATGGGTATAAAACAGCGTTTCCAAGCACCTGTCGCCTACTGTTTGGGCTAGGGGTGTTCGATATGACGATTTTTGATCATGGATGATAAAAATCTCTCCACGATCAGCTTTTGAAGAAATATCGTAGTATCGTGCTACAGTGCACATTCTATTAGTTCCAGTTCTGGCGCCTCCATCATATTATAGGCTAACGTTACTGTACAACGCCACATGCATTCACATCAGTGTTAACTCAGAGGTAGAGTTACTCTCACGGGACAATGCACTTATTCGCAATAACAAAAGTACATTATTTGCATGTGTTTTAAAGCCTTGCCGGTTAAACGTTTCATTCACGCACTGGTCTGATGTGTGCTTTTTCTGAGCCTGTACACCTGAAGCGCGCGCACTAAAAAGCCTGTCTAACAGCGCCTGATTACTCAACTAAGTTGTCTTTTGCGCTAATACTGTCAAAAAAACACAAGGTTTATGTATATACTCCGCTGGTTATGTCTAAAATGAAAGTAAACAGTTCAGACAAACGGATGCGGGCCTGTATATTAGATGCGTGCAGGTCTTAAAGGGACAGAACTAAACATGCTGCCAACTGTCATTAAAGGGATAGTTCACCCTAAAATTTAATTTCTGTCATTATTTACTCACTCACATGTTGTCCCAAACCTGTATTAATTTCTTTCTTGTACACAAAAGAAGATATTTTGAAGAATGTGGGTAACCAAACAGTTGCTGGTCTACACTGAATTTGACAGAAGGAAAAAAAAAAAATCCTATGTAAGTCACTGTGGACCAACAACTGTTTGGTTACCCACATTCTTCAAAATAGCATTTATGTTCAGCAGATGAAAGAAACACATTCAGGTTTTTGAGTAAATGATGGTATAAAAATAAAACACTATGACAGAATTGACAGACAGATGACAGATTTTTTATTTTTGGGTGAACTATTCCTTTAACGTTAATAAAACAACAAAACGCAAAGAGAAAAATCACTCACTACTCTTGACTGAAAAACTTTAATACAGTTTCTTTAGGAATCAGTCTGTATAGTTTCATTTTTATATTTGTTCATTCATGCTAAATACACCTATTGTATCTGAAAATAAAGCACTGTTTGTTTTACTTGTATTTTATGTGTATTTGTAATGTGTATCTTTGTTCTTATTTTTTAATAAGAAAGATAAAATAATGACAGTTTTATCTTCGCCCACTTTGGCCTACATATCTGCCAGTTTTATTTATTTATTTATTTTACCTTGAAAGGCTTTGTCTTCATAATAGGGAAATTAGTTTGGCAGTAATGCTCAGACAACTTGCAAAAATACTAAAACATGACAAAGAATCGTGATAAAATCGTGATATTTCTAAAAAAAAAAAATCGTGATATATTTTTTCCATATCGTCAACCCCTAATTTGGGCCTATATATATGAACATATTTTGTCTGTTAATACGCACATAGTTAGACGCAGGCAGTGCGCTGCATGAGACAAAAAAAAAAAAAAAAAGTAATATAGCCAGAACCACCGCAAATGGTCGTTCTTTAGTGTAAAAGATGTATGTTGATTTAATCAGACGATCGCGATTATAAATCAGGATTTAAAGAGTAAAGTGAGAGTGACTCCTAGTTAACGTAGTATTAATGGGTCATGTTTAGTCACCATTTATACTTGTTTTATGTATGACAACAGAAAATATGTAAATGGGAACAGCTTTATTGGGCATTCAGTTGTATTACAGTATGTGACAGTTCAGAGGGTAGAACAGATCTGAAGTGCTAAACTTGTCTGAATGCAAACCCGTATTTATGACACAATGATGTCATGAATATGCTAATTAATATGTGATGTTACCTGCCACCACAAGTCTCACAAAATCCTGTGGGAAACACTGAATGCTGTATTACCGTGTGGGATTCCTCAGGGCTCCAATTTTGGCCCCAATTATTTTTCTCTCTATACAGGCTGCCACTTCATTCTATTATTAGAAAGCATGGGCAGTCATTCCATTGTTACAATGATGTCACACAAATTTATCTGCCCCTCAAGCGAAATTCAGATGCTTTGGATAACCTCTTAGCCTGTTTGACAGATGTTAAGGCATGGCTTTCTTTAAACTTTCTGAATTTCAATGAAAGTAAAACAGAAATTATTATATTTGGACCCTCAGATTCCTCTGTTACTTCTAAACTAAATTTGGGTGGGCTTAATTGATTAATTGTGTGGTGAAATTTAGATTTTTCCAGCTCTGACTTTTATCGAAAGTAAAGACTTTTCTTTCTTTTAAAAATTTTGAAAAAGTAATCCATGCCTTTATTTCTTCAAGCTAGGACTACAGCAATTCTCTTTACGTTGGGATTAGTCATTCAGCTATGTCTCGATTACAATTAGTCCAAAATGCGACTCCCGTCTTACGTTCATTACAGTGGTTGGCGGTGCGCTACAGAGTTGATTTTAAAATTGTACTTTTTGTCTATAAATTATTAAATGGTATGGCTCCATCTTGCCTTTCTGTCCTACTGACTGAGCACCATTCAACCAGATCACTCAGGTCATCAAATCAGAGACTCTTGTCGATTCCCATGTCAAGGTTGAAATGTAGGGGAGACCGTGCTTTTTCTGTAGCTGCCCCCAGACTTTGGAATGAATTGCCCATCTCGATTAGACCGGCATCATCTTTTTCTGTTTTTAAATCCAAGTTAAAAACTTTTCTGTTTGATAAAGCATTCAATACTTGAAGCATTTTCTATTGTATATTACTGTTTTTATTATGTTGAAGCACTTTTCTTTTATGGTACTCTATTACAATTGTAATTGTTTCCGACTTATTGTTTTTATTCGTTTGTGGTTTTAGCTATTGTAAAGCACATTGGTCAACGCGGGTTGTTTTTAATCGTGCTCTATAAATGAATTGTCATTGTCATTTACTGGGGCCTGTTCTTCGTACGTTGCTTATTACATCTGAGATTATTTGAAAGATGCCGGATCTTCTAATCCTGATACCTGATCTCTGGCTAATTTGGTTCTTCAAACGAATTTGTGGATTTGATTGAAGTATCTGGATTAAGATGTCTAAGATTACTCCGCATTCTCGTGTTCCCTGAAAAGGGCAGATGTATTGATACTCGAAACCACAATCAGCAATGCAGCGATTGGCTGGCGACAAGACAGCAACATAATGACATCATATCATTAAAAAAGACACCTGACGAAAAATTTCTGGACCTTTATAAGGAAACAGCCAAGTGAACAAAACTACATAAATGTTATAATAGATAAATGAAATGTGTACTTTTTTTTTTTTTTTTTTTTTTTTTTACACATGATTCCCAGTTATTTCTATTCACGATTTCTTTTTAATTATTAGTATTTTAAATGACTGTCCCTGGATCAGTAGGGTACTCTTTTAATAAAGTAGCAGTGGTTGGGACAGATTTTAAGTATCAATTCTGCTTAAAAAAAAGATGCAATCCAATCCTGTTTACATGAAATAAGCCTGCTCCCGAGCAGGTTTAAGCTTATGAACCTGTTACTATGACAGCAACTCCGGAATGAGCTTCGAGGAACCAAACAATCCAAGATCAAGCCAAATCATCAACAATCAAATCCAGCCGTCTGAGTTAGCGATGTATGAAGAACGGGCCCCAGGTTGCATACCGGTCTGTTATTGTAGGGACAATTGCATGCCCCTAAACATGATGCGGCACAAAATGAAACATGATTGGATGCTTTACCTGTCAGTCATATGGCCTCTTGGACGGGCTTTGGCCATTCAAAGTGGCCAAGGTTTCCAGACCTTCTGCCGTAGTCTGATGGTCTGGCTACGCAAGACTAGTACGCCGTAAACCATCATATTCATCCACACTGAATAGCTGAACCTCCACTCACTATAACCACCAAAACAAAGTTCCATTGCAACTTGCAAATTCACGACTTTTCTGTACTACAGCTTTAAATGTTATTTCACAGCACAGCTCTTATGATGTTTCCAACTGAGCCAGTCCCAGTTTGATGACCTGTTGTCCCGTGTCCGTGGGAGGACACATTTCCCTCCAGGACACATATATAATCCCCGGTATTTATTCAATACAGTGACTAAATTAATGAAAAAATAAAGCATCAACAGGTGTTGGCATTTCCCAAGAGCACAGCAGTAATGACTTTATGAACTACTTTACTTCCAAGATCGATACTATCAGAGATAAAATTGTAACCATGCAGCCGTCAGCTACAGTATCACATCTGATAGTCCATTTTATATCCCCTGAGGAACAATTCCACTCATTCTCTATTATAGGAGAGGAAGAATTGTATAAACTTGTTAAATCATCTAAACCAACAACATGTATGTTAGACCCTTTTCCATCTAAACTACTAAAAGAGCTGCTTCCAGAAGTCATAGATCCTCTTTTGGCTATTATTAATTCATCATTGTCATTAGGATATCTCCCCAAAACCTTCAAATTGGCTGTTATTAAGCCTCTCATTAAAAAACCACAACTTGACCCCAAATATCTAGTTAACTACAGACCGATCTCAAATCTCCCTTTTCTGTCAAATATACTAGAAAAGGTAGTAACCTCACAATTATATTTCTTCTTAGAGAAAAATGGTATGTGAGGAATTCCAGTCAGGATTTAGACCGTATCATAGTACTGAGACTGCTCTCATTATAGAGTTACAAATGACCTGCTTCTATCATCTGATCATGGTTGTATCTCTTTATTAGTTCTACTGGATCTTAGCGCTGCGTTCGACACTATCGACCACATTCTTTTGAATAGACTACAAAACTTTGTTGGCATTAGTGGAAGTGCCTTAGCATGGTTCAAATCGTACTTATCTGACCGCCATCAGTTCATAGCAGTAAATGAAGAGGTATCATATCGATCACAAGTGCAGTATGGAGTACCTCAAGGCTCAGTACTACGGCCGTAACTTTTCACGCTTTACATGTTACCCTTGGGAGATATTATCAGGAGACATGGTGTTAGCTTTCACTGTTATGGTGATGATACTCAGCTCTATATTTCTTTGCGGCCCGGTGAAACACACCAAATTGAGAAACTAACGGAATGCATAGTCGATATAAAAAAACTGGATGACGAGTAATTTCTTACTGCTAAATTCTGAAAAAACAGAGGTGTTAATAATCGGACCTAAAAACCCCACATATAATAACCTAGAACACTATCTAACACTTGACGGCTGCTCTGTCAATTCTTCTTCATCAGTTAGGAACCTAGGTGTGCTGTTTGATAGCAATCTTTCATTTGAAAGCCATGTTTCTAGTATCTGTAAAACTGCATTTTTCCATTTCAAAAACATATCTAAATTGCGACCTATGCTCTCAACGTCAAATGCAGAAATGCTAATTCATGCGTTTATGACCTCAAGGTTAGACTATTGTAATGCTTTATTGGGTGGTTGTTCTGCACGCTTGATCAACAAACTACAGTTGGTCCAAAATGCAGCAGCTAGAGTCCTTACTAGAACCAGGAAGTATGACTATATTAGCCCAGTTCTGTCAACACTGCACTGGCTCCCTATCAAACATCGGATAGATTTTAAAATCTTGTTAATTACTAACAAACCCATGAATGGCTTAGCTCCTCAGTACTTGAGCGAGATCTTATCGCATTATAGTCCTCCACGTCTGCTGCGTTCTCAAAACTCTGGCCGTTTGATAATATCTAGAATATCAAAATAGACTGCGGGCGGCAGATCCTTTTCCTATTTAGCACCCAAACTCTGGAACAATCTACCTAACACTGTTCGGGAGGCAGACACTCTGTCAGTTTAAATCTAGATTAGACACATCTCTTTAACCTGGCTTACACATAACATACTAATATGCTTCTCTTATTCAAATCCGTTAAAGGATTGTTAGGCTGCATTAATTAGATCAACCGGAACCGGGAACACTCCCCATAACACACGATGTACTCGTTACATCGTAAGAAGAATGGCATCTACGCTAATATTTGTCTCTTTCTTTCTTATTCTGTTTCTCAGTCCGTATCCGATCAGATGGTGGATCAGCACCAAGACATGATGTCTACAGCCCTGATCGTCAGCGGAGACCAGGACACCTAGATGAGCCCCAGAGACATATCCCAGTGAAGACCTAGACTAAAAATACAATAAAACTAAAAATGTAACAAAATAACTAAAAATATAAAATACCTAACCACATAATACTATTATTGTTAGAAATTGCAACAATATAAAAATAGAAATATAATACATTTATACATTTAAAATTTTAATTAAAACATAATATACAAATACGAAAAATGAATAAATACATTCTAAAATAATAAATAGTATAATATATATATATATATATATATATATATATATATATACACATACATACATACACACACACACACAGGTGCATCTCAATAAATTAGAATGTCATGGAAAAGTTCATTTATTTCAGTAATTCAACTCAAATTGTGACACTCGTGTATTAAATAAATTCAATGCACACAGACTGAAGTAGTTTAAGTCTTTGGTTCTTTTAATTGTGATGATTTTAGCTCACATTTAACAAAAACCCACCAATTCACTATCTCAACAAATTAGAATACTTCATAAGACCAATAAAAAAAAAAAACATTTTTAGTGAATTGTTGGCCTACTGGAAAGTATGTTCATTTACTGTATATGTACTCAATACTTGGTAGGGGCTCCTTATGCTTTAAAGGAAAACGCCACCGTATTTCCATATTCCAATATGTTTTCCCCTCAATTTAGACGAGTTGATACGTACCTCTCCCGTCTCAGTGTGTGCACTTAATCACTCCAGCGTGCGGCGCCACTATGCTAGCGTTTAGCTTAGCACCATTCATTCCTTAGGATCCAAACAGGGATGAATCTAGAAGCTACCAAACACTTCCATGTTTACTGTGCCGAGGTCAAAGTGCTGCGAAGTGCTTTTCTGTTATACATTATAGTCATCATTTTTATCCACTTAGAAAATCACCACTGTTTATTTTGTGTCACCATACTTACTCATGTAACTACTCATGTAACCGTCTTTAAATAGGGAAAACATGGAAGTGTTTGGTAGCTTCTAAATCCATCTCTGTTTGGATCCTAAGGAATGAGTGCGCCGCACGGTAGAGCGATTAAGTGCGCGCACTGAGACGGGAGAGGTACGTATCAACTCGTCTAAATTGAGGGGAAAACATATTGGAATATGGAAAAACGGTGGCGTTTTCCTTTAATTTCTGCCTCAATTCGGCGTGGCATGGAGGTGATCAGTTGAATTGCTGGCCTTCTGGAAAGTATGTTCATTTACTGTATATGTACTCAATACTTGGTAGGGGCTCCTTTTGCTTTAATTACTGCCTCAATTCGGCGTGGCATGGAGGTGATCAGTTTGTGGCACTGCTGAGGTGGTATAGAAGCCCAGGTTTCTTTGACAGTGGCCTTCAGCTCATCTGCATTTTTTGGTCTCTTGTTTCTCATTTTCCTCTTGACAATACTCCATAGATTCTCTATGGGGTTCAGGTCTGGTGAGTTTGCTGGCCAGTCAAGCACACCAACACCATGGTCATTTAACCAACTTTTGGTGCTTTTGGCAGTGTGGGCAGGTGCCAAATCCTGCTGGAAAATGAAATCAGCATCTTTAAAAAAGCTGGTCAGCAGAAGGAAGCATGAAGTGCTCCAAAATTTCTTGGTAAACCGGTGCAGTGACTTTGGTTTTCAAAAAACACAATGGACCAACACCAGCAGATGACATTGCACCCCAAATCATCACAGACTGTGGAAACTTAACACTGGACTTCAAGAAACTTGGGCTATGAGCTTCTCCACCCTTCCTCCAGACTCTAGGACCTTGGTTTCCAAATTAAATACAAAACTTGCTCTCATCTGAAAAGAGGACTTTGGACCACTGGGCAATAGTCCAGTTCTTCTTCTCCTTAGCCCAGGTAAGACAACTCTGACGTTGTCTGTGGTTCAGGAGTGGCTTAACAAGAGGAATACGACAACTGTAGCCAAATTCCTTGACACGTCTGTGTGGACCACAGGAATCAGATAAGCCCTTTACACAATCTGACATGGCTGCGGTTGGAATTGAACTGCGGGTTTCGTCTGGCCAGAGAAGAACTGGCCCCCCGACTGAGCCTGGTTTCTCCCAAGGTTTTTTTTTTTTTTTCTCCATTCTGTCACAGAGGGAGTTTTGGTTCCTTGCCGCTGTCGCCTCTGGCTTGATCAGTTGGGGACACTTAATTTCTAGCGATTATCGTCGATTTGATTGCACAGATACTATTTAAACTAAACTGAGCTAGACAATGACATCTCTGAATTCAATAATGAAATGCCTTTAACTGAAAATTGACTGTTTAATCTTATCATTATACATTACTGACACTCTATCCTCCAATTTGATACTGTTAAGTGCTTTGACACAATCTGTATTGTTAAAAGCGCTATATAAATAAAGGTGACTTGACTTGACACCAACTACAGGCGCTCTATTCCACCTGCAGAGCGCCTGTCCATCTGTCTCCGGTCAGTAAATCATTTAATATTCTGTGTGATTACAAGTAATTAATGACTGAGAACCTCCACAGACATATAGTCTTCTCACTCTTCTAAACACAGTTATCAGTGCAGCACTTTAATAAAATGGCAATTAACTTTCATCTACAACAGTCAAAGTGGGTTTTGAATTGTGCAGGCAACTGCTACATTATAATATTGAATAATAGTCTGTTTTTACAATGTAGCAAGCAAATCAGAGCAAATGCTAAATAAAGGTAAAATATTAAGGGCATTTTATCAAGCTTGTTGTTGTTTAACCGTAAAAAACTAAAGAGAAATGAAGATGTCAAACACCAGTATTATAAATTTATATTTGCTAATATGGATTTGCAATCTGCATTTATAACAATGTTTATTTTATTTTTTATTTTCTCTCTCTCTTTCAGATCCCTTGCCACTGGAGACTCCTTCCGGACCATCGCTAGCAGCTTCCGTGTTGGTGTCTCCACAGTCTGCAAGGTTGTCCCAGACGTGGTGACTGCAATCTGAGACTGCTTAGTGGAGGAGTTCATGGCTGTGCCCTCCACAGATGAATGGAGGTCCATTGCAGAGGGTTTCGAGGAGAGGTGGAACTTCCCGCTCTGCTGTGGAGCACTGGACGGCAAGCAAGTCCTGATAAAGGCACCCCCCAACACCGGATCCCAGTTCCACAGCTACAAGGGAACTTTTTCCTTAGTTCTTCTTGCTGTTGTGGATGCAAGGTATTGCTTCCGATTGATGTCGGGGGATATGGGCTGACGAGCGATGGTGGGACTCTGGCCAACTCAGCCTTTGGCCAGGCACTCCGTGGTGGCACCCTCCGTCTGCCACCTGACCATCCTCTCCCAGGAGCTGACCACAGAGGACCCAACCCCATGTCTTTGTGGCAGATGAGGCCTTTCTCCTCAGGAAAAACCTCACGAGGCCATTCCCTGGGCGCACCCTTCCCCAAGAGAGACGGGTCTTTAATTACCATCTCTCCAGAGCCCGGCTGTGGTGGAGAACATCTTCAGGATCCTGTCCTCACAGTGGCGGATGTATCGCCACCTCATAGAGGTTCAGCCTCATGTTGTGGAGAGGTGTGTGAAGGCGACGTGTGTCCTCCACAACTTTATGAGGAGATCTGCAGAGGCACCTGCTGTGAGGGGGGCGGTGCAAGGTGAAGAGGACTCGCTGCAGAGTCTCGGTCGGGTTGCAGCCAATAATTCTGCCAGAGAGGCCATCTGGGTCAGGGACAGCTTCATGGCTCACTTTTCAGCTGAGGGAGCAGTTCCGTGGCAACCGACTGAATAGTTTTTGTTTATTATATCCTGTGCTGTTTATATCCTTTATGTTTAGCTCTTGTAAATATTCCCATCCTTTTGTCTTTTCTTTTGATTTACACCTATTATATATTGTAAATAATCACATCTTTTCAACCCCTCTTGTAAATATTGCTATATTTTTTCATCCTTAACTCTTGTAAATCTTTAATAATTTTTCAACCATTTTTTGTTTAGATTGTTATAGTTTTCTTGTTTTCAAATGATAAATGGAGCCAGCCTCCAAAAGGAATCCCTGTCTCTTTGCTGCATTCTCATTTCACTATACCACAACACTGGTCCAATCACAAATAACTATTTTTTACTATACTATTGTGAGTGTATTTGCAATAGGATATAATTAGAATGAATGTACAAATGTTTGCCATAAGTATTCTAGTCTTAACATAGAAATAATATTTTTATGTAACAAATATAAATTGATTTACTATGTTGTGCACAAAGTAACACACCAAAACCTTTGGTCATTGTATAGAACATTTATTTATACAAAATAAATCAAATCAAATAAAAAAAAAAAATATATATAAAAACTATATACAAAGAACATTTACAACTATTTACATGCAGGAATAAAAAGGATCTTGCTTGGAAGAGGGAAGAGTGAGGGCCAAAGTGAAGGAGAGGAGAAAGGACAGAAAGCATGGTTCATTCCCTGCAGAGATTGCTGCCTCTTTTTTAAAACTGCTCTTTAGGCTCCAATTGTTCCAAATTAAGCAGAACTGTGCTGCTTTCATAAATTAATTTGTGTATTTGAAATTTGACGAATTCTTTCATCTGAGGCGGCAACCTCTGCAGGGAAGGGACCAGACTCAAGAGGAAGAGCTCATCCTCTGAGCGTGGAGGCGGCGCTGGAGCTACAGGACGGGTCCGGAGTGCTTCCAGGAGCTGCCGCTCCACCTCTGATGGCTGCTCCCTAGGCCTTCTCTGAGCTCTTCTTCTTGGTGGCGCTGTATCAAATGATAACACATTTTGTACAATGAGAAGGCAGAAAAGGATTAAACTCATTCACAAACCGTCAGTGTTGTGTGAGGCTATGAGTGCTTACTGTAAATATAATATGCATGTAAACATGGTCATTATTGCCTGTACACACCTGTGGGTACAGCAGCAGATGTTGAAGGGCCGGCAGGGGAAGCAGAAGCAGCAGCAGGTTCTGGCAGAGGGGATCCAGGCTCACTGCCATCAAAAGAACCAGTCAGCTCTGTCATGACAATATTAAATATTAATACAACATTACACACATTGCACATTACACCAGTCAGAGAGAAATTAATTTAGACTTTTCATCATAAAAAAAGAACAACAACAACATAAATGCCCTGTTGTGTTGCTTCACTTGTCAACACACCTCCTGTCTCTGAGTGCCCTGCTGCTGCTGCTTCTGTCTCGCCCTGGTCCTCGGGGTGGTCGTACCCTGCGGCCTGATTCTCCTCATCCCTCCTCTCCATATTCCCGCTTGTCTCCCGTGGGGAGACGAAGGGGTCGAGGAAAGACAGAACCGCAAAGTACTTCCACTTTTTCCCTGACCCTGCTGCTGACCCACTCCTCTTCGTCTCCTCTCCTTTAAATATGTGTCCCTCAGACTCTTTCACTTCTTTCTGCACACTTCCTCTGAATAAACACATCAACTCAATATGTATATATATATAGCTCAAATTGAGTAAAGAGTGTTTTTTTTTTTTTACAACTTACCAGATTGTCCGACCTCCTCACTCACTTTCTTCCAAGCAAGATCCTTTTTATTCCTGTTTCTATAAAAGTACGAAGATGTATCATACAGCTCCATGTATCCACATACAGCGACGATGATTTTGTCCTCCATTGTTGTTTCGGATTTCTGCCTCCGCTCGCTACGTCGTAATCACGTCTCTACTAGAGCAAGCTCCTGATTGGTTAACGCGGTGCGAATACTCACCAAAGTTCAGATTTTTCAACTCGTTCAAAATGCTCAATTCACGCGAATCGCATCATTCGTGCAGCCTCATTTGCGCGAATCGTGCCGCAGGATGTCTATCGCGTCTTTGCATTGACTTAACATGTAAATCACTCGCGCTTAACGCTTCATTCGCGTCTGGTGTGAACGCCCCATTAGGCTACTCATCAGAGTGATACCCTTCACTGGATCCAGCTGTGCGACACATTGCCTTGTGAGGTAAATTCTGGTTTATTTCTCTCAGCGCACCCTGTTTATTTTCTTTATTTTAGAAAAGTGCATTGTTTTATTGTATGACTATACACAAATAAAAGTAGACCCTTTGCAATTTCAAACGATGCCTTATTCTTATCTGTATGATCAAAAATGACGGGAGACAGACCACCCCAGGGGGTTAAGCTAGTCTCAGACTAAAATGCATGTTTGAGCTGTCTCAACTGAAAATATCTTGCTCTGACATATCATAAAATATGTCAGTATCATTGTTCTGTATCAAGATGCACACCTGTAATGTTTTCTTCGAAGGCATTTTTGTAAAAGTTGCTTAAATATCTTAATATAACTAAGGCCTAGTCCTGACTTAATTTAAGCCCCATTTATGAAACCGGGCCTTAATCTGATGAACCACTTTAAGTTTTATACCCTTTATATTGAAGAATCAAGAAAAAACACCAACCTATTTGTTCTTCACCATCATCTTGTTTTATTCTGCAGGGTTCTGGACCATCCATGTTCTTGGCATTCTTTTATGAAGTTTTATCTTTGTCATGTGTAGCAGAACTGCCAAAATGAAAAGTAAATCAGTTATTGATGCTTTCAATAATTCACACACTGTAAACGTCTCAGGTTACGCATGTAACCATGGTTCCCTGAGAAGGGGAACGAGATGCTGCGTCCCCTAGAGGGCGCTATGGGGAATGTCTTCGGCATGACCGGTGTCTGAAGCATGAGTCTAATCACGACAATGAACTTGACATTAGCAGGCGGCAGCCTATGACGTCACGACAGGTGCGCCCGAGGGTATAAAAGGGCACCTGTAAAATACATCATCCACTTCTTGTCTGAAAGGAGACGTGCAGGAATTCCTGAAGCATGGCAAAGAGACGCAGCGTCTCGTTCCCCTTCTCAGGGAACCATGGTTACATGCGTAACCTGAGACGTTCCCTTTCAAATGGGAACTCCACACTGCGTCCCCTAGAGGGCGCTATGGGGAACAGAATACCCATGCCACCATGCTGAAGGGATGAGTGCCTAAATGGCTGAACCAAGTCAAAGACTCAGAGGAGTCCTACCCCTGCACCAGCAATGTCATAGACCGGAGCTTCTCACATTGAAGAAAGCTCACAGAGAGTCCAATGGCCCATGAAGCTCCAGCGAGTGGAGGCTTAAATAAAATCTCTTAAAAGAGAGGTAGCCTGGCAACACTCATACTACCTAGCCAATACCAAGCTGAGCTCTAGCGAGAGGAGGCCTGACGATGCTCACAGTAGATGGCCAAGCTCAGGAGCGGAGGCCTCAACATGACAACTCTCTAAACGAGAGGAGGCCTAACTACACCCCACACGCAGGACATCTTGAAAGGAGGCTCACAGAGAGCCTACAACTCACGGATACTGCCTTAGCGGAGCCTTGGCAAGTGGACGCCTCAAATAAAAGAACTCTCTAAACGAGAGGAGGCCTCTCTCAGGACGTCCTGTAAGGAGGCTCAAGAGAGCCTACAACTCGCCAATGCCTAGGCAAGCGAAGGCCTCAAATAAAATGACTCTCTATAGCGAGAAGAGGCCTGACAACACTCACAGTAGATGGCCGAGCTCAGGAGCGGAGGCCTCAACATGACAACTCTCTAAACGAGAGGAGGCCTAACTACACCCCACACTCAGGACATCTTGTAAGGAGGCTCACAAAGATCCTGCAACTCACAGAGGCTGTCTGGCTAGAGGAAGCCTCGATATAAAACTCCTTATAGTGAGAGGAGGCTTAACAACACCCACAGTGGATGCCTACCAAAGATGACTCCGTGCCAGGATGTCTCTACAGACAGAAGCCGTCCTAAGTGGAACTCATTGCAAGTGGAGGCCTCAACTAAACTAATTTTCTAAGCGAGAGGAGGCCTAACGACGCTCGCAGTAAATCCTCATCGTGTCAGGGGGCCCACATAGAGCCTATAGCTCTCACACGCTGTCTTGGCGGAGCCCTGGCAAGCAGCTGTAACACTGTATTGGAGGAGCCCTAGGCGAACGGAGGCCTCAAATACATAACCTTCTGTAGCAAAAAGGAGGCCTGACGACACTCGCAAAAAATGGTAGAGTTCTAACGTAGCCAAGGAGACCCAAACGAAGCCTAACAACTTAGCAGGCTGTTAGCCGGGCTCTAGGAGCTGGCTCAAATATATGACATATGCTCTGCCGTTCAGCCGTGATGTAACACGCAGCGGCTTAGTCGGTAGAGACGGCGTCTTCAAAGCGGATACCTCATCAACCGAGAGATAGCTAGCCAGCGTCTCTTCAATCGGAGGCATCGACGCATATCCATATTCCTGCATTCCCTCCACATCAGCATAGTTTGCCTGTGAAAAGTGAATACGAGCAGAATATGGCTTTCCCCAGGCTCTCCGCACCTCAGTGTGAAGATCTGGCAGAAAGGGAAGACTCGTACAAGCTAGGTGGTTATGTCCTGACAAAACGCGTTCATCGAGGCAACCACGAGGGGGCTCGCGCCTCCACGGCAGATCTAATCTTTCCGTAGCACGAGACATAACATCCAACAGCTCATCATATGCGGGGCAGGCGGGCTTGTGAGTGCTCAGAAACATCGTCGACCTCAACAGCCTCTTCCTGCTTATCTTGGCTTGAGGCGAGGAGCGCGCTCGCTGCCGGATCGGATGACGTGACAGACAGCACGTCATCATCCCGCAGCCGAATGAGAAATACCCATACCTTTTTCAAACTCGTCGGCAAGCTCCACCTGCGAACCCCACGATTGCAGTCTCCTACTTGCCTCGGCTGCAGCAGGTCTTGAACCACGGGGCAGAGATGGCTGTCCCGATTCCCTCGAGAAAAGGGACAGACGAGAGCGAAGCTTTCTCAACGAAAAGCGCTCGCAATGCACACAAACAGCCCCCTCGAGAACTGAGCGTGCATGCTCCTCACCCATGCACATAACATGCATGTCATCAGGTGTCAAGAAACGCTGACACGGATGAACACACTTCCTAAAGTTTGCTGTGTTAGTGCTTGCCATAGTTGCCGTATGATTAGATCACACACTTAGACAAACGGACTCCTTGAAGACAAGAAAGAGAATGACGTTTTTTACAGGTGCCCTTTTATACTCTTGGGCACACCTGTCGTGACATCATAGACGGCCGCCTGCCAATGTCAAGTTCATTGTCGTGATTAGACTCATGCTTCAGACACCGGTCATGCCGAAGACATTCCCCATAGCGCCCTCTAGGGGACGCAGCGTGGAGTTTCCATTAGAAAGGGAACGTGCTGTTTGTGTTTATCTAAAATCACTCTCAAGAGCCTTTTCACTCACTGTTCCTTGCTGGTGGAATTATCTTCCCAACCCCATCAGAAACGCTGAATCCCTGACAGTATTCGAGAAACAATTGAAAACTCATCTCTTCCATGAGCACTTAACTGCTTTGTATAAAAACATCTCTCCTTTCCTGTTTCCTTAATCTTTCCCTATTCCAGCTTGAATTGTTCTAGCAATGTCTGAAACCTTGTATTATTAGCACATCTGGTGATTATTTGCCTCTTTATGATGAATTGCTTGTTGTATTCCTCTGTAAGTCACATTGGATAAATCTGCTAAATGAGAAAATGTGAAAAAAATTTAACTTATGTATGTTTTGTCTGTGGGTCAAATCTGTTTTTAACATTATTATCCCTTTTTGAAATGAAGAGTCATTACTTTTATATTCCCTCTTGTTAAGTCTTATCAGGGAGACTGTTAACCACAGTTAAATAGCTCATTAAAGTACAGCATCATGTTCATATGAACCTAAATTTAGTTAAATTTACAACTATCATTGCAATAAAAGAATTAGTTTTGTAGGGACAGAAACTGATAAAACCTTTAAAATGAAAAGCACAAGTAAAGCTGTGCAAATAATCAAATGCGATTATCATGCACATGTACATATCTCTCTTTCGCACAATTTCATGTACAGTATTTATGTAAAGTTCTTGTACAGTCTCAGTTTGTGTATGTGTGGTCAACTAGGTATAGCAGTTATAGTGTTTTTAGTATATGTATAGTCAGATGGTTAACTGTTGTATAGCTCTATTGTTTTTCCTATACTTGCATTGTTGTATGTTTATCTTATGTTTAACTAGTATGTAGCACCGTGGTCCTGCGAGACACGACATTTCGTTCCACTATATGTCCACACATGTAGCAGAATGACAATAAAGCTCGACTTGACTTGATGTTCTGTGATTAGTAGTACATCTCCATCACATGCTTTCAGATGGAGCGGCATTTCATACACAGAGCCGTAGATTACTGACAAGCTACGCAATATCACGTTTATAATCCCAGACAACTTTTTTTAAGCTTTATTAATTCAATGCCACAAGAACATGAGGTATTGCATATCGACGTGATCAAATTAACATTAGCTACCAGAGAAAAAAAAAAGAAAATTACATAAATTTCAATGCTTTCAGAGCATTACATTTTTTTCAATGCTTTTTTGTTTGTTCCAAGAGATTTACAAATAATTTAAATTTATAAAATGTGCAAAATTTGGTTTACATTGAGCCCACTTCTTCTTATGTGGAATTTTCCTAGCAAAATAAATGTATGATATGTTGTCTTTTACAATTCATTTTCTGTTTAAAAAGGTACATCAGATAAACAAATTTCTATCATACATTCCCATTTTTCTGTTAATATAGAATTCTAAATCCTTCCGAAATAATCTTGAGTAAAAAGAAAAAAAAAAAAAAAAAAAAGTTTTTCTTAACCACAAAATTCACAGGTATACAAAATGTTGAGCTTAAATCTTTCCAAAACATGCTTAGCAGGATAAATTCTATGAAGTATTTTGTAAGACACTTCCTTAATTTTGTTATTGATACAAAACTTATTTTGGCAGTTTCCATGCTTTAATGTTTTTTTTAATGAACAGGATATTGCGTAGCTTGTCAGTGAACTACGGCTCTGTGTAGTAAATGATGCTCCAAGAACACAAACACAAGGCAAACACTCACATCAATAAATCACATACACAAACCTCAAAATAACACATTAACCCATCGATTCAACTGTTATTGAACACATTAACACTGTAACATCAGTAACTCGTACGCAGCCCACATAACACAACTCATCTCAGTTTGCAACTCTTTTCTAGCAAAAAACATCAGGAATATGTGAAATATAACTCACCAAGACAAGAATTGAGTATCTATTCAAACAGGTAAGTTAATTCACTGCTCCTCTTTTCCTCGAGTCTCCTCCGCTCTGAGTTCACTCTTTCGGCTGTTTTCTCTCTTTTATTAGTATTTTCCAGTTTCTTCAGATCGCTCTGCGCGGCTGCTGATGCTCTTTCTCTCCTCCTCCTCTTCTTCCTCTTCTTCTTCTTTGGCGTTTAATGGCGGTTGGCAAACCAGCTTTGATGCATATTCCGCCACCTACTGGGATGGAGTGTGAGGCATTGATATCAGAAGTATAAAAAAAAAATTAATATATATATTCTATATTTTTTTATATAACTTTGTTGCTTTCAAAAAAGAGATAAGAGCTTTATATCCTTTGTAAGAACTATTAAGTATATTCTGCAAAGTTAAAGATTCTATGCCAACAGAAATTAAATCGTTTTCCAATTGAATTCTTTCACTTTCATATGCCAAGCAATCGACTATTACATGCTCTACAGTTTCTGGAAGTCCACATTTATTGCACTGACCAGAATCATGTTTCCCTATCATTTGAAGTGATTTGTTGAGGGTAGAATGACCAATTCTCAGACGAGAAATTACTATATCTTCCTTTCTATTTCCATAACTATTTCTAACTAAACCAACTTGTTTTTGTATATTGTACAGATGACGACCTTTATTTCCTTTATCCCACCTCTCCTGCCACATATTTTTAATAGCTGTTTTAATTAAACCTTTCATTTCAGATTTACCCAAAGGTATATCTAAATCAATAACATTATGTTTAAGGGCCTGTTTGGCTTTCTTATCCACATCCTCGTTACCCTCCACACCAACATGAGCCGGCACCCATAAAAAAACTGCTGAAAGTTTTAATTGGCAAATTCTATACAGATTTTGTAAAATTTCTATTAATATATCTTGTCTGGAATCTGATTTCCCACTTATTAAACTATTAAGAACTGATAATGAATCTGAGCAAATTACTACAGCAGACGGTTTAACTTCTTCAACCCACTGTAATGCTATCAAAATAGCCACCATCTCTGCAGTATATACAGATATATCATTAGTAGTTCTTTTTCCATCTCTATACTTATAAAGAGGGATATACATAGCTGCAGCTGTTCGTCCAGTTACTGGGTCTTTGGAACCATCTGTAAATATTTGTAAATAATGGAAATATTCACTCTCAAGATGCTGTTGCACTACTATTGCTTTAGGAGCTTGATTTTGTTTATCCTTTATAGTTTTAAATATCTGGAGATCCACAGAAGGCATTGAAAAAAACCAAGGTGGAGATAATGGCAATGCTACTGTAGGACTAATATTTATATTATTAACACCTATTTGCTGAGTTTGTTGTTCTACTATCCAACCAAAACTTTTCACCTGTGATCGTTCATATTCCCAGCAACTTCCCAAAACATTTTTAACTGGATGATTTGAAAAATGACCTTTAATATTTGCCCAGTATACCAGTCTTAGCTGGAGCTCACGTAAATCTAAAGGCATTTCTCCCATCTCTACCTGCAGTGATGATACAGGAGAAGATCTAACAGCTCCACAGCAAATCCTAAGGGCTTGACTTTGAATTGTGTCAATTTTTATTAGCAAAGCGTTTGACGCTGATCCATAAATTATCCTACCGTAATCAATTGATGATCTAATTAGTGCGCAATATATTCTCTTTAGTGTATGTCTTGTGGCACCCCAATCCAGTCCTGCCAAACATCTCATTACATTAACTCCTTTCTTACATTTATTTATTACCTTTTGAATATGTGTTCCAAATGTTAACTTTGAGTCTATCCATACTCCCAGATATCTAATAGTAGATACTTGCTCCAAAGTTTGCTCATACAACTTTAATTTTACTTCAGGAGTTTTCTTCTTTTTTGAGAAACAAATTACCTGAGTCTTTGCTACTGAAAGACGAAAGCCCCACTGATTAGTCCAGCTTTCAACTATACCTATTGCTTTCTGCATTTTTTTCTCTAAATATCTTAGATTTCTTCCTCTTATCCATAAGGCTCCATCATCAGCATATAATGACCTTCCTATTTCTGATCCTATTTCCTCAAATATGCCATTTATCATAATATTAAAAAGTACTGGACTACAAACGCTACCTTGAGGAGTTCCGTTGTCTATTATGTAGATATCAGAGTAATCTTTACCTACTCTTACCTGTATTTTCCGTTCTTTTAGGAAATCCATAATCCAATTAAACAACTTCCCATTAATGCCCATTTGATTTAATTTTATTAACAGTCCTTCCTTCCATACCATGTCATAAGCTTTCTCGATATCAAAGAATACTCCTAGGACCATTTCTTTTTTCACTTGAGCTTTCCTAATTTCATTTTCTAAGCAAATTACTGCATCTATGGTACTACGTCCTTTTCTGAACCCACTCTGATAAGCATGTAATAAATTTCTAGTTTCTAAAACATATAATAGACGAGACATAACCATTCTTTCCATTATTTTACACAGGTTAGATGTTAAAGCTATTGGTCTATAATTTGTTGGTACAGTATGATCTTTCCCAGGTTTAGCTATTGGCACCACTATACCTAATTTCCATGAGCTAGGAAGTCTCCCTTGCCTCCAAATTTCATTATAAAATCTTAAAATAACTTTTAATCCTATATCTGAAAGATGTTTAATCATTTCATAACATACTTCATCTTTCCCTGGTGACGTATGTTTAACTCCTTCCAAGGCCTGCTTGAGTTCATATAATGTGAAAACAGCATCCATAGTGCCTTCTGATAATCCTTTTTGAGCTAAAATTTCTTGATTATCTCTTACCCTTTTCTCTCTTAACTCCCTCATATCATCTGATATATTGCTATTGCTATGCACCTTTACAAATGCTTCTGCCAACACCTCAGCTTTTTCTTTATTACTAATAATCTGATTATTTCCACTTATTAAAATAGGAATTCTATTAGATTTTTGTATTCCCCCCATTTTCCTTATTCCCCATATCTCGCTAATATCTATATTTTTACCTATTTTGTCACAATATTCTTTCCAGTAATTTCTTTTAGCTGCACGTATTACTTTCCTTACTACAGCCTGTGCTCTTTTATACAATATAAAAACATCAAATGAATATGATTTCCTTACTTTCTTTAAAAACCTATTCCTTATTTTAATTGCCTGACTACACTCAACCGTCCACCAAGGTACATTTTTCTTCTCTATTCTCCCTACACTTTTTCCTATCACTTTCCCTGCAACTTTACAAAGACTTTCACAGATTTTATTGTTATATTGCTCTACATCTTCTATTGTACAACTTAAATTAAGTAAAAACTGTTCACATTCTTCTTGAAATATGTCCCAATCCGCAGACTTAAATTTCCATCTAGGGATCATTCCAATTTCTGTTTTAGAGACTTCTAATCCAATTTTACAATTAATAGGAAAATGATCACTACCCATCATGTTTTGATTTATTATTTTCCACATACTTATTTTAGCTAGATTTTCTGACATAATTGTTAGATCTAAAGCTGAATATTTCATTTTAGATACATCCAACCTAGTAGCACTTCCATCATTTACACATACCAAATTATTTGTTTCCAAAAATTCCTCCACTTCTCTTCCGTTATAATCTGTTTGTATGCTACCCCATAACGTATTATGTGCATTAAAATCTCCACACCACACCTGATTAGACTTATGCTGTCCCCCTATTTTAGTCAAAGTTTCATTATTTAGTCTTTTACAGGGATTATATAAATTTATTATTCTAATTTTTTGTGTTCCTGCCCAAACATCTACTGCTATCGCTTCACAATCTTCCTCCACATCAACTTTCTTATATGCTACCTCAGATTTAATAAACGTTATCACTCCACCGCCCGAACCAATTTCCCTATCCCTTCTAACTACTGAGTATCCTTTTAACACAAAGTTTAAATGTGGCTTAAGCCATGACTCTTGAATACAAATTACATGAGGTTTATCACTAATATCTGCTATGTATTTCTTAAATTCTTGACCATTTGAAATCAAACTTCTAGCATTCCATTGAAGAATTACTAACACCATTAAGATCCACCACATGTTGTCTGAGAATTTGTTACCTTTAATTTCTCATTTATTTGATCCACCGTTGCTTCTTCTATATTTAAATATTTTCCAGCTGCTCTTAGAATTATTCTGGATTTTTCCGTACGGCTTTCTGTTTGCGCTGAGCAGTTGACCACTTCTGCTATAAATGCAATAAAAGACATCTTATCAACCAACAAAGTATTTTCGTTTATTTTACTACTGTTTACATGTTGTACAACCCCTACCGAGGGATCTTCCACCGGGACTATCTTTTCAGTACACATCTTTGAGCTTTTCTGGACTCGCTTTAATGCATCAGCATATGATACTCCTTCAAATACTCTCAAGCATTGAACTTTCTCGGCATCTTTCCTTACCTTACAACCCCCATAACCTGCACTATGATTACTTCCACAGTTACAGCATTTTGGGAGAACTCCATGTCCACATTTCCCGTATTCATGCTCACCTCCACACCTTGCACAGCGCTGTTTCCCCTTACAACTTTCAGCAATATGCCCAAATCTCTGACACTTGAAGCATCTAACAGGCGGTGGTACATATGGCCGAACTCTGTAACTTACATACCCAATATACACTTTATCAGGTAACTTTTCCTCATCAAACTGAATCATAACTGACAAGCTATCCGCCTTTTGTTTATCTTTTACATATTTCAGTCTCCTCACATCAATCACCCTGCCCCTGACAAGTTTTCCTTAATTGATTCAGTTGATATATCTGTCGAAACCCCTGAAATCACTCCTTTTACCCATTTCTTATCTTCCAACACGGTACAAGACACTTTTATTCCTAGTAATGTTTTTAGTCCCACGGCTGCTTTTTGTTGATTTTTATCTTTACAAATCAGCAGTAGTCTTCCATCTCTTGTCATTTTTGCACTTTCAATTTTTCCAATCGCTTCTTTCAATGCCTTAGTTATTTTAATTGGGTTTAACATTTTTGTGGATTCTGCCAAAAAAATTTAGCATTACCTTGAATTCTACTTTCGGTCTTCTAATCCGCTGTCGATCTCTTTCACTTTCTGAACCAGACGTTTGATACCACGTTTTCTTTCTTTTGCGATTTTCTACTAATTTACAATTACTTGCCGAACTTTCTAATTCCCCGCCATCCATACCATCCGTTTCCGGATCACTTCCTGATTCTACGCAACTTCCTTCCATCTCCGCCTCAGTCACACCCCAGTGCTGCCAACCATAGACGTAATAAATACCTAGACGCCTCATTGGCCGCTCGACCGCACGTCAATGTCGCCGCCATATTGGTGCAGGCAACTCTTCATAACTCTCATCTCGGGACATGAGAAAAGATCCCGGACTCATCGGCAGTTTGGGGATCTTCAGACCCTCCCACAGTAATAAAAACAGCTCTCGGGGTATTATCTTTCACAGGTCAGAATGAACAGTTGTTTCTGGATGTTTTTTGGTCATTTTTTAGCATTATGTTGACAGCTTAATTAGCCACAAGTGTCAGACTATTAATAGCTAACGTTAGCGATATCGCTAGTAAGCTGTGAAAGCTGAGACTTTATAAGAAATCAAATTTTAAATGAATTCTTATGAAGTTTTAACTTATATTGTAGTTTATTTCATAAAGTAAATTGTGTTATGAGCACAATATGTACAGTGAGCACTTTGACAAGACAATGTCAGACTGTCAGGATTAGAGATGCATCTCTCTTTAATTTCACTAACGTTACTTATTTACAAAGAGTACGTTTATCATCACTTGATTATAAGGATTTCATAGCTTATCATAAAACTGTGGACTGATTATATATTTTTTTCCTTTTTAGCCAATTGCAAACAGGACAACACAAGCCTCAAAGAAATCTGAAGAAAGCCTGTTCTCTGCATTTCCAAGAGACTAAACCTCCACAGACTAATGTTGTATCTGTACTAGTTTAAACCCAGAATAGCCCTGAATGAATGGCCAGAATGACCCTGATCATATTCAGACCACTCTCTCGCTCTCTTTCTCTCTCTCTGCCAGGAACAGACCTCCAGGAGCAATTTTTAACCTTTGTAAGGGTCATTTTTATAACAATATCATTTAATATAATTACCTTATTAAATGTTTCTGTCTTTTTTGTCAAATATTTACAAATAACCAGTTTCTTCAGTCAATCACAAGACTGCATTTTACTTGTTATTATTCATCTGTTGTTATTTATTTATTGTGGTATTACACATATAATTTGTGCTATTATAAATCTATTATATCACTTACATTATTGTACTGTTGTACTCACTTTTTATATTATTCACTTTACTACAACTTGTACTACATATACTTTTTAATATTACATATCAGTTTTACTATATTTTTACTGTGCACTGTATCAGTGTATATTAGTTTACCACTGTAACTGTAAGTTTTACTGGATCTATAAAGGATTATCAGTTACATGTGTTATTCGTTTATAATATATTGGTATAACCAGATATATTATAACGCATTCGTTTATAATATATTGGTATAACCAGACATATACTGATTTAGATACATCGGTCTGATCACATGCACATGGGTTTGCTCCTGTATACGTTGGTTTGTTCTAATTTAGAACAAACTAATTATTTGCTCCTCAAATATGCAATGGTTTCCTCAACTATATACTGGTTGAGATAAATCGCTTTCAAGTATACATTGGTTTGTATATATATTGTTTTCTTCAAGTATTATATGGTTTAGATACATTGGTTGGCTCAGGTATACAATGGTTTGTTCAACTGTATATTGGCTTAAATACATCAGTTTACTTAAGCTTATATTGTTTTTTTTGTTTTTTTTTTCAGTTATATATTGGTTTAGATACATCGGTCAGTATATAGGGTGAGTTAGTGTAATGTGGGACACCTAAGCTTTAGTGCGTTTGTTTCTTCTTTTACAACATTAAGGTGAATGTAGCAGGGGTGTCAAGTTATTGAACTCACTTCATTTTCTGGAAATTATATCAGAAATGTGGCCATGAAAATCATCAAACAGGAAGTACCTCTTGTAAAGTTCACTCATAGGTCAGTGACATAGGATTTAGACACAATTAATGTTAAGGATATAAATCGATTATAAATAAAACAATGTTCTAAATTGTTATGAAATAATATTTGGGATGTATTTGTACATCAAATTTTGCAATAATATTGTTAAAATGTGTTAAGAATATTTTCTATTTAAAGAAATCTTTGTCGTCCCACTTTAGAAAAGGATGTGGGACAGCACATTTGACTAATATGGGACAGTCAAATATTCTATGTTATTCAATTGGTAAAATGTGCATTAGGAAAGTTAAATGCCATACATGTAATTTTGTTAATTTTTGGGCTTATAATGCAGCAATATTATTTGTTTAAAGATGCAGATTAAACATTTTGAGACTAGAGGATAAGATCCTGGACCATGATAAGACCATGAGTGGCCAGGACTACTAATTTCTGTTATGGAGTGTGTTTTATCATTATAATTTGCTTAACACATGCTTTTGAAAATACATGTACCATATTCTTACCATGTGCAGAGTATATAAGTTTAATAACAGTTTTAAAGGCATCCCATGTTCCGAAGTTTGAATCTTTTTAAAATCGTTCATGAAATTATTTTGCTATCTTTATTAAGTCTAATTTTACATTTTTGATTTCATTACATGGTTATTATTATTGTTGCCAGAAATCTGACATTTTTTAAATGAATTCCTTTAAAAAGTGTAAGATTTCTGTGTTAGCCTATATAGTTGCATTTAACATTCCACATATGAACATATAGGCTATTGGTTTATTAGACAAACCTAGGCCTACTAAATTAATTCAGCAAACATGGGTATGCACATTTAACCTAAATGTGAAGTTTGCTTTGTAAAAGTTAAACTATTTCTAACACAAAACATAGTGTCCCAGATTTGATCACGCCCTGTCCCACATTAGAAAATCCACAAATTCTTAAACGATTTGGCACAAGGAGCCCTAAAATGTGTGCCATTTCCCCTTTAAGTACAATATCTGAAAAAATTATTGTGATTTAGTTAGGAAACATATTGGGGATTTCAAAATGGTATAAGTGTTTGATTTATTGTTTTGGCTTCATATGGAAATATGATATACAATTCAAAATTGTAAAAAGTGTCCCACGTTACACTAATCCACCCGGTTTGATCAACTGTATATTGACTTAGATACATCGGTTCACT
This sequence comes from Spinibarbus caldwelli, assembly GCA_039654775.1. NCBI lineage: Eukaryota > Metazoa > Chordata > Actinopteri > Cypriniformes > Cyprinidae > Spinibarbus > Spinibarbus caldwelli. The sequence goes on from CM077232.1 coordinate 35,592,135, forward strand.
TAAGCTTATATTGGTTTATTCAAGTATATCCCCGCTAGAAATTTTACGTTCCCAGAACGTCCTCAGAACGTCCACGCTGGTGTCAAGGACGTCATCTAGTAACATTCCCAGAACGCTCCGAGACGGTCATGATGTGGAGATCTTTAAAGGTTTGGGGGACGTTATTTGGAGGACCTTCACAGAACATTCAGGATGTTTTGGGAACGTTAAGGGGACCATTACTATATGACGTTCCCTATTGGTCTCTACACTATATTCAACATTTGCAGGACCAACCTAGAATGTTTTTTTGTTTTGTTTTGGTCCTATTTAGATACTTCCATCACATTCCATTACGGAATGTTTTCAGAACCTTTATTAGCACATTACAGGAAACTATAGGGGATCAAACTAGCATGTTACTGCAGCACTTCTTTCAAACCGGTTCTTGGTCTGCAGAACCTTAATCAGGCACTGTGTTCACGCTTAACACATTCAAACATAAAATACAAAGCAGGAAAACATTAATTTATTTTGTGAACAAAAACAGATTATAAACGAATATAAAATATGGTCATGCATAGGAAGGGTGGGGGAGATAGAGAGGGGGGAACTCAGTCAATTCAATTCAATTCAGTTCAGTTCAAATTGGCTTTATTGTCATGACAATTTCCACAGTAAAGCATCAAAATGTGTCCAAATAATGGAAACAGTAAAAAGAACATAATTTATATTAATTATATATTCAGTGTGTGTGCGTGTGTCAGTCACTGTCTCCATCTTCAGGAGGTGCCCCAAGTTGTTCTTCTGCTGCCTGAAAAAAAGCAAATAATATTTAGTAATCACTTCAATTAATTTTTAATTGCTTTTAATTACACTTAGGTGTATAAGTATAGAGGACCAAATTTGCAAAAACAAGACAAAAACATAAATTATATATATATATATATATATATATATATGTGTGTGTGTGTGTGTGTGTGTGTGTGTGCACGTGCGTGTATACACATATACAGTTGTGCTAATAAGTTTACATACCACTTGCAGAATATGCAAAATGTTCAGAATTTTAACAAAATATGAAGGATCATAAAAATTGCATGTTATTTTGTATTTAGTACTGTCCTGAATAAGCTATTTCACATAACAGAAGTTTATACTCCACAAGACAAAATAACAACAGAATTTATAAAAATGACCCCGTTCAAAAGTTTACATACCCTTGAATCTTAATACTGTGTCATTCCTGGGTGATCCACAACTGTTTTTATGTTTGTGATAGTTGTTCACCAGTCCATTTTTTGTCCTGAGCAGTTCAACTGCCTGCTGTTCTTCAGAAAAATCCTCCAGCTCCTGCACATTCTTTGGTTTTCCAGCATCTTTAGCATATGTGAGCTCTTTCCAACAGTGACTGTGTGATTTTTGAGATCCATCTTTTCACACTGAGGACAACTCAGGGACTCATACACAACTATTACAAAAAGATGAAAACATTTTCTGATGCTTAAGGAGGAAACACAAAGCATTAAGAGCCAGGGCGTGGAAACTTTTTGAAATGGATGATTAGGGTAAACTGTACTTATTTTGTCTTTTGGGAAACGTGATTATTTATGTAGCTACTGAAGAGCAGTACTAAATGAAAAAAAAATAAAATAAAATATTTACACATCATCATCCAGTTCAAAAGTGTATGCCCTCTGGCTCTTAATGCATTGTGTGGCCTTCTCGAGCATCAGTAAATGTTTTCACCTTTTGTAATAGTTGTGTACGAGTCCCTCAGTTGTCCTCAGTGTGAAAAGATGGATCTCAAAATCACACAGTCACTGCTGGAAAGAGTTCACATATGCAGAAGTTGCTGGAAAACAAAGAATGCGCAGGAGCTGGAGGATTTTTCTTAAGAACAGCAGGCAGTTGAACTGCTCAAGACAAACAAGGGTGTAAGTGCAGAAAATGTTTGTCTTTTATTTTTGTATTGTGATTTGGTATTTCCGGGTTTTTGGTCACATGGGTGCAGGTGGATATTTACCTGATTGTGTTTCCTGTTTGACATGCGTGTGTAGAGAGGGGGTGAGTAGGGGAACGCTCACTTTCTGTTGACCGTTCTAGGCTGTTCTAAGTTGTTTTTAAATCATGTAGTTTGTTACAGCGTGTTAATAAATCAATCAAAAATAATGCAACGGATTGGAACGCGTCATGGATTTGTTTTCTTCTGCTTAGCCTCTCAGCGGCTATAGGCTGTCGCTATACTTTAGTCAACAGAAATGACGCTCTTGGATTATGGACGCAATTGGAAACGGTTTTACTGGTTCATCGCATTGAGCTGTGAAGTGGAGCAGCGGACACAACACGCACGAAACGGCAGAATGAGGTATGTCTGCGGTTTAAATGGATTCTAGCTGCATCGCTTAAATTGGGAAGACGCGGTGATAGCCGCTGTATTGGATTGTCGTTGGATTGATTGCAGTTTGTGTTGCTCTTGCGTATTTATGGGCTTGTGTGCTGCCTCACTACGTTCATTCATTCATTGTTGGTACTGTGAGCGCTGAATACGGTGCTGTTTGGGATTGAATTCACGCGGCTTGTTTTGAAAATGAACTTTGAGGAGATGGAGCACGCTGCTGATAGCGGCAAACGAGAGCATAAGCCCACGGCGAAGGCCATGGCAGCTAAAATTGAAGCCTTGCAAAGGGATCACGAGAGTAAAGTGAATAAAGTGAAGAATGTGATTGTGTCCATGAAAGAGTTGATGAAATTTGATGACAACTCGTCTCAAGTGTGTTCAATGCTGAAAACAATACAACTGCTGATGGATGATGCATCTGTGTTGCATAGAAATGTATTACATTTGCTTCCTTCTGAGGAACAAACTAAACAAAATCAATGGTTTGATTCAGTTTCTGAACATTATAATGGCTTTGTGAAAGATGTTGAACAGTGGATGACTGAAATTGGGAAAAAGTGTAACACAAGTGTTTCAAATGCTCGAACAATAGAGATACATTCTGCTCAAAATAGTGAGAGTCCTTGCATTGCACCTTCTGATTCTCTTGAGCCCAGGACTGTGGAATCAGATGCAACATCTCAATATATCTGCAAATCTGATGTTACACCTTCTGTTGAAGTTGTGTCCACAACACACAGTACTCGGCTTCTTGATGCATGTCTACAGACTGAAATGGATTTTGGAGATGAAGTTCAACCAATGGATAGCGTTTCAAATATAAGCAGCAAAAGGTCTACTAAAGTGTCATCGTCATCTCATGGATCTCGATCCAGTCGATCTTCCATTTCCTCCACTCGTCTTAAGGCTGAGGCAGATTTGGCTGCTTTAAGGGCCTCTCAACAAATGCTGCAAAAGAAACATGCTTTGGAGGAGCAGGAGGAACAGTTGAGGAGAAGGAAGTAAAGACTGGAGTTGGAAATGAAATTAGCAGAATCAGTGGCCAGGGTAAAAGTGTATCAGGATGTAGATTCAGAATCGCATGCATCTGTTAACAGAATTGTTTCTAAACATCTTCATTCTGTTGTGGAACCATGTGTACCGTCAACTAGTGTGCAAGCAGCAACACAGTCTTTGCCTACATCTTGTGTATCACATGGTGATGATACACAAAGGATTTCAAATCGTTCGCAATCTCAATTAGAACAACAACAACAACAACAGCAGCAGAAACAACAACAACGGTTAACAAGACCTAAAACAAAAGTTTTACAGTCTGCAGTACCTAACATACCATCATTGGTTAACCAGAATGTTGGATATGCTCAAGGATCAAGTGTTCAAGATGATATGAGCAACCAAAACATACTTAAGCTTATTGATAAGCAAAATGAAATGGCTACTTTATTGGTTAAACAGCATAGCTTGTCTTCACTTCCACCCAGAGAAATTCCCTATTTTGATGGAGACCCATTGCGCTTTCATGAGTTCATGCACTCATTTGAAGAAGTGGTTGAAAAGAGAACAGACAGCCCAGGGGATTGTCTGCACTTCTTGGAGCAATATACACAAGGACAACCAAAAGAACTTGTTAGAAGTTGCCAGCATATGACCCCTTCACAAGGTTTCCTAAGGGCTAAGATCTTACTTAAGGAAAACTTTGGCAATGAGGTGAAAATAGCTTCGTCTTATATGGAAAAGGCTCTTTCTTGGAAGGTTATAAAATCTGAAGACGCTAGGGCTCTACAAGATTATGGTCTCTTCCTAAGGAGTTGTTGTAATGCTATGCATGACGTTCACTATATGAACGAGCTGAATCTCACCACTAACATGCAAGTTATCCTTTCGAAGCTTCCTTATAAATTGAAAGATAAATGGAGAGTTGTTGCGTATGATCTGAAGGAGCGAGGCCACGATCAAATCACCTTTTCTGATATTGTGAATTTTATTGAGAGACAAGTGAAAATTCTCACTGATCCGGCATTTGGCAATATTCAGGAAACTTCACCTGCTGGAGGTAATAAGGTGAACAACACCAGAATGATTCAGTCAAAACCGAGAAGCAGTTTTGTTACCACTATCACTGCTACACCAGAGGTAAAAGATCACAGTAAGAGATATACAAATAGAATTTGTCTTTACTGTGATGGAGAACACACATTGGATGAATGTAATAAATTTTTCAAGAAAAGTCATAGAGAAAAGATGAACTTTTTGAAAACAAAAGGAATTTGCTTTGGCTGTTTGTGTACAGGACATATCAGCAGGGACTGCAAAAGGAGAAGTGTCTGTAATATATGTAGTCTCAAACACCCAAATCTTCTGCACATTTATCCTCATGAGAAGGAAGACACTTTGGACAAGAAGAAATCTGAGTCCAAGCCAGCAGTAGGCAGAGGTATGGTCTCTCTTCAATCTAGTGGCGTCACTGGGGCTGGTGACGACATCTGTGCTTTGTCTATAGTTCCAGTTTGTGTCAAATCAAAAAGGGTAAATTTGTCGTGATGACATATGCATTTCTTGACTCTGGGAGTTCTGCTTCATTTTGTACGGAAAGTTTGATGAACAAGCTCAGTCTTGCTGGAAAGAAAGTGAATATTCTGCTCAGGACTATGAGTCAGGATAAATCTGTTGGTAGCTATGTTCTGAAAGACTTGGAAGTTTCTGGGCTGAATCAAGAGTATTACTGTGCCTTGCCAGAAGTGTACACCCAGAAGACTATGCCTGTGACCACAGGGAACATTGCTTCTCAGAAAGACCTTGAACGTTGGCCTCATTTGAGTCATATATGCTTGCCAAAAATTAATGCTGACATTGAGCTTTTAATTGGAGCTAATGTTCCAGAAGCACTGGAGCCTTGGCAGGTTGTGCGTAGCCAAGATAATGGCCCATATGCCATACGAACAATGTTTGGGTGGACAGTTAATGGACCACTCAAAGGAGTGAACATGAATGGAAATAGTGATGATAATGATGCTGACCGAATTCTTGTGACTGTGAATAGGATTGCTGTAATGAAGTTGGAGGAATTGTGGAAGCAGCAGTTTAAGGCTGATTTTCCCGAGACTGTACATGAAGAACAGGCAGCAATGTCGAAAGAAGACCATCAATTTATGGATTTCATGTCCCATTCAGCAAAACTGGTCAATGGTCATTATTACATCGGTTTACCATTCAGAAATACTGAAGTGGTCATGCCAGTGAATAGGAGAATTGCAGAACAACGTGCTTTAAGTCTTCAAAAAAGGTTTAAAGTGAATCCTTCCTTTCATGCAGATTATACAGCCTTCATGGAGGATGTTATTCAGAAGGGTTACGCAGAAAAGGTACCTGTGGCTGAGCTGGAGAGATGTGATGGACGTCTGTGGTATATATCCCATCACGGTGTATATCATTCCAAAAAACACAAAATCCGAGTCGTGTTTGATTGTGGAGCTTCTTTTCAGGGCGCATCGTTGAATAGTATGCTCCTGCCAGGTCCTGATTTAACCAGTTCACTATTGAGTGTCCTTGTACGATTTAGACTTGAACCTGTTGCCATGATGGCCGACATCGAATCCATGTTCCATCAAGTCAGAGTTCATCCAGAAGACTGCGATGTCTTGAGATTCTTGTGGTGGCCAGAAGGTAATATAAACAACAGTCTAGAGGAATACAGAATGGTGGTCCACTTGTTCGGTGCAACATCCTCTCCAAGTTGTTCAAGTTTTGCACTGAGGAAAAGTGCAGCAGATCAAAAGGATCTATTTGATTCCAAGACACTGGATGTTGTTTTCAATAACTTCTACGTGGATGACTGTCTTGTTTCTGTTCCTTCCGAATTAGACGCTTTCCAGTTGTACAAGGATCTCACTAGTATGTGTGCCAATGGAGAATTTAACTTGACAAAATGGATGAGTAACAACTGTGTTGTATTGGCTGCTATTCCCGAGAAAGACAGGGAGACAAAGGTGAAGAATCTGGATTTTGATCATGGTACTTTGCCACTGGAAAGAGCTTTGGGAGTGCAATGGTGTGCTGAATCAGATGCCTTTCAGTTTAAAGTTGTAGTTAAGGACAGACCTCTTACTAGGAGAGGAATTCTCTCAGTGGTTAGTTCCATTTATGATCCTCTGGGATTTCTATCACCTGTGATTTTGTCTGCAAAAAGGATATTGCAAGATCTATGCAGAGAAGGAATAGGATGGGACAATGTTATTCCTCCTGTATATGTTCAACGTTGGATGAACTGGCTGGATGATCTTCATCGTTTGGAGAGTTTTGAGGTCAGAAGATGTATGAAGCCTGATGGGTTCGGAGAAATAACATCTGCTCAAATGCATCATTTCTCAGATGCAAGCGAGCAGGGATATGGTGTGGTATCCTATTTGCTGCTTCATAATGAGCAACTATTGGCACATTCTACTCTCCTGGTAAGCAAGGCAAGAGTTACACCATTAAAACCCATTACAATCTCTCGCCTGGAACTTACAGCTGCTACGCTGGCTAGCCGTATTGACAAGATCTGGATGAAAGAACTTAAGATGCCCTTTTAGGATTCAGTTTTTTGGACGGACAGCACTTCAGTACTTAAATATATTAGAAATAGGACCTCAAGATTTAAGTGCTATGTGGCTAACAGAGTGTCCGAAATTCTGAAAGTTTCGGATGTAACACAGTGGAGATATGTGAACTCTTCAAGCAATCCAGCAGATCTGGTATCTAGAGGAGTGAAAGTGGATGCGTTCTTGAAGAATGAGTTGTGGATTTCTGGTCCCATATTCCTTGTTCGACCACCAGAGGAGTGGCCAAAGGATCCAACCAATGAAGACTTGATATTGTCTCATGATCCTGAGATCAAAAGGAGTGCTCTGGTAAACATGGTTGAAGTCAAGGAAGAATTTGACTCTGTCTCACATCTCATCAATTACTTCTCGACTTGGAATCGGTTAAAGAAATCTGTGGCATGGATCCTTCGTTTGAGAAAAATCTTGATGGATCTTAGCAAGGAAAGGAAGCGGCTGCAGGCTGCTCTTGTTTGTTCGGGTACAGATCCATATCAACAGGGGAAAACTATTGACAAGCAAATGCAGACGTTTAAATCTTCTGTGTGTAGGGACTTGCTTTCAGTGGAAGAATTGGAAAAGGCTGAAATGGAAATCATTCAATTCTGTCAAAAGAAGAAATTTGTTGAGGAGCTGACAAGTCTACGAAAGGAGGGAGTAGTCAAGCGAAACAGTCCTCTCTATAGCCTTAATCCCATACTTCAATCTGATATTGTCAAGGTTGGTGGACATCTTGGTAAAGCACTGATATCTGAAGAATCAAAGCATCCAATCATATTGGCTAAAGAGTGGCATATTTCTAATTTGATTCTGCATCAAATTCATGAAGAGGTGGTACATAATGGACGGAATTACATGCTGGCTGCCCTTCGACAGCGATATTGGATCCCTGGAGCTAGTGTAGCCATAAGAAGAATTCTTGCAAAATGTGTAGTGTGCAGAAGGTTCCATGGAATTGCTGGCCATCAGCAAATGGCTGATTTGCCTCAAGATCGAGTTTCACCAGACAAACCACCCTTTACATGTGTCGGTGTAGATTGTTTTGGCCCTTTTGAGATGAAGCGAGGAAGAACCATCATAAAGCGCTAAGGAGTCATCTTCACATGCTTGGCCATTAGAGCCGTTCATATTGAAACGATTGCATCATTAGACACGGATTCATTCATTCATGCACTAAGACGTTTCATTGCTTGACGAGGACAAGTGGCTGAAATACGTTCAGATAATGGAACAAACTTTGTCGGAGCTGAACGTGAATTACAGGAAGCAATACAGAATTGGAACCACAAGCAGATCAACGATGTTCTTCTTCAAAGGAAGATAAAATGGATCTTCAATCCTCCAACTGGTTCCCACCATGGAGGGATTTGGGAAAGACTCATCAGATCGATAAAGAAAATTCTAAATTCCATTCTTCGAGGGCAAAGCTTGGATGAAGAAGGTCTTCATACGTTTTTGTGTGAAGTAGAATCTATAATTAACAAATCGACCCATAACCAGATCTTCTTTGGATCCCAATGACTTGGATGCTTTAACACCTAATCATCTCCTTCTTCTAAAAACAAGGCTTTCATTACCACCTGGTTTGTTTCTGAAAGAAGATTTGTACGCTCGTCGTAGACGGCGTCAAATTCAATACTTGGCTAATATATTTTGGAAAAGATGGATTGGTGAATATCTACCTCTACTACAAGAACGGCAAAAGTGGAAGGTAAAGACACGCAACTTTCAGTTGGGAGATGTTGTACTTGTGGTGGATGATAATGCACCTAGAAATTCATGGATCATGGGCAAGATCATTCAAACGATAGAGGACAAAAAAGGACTCATACGGCAAGTTAAAATCAAGACTATGAGTACCTGTTTGACCAGGCCAATTACAAAACTTTGTCGTCTTCTTGAAGCTGAGGAATCTACAGACTAATTATGACGGTGATTTTTGAGAGCTCTCAACTGACCTATTTTTGACTTTTTGACCTTTTGACTTTGACTTAGACTTGACTGCATACTGATGATCGATCAACTTTACCAACTTAGACTAGACTTGGACATTAACTTTACTCAGCTACAAGGATGAACTATATGAACATCTGAACTTTCGAACATTTACACCTGCGTACACACCAGCATACACATTTTCACATTTCTTAAATACTTTGTAAAAAAGAAAAAGAGAGAAAAATGATGTACAATAATGATTTATGAAATGTGTATGTTATATTGTCTGTATTTTGTTTGTGTTGGTGATTATTACAGGTTTAGTGTGTAATAATCAGGGGCTGGAATGTAAGTGCAGAAAATGTTTGTCTTTTATTTTTGTATTGTGATTTGGTATTTCCGGGTTTTTGGTCACATGGGTGCAGGTGGATATTTACCTGATTGTGTTTCCTGTTTGACATGCGTGTGTAGAGAGGGGGCGAGTAGGGGAACGCTCACTTTCTGTTGACCGTTCTAGGCTGTTCTAAGTTGTTTTTAAATCATGTAGTTTGTTACAGCGTGTTAATAAATCAATCAAAAATAATGCAACGGATTGGAACGGATGGATTTGTTTTCTTCTGCTTAGCCTCTCAGCGGCTATAGGCTGTCGCTATAAAGGGACTCATGAATAACTATCACAAAACATAAAACAATCGTGGATCACTCAGGAAACAACACACAGTATTAAGATTCAAGGGTATGTAAACTTTTGAACGGTGTTGTTTTTATAAATTCATTTGTGGTATGTAAACTTATGAGCATGTAGCGCCCTCGCCACCTGATGAGGGGAGATGTGAATAATAAAACACAGGACACGGAGCTGCTGCTTCACCATCAGAGTCTCTGTATTTTCCTTTTTTTGATGAACATTAAAAGCATTGCAACACATTTTATCAAGTTTTTTCCATTTCAACATTGCTGAAACTGAAGCTGAGTGACATGAGAGTGTTTTAACTACATGAAATACATTTTTAACTGGCAACATGTTCATCGTACTTTCCTTTAAAATGTTCTTTGAAACATATGAACAGTACAGGTATTCAAACACTTTATACACCCTTTTTACCCATTTAGAATATTCTCAGTGTTTCTTTTAGGTTTCAGAGAACTCATAACAGTTAAATTTAGACAAATAATCATTTTATATACTCACATAATGTGAACATGACTTAATGAACTGTTACAATCGATTTGATGAACACATTTTAACTGATAAGCTCTTCGGGATGCCATCTGCATTTTTTTAACACAGGAAAGTAGGTGAAACTTATTCAACTATTTAACTTTTAGAACACTTTTGTAACTGATACCGTTTTTTGTCACATTTATCACAAATGTGTTATATTTGTATTTCGCTCAAATACATTACATCGCAGTCATTGACTACGAGAACACGTTGTCTCCATCATTAGCATGGCATGTGTGATTAGCACACGCTGAACTTGATACAAACTTTTTAATATCCGAAAACAACAACATATTGACCCTTTAAAGGATAACATTTGCATTTCTCATAATGTCTACACATTAGGAAGGCATTCTCTTTTGACATTTTCAAGAATTTTATACCTGATGAGGGGAGATGTGAATAATAAAACACAGGACACGGAGCTGCTGCTTCACCATCAGAGTCTCTGTATTTTCTGAGCAGCGCGCCCCCTCCCCAAACAGGTGAACACTTCCCAGGGAAAAACAATCAAGCAATCAGTGAATCATTCAAGGCTGAGCAGGGAACATTAATCGTCACAGATAGGACCCTATAAAGTGCATTCAAAAAAATACATTCACTTGTTTTAAGTTCAGTGTTACTCTAATATAATTTATTTACCTTTTTTCTTAGTTTTACACATTTATTTATTAATTATTATTTTCCTTTTTTTTCTTTTTTTTTTGAATCACCACACTCTCCCCTTCAAAAATAAATGTCGTCCCGACATTACACCCCTTTTTTTTCTTCACAGTTGATGTTGTGTTATCCATATGTTGTAAGTTCTAAGTGTATGTACTGTGTTTTACTGTATCTACAGGTCATCAATTAAGGTTTATTTTGAGGAATGCACAGTCTCTTGTCTTCCTTATGGACACTTCCTTTTCACCTTTTAATTCATTCTCTTCAGTATGCATATAAGTCTTTATATGTATATAAATATACTGGCTGATATGGTGGTACTGGGGGAGCCCACTGGGTCAAGTTCTGCATCTCATATTGAATGGGCTGAAACGTTCCTGGGTTTAAATGCTCTACTCCATAGCATGCCGGAGTACCAAGGTAGTCATAAGTAAACGTCTTTGGTGGTCTCCTCTCTCTCCTCGGCCATCTGCACTCCTTTTCCCCTTCATCATTAACTTCACTCGGGGCTACATGTCCATCTGCTACAACATCAGCTGCAGGTTGTTCCTCCACCCTCACACCTTCTTGCTCATTTCTTTCCTTCTCCACTTCGCAAGGCTGGACAAGTGGTAAGTTTGTTGCCTCTAGTCCTTCATTTCTCTCCACAGATTGCTGATGCTGGACGGCAGGTAAGTTTTCATTTTCTAATTCATTGTTTCTTCCCACTGGTTGCTGATGCTGGACTACAGGTAGGTTTTTATTTTCCAATTCACGATTTCCTCCCACAGGTTGCTGATGCTGGACTACAGGTAGGTTTTCATTTTCCAATTCATTGTTTCCTCTCTCAGGTTGCTGATGCTGGACCACAGGTAAGTAATAGTAGCCACGTTCTTCATCTTCTTCATCTGAGCTAGGATCATGCCTTTCCATGGAAGTTGGCCCCCGTGTTTTCCTCTTCACTCTTGGCTGTGGTTGGAGTTCCAATTCCAGTGGTAGGTAATCGCATGGTAACAGGAGATTCCGGTGTAGAACCCTTGATCTCCCTTTCCCTCGTTCTGGTTTCACTTCATAGACAGGGCTTTCTGCTCCCACTTGGCGAACAACTGTGTGTATCGCTTCCTCCCAATGATTCCGCAGCTTCCCTGTGCCTCCTCTAGGTGTGAGGTTCCTCACCAGAACACGATCTCCTGGGTGCAACACTGAGCTCCTTACTTTTCCTTCATGGTTCCTTTTGTTTCTCTCAGCCACCTTTTTGCTGTTTTCTTTAGCAATCTCATATGCTTCCCGCATCCCTTGACTCCATCTCTTTACATATTCCTTGTGGTCCTCAGTCCCTCCTTCTGGTGCCAATCCAAAAAGCAAGTCTACAGGTAGTCTTGGTGAACGCCCAAACAGAAGATAGAACGGCGAAAATCCTGTTACCTCACATCGTGTACTGTTGTAGGCGAAGGTAAGTTTGTTCAACGATTCCTTCCAGTTAGACTTCTGTGTTTCCGTCAAGGTCTTTAACATCTGGAGCAACGTCCGATTGAAACGTTCCACCTGCCCGTTTCCTTGCGGGTGGTATGGTGTTGTTCGCGATCCTGCAATTCCACAATTCCTCTTTAACTGAGAAAGCAACTGATTTTCGAACTCGGCTCCCTGGTCATGATGAATCCTTTTGGGAAATCCGAATTTCAGTGCATAGTCATTGAAGATTCGTTCAGCAACAGTTTTGGCAGATTTCGATGTGGTGGCGTAAACTTGTGCAAACCTCGTGAAGTGATCAACTATCACCAGGATATATTCATATCCTCCTTTGCTCTTATCGAGGTGCAAAAAGTCAATAGAAACAAGCTCAAACGGGTGGGTGGTGACAATATTCATGAGTGGTGCTCTAGTTTCTTTACTCGGCTTCTTCTGTTTCAAACAGGTACAACACTTGGTCACAAAATATTCAATTTCTCCCTGCATTTTTGGCCAGAAGAACCTGTCCCCCACTAAGGACATGGTCCTTTCCACACCTTGATGCCCCATTTTACTATGTAATTCCTGCAAGACACGTTGTTTGTATCTTTCTGGCAGCACAAGCTGAGTTCGGGTAGCTGTCTTTCTGCGAAGGATTCCATCCTCTCCTAAGGAAAGCTTATCCCAGTGGCGCAGCAAGCTCTTGCTCTGTGTACTTAAAGTCTTCAGTAGGTGTTTGGAGGGTTTTTCACCAGCCAACTTACATTGTACTACTGGTCCAATGTAGGTGTCTTCTCTCTGTGCTTGTCGTATCTCATCAGTAGAGTAGGTTCCACTTGACTCTGCACTCTCTGTTGGGTTATGAAGTGAGGTCATGGCTATCCATGACATGGTCAAATCTTGCGCTTCTATTGCCTGCACGGTTGCCTCAACACAATCAGATGTGAGTTCCTCCGTACACTGCTCCATCATTGTTTCGATGTCCAATGGCATTCGGGATAAACTGTCCGCATCAATGTTGTCTTTTCCAGGGCGGTATTTAATTGTGAAGTGGAAGTCCGCGAGCTCTGCCACCCATCTGCATCCAGTCGCGTTGAGTTTGGCACTGGTTAGCACGTAGGTTAGCGGGTTATTGTCACTATATACGGTGAAGGTGGGCGCGTAATACAGGTAATCGCGAAACTTCTCTGTAACTGACCACTTCAAAGCTAGAAACTCCAATTTCCCTGAATGAAGATGGTAGTTTCGTTCAGCGGCTGTCAATGTGCGTGATCCATATGCAATGACTCTAAGTTTCCCCTCCTGCCTTTGGTACAGAACAGCACCAAGTCCCAGGTTTGAGGCGTCCGTGTGGAGTATGAACGGCTTTGAAAAATCAGGAAATCCCAGGATTGGGGGTTCTGCCAAGCAGTCTATTAACTTCTCCAACCTCTGCTGATGATGTTCCAACCATAAAATGGGCTTCTGAGAAGGTACTCCTCTTTTTTTGCTATTTACCCATTTACTTGCAGCTCCACTACGTCCCTCTTCCTTAGTATCAGCTGCTCCTTTCAGCAAGTCGTAGAGAGGCCCCGCAATCTTGGAGAAGTCTTGAATATACTGCCTATAATAACTCAACAGGCCAAGTACAGCTCTCAACTGTCCCACCGTACTGGGTCTTTTCTCTTTCAGGGCTCTTACGGCTACCGTGTCCGCAGGATCCATTTTACTGCCCTCCGCGGACACAATCCTTCCCAAGTAACGTACTTCCCGTTTAAACAGCTCACATTTGCTAGGCTTGAGTTTAATTCCATATTGCCTCAGATGCTGTAGAACTTTTCGCACATCATTGACATGGTCTTCGAAGGATTTACTGAACACTAGTGTGTCGTCAAGGTAGGGAATACAGCAGTTGTCTCTGAGATCTTCCAAGCACTCTTCCATGCAGCGTTGGAAAGCCGCAGGAGCGTTCATTAGACCAAAAGGGATACGGATCCACTCGTAGAGTCCCCATGGTGTCACGAAAGCCGTCATGGGTCTACTCTCTTTGGCCATGAAACCCTGGTGATATGCTTTCCCTTGGTCAAGTAACGAGAACCAGGTGTTTCCTCCAAGACTGTCCATGATGTCTTGAACGCGTGGAATGGGCTGTCGGTCAGGATTTGTCTTCTGATTCAATTCCCGGTAGTCGATACACAACCGTAAACTACCATCCTTTTTTCGGACACAAACTACAGGTGAGGAATACGGTGAGTTTGACTTCTGAACCCATCCCTGGGCAATGAGATCATGTAGGTAGTCTTTCATCTCTTCGTACAGGGGGCGAGGTACTGACTGGTAAGTACGGGTGACGGGGGTAGAGTCTTTCAGAGAGATGTTCAACTGCAATCCTTCTATACAGCCAATGTCGTCATCGGATCTTGAAAAAGAAGCTGCTTCCTCTCTCAACATCTGCTGTACAATTTGTCTTCTTGACTCACTGAGATGGCTTAAGTCTAACGGTGGGTCCCATGTTGAATCAGGATTCTGGGTATTTTCATTTATGATTTGACTGATACTTACAGACTCAGAGCGGGGTGTTTCAAGAGCAGCGGCTGGGTATACAGCCTGTACTGGATGCACTGTACCAATAACAGTCTTGCCATTCAACATTATATCATGGTCGGTAGGGTTTTGAACAGTGACAATGACATGTGGTGAGGTTTGTCGTCGCAACTTCACAAGGGTTTCACAAAACTCCAATCCCTCAGGCCAGGTAGGATTCACATCAGGCTCATAGAGTAGCACCCTTTCTTCCTTTGGTGCCGATGTCTGTACTCTACATTCAACTTGAACAGAGGTGTGTTTAGGCACATGAACTCTTTCCTTTGTGGTTTTAAGTATGTACTCGCATGACATTTCGGCCTGGACTCTCTCGATGAATGCTGTTATCGTATTTCCTTCCAAGTTGGGAATGGCTGTCGCCAACATCTCACTACTATGTGGCTGGGTTAATCCATTCCTGTTGGCTACCTGCTCAATCACATTGTACCCGATGATGGGATGACACAGATGTCCACCTCTCATCACTAACACAGGTATAATGAGCTCCTTGTCCTTTCGTTCATCAGGCACCAGTCCAAACGTGACTTCCATCCATCCAATGAATGGTATATCCTGACCATTCGCAGCTACAAGGCGGAGTTCTTCGGGTGCATCGATTGCTTCTGAAACATCCCTTAATCGTACATTCGGCAAGTGCTCATTTTTCCACACCTCACCAACAATACACACTTGGGAGCCTGTGTCCCATAATGCTTCTACAAGTAACCCTTGAAAATAGCATTGCACAAGGCACTGTTTTCCAACAAGCGCAGCACAAGTGGATTTGTTTGACTGCCGTGTTATGGTAGCTGAGGTAGGGTTCACACTTATTTTTGAATACAGTCTACACTGTCTCCTATGATCTGCCCAGTGATCTGCTTGACATGCTTTTGAGCAGTATAACGTCTGCTTACAGTTTGCACAGTTTCTCAACAGTAGGTCAGAACGGATGGTGCCACAATATGTACAGCTTTTAGGGGACTCTTCTTCAGCACCGGTCACTGCCTGTCCCGCGGTCGTGACCCAGCCTCGTTTAAAGAGCCTTCCTGATGCGTCATGGGTATCCGTGCTCGACAGCCAGCTGAGAAATGGTCACTACCCCCGCACTTGTAGCAGTGAGTACAGTAGACATCTAGTCCACTTTGTTGACATGCAAAGCATTTCCTTACTCGACTTGGAGGGGGGTGATAACGTTGCACTGGGAACCAATGTGGTCGCTGAACTGTCACTCTTCGCTGGTCGTACGGCTGCCAGTAACCTGGAGGTGGATACTGAACCTGTGGTGAAGCCGTATTACTGACATCTGTCACTGGAGGAGGACACAGAGTAGACATGACCTGAGGTTGTTTCATTGACTCTCGGATTTGAGAAACTTCTGCACTGAGGTCTTTTAACAGGGCCATGCCTAAACGCATTTCTCTCAGCTCAGTTAGAATGTCAAGTTCAGTCTTTTCCGAATTTTTCTGACACGGTGGTTTCCCTTTTTTCTCGATAACAGTGTCACTGGACTGAACGGCATGAACTTTAGGGGCACATGGCTGGACAAGTTTCTTTTTGTTTTGACGCTCGGTTTCATGGGCACATGCCTGATTGACTTTGTCGAAGAGCAGTTCATCACTTACATCAGCTTGTGTCAAATAGGGTCGCAAGTCACCTCTAATGCTGTCGTTCTGCAGACCTGTCAGGACAGTGTGAAGAAACATACTCTGTACTAACTTTGGGTCATACTTCAAACTGGATTCGGCTTCCTGGGATGCGAACAAAATCTTTTGTCTTAAATCTAGACAGCGGACAAGAAAGCTTTGTGGGGTCTCCTTGCTGCTTTGTACCTCTGAAGTAAGTTGTTTATACAGCTCAGTCGCCCCTCTTTCTTGGAAATGAGCTCGGAGTATCCGTCTTAAGGTGGGCAGGGTAAGGTTTGTTTTTCCCTCCAAATAACTACGAAGCTGCATGCCTGGTGCAATTGCTCGTATGACAGCATCAATGACTTCAATCTCAGAAAAACCCCTGCTCAATCCATGTTCGATTTGGTGAGCTAGACTAGAGAAGGTGAGTTTATCCTTTTGCCCAGGTTCACCTATCTGGCCAGATATCTTGAACTCTCTATTCCATGTCGGCATAACTGGTCGAGTCGATGCTGAGTGCCAATTCAAGTTAGTATTTTGCTGTGGGTCATAGCTTAGTTGTGTGTTTGTGTTGGGTGTGGCACTAACACTCTGTTGTGTGCTTGTAACAGTATTCTGTTTTTGTTCAATTAATTTTTGCAAGGCTAATTGCAACTTGTCAATTTCTTTTTGTATCTTTTCCTGTTCGGTGGCCTGTACTACTGATTCTACAGTCACCTGCTGGACCACCTGTGCTGTCTGTTGCTCTGAGGTATATTCACTACCCTGCTGAAGTTCACAAATTTTGTCTCTCACACACAACAGTTCTGACATACCCTCATCTTCCAGTTCTTTTAACCCCTCCCTCTCAAAATGTCTCACCAGGGCAGAAATAACAAATGAGCGGCTTTTGTTGATAACATTTTCGCTCTCTCCAATATTCAAAAAGTCACACAATTTCACAAGATTTTCTCTAGACAATGAATACAATGTCCCTATCACTTCCAGTTTTAAGTCCTCTAACTGATCCATGGTTCACTTGGGCTTTTGATGTGTGCAGTGTGATGCAGAAGAGCAGTCTTAGCTGACTTGGAAGATGACAACGCTCCAGGTATCAATAGTCAACCTCAGATAGTGCGTGCTTTTCCTCCAAACTCAACGTGGACGCTGGACGTTCCCACTCTGCTGTTCCCGTAAGCCACAAGTTAAGATGAATGACACTGGAGGTAGACCATCATCTGTGGACGCCGACCTTCACTGCACTTCATCCCAGCGGTGCCTCCAAAATGTAGCGCCCTCGCCACCTGATGAGGGGAGATGTGAATAATAAAACACAGGACACGGAGCTGCTGCTTCACCATCAGAGTCTCTGTATTTTCCTTTTTTTGATGAACATTAAAAGCATTGCAACACATTTTATCAAGTTTTTTCCATTTCAACATTGCTGAAACTGAAGCTGAGTGACATGAGAGTGTTTTAACTACATGAAATACATTTTTAACTGGCAACATGTTCATCGTACTTTCCTTTAAAATGTTCTTTGAAACATATGAACAGTACAGGTATTCAAACACTTTATACACCCTTTTTACCCATTTAGAATATTCTCAGTGTTTCTTTTAGGTTTCAGAGAACTCATAACAGTTAAATTTAGACAAATAATCATTTTATATACTCACATAATGTGAACATGACTTAATGAACTGTTACAATCGATTTGATGAACACATTTTAACTGATAAGCTCTTCGGGATGCCATCTGCATTTTTTTAACACAGGAAAGTAGGTGAAACTTATTCAACTATTTAACTTTTAGAACACTTTTGTAACTGATACCGTTTTTTGTCACATTTATCACAAATGTGTTATATTTGTATTTCGCTCAAATACATTACATCGCAGTCATTGACTACGAGAACACGTTGTCTCCATCATTAGCATGGCATGTGTGATTAGCACACGCTGAACTTGATACAAACTTTTTAATATCCGAAAACAACAACATATTGACCCTTTAAAGGATAACATTTGCATTTCTCATAATGTCTACACATTAGGAAGGCATTCTCTTTTGACATTTTCAAGAATTTTATACCTGATGAGGGGAGATGTGAATAATAAAACACAGGACACGGAGCTGCTGCTTCACCATCAGAGTCTCTGTATTTTCTGAGCAGCGCGCCCCCTCCCCAAACAGGTGAACACTTCCCAGGGAAAAACAATCAAGCAATCAGTGAATCATTCAAGGCTGAGCAGGGAACATTAATCGTCACAGATAGGACCCTATAAAGTGCATTCAAAAAAATACATTCACTTGTTTTAAGTTCAGTGTTACTCTAATATAATTTATTTACCTTTTTTCTTAGTTTTACACATTTATTTATTAATTATTATTTTCCTTTTTTTTCTTTTTTTTTTTGAATCACCACAAGCACAGCTGTGTGTGTGTATATATATATATATATCACATCATCATCCAGTCTGTCTGGAATGAAATGAAGAAACAGAACAAACTGAGACAGACTAAATCCAGAAGAACTGTGGCAACGTCTATTAGATGCTTCAAAAGACCTATCTACAAAGCTACAATACTGTTAAAAGTTTTAGGCACTTGTGTGAAAATTCTGTTGAGGATGCTGTCAAAAATAATCTCATAAATAGATTTCATTTATCAATTAACTTCTATTAATTAAATTAAATCAACATTTGTTGTGACCATCCTTTGTGTTTAGAACAGCTTTTGCTCTAGGTGCACTTGCGAATAGTTAGTTATTCAGGGAGCTTTGCAGGTTTCTTGAAGTGTCTTGGAGACGTTGTTCTCCACAGTTCTTCTGGATTTAGTCTGTCTCAGTTTGTTCTGTTTCTTCATGTCATTCCAGACAGACTGGAGATCAGATCTCTTTGTGGAGCACTGGCTGTTGTCAGACTCCTTGTGCAAACAAAAATCTCACTGCATTATTACAATTAATGGCAAAATGAATGTTTGGAAATGTAAACTGATATTTCCACTGACACACTACAGCAAAAGAAATAATGGACTTAAAACCATTTTTTGTTGGTGAAAATACTACTGGTCTAATACTTTTGCATAGTACCGTATAAAGATAAATAAATAAATAATTGTAATAGAAAAATAAATAAAGAAATAAATGATTTTCTGAAATAAATATAATTCACTTGTAATAAAATTTTATCCTGAAATTAATTGTATTACCTTTTTTCTTTATTATTTTCTGTTTATTTTTAACATTTATTTTTATTTAAACTTTTATTTATTCTTTCATTTATTTTTATATTTAATTAATTTACTTATTTATTTTTAAGTTTATGCATTCATTTTTTTATATATATATTTATTCATTCTCACATGTATTTATCAAGATTTATTTATTTATTTTTACTTTTCCGTGTGCAACATTGACATTTTTTAATACACATTATTTTTTAATACACGATATACACAATTTGATTATTTCTATACTTCATGCTTCTGTTTAACACAATTGTATAGAAAAGTTTCTTGTTATAAAATATTTTTGTATATCCTAATAACAGAAATATTTTTATAAGGTGAAAAAACATCTTGTTAAAACTATAAACAGTCAAAGGTTTTTTAACAGTATGATTATTAATGTTTTTTTATTGAAGTCTCTTCTTCTCACCAAGCCTGCATTTATTTGATCCAAAGTACAGCAAAAGCAGTAATATTGTGAAATATTTTTACTATTTAAAATAACTACTTTCTATTGGAATATATTTTAAAATGTAATCTATTGCTGTGATCAAAGCTGAATTTTCAGCATTATTATTTCAAAGTTAAGGAATAAAATATAAAAAAGCTCAACTTCCTTTAGTGGACTTTGATATATCCTCACTATTATCAATAGTCCAGAGTTTCGTGAACTCATTACAGGCCAAGCATCATAGCTGCTGTTGCCCCTATTTCTGCTTATTTTGCTACTATCTGGTTTAATCACAATCATAATTTTTATAGATCCCTTGGTTCTATAAAACATATTATTTACCCTCAATATTCAGGGAACAGACACAGTCTCTATAGAATGGACTACATATGCTACAGGATCATTTAAAGTGATAGTTGACCCAAAAATGTAAATTCCGTCATTAATTACTCCAAACCCGTAAGACCTTTGTTCATCTTTAGAACACAAATTAAGATATTTTTGATGAAATCTGTGAGCTTTTTGACCCTCCGTAGACAGCAAGAGTCGTACCACGATCAAGACACAGAAACGTAGCAAGGACATCATTAAAACAGTCCATGTGATATCAGTGGTTCAACCATAAATTTAGGAAGCTACGAGAATACTTTTTGTACGCAAAGAAAACAATAATAACTTAATTCAATGATTTCTTCTCTTCTGAGACAGTCTGCTGCCATTATGGAGAGTACCAAGATGCATGTGTGGTGCTGCTGACGTAGAACACGCATGAACTGCGCTTTGTTTTCAAGCAGAGGCAATGGCAACAGACTGTACCAGAAGAGAAGAAATCACTGAATAATGTCATTATTTTTGTTTTCTTTGTGTACAAAAAGTATTCTCGTAGCTTCATTAAATTATGGTTCAACCACTGATGTAACATGGACTATTTTGTTGATGTTCTTGCTGTTTCTGTGCCTTGACCATGGTTGTCACAAATCTGGTCTATGAACTTCTGTTCACTCACCACCAGAGGTCACCCGCTCGCCACATGGACTCTTGCACTACACTACTGTTGCACTTCATCATTGGACTACAGTTCCCATCATTCATTGCACTGACGACACACACAGCTAATCACACAATCACACATTCTTTATAAGCCTTGGACTTCTTCTCTGTCATCGCTGAGTATTGTATAGCGTTTATCACTCTCCTAGCGATAGCTACTCTACGGAGCCCACGTAGTTGTCATAGTATTGCCTCGTGTGTTTTCTCGTGTTTTGATTCTTGCTCGTGTTTCCTGGATTAACCCTTTGCCTTGCTGTTCAGACTCTGTTTGCACCTCTCTTGGACTATTGCTCGTGTACCTGGATTATCTCTCTGCCTTGCCCTGTTGGATATTGTTCGCCGATCAAGACCCACGCTTGCCCTAGGATTACTCTTGTGTCTTGCCCGTGCCATATCCGTTTGCTGTTGTTTGACCCTGCCTGTGATTTGACTATGTTTATTAATAAAAGCTTGCACTTGGATCCGCTTGCCTCACCTCTCGTTCCTCCCGTTACAGTGGTAATACCCTTGCTGTCTATGCAGGGACAGAAAGCTCTCGGATTTCATCAAAAATATCTTAATTTGTGTTCCGAAGATGAACAAAGGTCTTACAGGTTTGGAATGACACGAGGGTGAGTAATTCATGACAGAATTTCTGATTATTTCTGATTATAATAATTTCTGATTATTATCAATGCCTTATTATCAATTATCAAAAGTTAGAGTAAACATTTGTTTCATATAAATGCTGTACTTTTTAAAAACTTTTTATTCATCAAAGAATCCTTAAAAATATGAAGCAACAGAACTGTTTTCAACATTGATAATCAGAAATGTTTCTTGAGCAGCAAATCAGCATATTAGAGTGATTTCTGAAGGATCATGTGACACTGAAGACTGGAGTAATGATGCTGAAAATTTTCAGCTTTGATCACAGGAATAAATTACTTCTCCGAATATATTAAAATAGAAAACAGTCATTTTAAATTATATTGATTTCACAATATTACTGTTTAACTGTATTAATTAAATTCACGAAGCTGTGGTGGGCAGAAGAGGCTTTACCATACCAACCCCAAACTTATGAAACAGTATGTTTGAGATTTTACTTACTAGTCTGATGGTTTATAGCACTTTGGAGTTGTTGTCTGACAGGAGGTTCACTCCAACTCTGCTGATGTGCAGCAGGCCAATCTATCTATCAATCTGTTCCTAGAATCTAGGAACAAAACAAACAATTTGTCATGAAGCCAAAATTTAGTATGCAGTTTCAGGTTTATAAGAAGGAATCAAGCTAAAGCAGAGATGTAAAATGCAGAAAAAAAAGAAAGAATATATATATATATATAAATTATCAGAGGTTGCCACAGTGGAGTGATCCGCATAGCCAATTTGGCACATGCTTTACGCCGGATGCCCTTCCTGCCGCCACCCAACACTGAGAGTACACTAACTTGTGGAACTCCAGTGCTGGGACACATACACTCACCCATTCACTACGGCCAATTTTACTTTATCCAATTCACCTATACTGCATGTCTTTTGGATTGTGGGGGAAACCGGAGCAGACACAGGGAGAACATGCAAACTCCATACAGAATGGCGTCCTGGCTCAGCCGGGACTCGAAACAGGGACCTTCTTGCAGTGAGGCGACAGTGCTAGACAGGGTTCCCACGCTTCTTGAAAGTACTTGAATATCAGACACATGGATTCAAGGCCTGGAAAGTACTTGAAAATAAATATAGGTCCTTGAAAGTGCTTGAAATAAATCTGAAATAAATTTTGTTTAGTAGAATGGTGCTGTTTAAAAAAATTTTCCTATATGCGCTGTCAAAGGCAAAACGAAACAGCGCTAATGATTGGGGTGGAGATGGGGTAGCGGGAGAAAAAATCTTTGCATGCGAGCTGATGCGCACATTGCGCAGCCCTGCATGAACTTATGGAGAAGCAGTGCATTTGCGACTGAAAATTACTGCGTGCGACTATGAAAAAATATTTAGGAGCACCAGTGCAAATGACCCAATCAGCATATTTGTGTTTGCGCTGAGGGGAGCTTCAAAGGTTTCTAACGTACTTACAACATGTTTTTGCAGCGGTGAGTAGACATATCTGTTGATTCCTTGAACACAAATGTTAATCAGAGTCCACTCACTGCTCAAAATAACGTTTTGTTCAGTGCTGAGTTCTACAAGCTCACGAATCCTCTCATTATAACAAAGTGTAGACAGGGTGTAAATAAGAGATTCACTGTGCAGTGTAGAGAGCTGCGTTGATTAAAAATGAACTTTGCAAGATCACGATGAATGAAAGAGAGTGACAGCTTTTAATGATTAAGGGATTTTGCTAATGATATTGATTTAATTCAAGAGTTCATTAAACAAGAAGTGAATATTAAGTGACTTGCATTGTCTGAACAATATTGCCTGATTCTGCTCTATTTCGTCAACGAAAATAGTTTTAAACAAAGTAACAGCTGAGCCGCTGCTCATCTCCATTCAAACACAGTGTTGTTTCGTTTTTAAAAGAATCTGATTCAATTACCCATTCATAAAGACAGTCACTTGCTTCATTCCGGAATGAATCAGCCGTTCGAACGAATCAATTAATGAATGATTAATTGATAAAATCAGTGACTTGCAGCCACCTACTGGCAGTTTTACTTTCATTTTAAAGTATCTTTTCTGTTATTTAAATCATTTAATATTTTTATATTCAAAATTTTATATTTAAAACATTAACCTCAACATGAAGTTATGAATTTAATTGCACTCATGGGACCTCTGAGCCTCATTAAACCATCTGAAAATACACCTACAAGCCAATTTTGTGTCCTTCTGTGCCACCTCTAGTACAATTTTTTTTTTTTTAATACTGGTTTAATTTGATTGGTAACTCATTCTTATTCTACTTGTTATATATATTTTTTAATTTGACAAAAGATGACATACTTTTAATAAAGTTAGACAAATGCCATTACAAAGGTAAAAACAAAATTCCCTGTAAATCATTTTAAGGAGTCAAATATAATCTCGTAATGGGAAGGCTAATATTTGATCAGAATTTTTGATTATTGATTAGAAGGTGCTCCTGATATATTTGACTGTGCTCCTAAAAAGTAAAGTAAGCTTAGAGCCCTATTTAACCACTTTTTATTGATTTAAAAATTGAGTAATTCTTTCATATTTAAATCTTTTACAAGAATTACAGCAAAAACCAGTTTAATGCAAGAATATATATTTTTATAAATATTTGAGAAATTCAAAATTTCTTTGAACAAGACTGCTCAAAATGGTCTAAATTTATGAAACCTACACGTTCAAAACCTCATTACTCTGAAATTTTTAATGTAAATGTTAAGTGTAAGTGAAATGTTGAGTACTGTAAGAGGTCTTTCATGACGCTACATATGCTGGGGTGTGAATTTGATAGGTGCTTGATTTAAATAAATGGTGCTTTAAAAAGTCCTTGAAAGTCCTTGAATCTGGTGTTCATGTAAGAGTGGGAACCCTGGCTAGAATAATAATAATAATAAAAAAATACTATTACTACTAAAGAACAGAATCTATGTGTTTAGTTTTAGGTAGAGTAGCCTATCACTTACATTTGGATTTCAAAGCCTTCTTAAAATTACTGTAATAAATAAATAAGTATATTGCAAAATAATATAACAGATGCATGGGGATATAGGTGAAATATATTGTGAAAAAAAAATGCATATTAAGTTATTTCATGGGCTTCTTTGGTTCACATGTATTTCTCTGTCAGCAGCTCCTTCAGAAATTTTGAAACTTTGAAGCTTCCCATCTGTTGTGGAGAGTTCCTTTCTGACCTCTTGAAATCACGGAACAGTTTTTAATCAATATTTGTTTACCATGAAAGATCAAAACATATTTGAACTTGTTTTCAGCCGATTAGGTTTTAAATTAGCCTACTTCCTATAACCCATAGACAAATTGCCAGCAAATCCTTTATAGATCTATAAAAACCTCTCATATACACATGAAGATTGAATTAAAAGCCCAAAGCTTCTTAAACAAGGGCTCAATCTCTAGAGTTAGCCTACCTCATCTGAAAACTGTTGAGATGCTAACAGACTATTACGAAGACACTAAGCCATTTCTATAAAGTAAATATTCAACAGAAACATGTCAATTACAAGTAAGAAAAGTGTCAGGAACAGTTGTATGTGATATTTGTTTGATTTTAGGCACTAAGCTTACCTGAAAGCAGTGAAAACAGCAGCAAGAGACTGAGTTTTCCTGTTGGTTGTTGTTGTTGCATTGCCGCCCCATTTCCATGACAGCTCTGCTCCCCGCTCAACACAAACGCATTAAAATACGTCAAAGTCATGCAGTATTTACATAAATAAACATCTAATAATTAAAACTAACACGTATATGTTCATAATTGATATTTGAAATTTCTGGTCATGTGATTAAATCACATGATCAGTTAGGGTTGTTCGAAATGAGCTCAGATGAAGTTCAGGCATATTTTAATGGATTGCAAAGAATTCTTTACAGTATCACTTTGTCCTCTTTAGAGTCTTCAGAAACAGAAGTTTTATCAAACCATCTTGTGGATCATAAAGACATAATTTTGTATTTTGCTGAATGTCTATCTTCTAACCAGGCCTGTAATAATTCTAATACAGATGAACTGACTTTGTTGTTAGAGCAACAAGGGCATATGGCCTGCATTCCATTTGAGTGTTGTCAGGTCAGGGGAGCTTGGAAGACCAAGGTATGTATTATAATAATATCTTGTCAATAGAAGGAAAGGTGTATTTTTAATTTTTTTTTCTTGATAATGTATGGCACAAAATCCAATCTCTACACATACTGCAAATGGTGACACACTTCCTGATCTTGAGATATGAACATTATTATATAAGATGGCATCTAAATATGTATATTCATAGTAAATAATTAATAGAATGTTTCCCTTTTAAATTTTTTTCTTTTTAGCTGAGATCCTGCCATTATTGAGGTAACTAAAATTTTGAAAATACATAATTTTACATTAAATACACAGAAAGTGAATAAGTGAATAAAGTAGGGCTCATGGTTTCACAGGATGTTTTGGAAACAATACAAGCCTCAATACAGGGCTTCATTGGAAACTGCACTGCGTACTCTTTACATGCATTGGAGCCTCGGTTTCATATGTAACATTGCTAAAACATTGTTAAAATTAGAAAATAGAAAGACATCAGACAAGACAGACAGACAGACCAACACACAGGCAGAGAGAGAGAGAGAGAGAGAGAGAGAGAGAGAGAGAGAGAGATAATAATCTCACTACAGAGATGGGCAGATATCGACAGCACTGGCTGATCCCCAGTTCAGCCCAGGGAGGGCTCCTGATCCCCAGTTCAGCCCAGAGAGGGCTCCTGATCCCCAGTCAAGCCCAGTGAGGGCTCCTGATCCCCAGTTAAGTCCAGGGAGGGCCGCAGCCTCGAAGGTGAACCCACCATGGCCGCCTGAGTTCCCTACTCTGCCATGGTTGCCTGAGTTCCCTACTCTGCCATGGCCACCCGAGTTTCCTGACCCGCCATGGCTGCCTGAGTTCCCTGCTCCGCCATGGCTGCCTGAGTTCCCTGCTCCGCCATGGCTGCCTGAGTTCCCTACACTGCCATGGCCGCCTGAGTTCCCTGCTCCGCCATGGCCGCCTGAGTTCCCTACTCCGCCATGGCCGCCTGAGTTCCCTACTCTGCCATGGCCGCCTGAGTTACCTGATCCGCCATGGCCTCCCGAGCTCCCCGCTCCGCCATGGGTCCCGGAACGGGCGCCGCCCTGGAAGCCTTCTGTCCATGAACTCTGCCCCTAGAGGCCTCCAGAGCGCCCACCCCCCTCCCCGTTGGATGTTGTAAAGTGCGGGATGCACCTTTCGGGAGGGGGGGAGGGGAGTACTGTCAGACTTGTGTCCCTGTGTCCTGTGTTTTTCCTCCCTCATGTTACCCTTCTGTCCCTGATTGTCTTTGATTTAGTTCCAGGTGTGTCTCGTTTTCCCTTCATTAGGTCTGTGTATTTATACAGTTTTCTGCCCCCATGTTTCCTGTCGGTTATTGAATGTCTTCCCTGCCTGTGATCTGTGTTTGCCTCCCCAGAGCAATCGTGATAGTTTATTTATTTATTTATTTATTTATTTTGTTTTTACTTTGATTACTTTTCCTTCTTTTTGTAAGGTACGATATACGGGAAGGTCAGATCGTGGCTCTTCAAGAGCTGGGTTTCAGCTGGACATCAGTTGCTGCTTTATTTGGAATGAGCACACGGAGCCTTTATAATCACAGACAAAGATTTGGTCTACTTTCAAGACAGCCATTTTGTAGTTTAAGTAATTAAATATTAGATTCAATAATACTACAGGTGCTGTACTCTACACCAAATGTAGGACAAACTTACATTCAAGGAAGCCTTCAGAGTAGAGGTATAAGAATCCAAAGAAGAAGGGTACGAGAGAGGCTCAGAATTATTGATCCAATTGGAAGAGCAATAAGGCACAGACAAACAATCCGTCGAAGGATTTACAACATTTCTTCCCCAAACCAACTATGGTGGGTATACTTCAAATACGCTGCTTTGCTAGTAGGCTACCACAGCTGATACTGGTGTTAATTAAACAGATACGCCATTTGACCTAATTGTATCAAACCAACTGTAAACTAAACAGAATATTATTCCCTATAATGCACAAGGCTTCTTTTGTCAGATTGTAATCTGGTATTTTTAATAAACAATATTGAATCCAGGAGTCACGTGACATGCTCGTGAGCCTAGTCGCACTTGGGTGGAGCTCCGTACATTTGGCCCCTTTTTGCAGATTTTTTCGTTTTAAGTTTTATTCATTAATAATACTTTCCCTGATGGCACACAATCGGAAACAGCAGGAGTTGTCTCCATCGGCTTCTCCGATTAAGAAGAAATCCAAGCCACCGACCACGAGTGATATGGTGGACAAGATGGAGAACACTGTTACGCACTTTGAGGACATTTTAAGAACTGAGTTGACGGCGATGCGGAATGAGTTTGCTTCTCACATGTCAGTTGTTCAGTGGCTATGCTCTAAATAGGATCTTCTTACAGAGGAGATGAGAGAACAAAAGAAAGTTGTCGCAGATCACGATAGGCGAGTAGCCGCGCTCGAGCAACAGGTTGTGGACTTACAGAATCGCAATAGGCATCTGGTTGGATTGCTTGAAGGTTCCGAAAAGGACAACCCTATGGGCTTTTTGAAAAGATCGCTACCGACGTGGCTCCCGTCTCTGGCGGGCAAAGAGAAGTGGAGCGAGTGCATCGCGTGTACACAAGGCTCTTCTCATATCGCGCTAAACCATGGGTTTTCATCTTTAAACTGTTGCGGTACACGGACAGGGAGCTCATTCTGCGGGCCGCCAAACTTCACGCCCCGGTGAAAACATCCGACGGAATAACGCTGTCTTTCGTTCCAGATTTTTCTCTGGTCACCGCAAAAAGAAGGAAGGAAATGAGAGAAGCTGGGATCCATAATTTTCATCCTGCAACGCTGAAGGTCATTCTCAATCAAGGTGAACCTAAAATGCTATACTCCCCTGAAGAAGCAAGAGTTTTTCTCAGATCCCATTCATCCACCAACTCTCAGTGAACTTCAGCTGGACATTTGCTGTCTAATCAGAGAAGAGATGCTCTAAATGGTTAGGTGACTGTCTCTTTCACTGTTCACTTTAATGTTCACTACTTAATTCATAGTTACTAGAAGCTTTCATTGTGCATACAGTATTGCTTACTGATTATGATGTTATTTTATTTATGTTTTTGTATTCCGTCTCTTTCCTTTTTTATTTTTTTTAAATAGAGATACTATCTAGTCAATATGTGACTATGGGGCCAATGTTGGTGCTTCAGTAATGTGCAGGTTTTTGTTGACGCCACGGATCATATTAAGGGGTGCTGGCAGATCAAGGTTTGTTCTTGGTTTGATCTGCCATAGTTCATGGGAATCTGTTTGTTTTTTTGAATAGTGACAGGAAGGGTGGGAGTGGGGGGGTGGTTTAATGGTAGACTCAACTGGTTTTATTTTCAAACTTGTATTTTGTCTTATTATGCAGTAATTCTGTTTGATACCTATGACTGACCTTAATATTCTGAGTTGTAATATTAATGGCCTAAATGGCCCTCACAAACGTACAGGTTTTCTGGATTTTTTACGAAGAACAAAGATTGATATAGTGTTAGTTTAAGAATCCCATTTGAAAGAGAAGGATATACACAGGTGTAATAAGTTTTATGAAGTGGTATCTCACTCATCTTCGGATACTAAAACCAAGGGTGTCCTAATATTGGTGCAGAGGACTTTAAATATTACTATTTTAGATAAAGGTTGTGATACAGATGGTAGAATAACATATAAAAACAATAGTGGAGAATAGGAATATTGTATTTCTTTCAGTTTATGCCTCTTGTACTCCTGACCCTACTTTTTTCTGTTTTGTCAACCTATCTCTTGAAATTTTTGGATTTTGAAATTGTATTGGGTGCAGATACGAATTCTGTAAAGTCGCATATCCTAGATAGATCTGGACCAAAGGAATCACTCTCAAGCTTTTTGTTCTGACAAACTTCGTCAATGTGTAACCTCATCCTCATTGGTGGATAGTTGGCATTTATTAAACCCTTCTCTCCTCTCTCTCACCTTTTTGGTCTCAGCTCTCACAGGACCTGTTATATTTGTTGGGTACTGAGATATGTTTGACTCCGCGCCATTTTTTCATGAATGACTTGGGACTTCACCTTGTCCGTCCAACAAAGATGTTTACTGTTAGCTGCTCTCACAGCAACAAAAAAAATTGCTAGTCAACCGTTGGAATCCTCCTCACACTATGGACAGATGAACCTGGACTGTGTATTTGTTAGACATCATCTTGATGGAACTCTCAACTTTTCGTATACATGGACTTAATATGAAAACTGTAAATTTATGGCATTCAGCTTTTAATGTTGTGTCATCTTTTCTAAAATCTTTGTAAAAATTATTACATTTATTTATTTATCTATTAATATTTACATATATATATATCTACCAGGGGGTGGGATGGGTTGGGTTCTAAATTTGCACAGTTGCTTTTTGTTTTATACTGTTATTCCCAGAAGAAATTTCAATAAACAATTGTTAACAAAAAAAATAAAAACAATATTGAATCCATTTAAACCCATTAAAATTCAACACCATGTGAACAAAAATTGCTCAGAATATTATTCCCTATTACGTCCATTTAATAGGGAATATACTGAACCCATTTAAATCCATTAAACTACAACACTGTTTTACCAAAAGGTATTAAACCAACTGTAAATTACTAATTTATTTGATACCTTTAGGTCAAATGGTGTTGTAGTTTAATGGATTTAAATGGGCTCAGTATTGTTTATTAAAAATATTACTAATCTGAAAAATAATCCTTATAGGGAATAACATTCTGATTACTTTACAGTTGGTTTGATAAATTTAGATCAGAAATTTATTAAATTTAGATGTACTTTATATTACATATATATATATATATATATAATTTTATTTTTTAAAATAAGCCTTGTGCTATGCAAAGACATTTTAATTATATCCGGGTTGGTTTGGGATCAAAACATTAAATGTGCAGAGTATCATAGGTATGATACTGAATGTCTAACGATTATCATACGAACTTTACCACCATCGTTCTTGCATCTATCTTTTCCATAGGCACATTGTGGTAATCATAAATTGGCCAGTTGGAGATTCTATTACTATGGATGTGTGGATGGATTCAGTCGGTGCATCATATACTTAAAATATTGCACCAACAACAATGCTGAGACCGTGTTCAGACTGTTTCAGGAGGGGGTGAACAGCTTTGGCCTTCCTTGTCGTGTCCGTGCTGATGCTGGACGTGAAAATACGGAGGTCTGTTGTAGCTTAACTGTATTTCTCCCTTGCTGGAAAACAGCACATCTGGTCAGGAGTTTATGTTTTAGGAGGGGGGCATCTTAAAATGAGGGAACCACGTTATATTACTTGTAGGCTATAATGTCAATATTAAATGTGCGCATTTTTAAGTGTTTGTGAGGTGTGTGCAAGCTGAATAGCAGCGTGCTTATACTGCATATACTGGTTTATACTCGCGTCCTCACGAGCATGCAGCTCAAGTTACTGCCAGAGGAATAGCCTACTCGGATTGATTTAATTTTGTTTTTAATATTATTTTATTTTTTTCATTATATTTATTGTGATTAACCTCCCGTTCTTGTTCACAGCATAATGACATTCAATCATTGCACGCAATCACAGAGAATATAACTCAATTAAGATGATCAAACTTATTTTTAAATATCGTCTATGGGCTGGAAATATTTCTTTATTTAAATAATAAAGTCAGCGCATGAAAAATGTGAGCATTATATTTAATACAACAAGTTTGCCCTAAACCTTTAATTTAATCCTTCTATACAGACTTCAGTTATAAATAATGTTTTAAGGTTTGGCTAATTCTGCTTTTTAATGTGATATGTTGTTTGTATAGTTTTCTCACTGTTCTGTAATGAAATAAGGTGATCAGACAGTGAAGAATTGCTTATACACATACAGTATGGCTCACGTGCTTCTGTTTAAGTTATGAAATACGCATCGGGATATCGTGACAACATATTCCTTGGTCTCATAATACTCAATTAATTGTTGTAAACCGAGATTGCTGTCTTTAGAAGACGTATCTGTGCTGAATTCTACATTAATAATGCACATCAATGCCGTGCTATGGGCACAGCCATTGATAGAGGCTGCAGCAGAAGTTCTTTTAGGGGTCGTTCACAACCCAGATAGCACACGTACGTCTGCAAGACGTCTGTTAAAGATCTTTTGATCTGGAAAGCATCTGCTGTTTACAAACGTCTGACAGACATCTTTCAGATGTCAGTTTTACGTACATTCTAAATCATAAACATCTTAAAGACATCTAATAGACGTCTATTTGACATCTACAAGGAGACGTCCTATACACGTCTTGCAGATGAGCAAACACCCTAAAAAATACGTCTTGCAGATGAGCAAACACCCTAAAAAAATACGTCTTGCAGATGAGCAAACACCCTAAAAAAATACGTCTTGCAGATGTAAATGCAGACGTCAAATAGACATCTCCGAGATGTACGTGTGTTATCAGGGATATCACGTCTTTTGCGCGCTCAAGTCCGTTATTTCAAATGCTCATTTTTTCCAGGCGCGTCCGCACCGCATCGAGATAAAAACATTTAAACGTTTTGATGCGTCTAGCATTTTCCATGCATTTTTAGGCCCTGCGCTACTATTTGAATCTACCGCTTTTCGAACGCGGAAGTGTGATAAAGGCTTAAAAGTGTTTTTTTTTTTTTTTTTTTTTTTAAGCAATCAGAAATCTGAGGGGGCCGGACGTGTAAATGAGGGGGCCTAGGCCCCACCAGGCCCCCTCGTGCCTATGCCACTGCTTTAAAAGAACTGAGACTTCACAGTAAGATGACCAGACAGATAGATGATCAAAATCTTTTGTAAATTGATTTTGTGTTCTCCATCAAAATTGTATATAAAATATTTTTCTTGCAGGTTGCAAGGTTCATGATCCAGCAAAGAGGCCCTGGAAAGGGAAGTTTTATCGTTGCTAGGAGCGTTCATAACCAACGCATTGAGAGACTTTGGGCTGAATTGAACAAAGCTCTGACTTACAGAGGTGGAAAGTAACGAATTACATTTACTCGCGTTACTGTAATTGAGTAGCTTTTTTGTGTACTTCTACTTTTTAAAATCTGTAATTTTACTTTTACTTAAGTATATTTTGTTTGAAGTATTGTACTTCGCTACATTTTAAAACAAATTAATTACTGAGTAAAATAAAATAAAAAAATCGCTCCCTGGAAACTACTGCAGTAAATAATGGGCAAGAGAACAAACTGGCGCTAAAATCGCAAGAAAGACACAGACGGACAAGACAGGCGTTATGGTGCAGACACAGCTGAAAACCAAACCCCGTCGTATACTGCTGAAGTTGAACTCGAAGGAAATGAAGTGAACCCTTGGCCATGTTTATGCTCTATTATGCAGTGTAAGCTGTGTTTGCCTAGGGAGACCAAACTAGCAGCTTATAAAATCTGACATCACGCCTTTGCAAGCATGTAGAGGTAAGGTAAATACTTGCATCCTTACATTGGTGGTTAAAATGAAAGCTTTGGCAGTTTAGCAAAAGGTTTTGCAAAAATTATCCAAAAAGACAGTAGTGCAGGGTGTGCGATATATATCGTCTGTGATAATATCGTAATTGTTGTTTTAACGATGTGCGATTTGACATTATCAGTATTTAGTATTTATTTAAAACACTCCTCCAGAGTGCTGTGAAGTCTAGTAGATTAGACTAGTGCCCGCGCATTTAGAGTGTGTTCTTTCACTGCGTGATTCAGTCTGTTAAAATGCATTTAGAATGATCACAAAATTGAAGATATAGGGGCAGAAAATTTATATTTATATAATTTCATATAGTAAATCAATATCACACGAAGAGTGCTGTTTTCTCCAAAAATCAGCATGATTACATATAGATTTTTTTTCCAACAGTTCAATAAACAAGAAGTTAATTAAGAGACTTGCGTTTTAGACACCATATTGCTTGTTTTTGCTCTATTTCGACAACAAAAATAATCCCAAACACAGCCACAGCACTGTTTTGCGTCTCTGAGCAACATGAAGGTGTTTGTTCCTGAATGAATCAACTGTTTAAATGATTCAGTTCAATCACAATAACTCACTTAATTAACAGTGACTTGGTGACACCTACTGGCGGCTTTAATTTCACATTTAAAATGTCTTCAGATTTTTATATATATATATATATATATATATATATATATATATATATATATATATATATATATAAATTTCAAATGAGTATTCAACATTTTGTGTCTTATATATCAAAACATTATTTCTACATTTGTAACTGCAGGTTAAATGCATTCGTGTCCTGCATTAAACAGTGTGTAAATACATCTAAATGCCACTTCAGATGAAGCTTCCGTGTTTCCTCTGCTTTGCAAAGATTAATTTTGTTGATCCTGATTTAATTTGCCTGGTAACAGCCCAAATGTCTTACTATTCTAAATAACTGATTCCTTTAATTAAAAACAACTAGTTTGAGATTTATAGGCCTATCCCAGGGGTGTCAAACTCAGTTCCTGGAGAGCCGCAGCCCTGCAGAGTTTAGTCCCAACCCTGCTCCAACACACATAACATGTTGTTTTCAAATAAACCTAAATGATTAGATTAGCTGGATCAGATGTGTTTAATTAGGGTTATATCTATGGCGGTTGAAGGTCAAAATTACAGTTTCAGTGCAGCTTCAAAGGGCTATAAACGATACCAGACGATGAATAAGGGTCTTATCTAGCGAAACGATTGGTCATTTAAAAAAAAAAAATGTATATGCTTTATAAACACAAATGCTAGCCTTGCTCTGTTCTGCGACGTAATACGTAATAGCGTTGAAAAGGTCACGCTTGACGTAGGCTCCATCTCATCTTCTCTAAGTTCAAAATCGTCCGACAGCACTTATAAGTCTGCGATCCGCCATAAAGCTAGAAAAGAAGAAGAAATCATCCGACATCTTTGTTTTACCTTTTAACTCCCTTTTGTTGTAAACGGCATTTGACTTAGTATTTGCACGTTCAACTTGTAAACACTGACTCTGTCCTTCCGCCTACGTCAAGTGTGACCTTTTCAACGTCGCAGAACAGAGCAAGGCGAGCATTTGTGTTTATAAAACATATACATTTTTATTTATTTTTTTAAACGACCGATCGTTTCGCTAGATAAGACCCTTATTCACCGTCTGCTATCGTTTATAGCCCTTTGAAGCTGCACTGAAACTGTAATTTTGACCTTCAACCGTTTGGAGTACATTGAAGCTAACTATATGGAGAAAACTCCTGGAATGTTTTCATCAAAAACCTTAATTTCTTTTCGACTGAAGAAAGAAATACATAAACATCTTGGATGACATGGGGGTGAGTAAATTATCAGGAAATTTTAATTTGAAAGTGAACTAATCCTTTCGGGAGGAAAGGCCTCCGTCTGTGTGTCCTATGCTTAGCGGACAGCATGAAACCCACAAAAAAATAAATGAATAAAAAATAAAAACAATTAATAAAAAACAAAATAACAGAGAATAATAACAGTTATTCACTCTGTTATTTTTCAATGTTTCAAGTGATGCAGGTGTATTTTTCCCCTGTGTGTATTTAAAATGTAAAAAAACATTTATTTTTCATAATGTTTAGTGAAATTATTTGGTAGTCTGAGGTGGGATGGGGATTCGGGAAGGGAGGTGGGGGTGGGGCAGATTTTTTTTACAGGTTTAAAGGGACCAAAAAAGTCTGAGAACCACTGCACTACTGAAACATGGGATGTTTTGTCAAAAATAGTGTATACTGAATTGTGAAGTGAGATGTTATGATAGTTTTTGGTTCAATGTATATTCAAACTAATGAATCCTTAATTTTGAAATCAGTATGATCAACTTTTTGCCTTTTACAAAGAAAAATTGGATTCAAAATACAACAAATCTCATAAATTACACTTAAAATATTGTTAAAAATGTAATTGTTATTGATTTTCCTTAGATTTTTTTTTTATAAAATAGCAAAAATATATATTTACAATGTAGATGTAAGCATAATCTTAATAGGTCAATATAACCCTTCAGATTAAATTATTATTACTGTGTTTCGGTAGTGACAATTTGGGGAGAGGACAAATTTTCCAAAACTTTCTGAAAATACAATATGATAACTGCACAATTACTAGAAATGTGTACCTTGGATATTATACAATTTGCATACATACAATTTTTTTTAGGAAAAAGATTTTTTCAAGACGTTTCGAACTCTGGCTTTGGACCATTTCTGTAGAATGGCACATAAATAATTTATTTTAGTCCAGACCTCCACTGGGAAGAGACAGGACCTCCTGGAACTTTAATTGAATACACCTGACTTGTATAATAAAGAAAGACTTTATTTGTATGGTTTTGTAATATCTGTCAAATATTTCCTTATGTGTCATGGTAGATCAGGTAGATCTTTTATTGTAGAGTTGGATTACAGATCAACTGTTTTGTACATTGTAATGGATTAAAACCGATGTACATTAACCTTACAAAGCATATCAAAGAAGATCATATGTTTTGTCTAGAGCTTCGTAATTAGGATGAGTTCAATTCATGAGGATTTTTAATGAGATGTTTTTAGCAAGCCATTAAATCACTCGAGACTTGACTCTGATTCCAGCGATAAAGACATGTGAATATCACTGTGTGGTTCCTCCACTGAATGGATCCTCATGTGTATCTTCAGGTGACTTTTAAAAGCGAAACTCTTTCCGCACTGATCACACGTGTGCGGCTTCTCTCTGCTGTGCATTTTCTCATGTACTTTCAGAGATCCTAACTGAGTGAATCTCTTGTCACAGTGTGAACACTTGTAAGGTTTCTCTCCAGTGTGGATCCTCTGATGCAGTCTTAAACTGCTCGCTGAAATAAAAGTCTTGTCACACTCAAAGCACAAGTACTCTCTTACACCAGTATGAGTTTTCTGATGTACATGTAAACTCCACAGCAGTGAAAAACTCTTCCCACATTCAGAACAGGAATGTGGCTTCTCCTTTGTATGAACTGTCAGGTGTGCCTTCAGGTTTGATGACCGAAGAAATGTTTTGCTGCACTGATCACACTTGAATGGCTTTTCTCCGGTGTGGATCCTCATGTGTACTTTAAGGTTTTCTGATTGTGTGAAACTCTTTCCACACTGACCACACTTGAACGGCTTCTCTCCGGTGTGGATCCTCATGTGAATATTAAGATGATTTTTGAATGTGAAACTCTTCCCACACTGTTCACATGTGTGCAGCTTTTCTCCGGTGTGAACTTTCATGTGTCCATTAAAATGTGCTGATTGCGTGAAGCTCTTTCCACATTCGTCACACGTGAACGGCTTCACTCCAGTATGGACACTCATGTGACCCTCAAGACTAACTTTGTGTGAGAATCTCTTTTCACACTGATCGCACACGAACGGCTTCACTCCGGTGTGGATCCTCATGTGAACATTAAGATTATGTTTGTTTGTGAAACTCTTCCTGCACTGATCACATGTGTGTGGCTTTTCTCCAGTGTGAACGCTCATGTGACCCTCAAGACTAACTTTGTGTGAGAATCTCTTTTCACACTGATCGCACACGAACGGCTTCACTCCGGTGTGGATCCTCATGTGAACATTAAGATTATGTTTGTTTGTGAAACTCTTCCCGCACTGATCACATATGTGTGGCTTTTCTCCGGTGTGGATCCTCGTGTGTTCTCTGAGATGTGCTGGTCGCATGAAACTCTTCCCGCACTGATCGCACATGAACGGCTTCACTCCGGTGTGGATCCTCATGTGAACATTAAGATTATGTTTGTGTGTGAAACTCTTTCCACACGGAGTGCAGGTGAAAGATTTATTGGCTTTTAAAAATGTATTTTTAGTCTTTGAGCGACTTAAAGGTTTTTCTCCAGGTTTGACATGATGCTCCTCCTCTACTTCACTCAGTTCTTCACTCTCCTCGCTCTCTTCCATCAGGTCTGAAAAAAAAAGGAAAAAAAAAAAAATCACTTTAAATAAACCAATATTCAAAGAGCGAAATACGAAAGTGATTATTGATGTAATAGCAGAAACAAGACACCTGCTGTAAAACAATCATTCTGGTGTGTTTTTATGAATTAATTACATGAATGAGGTACATTGACATTTCAGTTATTGTTTTCAAAACATTTTAGGCACAAATTAAATTGTTGTAGTGAGTACTATCAATCATCTAATGATAAGTTCAAGGGACCAAACAGATCTCGCCCCCATTTACTTCCATAGTAGGAAAAATAGTATGAAAAAGAAATACTATGGTAGTCAATGGGGGTCAATATCGGTTTGGATCAACCTGAGTGTGATTAAATGATGGCAGAATTTTCATTTTTGGGTGAACTATCTCTTTAAGCTACTTTTACTTTTAGTCATTTAGCAGACGCTTTTATCCAAAGTGACTTACAAATAAGAAAAAGTAACTAAAACTAAAAGTTAAAACTGTTTAAACAGTATACAATACACATTTAACCCTTGTGTGGTCTTCGGTCATTTCTGACCGGAGAATTTTACATTTTAAATTTTTAAAAATCGTAGCTTCACCAGAATGGTACGAAACTCAGTGACTTTTATGGCACTTGGTATGTGAACACAAAAAAAAAATTGAGGGCATGATTCGAAAAAGCTAAGTTGTCGTAAAAAAATAGTCACACTCATGGTCTTCGGTCAAAAATGACCGACCATAGGAAATGAATGGGAAATGGGGAAAAAATACAAAAAAAATGTGTGTACAATCTACAGATCCCCAACAATGCAGAAAAAAATTGCACAGCAATGAAGGGGTGAAACTCTAAAATATCTAGAGTGCAAAATCAACACATCCACTCACACGCGCGCGCACACACACCCCAATGAACTGGTGTGCCTGTAACACAGCAACTATGTAAAATAAAATCAATAATTCAACTACAGTGCAGTAAAAAAGTGGACAGCGAGGAATGGGTTATACTCTAAAACATCAAGAGTGTAAAACAGATACATCCACTCACACACACTCACAGACACACACAATTATACACACTCAAATGAATTGGTAATGGCTATAACCATATAGCCAAAATGAGTTAGAAGACTGAAATAAGAGGTTGAAATCAGATCAGACCCAGAAGGCTTAGGCTCTGATAAAGCATTCCTGTTCATTTTTGTTATATTTTTATAGAGTTTTAATGTTTTGTGTAACAAAATGCTTTCTGTGTTCAGGGTTGACTGTAGTAATAATAATGCAAAAACCTATACAATAACATATATAATAATGATGCAAAAAAATATAAACCTTGACAAAAAGTAGTCTTTGAGAATGCCTAAATATACATTTATATCCACAACCTAATAAAAGTAAACAATTATGTCTAAAAACAACTAGGGAATTCACAAGCCTCTCTATAGAGTCCTATACAGACAACTAGTGGTTACACCATGAAATTACATGTTTTTTCTTTCTTTGCTCACACCAGGAGGTGCTAATCTGCATTCAAAAATTTGATTTTAAAGGCCTAGTGTCTATTTTCATCTGAAATACTGCATAAATGGAAAAATAATTTTAAAAAATGAGAAAAAAAAAATTATGTACCATTTTCAATGGGAAAAATTGATCATAATTATTGCATAAATATTAATTAGTATCATAAAAGTCTCTCAAAATACAAAATAAAAAAGAAAAAATATTATTGAACAAAAATATATTAGATTGATTTTACTGAAGAAGAAAAAAAAAAAAATTACATTTCAGGTGCCCGGTCACTTTTGTCCGTGAAGACCATGAGTGTGACTCCCAAATGCGGAATGCACAAAGGTTAAGAAAATAAAGAAATTAAATAAAAATGACAAATGCATACAACAACATTTCAAAACTAAACATTGAAATGAAAACAAAAAATAAAGCTAAAAAACAATTCAAAATATTAAAACAACAAAAGGTATGAGTATAATAATGATTCTAACATAACAGTAAGCCAAACACCAAAAAACAACTACATGTGTATGTACAGCCACACACATATACATACATACATACATACATACACACATATATATATATATATATATATATATATATATATATATATATATACACACACACACACACACACACACACACATAAAAAAATTCTATATATATATATATCATTTCATTTATTTGTAGTATGTTGAAGTACTAAAATAATTTAAAGTTATATACCTATACAGACATAATATAAAAAAAAAAAAACTAATAAAATGACAACATTACTACAACTGTAACAAAAACTAAAATAGATAAATACAAATGAAACTACATTAGTTTATCAGTAATCCTAAAAAATAACACTGAGCCAAACACATGCTAAAACATCTTACAACAACTTCCTTACACATAGTAAGAAATGGTTATAAAAACCGAAACAGAAGTGAAACAAGTAGTAGGAAAGTGCAGAAATAAAAAGTGATACTTATATCCCTTGCTGGTGTCCGCCTGGTGGAGTCGCACGGTAGAGTCGATGGTCTTTACTAGAGCCCGACTGATATGGGTTTTTTGGGGGCCGATACAGATACCGTTATTAGGGTGTAAAAAAAAAATGCCGATATCGATATATCGGCCGATATTCTTTGTGTATATTATAGTACAGTACCTGTCAAAAGTTTGGACACTTTCCCATTTCTGTGTCCAAACTTCTGACTGGTACTATATATAGAATACTATAGTATATACATAAACAGAATATATATACATAAACACATTTATTACAATGATCACTCAAATGTGGTGATCAAACACTTATAATGACGTGACAAAGATATGTAATGGAGGCAGGGCATTTAACAATTTAACAATAAACTTTATTATCCAAAATGAGTCTGACATCAGTGCACTGAACAGTAAAGGTGAAGTTTATTTAACTTTATTTCAATTCAGTTCCATTCAGCTTTATTCCGTTGAAGTTTATTTCACTTCAGAACATTCATTCATGGATTTGCGCTACTGTCTTCACACACAGACGAAACTTACTAGAGAAGTGTGAAGTGTGATATAATATACCACTGTAAATAAATACAATTTAAATTCACATCTCGCGCACTTTAATGCCCTTTGAATGTAACGTGTACTTTCCCTTAGAACTGGAATCATGGCGGAATATCATGTGAAGTCCACTTCGCAGGGCACTTACGGTCGAATAAGACAACGCTTCAATGCTGCAGTCTGAACCAGAGACCTCTTTACTGAAGTTAAAGAGTTGGTTGATGTCATTATCTCGCGAACGCGGTGGCGGATCTCCACCAAATTCAGGGGATCCCTTCAGCTCGAGGAGCCCTCTCGAACGCCACCCTCCACGCCTCGGTAGCCCCCGGTATCGGCAGATCGGTCAGTGCCCGACCGCGAATTTAACCGCCTGTAACTCCCGGATCCCGGGGGCTATTGACGTGGGGGTGGTCTCATTTGAAAGGGGGCCTCGAGACGTACACTCGATTCGGCGTTCGAGAGGGTTCCTCGAGCTGAAGGGATCCCCCGAATTTGATGCGGCTCCACCGTGCTGTTACAGAGATATGGCCATTCAAAGTTTCAATGGTATTCCATACACTTAAGCTTTAAAGCGTTTCATCCAGGTCACCAGTAGCAAACAATGGAGCGCGCTCTGCTGGACAAACACCATATACAAGCATTTCATCTGCATTTTATGTTCTGTAAAAAAAAAATGTTCATATCGGTGGCATATTCGCCGATACCGATATATCTGCGACAGGCTCATATTGGCTGATAAAATCGGCAAAACGATATATCGGTCGGGCTCTAGTCTTTACACTCTTCGGTCTTCACACGACAGCTGCCGCAGTAAACTAAGCTTTTTTATACCCGTCTAACAAAATACTAATCCAATTCAGCGGGACACACTTTCCTGTTAATAACAACAAATGGCCAAGCAAGCGCAGACACTGACAAGGGACGCAATACAGTACGAGACCAAACGTGATTTCAGCATGTCTCCACACAGTAAACAAAACAAGCATTTCCACAAGTTATTCTTACAACCCTGTCAGACATTTTGGAAAGTCCATTTACTTGATACAATTTGCTGTTTATTGCTTATTGCTAAAAAAAAAATATAACAAAACACAATGTTGTATCCAACATACTGAATATCTGTTGAAAACTACCCATTTCATAATTTAACTCTTTATCTAAATGCAATGAAGTGCTTGAATCTTTCTAACATTAATGTTCTTCAGCATCATGAATGAAGAATAAACACCAACCTGTTTGTTGTTCAGTATCTTCAGTGTGTTTGATTCTGCAGGGCTCTGGATCTCTCATCTTCTCTCTCTCCTCTTTAATAAACTCAGTCTTTGATCAGATTTCAGCTCTTCCTGATGCTCTGATGCTCGTCTTCACTTCTGAACTGATGGGAATCTTCCAGCATTTATTGCTGAACTGCAGTGGGAGGAGCTTCACTGATGATGAGTTCCAGTGTGGGAGGAGCTTCACTGACGATGAATTCCAGTGTCTGCAACAAATGAAATTGACCAAAGTGACATATATTCATAGAAAACCCATTAAGTGCAAATTTGTATATAGTTATTCTTTAGTCACTAGTTATATTAGTTAGTTATAGTTATTCTGACCTGTACTTAATAAAATACTGTAAATAAAAGAATAAGAGATCATACTTAATTTTATTAGGCTATTTTGAATGATTACAAACTTCTTGGTGACAAATGGGTAAAAGCTAGTGTTTTGAAGGATAGTATCAAAGTATAGAGATTTAAATGGACAATTAATGAGTATTTTTGGGCTGCACTATGATCCTTAAACACAGTGTTTGAAAATGTCATCAAATGATTCTTGTTCTAAATATGCCTGAAAAGTTTTTTTTTTATTTTTTGCTATATAAACCAATTTTTGTCTTTGACCTCGTATACTGACTAACCAGTATTAATTTTGACAGGCATTTTTGATTTAGTCTTAGTTCTGAGACGAAAATGCTTAATAGTCTTAGTCACATTTTAGTCATTTGAGTCTTTCATAGTTTTAGTTGACAAAAAGTCATTACATTTTTGTCAACTTTTAGTCATTACTTTTAGTCAAACTGCAGTCTTCTACATATAAAATAGCTACCTAAATACAACGCTCTCCATTGACTTTCTATCAAAGTCCCTTTTAAGGAAAGTCCGTTCACTCGGCCGGCATATTTGCAACGCCTCCGGGCAGCTCAAACAAGACCAAGTCCTATCTAAATGAATGGGGGAAATGAACTGCCCCATGAATGTTGTTTCTTATGCTCAAATAGCGTTTAAAAAGCTTATTTTTCAGGCTAGACCAGTCAATGCGCATGCGTAGCTCCAACACGCTTATGACAGCACATGCGCATCGACTGGTCCAGCCTCAGGTTTCTATGGGAACCGGAGCTTCTAACGGCCGCTGCAGTGACACAATGACTTTACCAATCAACAATTGGCTATCCCGCCA
This sequence comes from Spinibarbus caldwelli, assembly GCA_039654775.1. Classification (NCBI taxonomy): domain Eukaryota; kingdom Metazoa; phylum Chordata; class Actinopteri; order Cypriniformes; family Cyprinidae; genus Spinibarbus; species Spinibarbus caldwelli. The sequence continues at coordinate 35,635,377 of CM077232.1, forward strand.
TATTGCGCGTTGCACTTTCTCCCATTCATAAGTATAGGAGTGAACTGTCTTTGTATTTTTATAGTCTTTGCTTTCTATTGCGGGAAGCTGCCTCCTTGTCATTTCTGACTTATAACAAAAAACACAGCAATGTCTAAAAGCTGCTATGTGACAAGGTGTACAGTAAACAAGCTAAAAAAAAAAAACAGAACTATGTTTTTATAAGCTGTCGACCTAAAAAAACGAGCATTTAGGACACAAAAGTAGAGCGCAATGTGTCATATTACCAAGAACTGCGCCCACTGGAGGGAAACGTAATCGGCGACAAGACCATTCATTATTTTTAACCATGTCAAAGCAGGGCCGGCGCCAAGGGGGGCATTCGCGGGCCGTGCCCCCCCAAACGAGTTACTGTGCCCCCCATCCATCCTCTCCCCTCCTTGCTGAACGTGATCGAGCGATTGCATGCTTTCGCGAGCGTTTGTAACGGCAGATTGCACGCTTCCCACCCGCAAAACCAACCCAACCCCAGTCAGAAATGACAAGGAGGCAGCTTCCCGCAATAGAAAGTCAATGGAGAGTGTTGGATTGTTTTCCCCCCCGGTGTGGGCGTGGCCTAAATGCGCTCTGTCTCTATAGGATGTATTTTGAATGTCCGGTAGTCCTTAAATATCATTCTAGTCCAGTCTAGTCCTGTTAGCGAAGACGCGGCATACATTTCTCATAGTTTTTATCATCGGATATTATTTTTAGCTCGTCAACGTCACGTCTTAGTCACACAAAAAATGTTCGTTAACGAATATTTTTCGTCATAGTCTTCGTTGACGAAATTAACACTGTAACTAACAAATGTAAGCATTTATATCTGTGTATCATAAAGCAACTGATGTTAATTCATAATTTTTTATTTTTAATTCTAACATTATTCTGTTTCTTCATTAAAATAATGGTAGATATCTAGAAAAGTGGTAAAGAACTGTGAGGAAAGCATTGGGAAGCATAAAGACAGAAATATATGTATATATTTGTAAGCAACAAATCCCTTCAGTCTGTTTACACCGATGAAATGAGCTTTAAGTGTCAATTTACAAGAGATCTGAAGACATCAGCATAATAAATGAGGTGAGAACAGGAGCTATTGACATGAAATAAAGAGTGTTTTCAGCAGCTGTTAATATTGATGAGCCTCAGACTATCAACACTCATTCAACAAGACATTCAGATCATCGGCAGATCATCTCACTTTATTCTGAGTGTTTGCTCTTAGAAACAGATTATTTGAGTCAGGATATATGCTAAAAGTGTTCTACTTAAAGATAATACTGTTATAAGTAACACAATATGACATAAACAATACAAAAATAAACACTAATGTAACTCATCTTCATTAACCACTACAGCTAAATAACTACAGCAGCATGTCCATATGAATCTAGCCTAAATAAATATAGTTTGATTTTCTAAGTACATTAACTGCAATAAAGTAATTATAACTTAAATGTTACCCAGATAGCATGTAGTAACCGGCCCGAGCTCGGCTGCCCTTCGGCGCCTGCGGCTCAGACTCGGCATCGGCGAAGTGTTTATCCGGGCTGAGTGTGGCCCGCAGCTCGCTCTCGCGCATGTGTTTGTGATGCGGCTGTGAAGCGCTGGCCCGAGTCTGGCTGTAGAGTTTGGGCTGCTTCTGGCAAAGACTCGGCTTATTTCATTGATGTAAACCGATTAAATTCTTATTTTATCTAGTAATTTGTTAGCTGCACGTTTAATGATAATTTGAGAAAATACGGTACGACAACAATATCAACATAATAATAATAATAATAATAATAACAATAACAATAATAATAATAACAACAACAACAACAACAACAATACAGTATATATATATATACACACACACAGACACACACACATATATACATATCACAGTGTAAAAAGTGATTCTTAGTTGTAATGTTAAAGTCATTATTCTGTATGCTTTTAATTTAACGCACTTTTGTGCTCGGGTTCATTCATCTTCAGTCACACTGTGGGAGGGGTCTCATACATATGTGCCATGTTGTATTGTTTGGACTCAAACAAAACAATGGATTATTTATATATGGTTATAAATGGATTATATATGAATACGGTATCATCTAGGGAAAAAATTAGTACGACGATGCGCTTATTTTCGAGTATGTTATGTTGTAGCCGCTCCGTACTTTCGGATATGTTAACAGCACGCGCGGCTGCGAGCACAACTTGCTTGCTAAGAAATTCCTGTAAGTCTAAGTGCTTATTAAAACTAAAGTAAAAACAATAACGTAGCTTTAAAAGTCGTTTTAAAAATGAACTTAATATACACATGCAAATAAACAATAGTTGTTTATTCCCTTTTTAAGTTGGCTATAGCCAAGTTTTAAAAAGGCGACAACTATTTATTTGCATTTGTCCACTTGGTTTTTAAAACTTTTAAAACAACTTTTAATGCTACTTTAGTGTTTTTACTAAGCCTATAGGTTTTTTTTTATTATTTTTGTTTTGACTCAGCGACGTATTTCCGTAGTAGGTGGCTACTGATTGGACGACGGTCTCACCGAACATCCGATAAAGGTGAATGCACCAGGAAGTTCGGTTTTTCAAAACATTTTGGAGTTCACAACGCTTTTGGATTCATGTCACTGCTGGTGTGTGGTGTTAGCCCAGGGCTCCTCAAATCTGGACCACGAGATTCACTTTCCTGCAGAGTTTAGCTGTAACCCTAATCAAACACACCTGAACAAGCTAATCAGTGTCTTCAGGATCATTAGAAAATCACAGACAGGTGAGTTTGATCAGGTTTGGAGCTAAACTCTGCAGTGGACTGGACCTCCAGGGTAAGATTTGAGGAACCCTGTGTTAGCCTATGTGACTCAATTATATCTTATATGTGCTGTTTAAGCTGTAATTTGTGCATGTAAAACTGAACTTCTGGAGGCAGATTTTGATATTCTTAATTGATTATAAGCCGTTTACACATTCTGATTTAATGGTATGTAACAATATTTTCGGTCAAATGTTATGATTGTTTAACGAGGGTCAGTGAGGTCATTTTGCCACACATCACAGAGACAAAAGATGGCAACAGCAAACTGTTATTTCACTATGAACATGTGAATAGGCATATTATCATTAGAGTTGCTAATAGTCCATTACAGGCTGTAAATTGCTGATACATTTTCAACATACTTAAGCTTTTCAGACTTTACATTACTAATTGCTTCACAAACTGCTGAAATGGTTTACTGTTAATGGCTTTTATCTGACTCCAAGTAAAACAAAAATTGTCTGTAACTGTCTAGTAATGTCTTCAGGTTTCTCATTAGAATTTTTGGGCTTATGCTTAAGGGGTATAATGATATTTATTTCAGGGGTTTTCTGAAGTGTTATTACTTGTTGTTGTTTTTTTGACAGTCTATGACAACATCATTGAACGAGATCAAGACAAGCTCAGCACAGAAGAGGCCAGTATATGTAAGTCATGGTCGAAAATTATGAGTTTTACTCTGTGAATTCTAACATTCGAAAAAGGGCAAGGGAAAGTGTTGCTCAGATTTTGAAGTCTTTGCAAACTCATTCAGTAACACTTTAGAATAGGGAACACTTATTAACTATTAACTATGACTTTTCCCTTAATAAACTCCTAATTTGCTGCTTATTAATAGTTAGTAAGGTAGTTGTTAAGTTTAGGTATTGTGTAGGATTAGGGATGTAGAATAAGGTCATGTAGAATAAGGCATTAATATGTGCTTAATTACTAGTAATAAATGGATAATATTCTATTAATATGTATGGTAATTAGCAATTAGTTAAGAGACCCTAAAATAAAGTGTTACCACTCATTCTAGTGATGACACTAATATATAATATATATAATAAATATTTTGACCATACTTTCTTCTTTCACAGCAGGAAAACATTTTTTGAGAGACACCAGGACTGCAGCTGACTGGTGGATTTTTATTTTTATAAAAAAACTGATGATGCATACTACATACCAATTGTACATTACCAAGCAGTTTTGAAAACCAAAAAACGTCAAAAGTCAAAAAAACGTAACTAATAAAAAAGAATGGTGTAGACTACAATTACACACGTTTCTTAGGCCTGTTTCTTGATAGAAATTTAATTAATAAAAAAGCAATACCAATTTAATTAATAAAAAGTGAACTGAAGTCACAGCATCGGAGTTTACGAGACAACTTTGTTATGAGCACTGCACTTTATATTTAGAGCATATGGGCCTAACACTTTTTAAAGTAAAAGTTATGTTTTAAGGAAAAAGTTCTGAAGATATTCCGGCGATTTGGACTCACTATTACAGTGTAAGAAGTTTTAAGCTCTTATTTCGGCTTTTGAAGAATCGATTTGTTAAAGATTCGATTTTGATTTGATTAAATTGCTTCTTAATTCAAAACTTATAATGTATACCTTATCCACGGTTCGTCCAGCGAACGTTAAAATCAGTATATCTTAATTTAGATGCTTAACATTACGTCCTTGGCCAAAGGTCAAAATAACTGTTCATAACAGCTTCTTGGGCTGCTATAGATAACGCAAGATCTTGGCAGATGTTTAGACTTGAAAATCACACAACACAAGGATTCTTTATAAATGACAGATGTTTTTTTTTTTTGCTATTCTAAACTAAAACACACACACACACACACACACGTTCAAGAAATGCGTTATTTCGATTTGAACAAAGATCTCACTCTTCTAATATCTGCGACTATATATTTAAATTCAACCTGAGGAAAATCAGACGCAGAGAAGTTGAATCTTTGACTCCAGCAGAGAGATGGAGATTTTGCTTGTTACCTGTGTTCAAGTCGAGTTGACCGTTGGCTTGTTTTCCTTTCCTGGTTTGAAAGAACCCCGGGTGCTGATTGGCTGCTGATGTGTCGTTGTCTGACGCGTTTCCAGGGATGCCCTCCGGTGAGTGGTTGCTTTCCCTGTGACGTCAGAGTGACGCGCTGAAAGTTCTTCTCAGAGTTCTTCTCGCGTCGCTTCAGGCTTTTAAAGGTTTCTTCAGAAGTTTGTCGAAGTATTTGTAGTTGTCGGATGATCAGCCTGATGTTAAGGCTGTGAGCGCTCAGTGAGGCTGAGGCCAAAGCAGCGAACACAGAGTCTTTGTGTCACGTAGTTTTAAACGGGCTGAACTTTGTCCGTCCCACAGCACTTGATCCAATCAAATTGTCCCTGTAGGCGGAGCCCCGCCCATACTGTTTCCTAATTAGGACACAAAATTTAACTTAATCTGTGATCTTCCATGTGGGGAATATTTCTGGAGTTTTAATAGCTTCTTATAAAAGTATTCATCATTCGTATGAGGCTGAAAATCCACTTCTTATTCACACCGAATTGTTGCACTTATGACCATTCATACGAAACTAAACTCAACATATTTCACACACGTTAATAGCTTTTCCTGCTAAAAGAAAAGGGTTACAAGTTAAAGATTAAAAATAAAACACATCACGCATAAAAGGCCACAGAACACAATTATTAGTAAGCATATTGCGCCAATACTTTAAATGATTTTAACTGATTGTACTTTTGAAACTGTTTATTTGAGACTCATTCTGTTCGTTGTTGAAGACGGAGCTGAACACGCAGGGGTCGGTCATGGGTCCCGTGTCTGAAGGCATGAGGGCGGTCAGTTAATTTAATCATCGTTTCCTGTAAATACATCAGTTCATGATCCATACATGCGATCACAAGGCTTCTCCACGGGTTGCGAGAAAGACTCTTTCAGTTCTGAATACAAAAGACCTTTGTTGTTCTCCTGATCGAGTTAATTCTTATCACTATTCTGAGTAGAGACGCTAGCTGACAGGAAACCCCTCAGAATACTGAGGTCAGTGCTAGTGATAATTAACTTAGCACTCGTGATGATTCGGAGAGGGGGAAGACTTTAGATTCTTCTTAGAGTGAGTTTGTTTGATATCTCATTGTGCGATAGTCTCTATATATGAAATTCCTACAACAGTTATGTGATAGGCCTATTATAGTTTCTTACTGTTTGCCAAAAACAAAACAAAAACAACTAAAATTACAACTAAACAAAAGCTAAAATGAATATAGAGAGAGAGAGAGAGAGAGAGAGAGAGAGAGAGACTATTAAAAAAGTATGGATAAAACATGACAAAAATAGGCTACTGTAAGTTAAATTAAAGTGTACAGAAAACAAGAAAAATAAAATATTGAACCACTATAAATGTGTATTGTACCTTTTTTTATTAATTGATGTTTTTATTAATTGTTGTTGTTACTTTTTTTGGTTTGAGTTGTTTTAATTATTTTATTGATAAATGAGGGCTTGTCAACTATTTTAAATTAAAAAAAAAAGTTAGCCTATTTATAATTTTATCATCTATTTGATTTCAGTAACGTCTATGTAGAGTAACCAAAATGTTTACAATTTTAGTTTGCTTAATTAACAGTAGCCTATAATAACCCTCCTGCAAATAACAATATATTGTATTTGAATTAGGCAAATAAATGAATGCATCGACCTCAAAAAAAAGAAAAAAAGATTATTTATTTATTTATTTATTAATTTATTTATTTTACTGATAACAAAACGGAATAAAAGGGTTCTTAATCCTTTATAGACCTAGGCCTATATATCCCCAAATCAGCCACAAAGCAAAACACAGATAAACCTCTCTCTCTCATGCACACACACACACACGCGCACACGCACACACACACACACCGGCCCAGATTTGTAATTAATCAAACAATGTCAGTTACAATCCAGAAAACGCACAGAAAACTCAAGGGGTGACACCACAACACATCCAGTATGAATTAACACATACACAAAAACTAAAACTGAGATGGCAAGTTGTTACCTGTTAGATAATTTGTAATAATAATAATAATAATAATAATAATGAAAATGAAATTATATATGTACGGTACACACTTAAGGATTATTTTAACCAAAATGAAGTACATTTGTGCAGCATAAAAGCTTTGAGTGCCTGTGTGGTAAAATAACTGCGCATGCGTCCTCTACTTGGGTCCTTCACAGAAATGAGTGATCGTCATTTTAAAACAATAAAAAAACGTAATAAGATTGAGATGCATGATATTTTCATTTACTACAAGCAGGATACACAAAAAGCACGTTCAACGCGCAGACGGCTGTCGTAAAGAATATCACAGCAACCGATTGAGCATCTGCGCTTAACACGCATCTCGTAGCCTGTGTAAAAAGCCTTTTACCTTAAGCCTTTTAAGAAGCCCATACCTTTTAGCAGGGACATGCAGAGAGTTCATCAGGGGCAAGGGCTCAAATGTAAACATGGAAGCAATTAAAAAACATATATATATATATATATATATATATATATATATATATATATATATATATATTAGGGCTGTCAGTCGATTAAAATTTTGAATCAAATTTATGTATCGATTAATTAATCGCAAAATAAATTTGGCTATGAAAATACCCACAAAAGAATATTTAAACCAATTTTTGTGTCAAATGGGAAAGTATCAAGTAGACATTACAAATTATAACGTTAGAAATATTTTATTTGATTCAACAAAAAAATTATTAGTCAGAAGCATTTAGGCTACCACGGCCTAACATAAACTATGGAAAACAAAAGAAAATAATTTGAGAAACATCTCAGTAACCCCTGGTTAAGTCCGCCTCTGGGAGAACAAATGAAAACACACACAATTATACACAAATAGGCTATAACACACATATAACACCATGTTGAGATTTTTCCTTTTTTATTTTAAGAGTAGGCCTAATTATTTGATAAGATCGAGACATAAATCTAAATTAAAAGCTTATAAAAAAGATGTAGCCTTCTGTAGTTGAAATGTTATATTATTTAAATTTTAAAATAGTTTTTTTTTGTTGTTGTTGTTCCTAAAAGATGGCAGTAATCTTTCATTACATCATGGCACACTGTTGGGGGCCAGGGTGGGACAAGCACCTGATTGGGTGGGCCAGTTTGTCAGCGTAACTTGTTTTGCACAGGAGGATAGCCAAGATCTGTTCGTGAAAAGTACACAAAGAGTTTGATTTGAAAAAAAAAAATTCTAACTGCTATTGTCATTCATTCATTTTGTTCCCATTTGATATATTCACTATCGCAGCAGAGTTTGTTTACAACTATGGAAGGTGAGAAAATATAAAACACAAGCTTTATAATCTGTAGTCGTTTTAGAGCAAGTTAAACTGTAGGCCTACGACAAACTGTACACAATGTGAAAATCATCCATTTGTTCTGTCAGACTTATATCACAAATAAGGCATAAGTTTACTATTTATTCGAATGTGTTTTTTTGTTTTGTTTTTTTGAATAGCCGAAGTGACACTTTGTTTACATGGTGTTATTGCAAAGTTGTCGTGCTGAAGTTGTGGGGAGAGTAATTGAATGCAAAACCAACATTGTTATTGTTCTTCACAGGTTCACATCAGACGTTCTCTGATGTTGCATCATTATTGGCCTGTGTTGGTTCTGAATGTGTGTTTTGTACTAAAAAGGAACTGGCAAATAAGGATCATCTTATGAAAAAACATCTCAGAGATGCTGTTTATTTTAATGAGGTCTTTTGCTGCATGTGCAACTTCTAACATTTTAATCTGTGAGATGGAGTGAAATAATTACTAAAGTACTTAACAAATTATTTAACATTCAGAAAATGTAATGGGCAGCAACAATGACATTGCCAAATCACATTAATTATACGTAATTATTTCAAATGCCTTACCTATCAAGATAGCTAAACTGTGTCATATTTTCGCTATATCTCCTGCAGGCATTGCATCAGAGAAAAGACAAGGTACATGACACCAAAACTGTCAAAAGATTCTTCTTCTTCTTTTTCTTAAATTTCTGATTACAAGTATGTCTGTCTGTCTGTCTGATTGACTATACTGCCTTCAAAAGAAATTATTTCAAACTGAATACATTCAAACTTCAAAGTTTTACAACTTTTTCAAACCTGGTCAGGCTTTCTTAAGCCAATAATAATAAAAAATAATAATCTTGAAGGAGTATTTTAAGTTACTTTAAACATCAAACACACTTGTTTATGTGATTACATTTTTCTAAGTAACAGCTGTGATAACCATTGTTTTTTTGTTGTTGTTGTTGTTTTTACAAAGAAGCCAGAATTGTTAAAAAGAAAAGCTGAAGATGTAATAGACATGTCCACAGAGAACTTGAATTCTAAGACAAGTATGTTGAAAATAAAAGCTGACAATCTGACAGGTGCCTTCATAGAGAATCTATCTATCTATCTATCTATCTATCTATCTATCTATCTATCTATCTATCTATCTCTCTCTCTCTCTCTCTCTCTCTCTGTCTGTCATTCTGTCCGTCTTTATGTCTGTCTAATAGTTCTTATCTATCTGTGTTTAATTCGTAGTTTATACTGAAGTATTTTTTTTTATCTATTTTCAGTTTAATTTAAACATCAAACACACTTTTTGTTATATGACTAAATAAGTAACAGCTGTGATAACTACTGTCTTTGTTTTTATATAGAAGCCAGAAGTGTTGAAAGAAAAAAAAACTGATGATGCAATAGACATGTCCACAAAGAACTTAGACTCTAAGACAAGCATGTTGAAAAAAAAAAAACCTGATGATGTGACCGGGGACCCCATAGAGAAGCAGGATTCAAAGACAGATAGTTTTGTGTGTCCGCACTGCACAGCTGTGCTAAGTTCAGCCAAAAACTTGCGAAGGCACATAAGAGAAGTACATAGCATTGATGCTATACCCATGATATGCGTTGATGCCATGAACGGAATTTATGTCACTCCAAAATATAACCACAGTCCGGTTTTTCCTATTCACGTAATCAAATCAACCAATCCACCATAGACTGTGAAGTAGAAAAGTGTCGTCGATTCATGAAAATTGCATGGTCTTCTGGAAATCCAGGCAAAGAATGCGTGCACTTAGAAAGAACAAAGAATGCTAAACCTTATATCAAGCCAGCAGTACTACAATGCATCACATTGCAATACATGCCGAGTAAGGGGCTAATGTCTTCTGAGTGGGGTGCTAAATGTCAAGAACTTAACAATACTGCCGTCACGCATGGAGTGGATAGTGTGTTTCCCATATTTTTTATAGATGAAGGATAATCTGCACGGTGGTACTTTTTTTCAGTTTTCACAAATCTGACTGACAACTGGTGTCAGTTCAGACGAACAAGTGTAACATTTGATTCTGTGGTAGGACGGTGGAACTGTCAATGCCAAGGAAACAGAAGATCACACCGTTGTATCCATCGTATGATGGGAATGTGGTGGCTTTTTCAGGAGTCCCCAGGCACCATAGTTGTCACCTCAGACACTCAAGCAGAGGACATTGATGACTTGGAGAGACATTTGTTTGAGAGCAGTGTCACCTATGAGCCACACAATGAATGGTTCCAAAATCTGTCTAATGACAGAATACCTTTTAAAAGAAAAACAAATTCCATACATGCAGGAAATACCTTCGAGGCTGAGGACTCAGGAGGAACAACCACCACCACCATGTTTTGTCCCCAAAGAAGGCACCTGCCCCTACTGTCCTGGGCCTACCCCTCCGGCACTGCATCCCTACAAAGTTATAACCACCCAGGCAACGGTGTATGGGATTAGCTATGTCAGAAAAGGTCAGTGAACATGAAATCAAGTCTACTCTTTTGTATAGATTACAATATCAGTTATATCTGGTTTTAATTAAAGCGTTTCCAGTGAAGAATAAAATTATTTGTTTAAATTAGCTCTATGGAGATTTAGGTAACACAAATATTGCTTTTCAATCTGTAGTTGTTTCTGTTGCTGTGAAACAGTGTCCAACATGTGATAATATTGTGCGATTCCAAGAATATTCATCTGGATTCCACAACTTCAATAACCGGGTCTTCATAACACTTCCACTGTGTGAGCTTCTGTTGTCCGGTTTGGCGGTAAGTCATTCATAAATGCTTTGTGTAAAACATCTGGAATAAAGTGTCCTCATATCCATGTTTGTACATAAATAAATGTGCATGAATTTAAACAGAAATTATATCATTTTAACTGTGTTTTTAATTTCAGAACAAGACAACCAGTGGATGCATGCTGGACACTTTGTCATTCTTTAATGGCAACCGCTACCACCACCAAACACTGCGGAAAGCATTCCACCACTTCTTGTCGCTGACAAAATTTTGGTTTGACTTCTTTTGCTTCCAGTGTGGATACCACCCAGCTGTGGTAATAGCAGATGCTAACTGGAAACTGGCCTTCGATGTCCCACGTAAGGTTATTTCTGGTGTCTGGAATTCAGCCTTTGTAAAATGAGAATTATAATGGACATTTCTTTAACTGATAACACTATACATATTCATGGCTGTATCAAGAATGTTCAGTGGGCAAGGAAGAAATATTGAAATACTTAAGAGTTTTTCAATGGAAAATGGAATTGCATATTTGTTGGTAGCAATGAACCTCTGTTTGTCTTTAAAAGTGTGTGAGCTTGTCATGCCTTTATAACTATAAACTTAATTTCTAGTTGGGACCTATAAAAGGCCAAATCCAGATACCATATCTGAGAAAAACTTGGAAGTGGACAAAGTCTTGGTCCGATCTGAACAAGTCACAAATTGCAGAAGGGCTCATCTCAGGTTTGGACTCTATTGTGACATTTATCAATATGATTTTAAATGTAGAAAGCTGTGGTATGAACATTACACTTTTAGGTAAGGGAACACAACACAATCAAAATGTTTAAACAAATGCATTTACAATGTTGTGTGTCTAACTAATAGGAACCACTCTGGCAAACCCATTCTCCACATCTGTTTGGCATTCCACTTTGGCACCATGGATGGGAGAGCACACCAGAGTTGGAAACGTTCTCCCCAAAACTGAGGCCAAAAAGGCAATGAAAAATAAAAAAGATGGCATTAAACACCCCCCAAAAAACATAAATGAGGACATAATACTACAACTCATTGAGTCAAAGAAGGTATACATTATACAAATCTTAATACCTTCTCAGTATACTGTCAATGTATAGATACAGCCGTCATTCTTTATAAGGTTATTAGTACTATTTTGTTTTCTTTATTTTGTAAGTGTGATGTACATGTAACATACACAGATAATATGGCCTTAACATGTTTAAAAAAATAATAATAATAATTTTAAAAAAAGGTCTTTTAAATTTATGCCTTGGGGGTGTCCATTGCTGACATGCTAAACCGGCTCCAGGAACTATTACATTTTAAGGATATTTACCCCAAAACTTTTTGTGAAATTACAAAAAACTGGAGGTGAGAAATTGCTTGCATTATTTTTATTATATTTTTTCAGCTGTTAACTTTTGTAATATTCCTTTAGTTGGTGTCCTTCATTTTTCCTGTGTACATGGTGTTGTGTACTATCTCAACTTCCTCTTCTGGACGGAGTCAGCAAGAGACCACACGGATGGGCTTCTGAGTTTCAAGCATCCCAACATGCTACATCTCTGATGTAGCAGGACAAGTTGCTCGACATACGAACAACCGCACGCAACAGCTTTATTTCCAACCACATGATGGAAGACTCTGTGCAGCATCATCAGATAATATAAAGCTGGCAACTAACAAGGAATTAGAGGTTGATTTGCAATGGGTGAAGAACTTGAGGTCACCGTTTCTACTACAGGGAATACCGGATAGCGATGGAATGTCAGCAAGACATCCAGTCACAGGGACATGTGAAAGATACTCCCTGTATGATAGGTTTCATCAGAAAAATCAAAAACATCCAGAAGAAAAGCTGAGAAGCCTCAACATCTGCCCCACCCTAAGAAGAGAAGTGAACTCAGCGGTTGCAGAGCAGTTTAATCGCGAAATTTCAGCAGTAAGGACGGTACTCATTGTGCCAGATGAATGAAGCACACTTCAAACAAACTGTAAGACTGACCTGCATAACGAAAAGATTAATAAGACTTTTAAGGCTGAAATTGAGGCATTGTGCAATGCAAAGTTGTCTATCGGCCTGCATGGGATGCTTGGACTGCACTCCTCTGGTAGGTTTTGTTTGGTATATGATACTACACAATAGTAAAATTCAAAGGTAATCTACAACTGTATGTAAATCTTTTAGTGCGGCCCAATCGGATTTTTTAGAGGGAAGGAAAAATATGCAGCCTTCGGGTGTTAGTCTTAACATCCAGCCAGACAACACCGTGACATCTTCATTTGTAGCACAATCATATGCTATCAGTGATAAGGACATGGTACAGTATTTTATCAAGACTTGTGCTATTTTGTGCCTTATATCATGTTAACAGTTTTATCTTTTAATAACTGTTACACTACATTATTTGGATATTAAGGGAAAACTCAAGACCTTATTCACTGGATCTCGTGATGAACATCAAGCCTTGGCTCATGCCTCGAGGCGATTTCCAGTATCAGTAAAGGACATCTACAGTGTTTCCCCCCCAGAGTTGTTGGAACTGTCTTCTTTGAACATGCAATGGTTGACTGATGATGTAGATAAAATAAAAAAAAACTTAACACCTGAAATTAACTTATCTTTAATGGTTGTGACTGAAATGTTTGTAAAGCAGAAATGTGTACCTTTTCATCACTATATATTGAAAGTTATATTACCAAGAATTAACAGTACTGTATTGCAGGCAGTGAACTATCGACTAGCACAACTTGCTGAAGACAACATGGTAATATGTTTTAATTTCCTCCCTCTATAGGATTTTCTCACTGAGATGTATTGAAATATTAATAATACTTTTTTGGTTTCAGTGTGGTTCTCTGGCTACATTTGATTTTATTTTGTGGCACCGGAAACGGACAAGCACTGGAGCAGTCTGTGACCGAGTTGTGAAACGCATCCCTGTAGGTCCCTTTCTTTATTTTATTTTGATTATTTTTCGGTACAACAGAACACAGTTTAGAATTGGCCTACCTTGTGTTGTGTTTCTTTTATAGGTTTCAGACAAGATATTCCTCCCTAGAATTGTGGGACATTCCTCGCCTGAAACAGGGAATCACTTCATTCTTTGGGTGAGCTACCATTACAGTTTTATTCTTGTAGTTGGCTTGAATGCAGGTCAAATAGGTTTCTGACCTAACAATTTTGGTAGAAGTGGATTTGTTAAGCAGTCTACAATAAATGATGCAGAAACAGCAAAAGCCACAAGATTGACCATGACTTACATGTAAACATTGTCATTTCAGCTAAAAAGAATTGTATGTTTTGTAATACAATGATGATAGATGTATTTCCTTGTAAGTGTTTGACTTCAATGCTAAACAGATTAGAATCCATGATTCACTAATGCTTCACACAACAATCAGCAATAGAGACATGGACCTCCTCAGGTAAGGGAGAGTCACATAGAATATAACATTTATCAGTTGTATTTGAAGTACTGTGACAATATGACCATCCTGCTACCTTTTTCTTTTGTAGATATGTCTTCAGACTATCTGGTAGCCTTCACGGTTGGACTGTCACATATCCTCCACAGTGGAAGCAGCAGTACTCTGTTAATTGTGGCATTTTCGTGTGCTCTGTGAGTTGCTTTTGAGCTGCTTTGCTTCCTCTTTAGTGCAAGTGTAGTCAGTGGGTTCATCAAAGTCTATTATTTTGTTTCCAAATAGGCAGCTGAAAATGAAGTGTTAATTCATGAGGTCAGTATGGAGGTTCTGACTCTAAACCAATCCAGAACTCTCTGTCTGCACCATGCTACCAAAATGCTGAGAAATGTGAAAGCTGAGGTACGACTGGTTTCTTATTGTCAAACTTTGTACTGGTAATCACAGAAATGCTGTGTTACAGCAAAGGTACTTCTTACACAGGACTTCCCACGTACCACAGAAGAAATTCTAAAAATGGAAAAAAAAAACGAAAGTAGACTACAGGAAACTGAGGCCAAAAAGACAACTTAACTCGGGAACAGGAGCCCTCACTGGGCTTGACTGGGGAACAGGAGCCCTCCATGGGCTTAACTCAGGAACAGGAGCCCTTCCTGGGCTTAGTTCGGGAACAGGAGCCCTTCTTGGGCTTGACTCGGGAACAGGAGCCCTCCGTGGGCTTAGTTTGGGAACAGAAGCCCATCCTAGGTTTAACTCGGGAACAGGAGCACTCACTGGGCTTGACTAGGGAACAGGAGCCCTCCATGGGCTTAACTCAGGAACAGGAGCCCTTCCTGGGCTTAGTTCGGGAACAGGAGCCCTTCTTGGGCTTGACTCGGGAACAGGAGCCCTCCGTGGGCTTAGTTTGGGAACAGAAGCCCATCCTAGGTTTAACTCGGGAACAGGAGCCCTCACTGGGCTTGACTAGGGAACAGGAGCCCTCCATGGGCTTAACTCAGGAACAGGAGCCCTTCCTGGGCTTAGTTCGGGAACAGGAGCCCTCCGTGGGCTTGACTCGGGAACAGGAATGCGCTTACGTGGAGCTGGAACAGGAGGGAACACTCGAGGAGCTGGCACTGGAGCACATTCAGGGGCTGGAGCCGGCAAATTTCATGACATCTCATAGCAAAGATTACTGTTAAATGTAGGATGTAAATATAAAAGGTTTGCAAATATTGATATCAATCTTTTGAGACTGCACAGTTATTACACGTTAAAAGCTGAAGTGTGGCTCATTGTCAGTATGTGACAAACTAGTTGGTTAAATCAAGTTTAAAACTATTTAATCTTACTTTTAAAGATGAAGTAGAATATCGAAGGAAGATGTAGAATCAAAAACCAGACTGGAGCACTTGAATGAGCTGTAAAGCTGTAACAGAGCGCACACACACACACACACACACACACACACACAGAGAGTATCTTAGTACAATTTAATTTTATATAAATTATCTAAAACATTACAAGAGGTGGGGAATATATTTGTCAGAATATATCACTGTAAAAAGTGATAAGTTGACTTAACTTAAAAAAATTGAGTAAACCCGTTGCCTTAAAATTAAGTAAATAATACTTAAAAAAAGAAAAAGTTAAGTGAACTTGACAATTCACTTAACTTTTTTTTTTTTTTTTTGTATTATTTAATTAATTTTAAGGCAACGGGCTTCCTCAATTTTTCTCTGCCTTTAGTTACCAGCTATCTATCTATCTGTATATATATATATATATATATATATATATATATATATATATATATATATATGTATATGTGTGTGTATATATATATATATATATATATATATATATATATATATATATATATATATATATATATAGCTTAAGGGAAATTCTTTCACACAGAAAGATTTTTATGTTCTCCAAATGTACTGTGTACTTTAAAAATAAATACACTAAAAACTTTTAAAAGTTTTAACATGAACAGTACAGCTTTTACAATATTTAATTTCCATTTATTTATTTTATTTATTCATTTTCTAATACTTTTATTGTCTCTCTTCTCTCTGTCCAATTGCTCTCTCTCCGTTAGGAGTAGACTGAGTACATTTGAGACACATGTACAGTTGAATCATCTTAAATAACTTGCGTACACAAGAACCCCGAGCTGTGATTTTTGCTCCACACATGTGTATTAGTGTTCTCTTTGATCGTGGGAAATTTGAAATGTGTGCATCTTTCCACTCCGAAGATATCGGCAAAAGATTTTTTTTACAAGGTGAGATTTTCATTTCACCGTGTCCTTTTCACAACAAATAGCTTATTATTCTTTTTAATTGTTAAACTTACCATATATCTTTGCAAACATTACTCTGTGCTCTAAAAATAGACATATTTTATGACATTGTGCCATGCAAGGTCTTTTCATAATCTAGAGAAACATGCGAGTATGTCAGTGGGGTACGGTTGAGACACAGTGCATCAGCTGTACCCAGATTGGTGTCCTATTGCTTCACATGCTGTTTAGTTGTACAGTGTTATGATCATAGGATAAAAGTCACATTTACACATATACTACGCAAAATGATATTTGTGATATTTCAACTGTCTGTTATTAATGGACATATTTTTCTAACATGAATGTTAAAAGGATTACATAGCATTTTAAGAAATATATAAGGTGGTAAAGTGGGTACAGTTGAGACACCCTTTTTAGGTTGCTATGTACTGTATACAGTAACAGCTCAATCATAGAAAATAAAGAGGCTGTGTGTGTTTGTGTAGTGCTATTACCTGCTCCAAATGTCCCCACAAGTATAGTAACACCAGTAAATTCTAACCTTATGGGAATATTTTTAAGTTCCCATGATGAAACAAGCTTATAAATCATACAGAATGATTGAAAATGTAAAAATGCTGAAAGATTTGAGTGAAGCGTAGGTACAGGGGTAGAATTATAGAATATACAGGTATGTATGTTGTTATTTTTACTGTTATGTTTACATTTGTACTGTTTGCCACATATTTTCTAGTATTAAATATTTGTTCCTGTTTTGTTTAACTGAATCTGAATTAAATAAAGCAAATAAATACATTTATTTTTAAACTGTAATTATTTAATACTGTAATTTTGTAATTTATTACATTTGCAATAAATGGTTAGCCAGCTTTAGAGCATTAAAAATGGGTGTCTCAACTGTACCATGGTACTGTTTCAATTGTACACCATATGGGTACAGTTGAGACAAAAATGCACCTCATGTTTATGAGCTAATTGTGGAAAATATAAACTACTTATGGCTATTATCAATTTATGATATTTTAGTACACAAGCAAAATAAATATGTGAAAAATCACTTCATTTCAGCTACTAGTTTTTGTGTAGTGATGAAAAAAGCAGAAAGTGTCTCTACTGTACTCAGTGTACCCAGGATCCTGCTCGTGCTCATAATTGACAGGAGAAGTGGATTGGCTCCTTCTGTGTGCTTGCATCTTTTAATAGTCACATCCGCACAAGACTGAGAGAGCGCGGCTGTGTGTGTTGAGAGGACACAGAGGTATTAGTGTCCCGTTCCTTTTCAATTGTTGTTTCAAAGCTGGTCGAGATACTTTTACACACAACACTTTGTTGTAGGCTTTTCTCTCTTTATCTTTTCTGTTGTTACTATTATTATATGGAATGTTTGTGTAGAAATGCTGATTACTCATCAGGCTTATTAAACTAAATAAAAATCATGAGAATAAACATGCAATGTGTACAAGAGCCCGACCCCATGAAGCGTGTCAGTTTTAATCTCCCCCTCCCCTGCCTTTATATTATTAGTGTTTAAGGTTTTTGTTAAGTTAAAGGTACTGTTAACCTGATATTACTACACATTGTTTGAAAAAATAAAGCATTTCATTGCGAATTAAAGCATTGGTTTTATTCATATGTATGTAGAGTACAGAATATAGATACAATGTTTATAAATTTATTTTACATTTGTGGTAAAAACCAACCAAAAAAAAAAAAAAAAGCTGGATGGAAGGACAGATAAATTACCTGAAATGGTTTGATTGGTGTGTCAGGAATTTTCAAACACATAACAATGGGGTCACATATTCTGATGACTCCTTTAAATAGATTAGTAGCCTGTTTTTGTGACATCAGCTTCATGAACATTGTTAAACATTTATGTTGCATACAACATGCAAAAATAGGCTACTCTGCAAACAACTGGATTGTGTTTAATCTCACGAAATTTTAAATTGGTTTAGAATAACCAGCATTTCTAAACAAACATTCCACACAGTCACTTTAATTTTTATTTATTTAAGAAGCGGTTAAGAATTTGTACAAACATATTCAAGAACATTCAAGAGTATATACAGTACATGACACTTAAGGCTAAAACATAAGCAAAGGAAATTTTTAATTAAAAAAATAAAAATAGTAGATTTTTATCAATTTAAAAATATTAGAAAATGAATAAATAAATACAAATTATTTAATGTAACAGTTGTACTGTTCATATTAGACCACAATTCTTTCCTGGATAGGTTATACCAGTGGTTCCCAACCGGAGTTCACAGCGGGGGCGCGGGAGCAGATATACTTTGAGATAGGGCTGGGCGATAAAACGATAACTACAATTATAGTGATATAATTTCCCTTGATAAAACAAGTTCGATAAACATTCAATGTAAAGTTTATGCGGGAAAAGCGGAACAAAACAGCGCTATTTGAACCGCGCCACACGGATCATATCTGCTCGGTTCAAACACTACTCACCGATCACACAACCACTGAACAGCGCTGTGAGATCCACAAATGACTGGTATAAACTAGTATCAGTCAACTGATATAAACTAGTTTAAATCAGCGCTGACAAACAGCAGAAAAACACTGTGTGCAACGTCAGAAGGCTTTTCAATCTACAAATCGCCATCGTTTACCAGGGATTTACTGTAGTAACATTAACTGCACCATGGTATTGTGGCAGAAATGTGTTGTATTTATATCAAATTTATTATATTAATGTAGACATGTATTAAATGTATTAAAGGAGTAATTGAATGTAATTACACTATATTTGTGATTAAACTATAGGCTAGCGTTTGTGCATTTATACTAAATGTATTTAGACTACTGTTTTACATATAAATAGGCTACCTAGAAACCATATAGTTGGATTTTTACCACAGTATTGAGGTGCTATGTGTGGTTTTAAGTCTGGTTATCATGATGTAAATGTATGCTACTATGGAAGAACAATGGTTAGCTTGAATAAAACTAAAACAGTCAGAAAAATAAAATTTCACCATATAAAAAAGGAGGTTGTTGCAATTTTTTTTTTTTTTTACAGATGTTACTTATTTTGATAATGAACATAAATTTGCATCTCCATCCTAACTCAAACTACTACTACTGTCAACTCAATGTCAAATGTGCATTTCTAAGAGACAAAAAATTAATATTATTATTATTGCACACACACACACATATATATATATATATATATATATATATATATATATATATATATATATATGCAATAATAATATTGAAAAAAAGGTTAGGAACCACTGGGTTATACAGTAGAGGAGGTTGCAAATTGCCAGAGTGAATTGAGCGAGCAGACTGTATTGACGCACTCATACAATGTGCACGGGCGCTTTGAACCTGTGCGCTGTTTGCGTGCCCAATCCGCCTGTGGATACAGTTCAAGCCAAACAGTGACAACAGCGCCTCCTAGGATCACAGAATATGATGGTCACAGAATTTGGTGTAACACCGGCACCTGTAAAAAACAAAAAAAAAATTCGGTAATGAGTCCGCTAACTGACAGCGCGCGGTCCGGAGGCGGGGCATATTCTGAGCCAATGACCGAACAGAGTCTGACACTACAGCGGAGGGCGGATCCGCCCCGGAGTCTGCTGCTATCAGGAGAGTTTTATTTTGAACTTGGACTCCAATAAAGAAATACAGTCAGTGCTTAGCTCAAGGCACGGTTTTGGGACATTTTAAAACGCTTAATGTGGCTTAATGTTTTAAAACAGTGACATTGGAGGACCAAATTCAATAATAATAAAAGCTGATAAAATTATTAGGCTAATATTAATAACCTTATTAATATTACTAAGCAGAATAGCCCAGAATATGACCGCAACGCCCTGCATGTAAGCTTTTTTCTCCCCCATGAAACGCTTAGGCTAATGACTGAAAATGGTGATTTAAAAATACCAAATCCGTTGCATTCATATTCTGGGCTATTCTGCTTTATTAATAGTTACATTATTAATAAGGTTATTAATATTAGCCTAATAATTTTATTAGTATTTATTATTACCGAATTCGGTCCTCCAATGTCACTGTTTTAAAACATTAAGCCACATTAAGAGTTTTAGAATGTCCCAAAATTGCACCTTGAACTAACACTGTAGGCTATTACTATTGAGTCCAAGCTCAAAATAAAACTCTATGAACCGCTCCATTGTGAACATACGAGCTGTAACCACTGCAAGCTGTAAAGTAAACAGGAGTTTGTCCGAACTCAACTGATTTTGCGAGAGAGCGCAAAGTTTCTCAAGAGAACGCAAAACATTTGAAAAATACTTTTTCCTCCCACCCCGAATTTTTCCCACCACCATGTCCCGTAAAGGGCTCCGTAGTTTTAGCAGTGTTTTAGTTTGTGAGTTAAAATTCTATAATGTGATGTGATCGTTAGCAAAGCTTTTCTGCCACTATCGAAAATGTGCAGTCACGTGAGACGTGCGGATCCATATGCAAGCTTTTATTTAAAAACATGGTCATAAATACAGGCAGGGTCGAAACAATGGCAAACAGGTATGGCAGGGACAAGACAAAGAGTAATCCTAGGGCAAGCGGGGGTCGACGATCGGCGAACAATATCCAACGGGGCAAGGCAGAGCAATAATCCAGGTACACGAGCAATAATCCAAACGAGGTGCAAACAGAGTCCAAAACGGCAAGGCAAGGGTTAATCCAGGAAACACGGGCTAGAATAAAACACGGGAAAACAGGCAAGGCAAGACTATGAAAACTAAGTGGGCTCCGTAGAGTAGCTATCGCTAGGATAAACGCGATACAATACTCGGCAGTGAGGGAGAGGAAGTCCAAGGCTTATAAAGAGTGTCT
Organism: Spinibarbus caldwelli; assembly: GCA_039654775.1. Lineage (NCBI taxonomy): Eukaryota > Metazoa > Chordata > Actinopteri > Cypriniformes > Cyprinidae > Spinibarbus > Spinibarbus caldwelli. The sequence continues at coordinate 35,656,870 of CM077232.1, forward strand.
GATGGGATTCAGCTGTGCCTGTGTGATCAATGCAATGGATGATGGGAATTGTAGTTTGAGGTGATGTGCAACAGTAGTGTAGTGCATAGCCAATGTGGTGAGCGAGTGACCTCTGGTGGTGGGTAAACGGAAGTTCATAGGCCGGATTCGTGACAGGTAGTGACAAATTTGGGGAGAGGACAAATATTCCAAAACTTTCTGAAAATACAATATGATAATTAACTGCACAATTACTAGAAATGTGTACCTTGGATATTATACAATATGCATACATACAATTTTTTTGGAAGAATAATTTTTTGTCAAGACATTTCCAACTCTGGCTTTGGACCATTTCTGTAGAATGACCCATAAATAATTTATTTTAGTCCAGACCTCCGCTAGGAAGAGACCAAACCTCCTGAAACTTTAATTGAATACCCCAGATTTGTATTGTACCCCTGACTTGGCTGGATTTACATTAACCTTACAAAGCATATCATAGAAGATCATATATTTTGTCTAGAGCTTCGTAATTAGGATAAGTTCAATTCATGAGGATTTTTAATGAGATGTTTTTAGCAAGCCATTAAATCACTTGAGACTTGACTCTGACTCCAGATTTGTAAATAAAGAGTTGTGAATATCGCTGTGTGGTTCCTCCACTGAATGGATCCTCATGTGTATCTTCAGGTGACTTTTAAAAGCGAAACTCTTTCCGCACTGATCACACGTGTGCGGGTTCTCTCTGCTGTGCATCTTCTCATGTGTTTTCAGAGATCCTGACCGACTGAATGTTTTGTCACAGTGTGAACACTTGTAAGGTTTCTCTCCAGTGTGGATCCTCTGATGCAGTCTTAAACTGCTCGCTAAAATAAAAGTCTTGTCACACTCAAAGCACAAGTACTCTCTCACACCAGTATGAGTTTTCTGATGTACATGTAAACTCCACAGCAGTGAAAAACTCTTTCCACATTCAGAACAGGAATGTGGCTTCTCCTTTGTATGAACTGTCAGGTGAGTTTTCAGAGCTGATGACCAATGAAATGTTTTGCTGCACTGATCACACTTGAATGGCTTCTCTCCGGTGTGGATCCTCATGTGTACTTTAAGATGTGCTGATTGCGTGAAGCTCTTTCTACATTGGTCACACGTGAATGGCTTCTCTCCGGTGTGAACTCTCATGTGAAACTCAAGACTGTTTGTATGGGAAACTCTTCCCGCACTGATCACATGTGAACAGCTTCTCTCCGGTGTGGATTTTCATGTGACGCTCAAACATTGATTTGTTTGTGAAACTCTTTCCACACGGAGTGCAGGCGATTGATTTATTGGCTTCTCTTTTCTTTAAAAATTTCTTTTTAGTCTTTGAGCAACTCAAAGGTTTTTCTCCAGGTTTGACATGATATTTCTCCTCCACTTCACTCAGTTCTTCACTCTCCTCACTCTCTTCCATCAGGTCTGAAAAAAAAGGGGAAAAAAAAAATCACTTTAAATAAACCAATAACCAATATGTGATGTAATAGCTGAAACATGACAGCTGCTGTAAAACATTATAATCATTCTAGAGTGTTTTTTTATGAATTAATTGCATGAATGAGGTACATTGACATTTCAGTTATTGTTTTCAAAACATTTTAGGCACAAATTAAATTTTGTTGTAGTGAGTACTATCAATCATCTAATGATAAGTTAAAGGGACCAAACAGATCTTGTCCACCATTTACTTCCATAGTAGGAAAAATAGTATGAAAAAGAAATACTATGGTAGTCAATGGGGGTCAATATCTGTTTGGTTAATTCAATTCAAGTTTATTTGTATAATTTTTTCACGATGCAAAGCAGCGTTACAGAAAATTAAAGATTCTACATTATATTTAGTAATAGCTTATCACTGACATTCTTCCAGATATCTTCCTTTGTGTTCAGCAGAACAAATAAATTTATACAGGTTTGGAACAACCTTAGGGTGAGTAAATGATGACAGAATTTTCATTTTTGGGTGAACTATCCCTTTAAGTTATTCCTTCAACCCTGTCAGACAGTCTGGAAAGTCCATTTACTTGATACAATTAGCTGTTAATTGCTTATTGCTTAAAAAATATAACAAAAAAACACAATGTTGTATCCAACATACTGAAAATCTGTACCCATTTCATAATTTAACTCTTTATCTAAATGCAATGAAGTGCTTGAATCTTTCTAACATTAATGTTCTTCAGCATCATGAATGAAGAATAAACACCAACCTGTTTGTTGTTCAGTATCTTCAGTGTGTTTGATTCTGCAGGGCTCTGGATCTCTCATCTTCTCTCTCTCCTCTTTAATAAACTCAGTCTTTGATCAGATTTCAGCTCTTCCTGATGCTCTGATGCTCGTCTTCACTTCTGAACTGATGGGAATCTTCCAGCATTTATTGCTGAACTGCAGTGGGAGGAGCTTCACTGATGATGAGTTTCAGTGTGGGAGGAGCTTCACTGATGATGAGTTCCAGAGTGTAACACTTTTATTTCAATAGTCCACTTTAGACATTCTACTAACAGTAAGTAACTTTGCAACTACATGTCAACTAGCAGTCATTAGAGTATTAGTAGACTGTCTGTTTAATATCTTCTAACACTTTATTTTGATGGGTCCACAACATACAACATACTGACTATCAGAAACTTTGCAAGTATATGTCAACTTATTCTACTAACCCTAAACCTAACCTAACAGTCTACTCTGAGAATTAATAGACAAGTAGTTACAAATTAATGAGAATTTGTTGACATGTAGTTACAAAGTTACTTAATGTCTTAATGTACTTAGAATGTCTAAAGTTGACTATCAAAATAAAGTGTAACTTTCCAGTGTGGGAGGAGCTTCACTGATGATGAGTTCCAGTGTGTGGGAGGAGTTTCACTGATGATGAATTCCAGTGTGTGGGAGGAGTTTCACTGATGATGAATTCCAGTGTGGGAGGAACTTCACTGATGATGATTTTTTTGTTATATTTTTTAAGCAATAAGAATTCCTGTGTGGGAGGAGCTTCGCTGATGATGAATTCCTGTGTGGGAGGAGCTTCACTGATGATGAATTCCTGTGTAGGAGGAGCTTCGCTGATGATGAGTTCCAGTGTGGGAGGAGCTGATCTGCCAAATTAAAACTATATCACTTACTGAGTTTGTTTTAATAGGGTCAAAGACCAGATGTCAAATTTTACTGTCTGCAACAAATGAAATTGACCAAAGTGACATATATTCATAGAAAACCCATTAAGTGCAAATTTGTGTATAGTTATTCTGTAGTCATTAGTTATATTAGTTAGTTATAGTTATTCTGACCTGTCCTTAATAAAATACTGTATATAAAAAAATAAGACATCATACTTAATTTTATTAGGCTATTTTAAATGATTACAAAGTTCTTGCTGACAAATGGGTAAAAGCTAGTGTTTTGAAGGATAGTATCAAAGTATAGAGATTTAAATGGACAATTAATGAGTATTTTTGGCCTGCACTATGATCCTTAAACACAGTGTTTGAACATGTCATCAAATGATTCTTCTTCTAAATATGCCTGAAAAGTTTTTTTTATTTTATTTATTTTTTGTTATATAAACCCATTTTTGTCTTTGACTTGTATACTAACTAACCAACATAAGCATTTATATCTGTGTATCATAAAGCAACTGATGCTAATTCACAATTTTTTATTTCTAATTCTAACACTATTCTGTTTCTTCATTAAAATAATGGTAGATATCTAGAAAAGTGGTAAAGAACTGTGAGGAAAGCATTGGGAAGCATAAAGACAGAACTATATGTATATATTTGTAAGCAACAAATCCCTTCAGTCTGTTTACACCGATGAAATGAGCTTTAAGTGGCAATTTACAAGAGATCTGAAGACATCAGCATAATAAATGAGGTGAGAACAGGAGCTATTGACATGAAATAAAGAGTGTTTTCAGCAGCTGTTAATATTGATGAGCCTCAGACTATCAACACTCATTCAACAAGACATTCAGGATCATCAGCAGATCATCTCACTTTATTCTGAGTGTTTGCTCTTAGAAACAGATTATTTGAGTAAGGATAGATGCTAAAAGCCTATAAAAGTGTTCTACTGAAAGATAATAATGTTATAAGTAACAAAATATGACATTAACAATACAAAAATAAACACTAATGTAACTCATCTTCATTAACTACTACAGCTAAATAACTACAGTAGCATCTCCATATGAATCTAGCCTAAATATAGTTTGATTTTCTAAGTACATTAACTGCAGTAAAGTAATTATAACTTAAATGTTAGTTTTGTGAGAGATCCAAAGATGTCAGAAAAGTAGAAATAATTGGTAGCTCCAGGGCCGCTGCTGGCCAAATGGGTGCCCTAAGCAGGATTATATTGTGCCCCCTCCCTCAAATATTATAGGAAAAAAAAACAAAAAAAACACCTACTATAGGGGTTAAAATAGAAATTTAATAAAATATAAAAGTTAATAAATAAATAAATACATTTTAATTAAATTGCATTATTCACAAATTACAATTGTAGTTCTAGACAGTTACCTATGGCTATTATTTTATTACTACAGTTGTCTGATTGATTTTACAGTCTCAAGCTTTCAGAAATCACGCAAAAGAAAATTAAGCAGTTTTACTACGAAAACCATGGTTAATTTTTGTAAGGGTTGTGATGTCCACATGTTTTTTGTTGAAGAAATTATAGAGGCTGTCTCATCTATAGCAAAAAGGTGGCCAAAAATGAAAGATTAAGTGGATATTTGAATTAAATGTTTGGTCAATAGCCCATTAAACAAGAATATGATCATCCTGTAAGTGTAACAGCAGCAATTACCAGGCATTTGGCTCCCTTTGCAGGCATTTGTAATAAAATGTAATGTTGAAAAAAACAATAGACACCATCACAAAATTTGTGATGGTTTTACTGGTTATAATGGGACTTGTATTGGTTTTAATGGAAACTCTAATGGTCCCTGTGGGTTTCTACTGGTAATTGGTCACCTTCTATTGGTAGCATGTTAAAACCAATAAATCCTAATGGAATATATCCCAAAACACACTATAGAAAACCATTTTTTAGTGGTTTTAATGGTTAAAAGTTGATGGTTTGTAATGTTTGTATTTGTGATTTATTTGTGATTCATTTGTGATGGTATTAGAATTTTCTGTGATGGTTCTATTGGGTTTTTTCTTTTCGGCAGGGTTGCCTCTTTTTTATGTAATGCATTTTAAGTCATTTTAAAGGCTGTTTTTGGCTTAGGTTTGTTTTTATAACCACAAATAAATATCTTAATACTTCTTTGTAAATTATTATTTGAAGTAACAAAACCATGGTTAATTTGCGGTTACCATGTCTACAAGAACCATGATTTTTTTTTTTTAAACCATTGCTAACTTTCGTAAGTGAACATGGAAACTCGGAGAGAATATTAGATGCGTTGGTGGTGGTGAAATTATTACGGACATTAAAACACGTTATTAACATCAACACCCAAAAAAAGTTTTAGAGGATTATGAATACCTGAAAGTGACGCACAGGTCTCGTTTTCATCTTTCTTTTCTTTTCTTTTCTTTGCGCCGGATTGCTGCTGTTTTTTCACAGGCATAGTTGTCCATCAGTTCTGATCATTTGCATTCAGCCGCAAACTAGTGATGTGTCATTCTTGAAAGATTTGTTTATTTTGAATGAATCTTTAATGTGACTCAGGAAGAACGAGTCGTCTCGGGAGTGATTCGTTCAGTCACGCATGCGGAACATCCTATAGGTTCTGCACTGAATTAGTTCACCTGTTTCGAGTCTTCAGGTTTTTCGAGTCATTCGTTCATCACATGACAGCCCCGTAATTCAATCAATTCTCTTTCCGGCTCTGACTGCATAGGTTTAGCTTATGGGGCTGCCACGCGATGAACGAACGACTCAAACCCGAAGACTTGTCAGATAAGAGGTGAGGTGAGCTAATCATAGACTAAAGACCCAGGAATACAATGAATTAATCTTTTCTGTTACTTATACCATTATGGTTTTGTATTGTTTGTAGTGTGATCAACGTTTGCATAAGTAGTAGATGTGTTAGGGAAGTAGTACGTAACATTTTAATTATATTTTGCTAAAATGAACGAAATGACTCGAAAAAAGATTCGTTCATTTTGCTGAATGAGACTCAAAGGTCCAAGTCAATAAAATGATCCGAACTTCCCATCACTACCGCAAACAGGCGGTGCATTCCAAACGAGATATATCGCCCTCCGAAGGGCACTTCGGAGTGAAAACAATCATGGCCGCCATATTGAAGGGTCGTTCCAAACCGAAGTGCTCAAAACTAGCCACTTCAAAGGGCCCTTCGGAATGAAGGATTTCGAAGGGTACAACTGATGGACACTTCGGGCTCCCATGATCCTTTGCGCTGATTCTTTGCATGATGACGGCGCTTCCGTATGATGACGCAGAAGGGCACTTCAAGAAACAGTTGTTTGGTCCCCTACACCCTTCAACCCTTCGAAGCTCTCACTCCGGAGGGTAAACCCCTTTGAAGGCATAAGGGCATAGGGATGAGCCCTTCCGAATGGAACGCAGGGAGGAAGTGCGAGCGGTCGCGGGCGAGGATGCGGGAATGGTGCGTCACATTTTTATTTTTTTATCTTTTTTGAGGAATCGGGATGGTGCCCCTCCTGGAGTTAGTGCCCCACACAAACTGCGTACTCTGCGTATAGGGAGCGGCGGTACTGGGTAGCTCAACACTTGAGATGGATTCCAATCAATTCCCCTCACAGATCTCAAACTTTTGTCCTCACATGCTCGGAGCTGCTGCAAGTATACTACACTTTCTCTGTTCTGCTGTGTCTCGCGTGCGATCCTTTCAAAGTATATCCCTTAGCTGTGAGCACGGAAAGTGTGTGCACACTATCTTTTGGACTTTTGTGGATTTTACAACTTTGAATAGCAATTTAAATTGGTTAATAGTTCCTCTATGTGAAATGTTTTTCCATTTATTTAAACAATCTGGTGGTATTATCTTTTTCTTAGAGGTATATACACGTACGTGCCAAGAGCTCCTGAAAAACCACAACAAAGTGTGTTTGTGCACACCTGGCGAATAAAGCTCATACTGATTCTGAAGAGCCATCTTATGCACAGAAGCCTCGTGTGTGTGTTCTTCCTGTGGAAAGAGTTTTACACTACTAGATTATTTGGTGGCGCACCAGAAAAGACACAACATTGTGAGAGTTTGTGTGTGCTTAGAGTGCTTCAATTTTATTTATTTATTTATTTATTTATTTTTTTTTTTTAAATGTAACTGTCTCATCTGTCTACATCACTAACATTTTTACACTATTTTGTTTGTTGTCTAGTTTTATAAATGTTTTGCCATTTTATACAGTACATGGCGTATGTTTGATTATCTACCGCTGCTCTCGCCTCGTGGTGATGACGCGCTCCCTTCATTCTGTGTCGAAACAGAACTATGTATTTCACAATCACGTATTATGAAAGCGATTATATCTACATGTAAACTTCACTTACCGGCAGTGCCTCGTTAAGTGCTGTTAATATGATGGAACGACACGACAAACTAAACATGCGCTACCATGTGGTGCACACACTATTCTTCTGAATGCGGAAACAGTTGCTGCGTCCCAATGTGCCTACTTATACTACGCTCTTAAAGTATGTACTCTTTTGGTGAAGAAAAAGTACACACTTTTGAGTGTGTAGTAGAAGAGTAGGCAAGCTTTGGGACATACTATCATGTCACACAACTGCGTCTTTAACGGACCGCTCTGTCGCACCTGTTACACGCACCCTGTCACTGTAAACTGACCTGTCAATCATCTTGTCACAGTTAACATCCTCCACATTTCATTTCATTTAACTTCCTACCTTAATGGAGAGAAAAGAAGTATTGTGTCGATCTGTCAGTCGCAGGTCTTTAATGCTGAGAACTCTGCTCATATTTTCTGTATAACGATGCATTTAAAAGTTAACGACCAAATGGATGTTTATAAAAGTTCACATTGCTGTTGCAGATGAAATATAAGACATATAACAACAAATATATATATATATTTTTTTACCAGGTTAAATGTTGATTATTAGTAACTCAAACCCCTTTTTGTGAACCTCTCTATCTACCGTCAATCGCGGACATCCGCCACGTTTGTAGTTTTTCTAATGTGTTTTATTCGTGTTTGTAGTTCTGGACCGAATCCTTTGCCAAAGGGCAATGGATTGTGGGCAGTTTTAGTCATTAGAGTGTGCACGGTTCCATACTTCAAAAATCGACCTGAAATAGTAGACCATCCGGGGACTTTTGGCATACTCTTTTCAACATACTATGCTTTGGGACACACTTATTCTAATCTCACATACTATTTAGGATGGACAGTATGAACATTGGGACGCAGGGTGAATAACATAAATTAAAGCGGTAGAATACAAAATGACCAGTAGGGGGAGCAAAAAATGCTAAAACAGGCTTTCAGCACATATTCTGGCTCAAACAATCTGTTTCTAACAGCAAACACTCAGATTAAAGTGAAATGATCTGCTGATGATCCTGAATGGCTTGTTTAACTGGTATTGATAGTCTATGGCTCATCACTATTATCAGAGGAGCTGAAAAGACTCTTAATTTCATGTCAATAGATCCTGTTTTCACCTCATTCGTTATGCTGATGTCTTCAGATCAGTAAATTGCCACATTAAGCTCATTTTATTGGTGTCAACAGACTTAAGAATGATCAACTCTTGGGTTAGGAACTACAATCAGAGATCTCACTTACCAAACAATAGCTTTATAATCTTTCAAATTTTAAAAAAGGTAAATCAAAATGGTACATATAAAGTGCACCACATGCGAAGCATGCAGTGACTGGCAACTTTAACCACTGAAAGGATACTACGACAAAGATATTCTTTTCCTTATTCAAACTGATGTTTTAATGAATATATTGAATTTATTGAAAGGATAGCCCCTTCAGATGTGACATCTCATTTTCAAGGGGTCCTAAAAACACAAAAACTAAATATTACAACATAAATCTATCATACAAAACATGTACACACACAAATATGTTAAACAGAAGACATGCCTAACCAGTCCCCCACACCCACAGCAGGATTACAAAACAATCAATGTCATATATAAACAGAATCAACAAAAGAAAACTTAAAAGCATACACAAAATAGTTTGAGATAAGAAAATAAAGATGACCTAAAGCAATAAAGGGAAGACTGAGGAAGATTATTCCAATAAAATGGAATTTGAAAAGGCTTACGTTCGGCTTCACTAAAAATTCTAGTAACAAAAAAGAACGGAAATTGTACACGTCTAAGTGAATAAGAAGAGCTGTCTGGAATCAAGGGGCCTCATTTATAAAATGTTGCGCAGAAACCATCCTAAATTTGATCTTACGATCATATCTCGAATATGCGTACGTTTGATTCATAGAATTAACGTACGAACAGAAAATGTGCGTACGCGTCTCTTTCAGATGTGAAATCTATGAATCGCAAATGATCTAGAACTTGCGCGCAATTGAATGGTTTCAGCTCTCTGCCTTGTAAACGCCTCCTAATTAATGTCATTAACATATAAAATATCACCAATCATCATAATTTAGAACAGCAAGCTGCAAGAACAGCTTATATTTTTAAAAACCTGCAATACTCCGACAATAAAAAGTGCGTACGTCTGCTCAGACCCTGACGTGACGCTAAGCACTTTTCCACGTCAAAGACAGTTTTTATAAATATGAGCGCTGGCGTGGATTTAAGCGTATGCACACTCTAAGATCAAATCTGAGCGTATGCACGCTTTATAAACGAGGCCCAAGTACTGTTTCAAATACCAAGGACAAAAAAAAAATAATAATAATAATAAAACGCATTTAAAAATAAACAGAAACCACTGAAATTGTCGTCTTGATTTAGGATGTAACCAGTTAAGCATTTCGTACATATGGCAGTGATGAGTACGATATGGACACCTTAACACAAATCTATACAAAGAGTTGTAAACCACATTAAGAGGCTTCAGATAAGTATCAGAGGTATTTAGATATATGATATCAGCATAATCAATAAAAGGTAATATTACCTGAGAAATAATTATTTTCTTAACTTGACACGTAAAACAATTAATAAAGCGATAAAGTAAACGCAAACAACTGTATGTTCTATTAACAATATAATCAATATGGGGCTTAAAATTAAGTTCAGGGTCAATCCAAAGGCCAAGATATTTAAATGAATCAACAGTCTCAAGAAGTAAACCATCATCAAAAGTAATATTCAAATCAAAAGGAACCGTCACGTGCCGAATAACATACAACAAGACTTCTTCTTATTCAATATAAGCATATTGTATACAAATTATTGCAACAAATCAGAATTAGTGGTGTAAATAACAGTGTCATCAGTATAAATATGTACAGAGCAATTTAAGCATATTTGAGATAAATCGTTAATAAAAATTAGGGCTGTCAGTTTAATGCATTAACTGAATGAATTAAGTTATGAAAAAATAATGCAAAAAATATTTTAACACAGTTAATGCACTGGCCCCGCCCCCAAACCTGTACATCATCTTACATTTCATACAGTAACTGACTGTTGACAAATATGATGCAGGGCAACAACACCATAAACGAATTTATGCCCTAAAATTCAAGTTATTGGGGGCAAAAATGCATTTTTGTCTCATATTTATATCATATGATAAGCGATATCACACCAGCAGTGAGAGCAATAGCCTATTACACGAGTGCTGTTTTTGTCACGAAGAACACGAGTGCAGATCATAGACTGTAAAAGGTGCATATGCACTGCAAAAAATGTTTTTCTAATTTAGATTTTTTTGTCTTGTTTCCAGCCAAAATGTCTAATAATTCTTAAATCAAGAAGGATTTTCTAGACAAGTAAAAATTATTGTCTTGTTTAAAAAAAAAAACCGTCAAAATTAAGTGAGTTTTTGCTTGAAACAAGAAAAATAATCTGCCATTTGGGGTAAGCAAAATAATCTTGTTTTCTGTTAGAAATAAGATTATTTTGCTTACCCCATTGGCAGATTATTTTGCTTGTTCTAAGCAAAAACTCACTTAATTCTTGATTTAAGAATTTTTAGATATTTTGGCTGAAAACAAGACAAAAAAATCTAAGTAAGAAAAGCATTTTTTTGCAGTGTGTGATTTTATTGTAAATAAGAAGATAATATTGTGTAATATTTTAAACAGAATATTGTGTGTTTTTGTTAAATTTTGCCAACGAAAATATTCCCTATAAAGCCACCACAGAACTGTTGTGTCTCCCAGCAACACAGCGGTGTTTAGTTTCTGAATGAATCCGAGTTTTGAACGAATAGTGTGAACCCATGATTCAAAGCCCATTTACAAAGGGAGCCATTTACTGAATTCCTGAATGAATCAGCCATTTCGACTCATTATCGACTCATAAAGACATTTACTGCCACCTGCTGGTAGTTTAAGCTTCTTCTTTAGAGTATCATTTCATTTATTAAAATAATAAATAAATAAAAACATTAAAGATTAATCTTGCAGCGGCATTTTGGATTAATTGTAGAGGTTTGATGGAATTGGCTGGAAGACCTGCCAAGAGAGCACTGCAATAGTCAAGTCTGGACAGAACAAGAGCTTGAACAAGGAGTTGTGTTGCATATTCCGAAAGAAAGGGCCTGATCTTCCTAATATTATATAAAACAAATCTGCAGGACCAGGCAGTTTTAGCAATGTGGTCTGAGAAATTCAGCTTATCATCAATCACAACTTCAAGGTTTCTGTCTGTTTTTGAAGGAGTAATGGTTGATGAGCCTAACTGGAAGGTGAAATTGTGATGAAGTGAGGGATTTGCTGAAACTACAAGCAGTTCTGTCTTAGCTAGGTTGAGTTGAAGGTGGTGGTCCTTCATCCAGCAAGAAATGTCTGTTATACATGCTGAGATGCGAGCAGTTATCGTCGGATCATCAGGATGGAATGAGACGTAAAGTTGAGTGTCATCAGCATAGCAGTGATATGAAAAGCCATGTTTCTGAATAACAGAACCTAACGATGCCATGTAGACAGAGAAGAGAAGTGGTCCAAGGACTGAGCCCTGAGGCATCCCAGTAGCTAGATGTTGCGACATGGATACTTCACCTATCCAAGATACCTTGAAGGATAACAATGTTTGATAGCAACAGCTTTTCTCTGCCCGAGACATGCAACAAATCTGACATATGCAACCAATATTCACATATCCCTGTGATCTCCCAGATGAAGGTTAGTTTTAAAGTAACCCACTGTTCAATGTTTAACAGTTTGCGAATGACTCATAATTGTATCCTAATTTAGTTACTTGATGTTTGGTAATGAAGGGCCTACGTTGCATCAGCAACACTGACTCGGTGACAAACAAGTCATTCATAAGAAGACGACCGATGGCACCTGCATTCATAGCAACTAGTTTCTAACTAATTAATCATTTGATTGCATTTCAGTTATTAAATGATCAATATGTTTTGACTTTAAATGTAGCCAGAAACAAACTTAGAAAGTAAAAAAGCATATATCTCATACTACCCTTCCATATGGCATTCTTCCATTCTATACAGTAATCAGTTTCATTTTCAGAAGGTGCGATGGTGAGAATATGCTTGTCATCAGTACATCCAACCACACTGCAAATCCTGAAGGAAATTCAAATTTTTTGGTTACTTCCAGAGGTCGCAGCAAGATGTTATCAAGTGAATGTCATTTATCAGATTAGCCTCATTTAAACCGATTTCTACACCACTGACCCACAATCCTCTAATACTTCTCTTTGACAGATCTGTGCCCAGGAAGAAAATCTCAGAAAGAGCGTGGCACACTTATCAGTCTATGCACCGGCCTCACTAATGAAAAGGAAAAAAATAAATAAAAACTCCCTATGAATTTACGCAGCCTCCTCATCTACAGGATCCTGTATAGGAGATACCATTTGTCACTTTGACTGTGTCTGCATGATGAAAATATGCGCAATGAATAAATGTGTTACAGAAGGAGACTCAGACAGAGGATTAACAGGTAAACAGGTAAGTTTATTAACAGCAACGGGTGCAGATAGAAATGGCAGGTGAGTATCTTGGGTGATAGAACTGTTCTTGGGTTGATGGAGTATATAACCTTGTTTCGCAGGAGATCGCGGGACGGAGACGGGAGAGAGCACACACCTCTGATGAGGAGTATTGAGACGGTCCACAAGGAGATGACTGGAAGAGATGTTGGAGCGAGGAGCAGAGGGTAACTCTGGAGGAGACACAAAAGGTAGGTTTCTCAATGTATCGTTTGGATTGCATGGAGAGAGTCCACTTCGAATGAACAAGATCGGACGCAGAGTGAAGTGAGGTGTGTGCTTATGAACCAGTCCTTGATGAGGATGATGATATCAATCAGGTGTGTGTAGTTAATACTCTGGTGACGGAGTGCGCTGTGATTGGGTGGTGAATGAGCCTGGCCAATCTGTGACAAAATGTACTTGCACTGCAAAAAATGATTTTCTTACTTAGAATTTTTGTCTTCTAGTTTCCAGTCAAAATATCTAAATATTCTTAAATAAAGGTGCATTTTCTACATAAGATAAATTTAAGTGCATTTTTCTTATTTTGCTAATTATCTGCCAATGGGGTAAGAAATAAAAAATATTCTTGTTTCCGTTTGCATTAAGATTAAGATTATTTTTCTTACCCTATATGGTGGACAATTTAACATGTTTTACTTAAAATGCACTTAAATGCACTTGTTTCCCCCAGGAAACAAGACTAAATATTTCTATTAATAAGACTTAAGAATTTTTAGATATTTGTACTTGAAATAAGACAAAAAATACTCAATAAGAAAAGCATTTTTGTAGCGTGAATGAATGAATCAGTTATTTAAACAATGCTTATGCTTTAAAACAGGGGTGGAGACCGAAAGAAACTCTGGGTTTAATGAAGAAAACCTGCTCCCGACCAGGTTAGGTTCACAGAGTAAGTTACCACGGTAACTGTCTCTGAGTATAAGTTACCTCTCTTTCAGAAACGGGCTTGACTTACCCTGCTTTCTTGGGTTTGACAAACCTGCCATTCTGAAACGGAAAATCCAGAGTTTCCCTCATTTCAGGGTTAACTTATTCAGAGTTTTCACTTAACCTCCTTTCTGAAACGGGCCCCAGATGGTTTCTCACCGACATCACCGGGTGTAGCTCTTGCTGATGGTAAGAGATGCTGCATAGTAGCTGTGCTGACAGTAGCTGCCTCTGGCTGCTTTTCATTGGGTTCATCTTGCTTTGCAGTCGGTTGATGTTTTAAAAGATGACGTATATCCATTTTTGACGAGCCATTTAGCATAGGCTACAGTAAATTTCATTTGCCATGACGCGTCAAAATGCAGTGTCATCACGTGACAACTTCAAGATTGGGGGAGGGGTTAGAAAGTTTAATTGGATTTATTTACAAAGTAAAATTTTAAAATATAAAAGAATACCTAAATTAATATGTATATATATTTTGGGTTTGAGAAAATCATTTATTTTTTTGAATATTTTTAGTAACATCTTTTAGCTCTGCCCATTATTCTTGGTGCCTTTCTGAGCCTTGATCGTGGTAGTACCCTTGCTGTCTATAGAGGGTCTGAGAGCTCTCGGATTTCATCAAAAATATCTTAATTTGTGTTCCAAAGATGAACAGAGGTCTTACAGCCGAGCAATTAATGACAGACTTTTCATTTTTGGGTGAACTATCCCTTTAAGAATAAATTAGGACACGTACCTTAAGAAATCTCACTGAGTAGTCAGCTGCCTGAAGGGGGCTGATCTTTGCTCTCTTATTGTGGCTTTGTGATGTTGGAGGCAGGTGATAGGCAGAGATGTCCTACCCTGTCGAGTCTAAAATTAAAGGGCAAGAAAACATCAACCCATCAAAATATGAAAACAATTGGTTTGAAAAGTCATTTTATTTGAAAAAAAGTTACATTTTAAAATTATTTTACAAAAATGTCCTTTTATAATGTAATTTGACTGGACAAATTCTAAATGAATGTAATGAAGCACAGAAACTGTATTAATGCCAAGTAAATAGCAACAAAGCTTTGATTATTTTTGGTGTTTGTGCCCATGATTCTCTGTTAAATCTTACCATCACCAGGTTCTGGGGCCTGTTCTTCGTACGTTGCTTATTACATCTGAGATGATTTGAAAGATGCCGGATCTTCTAATGTTGTAAATTTGGCAAAGTTGCTTTTTTTTTTATCTTTTATGTTTTTAGAAGCATCATGTTCCTCCACAACATCAACATTTTTTGATGATCCTCCAAGAAGGAAACCAAGGCTGACAGAAGACAGTTCTGATAAATAATGAGCAAAAAATATGTATGATGTATGTATGTATGTATATGTATGTGGTATAGAAAAATGTATAGTGCCTGTCTTGGATGATGATTGGTCAACTATAAGACTTTGTATACAAATATTCCTTCAGAGTATCTTGTTTTGTGTTCAGCACAAGAAATTAATACAGGTTTGGAACAACTTCAGGGTGAGTAAATGATAGAACTGTCATTTTTGGGTGAACTATTACTTTAACATGGGTAGGAATTTTAATATAATTGATTTATTACGAATAGGATCTGATTTTAAAATTAAGAAAAAATATATACTTTAAGATTTATGATCACAGCGTGTCTTCTTTCTCAAACTATCTTTTACTGTTGTTTACCAGCGTGCCTACTGTATGACTGAAAATCAGAAGAACAACTCCACAAACTGCGGACCAAGAATGCACTTGAGATTGTCACTTATTTCCTTATTTGGAGGACCCATATTAGTAATTCTTTCTGATTAAATGTTAACATTTAGATAAGCCATCACGTTTAAATGCATTTGCTATTTGTGTTTTTAGGAGCGCATCAAGTTCTCAGGGTACCTGGTTTGGCGTTTAAAGACTGTACAGAGGAGTAAAGACTAGGGGTTTAAAGACAGTTAGCTGGATTTGATTGTTGCTGATTTTGCTTGATCTTGGATTGTTTGGTTCTTCGAAGCTGATCCTGGACTTGCTGTCATAGCAACAGGTCCGTAAGCTTAAACCTGCTCGGGAGCAGCTTATTTCATGTAAACAGGATTAGATTGCATCTTTTTAAGCAGAATTGATTCTTAATATCTACCCCAGCCACCGCTACTTTATTACAAAAGTACCCTACTGATCCAGGGACAATCATTTAAAATAATAATAATTTAAAAGTTAATTTGAAAATAATATAAAAATGTTGTGTAGTCTATAATACTACAGACAGTTTTACTCATTGAAAGATTTATTAGTGATGAAATAATTACTTCATAATTTTATTGGAGTCTACAGTTAATCTGAGCTGTGCATTAATTTGAGTGGTGACAGATATTATGGGAGTGGCTTGATGGAGAGCAGGATATGCAGATAACTCGATCTCTAAGAAACTTGAATTAATGCTGTCACATAAGAAATCTGTTTCAAAGATCAAATTAAATGAATTGCTAATTACAACACTGAAATAAAATGTAAAGCCTGTACTAATACTAGAAATCGTGAATATAAATAATTGGGAATCATGTAAAAAAAAAAAAAAAAAAAAAAAAACTAATAAATTAAAACCAGTGCACATTTCATTGATCTATTATAACATTTATGTAGTTTTGTTCGCTTGGCTGTTACTTTATGAAGGTCCAGAAATTTGTCAAGTTTTTGAGATGGTCCTCACTGTAGAACACAAGATCCAGAGGGCGTGGTTGGAACTAGATCCAACTCTTCCCACCTTACATATACCTAAACCTACCCGTCTCCACCCCCTGATCCCTAAACCTACCCATCTCCACCCCTAAACCTACCATCTCCACCCCCTAGATGTGGATCCAACCCCGCCCCCTGGATCTTTGTTCTGCAGCGAGGGGCTACAGAAGTTTTTCGTCAGGTGTCTTTTTTAATGATACGATTTCATTACGTTGCTGTCTTGCCGCCAGCCAATCACTGCGCTGCTGATCGTGGTTTCGAGTATCGATACATCTGCCTTTTTCGGGGAACATGAGAACACGCAGTAATCATAGACAACTATATCCAGATATTTTAATCTAATACACAAATACAAATAAGAACCAAATTAGCCAGAGATCAGTACTTTTGTAATAAAGTAGCGGTGGCTGGGGTAGATATTAAGAATCAATTCTGCTTAAAAAGATGCAATCTAATCCTGTTTACATGAAATAAGCTGCTCCCGAGCAGGTTTAAGCTTACGGACCTGTTGCTATGACAGCAAGTCCAGGATCAGCTTCGAAGAACCAAACAATCCAAGATCAAGCAAAATCAGCAACAATCAAATCCAGCTAACTGTCTTTAAACCCCTAGTCTTTACTCCTCTGTACAGTCTTTAAACGCCAAACCAGGTACCCTGAGAACTTGATGCGCTCCTAAAAACACAAATAGCAAATGCATTTAAACGTGATGGCTTATCTAAATGTTAACATTTAATCAGAAAGAATTACTAATATGGGTCCTCCAAATAAGGAAATAAGTGACAATCTCAAGTGCATTCTTGGTCCGCAGTTTGTGGAGTTGTTCTTCTGATTTTCAGTCATACAGTAGGCACGCTGGTAAACAACAGTAAAAGATAGTTTGAGAAAGAAGACACGCTGTGATCATAAATCTTAAAGTATATATTTTTTCTTAATTTTAAAATCAGATCCTATTCGTAATAAATCAATTATATTAAAATTCCTACCCATGTTAAAGTAATAGTTCACCCAAAAATGACAGTTCTATCATTTACTCACCCTGAAGTTGTTCCAAACCTGTATTAATTTCTTGTGCTGAACACAAAACAAGATACTCTGAAGGAATATTTGTATACAAAGTCTTATAGTTGACCAATCATCATCCAAGACAGGCACTATACATTTTTCTATACCACATACATATACATACATACATACATCATACATATTTTTTGCTCATTATTTATCAGAACTGTCTTCTGTCAGCCTTGGTTTCCTTCTTGGAGGATCATCAAAAAATGTTGATGTTGTGGAGGAACATGATGCTTCTAAAAACATAAAAGATAAAAAAAAAAGCAACTTTGCCAAATTTACAACATCCTTCTCTAGGCATTACAACAACAACAAACATATTATCAATGACAGCCTTAATAGCATATATGATTAATTATTTTTAATCACACAGCAGGCCGAATTCTTTAACTTTTAGCAGCTATGTTTAAATAAGAATGATCCCAGATAAAATATAATGTTTATGCAGGTCAATAATAATACTTTAAGTTTTAAATTAATTTAACACAGAACTGGAGCTGTTGAATGGAGAGAACCACCCGTCATCAAGTCAAAGCTGTCACTGATTTTGCAGTGAAAATAACGCAAGCATTTTTCGTTAGTTATTTTGTCTTGCTTCTTTCAGTTTAGAATTCTACCAGTTAAAAATCAGACACAAAGATAAAGTAGTACAATAAGACTACATATACAGGGCTGTACAGTGCGACATATACGTCGCAAGTGCTACGAAATAACTGGTCTGTGCGATGGATAAATGTACGACTGTCTGTAGCACGCGTGCGATACAGTTTTGCATGTTCATAACACAGCCGCTTTATAGTGTGAAGTGATTTCGTTGTGCTTGTTTGTGTGTGTGTGAGATTGATTATACAGTACTTGGTAGTTAGGGGTGTGTGATATGACGATTATTGATCGTGGACGATAAAAATGTCTCCACGATCTGCTTTTGAAGAAATATCGTAGTATCGTGCTACAGCACACATTCTATCAGTTGTAGTTCTGGCACCTCCGTATCAATATACTGTACAACACCACATTCAAGATTCACATCAACATGCTGGGTATTAAAAAACACATGTTCTCAAGTGTTTTCAAGTATTTTAAAGTCTAAACACTTGTTTAAACTTGGCTGCTCTCTCCAGGAGTTCATGAGTATATTATTAATCAACATATTATGTTAGGTTTCTTTGATGAATAGAAAGTTCAGAAGAACAGCATTTATCTGAAATAGAAACGTTTTGTAACATTATAAATGTCTTTATCATCATTTTTGATCATTTTAAAGCATCCTTGCTAAATAAAAGTATTAATTCCCAAAAATTACACTTACTCCAAGCTTTTGAATGGTACTGTGTGCATTCACAGTTGTTTTTAATTTAATTATTATTTTTTTTATTATTTATAATATTGTGCTGCTAGCGTTCTGACACGTTGTGTTTAGGCAGATATTTTTGTGGCTCTGGATATGGCACAATAAATATGTAAATGTCCTGAGAGAAGAGCAGTTTGTGTTTATAAATAATAATAATAAATAATACACATACTTTATAAGGTAGCACATAAAGAGCTGTAAAAACTGTTAAATCGCACTGTTTGTATTTTAATGCTGGTATAACCCTGGATTCTACACCAGTCGTTAAAATTCTGCCTATAATCTAACACTTGTTTTGTTCTTAACATAATGTGTTTTATACAGCGGCTGTGAACGGGACTTTTATTATTTATTTATTTTTGATAAACGGGACTTTTATTTTGGCTGCTCTCTTGAGATCCGGCGGAAGAAAGGTTTGTTTGTGCTCGTTTAAAGTGTTACAATCGATGGAAATTGTTCTGACGTTAGTATATTTTTTTAAACAAGAACTGTAAAACGAGTGAATGGTTGTTGAGTGTAACATGATTAACGCTTTATCCAACAATAATGAAGGCTGTTTTTGTGAGGTGCGTCTCATTTCGCTCCCTATCGGGAACACTTCACTTTTAGACACCCATAAAACCAAATAATCTCCTAAACTATGATGTTCGGTGTACAAATTAAGATACAAATGAAATGATGCTTTAGGTCTTTATGTTTGTAGGTGTCAGGTACAGAAATTGAATAATCACATGTAAAATAACATTTATATTCTTCACTCAGTCAGTGTTGATCTTTCATAGCCTTTTGAAATTAGAGGTAACCACTGCATTTCTTCACGTGCTCTCCGACTTATATCCTAAATATAAACATTTCCTGATCAGAAATTAGACGTTGAATGCCTCTCAAGTCGTATTTACTGCTGGGAAAGTCTGAGATAATTCTGAACAGTTTCCTAATTGTGTGGATACTGGATTTTTTAAGCTCTAATCACCCAAAGTAAAACTTTTTTTTTAAATGTTTTACTTTACATGTAATAAACCTAGAATATAAGAAAGTTTCACTTTTTGAAATGTTACAAAAAAAAAAAAAAAATCAACTTTTTCGCGATATTCCAATTTTTTGAGATGTACCTGTTTTATTTATATATATATATATATATATATATATATATATATATATATATATATATAAATGAGTTAGAGCCGATCGGCCCTATACAGTCACTAAGCTAGTTGCGTAGGGCCCCTGTAAGTTACACAAGGCCCCGTCTCTCCCTCGTGTCAAAGCAGCGCCGCACTTTCAATCTGTTGCAGAGACGAGGAAAACTTGGAAAGAAAGTGAGCAAGATAAGAGTAAATGATGGATTTTATAAAGCTGATGCTGAAATTGTGGCTGCTGCATTGTGTTTAATTCAGCATTTCATGAGAGCTTTGAAGACCTTGTGCACTGTGTTATCATGTGCACTTCAAAAGACTTTAATAATTTGAGATACCTTATATGACTTGTTTAGCCAGTCTAGAAAATAGATTTTTATGAACAATAATAATTTAAATAATACTAATTTTCATAATCCATTGGCAGGTGTTTTTGCTTTATTAAAGCATTATTCTTAAATTTTGATATTTCTCTGAAAGTAATGGTCAAATATTTATAATAAAAAAATAAAGTATATAACATGAAATATAGGCTTATCCTCATAGTTATATAATTAAATATATACGTAAATAAAGACAATTTTCTAAAACTTTACACTCGTGCAATGTTCATACATCTGAGCGAGCGAGACGGAGGGAAGGGTGCAAAAAATTGGACTGGAACACAGTCTCATACACAGTTTATCATAAACACGAATCAAGTAGTGATGAGAGAAACAGAGCTTTTTAAAATCACTAGAGCAGGCTTTCTCAACCCTGGTCCTCGAGGGCCACGGTCCTGCCCTAATCAAACACACCTGAACCAGCTAATTAAGCTGTTCAGGATTACTAGTAAGCTACAGGCAGGTGAGTTTGGTCAAGGTTGGAGCAAACCTCTGCAGGACAGTGGCCCTCCAGGACCAGGGTTGAGAGCCCCTGCACTAGAGATTCAGTTGAAGTGCTCAAATCACTGTGGTCATGTAGATATGCATTATTGTTTTGGGCATACATTGTTTTACGTTTATTGTTGAAATAATTCCTGCATTTTTGTTTCCAAGTTTGCACTATTTTTGAGTGTTTTCAGGCCATTTACGACCATTAACTCTCACTTTGACTGACTTGAGAGATTTAGTTTGGGTTTATTTATTTCCAGACACAGAAATCCTCCTGGTGAAGCGAGATGGCGTTTATTAAACAGGAGAGTGAAGACCTGAGGATTGAAGCAGTATTCAGCTTGAAACATGAAGAGACTGAGGAACAAACAGGTTGGTTTCATTCTCAAAGCTGAACTCAGTCATTTCCTTATTAAAATGTCCAGCTCTGCAGAAATGAACAATATTTTTTGAGGAATGTGATATGAGTGTCCTAATTAAAGAGCTTTTATTTGACACAGAGCGGGACACTTCATGTGGACAGACATGTTGAGATCACATGACCAGACTAATACTGATTCTGCCTTCAAACAGATCCTGGTTTTTCTTGACAAGTTGGGCATTTTTTTTTATTACAACATGCATTAAATTAGAAAAAGTAATACAGAAGTAGCCTAAATAAAACAATTATTTTAGTAACATTAAACTCAGAATCAATTTCTGAATCGAAAACAATGAAAACTTAGTTTCTTTCATTTTATGTAGGATTTTAAAAAGAATTGAAGGTATTTATGATCATTTGACTGTAATCTTATTTAATATGTCAGGAATAAAGATTATTTAGGTTATTCTGCTATTATAAATGTTATATTCTTCGCAAATGTGCATAGGATATTCTGCATATTACACAAATTTTGAAGAATATGAATTAAGAAAGACTTGATCATTCATACTGCCTAAATAATTAGATCATGTAAACTTTATCTGGAGTCAAAGTGTAAAAAACATAGAATGTTCATTAAAGATACTGTGCATTCCTGTTTCACGCATAGTGCTTTATTTAACTTCTTATGGAACATTATTGTTTTATGTTTTTCAAAAAACAACTTACTAATTGTATTTTCAATACACTTTTAAAATAATTGTTTCAAAATCGATGGCTAACGATTAATCAATTGTAAACCTATGCCAACACAGGAGAATACATCAATATGTTTCCAAATGTGACCCTGGACCACAAAACCGGTCATAAGTGTCAATTTTTCGAAATTGAGGTTTCTACATCATCTGAAAGCTGAATAAATAATCTTTCCATTGATGTATGGTTTGTTAGGATAGGACCACTATTACAACTATTTGAAAATCTGGAATCTGAGGGTGCAAAAAAATCTAAATACTGAGAAAATTGCCTTTAAAGTTGTCCAAATGAAGTTCTTAGTTATGCATATTACCGGTACTAATCAAATTAAGGTTATATATATTTACGGTAGGAAGTTTACAAAATATCTTACCGTATAAAAGACCGATATTATTCAAAGATCATACAATCCTCATCAAAAGTGACTTTAAAACACATTTTAGGCTTAATATTAAGAAATGTGCATTGTGCACAAATAGTACTCCAAATAAAGTTTACTTAGAATTTTTATATCAGTAAGTCTTGCGCGGTATGTCAGGAAATATGTTAATAGATTTGAACTACACTTAGAATGAAATAAATCATTTTAAATATATTACTTTTTTGCTAGGGCAGACTGCAGGTAAATTGGATTTCTTCTCAAATCAGATCTTTCCAGGCAGACTGTCCACACTATTAATTGCAATTTATCAAATCAGAATTGTGACCCTGGACCACAAAACCAGTCATAAGGGACAATATTTGGCTGAGATACAACTATTTGAAAATCTGGAATCTGAGGGTGCAAAAAAATCAAAATACTGAGAAAATCGCCTTTAAAGTTGTCCAAATGAAGTTCTTAGCAATGCATGTTACTGATCAAAAATTAAATTGATACATTTTTGGTAGAAAATTTGCAAAATATCTTCATGGAACATTATCTTTACTTAATATCCTAATGATTTTTGGCATAAAAGAAAAATGTATAATTTTGACCCATACAATGTATTGTTGGCTATTGCTACAAATATACCTGTGCTACTTATGACTGCTTTTGTGCTCCAGGGTCACAAATATGCTAACTGTTCATCTTGATTTCAAAACAAAAATTTAAACCCTCGCCATTGTTGCTCTCTGTGGGCATTTGTAATAAAATGTACTGTACATAAGTTATGTTCTCTTTTGAGTGGGAACTGGCACAGCGTGCCTAGAGGACACTACATGACCGGTGTCTGAAGCACAAGTCTAAACACGTCAAAGAACTTGACACTGGCCGGTGACAGACTATGACAGGGGTGTACAGTCCTGCTCCTGGAGGGCCAGTGTCCTGCAGAGTTCAGCTCTAACCTCAATTAAACACACCTGAAGCAGCTAATCGAGGTCTTATTAGGTATACTAGAAGCTTCCGGGCAGGTGTGTTGGAGCTAAACTCTGCAGGACACTGGCCCTCTCAGCTGCACCAGTACTCTGTCCTAGAGTATAAAGGGGCACCTGAAGAATACGTCGTCCTCTTGTCTGCAGTGGCCAGTTGCATAAACTGCTTAGACAAGTCTTAAAAGTTGGTCATCTAAATTATTTCTTCCAGACTTGTCATAATTTTGTAAAGTCATTTACATAAAAAGTGAGGAGCACACGCATTTAGTTCCTGGCAGCTGAATGCATGCATTGTGAGGATTTCTCAATTAAAACCTCCGTTCACATCATCCCTATTCTTGAGGGACGTGTGTTTGGGTGGAATGCCTTCAACTTTTCAAAGAAGCTAGGTAAAGCCAGGCTCACACCACAGGATTTTTGGCTGGATTTTGCTGTCGCGAACAGATTTCCACAGTCTGCGACTAAACCCCCGGATCATGACCAAACCGGTGCTCGTTGTGGTCACCGAAGCTTGTTAAGTATGAGTGGGTCAGCAACGTGATCCGAACTTGTCTCGAGCTATCACAGATGCTACGACATTTTCAAACCGGTTTGATATTATCACCACTAATCTTGTAATGTGAGCGACAATGACAAGGTGGAACTAATCCAGCCAATCACAGTCCAGAAGATATAAAGGTTTATGTACAGAAACGAAAAGCCACAAATTAATCAAATCAACTAACTCAAATAAATGTAAGAAATGCATAGATTGTGTATATAAAAACCACGTTTCATTGTACTGTTTAATTACCTCCATCTCTTTCTACAGTACTGACAGTCCTTGTTGTCCACGTCTTGCAAGCCATTGTTTCTGCCATATTCTCTTTTGTTGTGGTTTCTTCTCTTTTGGGTAAAATAACTGCACAGACCAATCGAAGGGGCAGTTGATAGTCCATGCTTAAAGATATGGCCTATAATCGCTGTAATTTCTTGTGAGAATTTATGTGAAATGATGTATTTTCGCTGATGGTCGAGAACGCCTCTTCACTGAATGTTTTGTAGTGTGTGTGCACCTCGTCAGCGTTGTGTAGTATACGCGCACCTATGACAAGATGACAGTTGAGAAGAAATCTTGTTGCGTAGTGTGAGCAACACAGAGATTAAGCTAGTCTTTCAATCATTTAGTGTGAGCTTGCCATTAGATGCATTTGCAATTTTTCAGCTCTCTCAGCTCTGCTGGGGAGCAATATCTAGTCGTTAGGCTCTCCGTAAGCCTCTCTGAGCCTTTCAAGTACGTGTGTTGGAACTGCAGACAGTGGCCCTCCAGGACCGAGTTTGGAAATCCCTGTGTCAGTCAATAAGACACTCATACATTTATCATAGTGGAGTGGTTATTTTGTTCCCCATAGCATGCTGTCCCCATAGGTGGGTTGTGCATGAGGACTGGAATTGAGAACCACTGCTGTAGGGGATGCAGTTCCCATTCGAAAAGCAACATATCAGGTAGGGCTGGGCGATAATTCGATAACGATAATTATCACTATATAATTTTCCTTGATTAAAACAGTATGAAGAGTTCAATAAATGTTTGATATAATGTTAATGCGCCAAAAGCAGAACGAAACAGCACAACTCATTTGAATCGTGCCACACGGACCGTTTATCCACTCAGATCAAAGTCAAACTGCCGCATGGCATGAGCTCACTAGAGCAGATGCGTTTACTCGGTCACGCCAGCATTAAACAGTGCTGTGAGATCCAGTGTGAAACGATTGAATTCAGTGATGAACACAAATGTCTCTGTGATTTAAACTAGTTTAAAGCCAAACAGGAGAAACACTGTGTGCAACGAGACAGTCAGAAGGCTTTTCAGTCTGGATTTACTGTAGTAACTAGGGGTGCTCTGATCAGGATTTTTGAGGCCGATCGCGATCACAGAAAGTAGTATCTGCCGATCAGATCACTGATACTGATCTGGTAAAAGCCTTCTTTTATTATGTAGAATTTTTTTTTAATAGTGATGATGCAGTCAAGATTTTAGACATTTATTAAGGGCTTGAATTTTAATTCTTGAAAATGAATTCCCCCTCTTAGTTGACTCTTGTGAGAGGGGATTTATTTTTTTAATTTGAGGGGTGGAGGGGGCATTTTTTAGACATTTTTCAAAAATATATATTTGTCTCACCTAAATGTTTGATCATGCACTGCATTTTTGTTTTGACAATCGTGCAATTGTTGTACAATAGCCTACACACAGCACAAGCCTGATTTCATGAACTGTATGTGAGGTGGCCCACACCAGGTTCACACATACTCCGTTTGCAGTGTGTGTGCAGTCCATGTGCGGAACGTAAGCGGTGCAGAAGCAGCTTTCACACAGGAGTCTGCAACTGATCTGTGGCTGTTTACTACAGACACAACATTTATCCATTATTTTGATTTCAAATCCAAACTTTGCTACTTAAAATGCTTTTTCAGTGTTGTGATTCTTTTTTACACAGTCCAGTAATACAATCTTTCATAGATGTGTGAATACTCAATAAATATAAGAAATATAGATCTCTTTTTACTTTTGTATTTAGTTCTAGATTTATATATTAAGTTGCTCAAGCAATTGGCAAAACATTTAAACTACTTACATTATCACAAACATTCTACATTAAAACTTACCACTGACAGAAAGTCGGCTCTACTGCCTTTTCTTTAGCATTTTCTTTAGCCTAATCTTTATTACAAGCAATCCTGAGGTTCATAAAGAACTTTGTTTTCCTACCTCCACGAGTGCCATCTATTATTGCCTTGTTTATCTAAAAGTGCTCTTTTCCTTTAAACCTAGCCATAGCAAGGAACCATAGCCTATGTGTTGACTGTGAAACACAGCAGACTTTAATTATAAGCATTAATGGTGTAAATACATTTTCGTGTCAATCCATGTTCATATTTACCACAAACAATGTGCTGTCACAGCGCAGCAAAAATAGACTCGGTGCGGAAACTATTTCTGCACTGCTGCAGACGCACCGCTCCTGGAACACACTGCCGGACTGCTACCATGTGCAGTGTGAATGCTTTAAACCATTAACTTGAGCGCGGAAAAAATATGCACCACAGTAATGTGAATCTGGCATTATGTATGTGCGCTGCGAGTGTGCATGAGCGCACGGTCTTCAGAAGAGCGCGTAAGCCCTGAATGGTTTAAACACTGGCAAGAATTAAAAAGAAATGCAATTTATAAACTTTAGTGACGATGCAACACTGTCTCGATTGTGCAAGTGACATTTCATGTGTCGACTGTGCAGCTTGTTTATAGTGCAGACGCGATTTGATTTGAAGCCATTTGCGCATTTTGAGAGAGAAAGAGAGCGCGCGCGGTGATTCACTCACGCTGTTTGTGAAATTGTCTCACAGAAAGTTTTCAAATTACTCGGTTTTTTAGATCGTTTTTTTTTAAGAGACCGCCGATCAAACATCCCAAAGCGATTATCGGCCGATAGTGATCAGTAGCCGATCAATCGGAGCACCCCTAGTAGTAACACTCACTGCACCATGGTATTGTGGCAGAAATGTGGGATATTCACATTGAATTTTATTACAGGAGTAATGGTATGTAATTATAGTATGTATTTGTGATTAAGCTATAGCATGTGTGCATTTATACTGAATGTTTTTAGACTACTGTTTTTCATACAGATACCTAAAAACCATAAAGTTATATTTTTTACCATAGTATTGAGGTGCTATATGTGTGGTTTTAACTGTTTTTCATGATTTAAATGCATGTTACTATGGGAGACCAATGCTTAATTAAAAAAAAAAAAAAAATTGAATATTAAAAAAAAACCTGATATTAGCCCAGCCCTAATATCAGGTTATTCATGTAATTAGGGGTGGGTGATATGGCAAAAATATCATATCACAATTTTTATTTATTTATTTATTTAATTATTTTTAGAAATATCACAATTCACGATTTTATCATGATTCTTTGTCCCGTTGGTTTTACTATTTTTGCAAGTTGTCTGAGCGTTACAGCCAAACTAATTTCCCTATTATAAAGACAAGGCCTTTCAAGGTAACAAAATATAAAAAAGAATAGTGGATATTTAGGCTAAATTAGGCAAAGATAAAAATCTTTGCCATTATTTTATCCTTGTTATTAAAAAATTAAGAACAAAAATACAGCTCAAAATGTGTATAATATACAAATAAGCAGTGCTTTATTTTCAGGAAAATAGGTGATGTATTTAGGAGCATTCAAGAAATTGAATGAACAAATATAAAAATAAAACATACATTGATTCCTATTAAAGCAACTATTTTAGTGTTTTTTTTTTGTTTGTTTTTTTTTTTTTTTCAAGAGTAGTGAGTGATTTTTCTCTTTTTTTTTTAGTAACATTTAAAGGAATAGTTCACCCAAAAATAAAAATTCTGTTGATTCTGTCATGTTTTATTTTTATACCATTTTCTCAATCAAAAGTTGTTTTAAACCTGAAGGGTTTTTTTTTTTTTTTTTTTTTTTTTTTCTGCTGAACATAAATGCTATTTTGAAGAATGTGGAAAACCAAACAGTCACTGGTCCCCAGTGACTTCCATAGTATTTTTTTCCAACTATGAAATTCAATGTGGACCAGCAACTGTTTGTTTACCCACATTCTTCAGAGTATCTTCTTTTGTGTTCAACACAAGAAAGAATCTAATACAGGTTTGGGACAACATATTGAGTGAGTAAATAATGACCAAAATTAAATTTTAGGGTGAACTATCCCTTTAATTATAGTTGGCAACCTGTTTAGTACTGTCCCTTTAAAGGGTTAGTTCAAATGAAAATTCTGTAATTAATTACTCAACCTCATGTCGTTCCAAACCCGCGAGACCTCATCATCATCAGAACAAAAATTAAGATATTCGATTAAATCTGACAGCTCTCAGATCCTCCCATAGACAGCAACACAACTGTAATGTTCCCAGGTCCAGAAATGTAGTAAGCGTATATGTTTGGTAAAACAGTCTATATAGTAAAGTGGCCTATGGACTCCTCGTCGAGTGACTTCTGCTGATGAAACTGCAAACTATTTACTACTTTTCTTCATTACTTTTTCTTCAATTAAACTGACTCCTGGTCTTAGTTCAACATATCTGGTCCTTGGGTCTTAACTGTACATCCCCTACACTTCAATAATGATGGTGTTTAAATCCTGACTGAAACTGTTCACAAGTACCATTGCAAAGTGAAGGAGACTCTATGTTTCTAATATTTTAGACCTGAATGGCAGATTCAGGATTGGTCTATAATAACCCAGTTTTGTTGCCTAATGTTAGTTTTGATGTTTTAATACTTTAATCTTGGTTTTGCTCTCTGTTGCTTTGAGCCATTAAACTCAATTAACTTCTGTTTGTCTCTTTTTCACTTTAGACCTGATGGCAATAAAAGAAGAGAGTCAAGAACTGAAAGAAATAGAAGAGAAAGATCAATATGAGGGACATGATTTCTTTGTTGTAAAAAAATCCATACCGACTGAAACAAATTCGGTTCAGAAGACCAAACCTCCCAGTTACTTAACTTGCCATGAATGTGGAAAGTGTTTCACACTAAAAGTAAACCTTAACAAACACATGAAAATTCACACTAGAGAGAAGCCATTCACATGCCAGCACTGTGGAAAGAGTTTCACACTAAAAGGAAGCCTTAATAAACATGTAACCATTCACACTGGAGGGAAGCTGTTCACTTGTGATCTGTGTGGAAGGACTTTCAGATATAAAGACACTCTTATTTACCACATGAGAGTTCACACTGGAGAGAAGCCATTCACATGCCAACATTGTGGAAAGAGTTTCTTTATAAAAGGAACCCTTAATCAACACATCAAAGTTCACACCGGAGAGAAGCCGTTCACTTGCCAACACTGTGGAAAGAGTTTCTTTACAAAAGGAACCCTTAATCAACACATCAGAATTCATTCCGGAGAGAAGCCGTTCACATGCCTACATTGTGGAAAGAGTTTCGTTACAAAAGGAACCCTTAATCAACACATAACCATTCATTCAGGGAAGCCGTTCACATGTGATCAGTGTGGAAGGAGTTACAAATATGAAGAAAGCCTAAAGTCCCACATGAGAGTTCACACTGGAGAGAAGTCGTTCGCACGTGATCCGTCTGGAAATAGTTTAAAATACAATGAAACCCTTAATTCGCACACGAAGAGTGAACATTCAAGAGAGAACGGTTTTGTGTGTAATCAGTGTGGAGAGAGTTTCAGTTGTAAAGTAAGTCTCTACACTCATGTGAGACTTCATACTACAGAGAAGGCTTTCACCTGCGAACTGTGTGGGGATAGCTTTTTACAAAATGGAAATCTCAAGTCACACATGAGAATTCACTCTCGAGAGAAGCATTTAGTGTGGAAAGAGTATCAGACGTAACCCTTAATTCACACATGAAAAGTCCTTACAACTGTAAACTCTGTAGGATCATAGAACGTTTTATTGAACTGTTATTAATTCACTACTATAAAGTGACATTTTAATTTTGTCTTGTACATATGAATGCTTTGCTATAGCTCAGTTGTTCTCGAAGTTGTTTTTTTTTTTTTTTTTTTTTTGTCCCAAGGTACACCTTTGTGGTTATTAAATTCATCTTTGAAACTTGCAGGTTTTTGCATTCACACACAGCTTTATTACACCCTGAAACCTAATATCTGAAAAAGCATAAACTCTGTAGACTTCTGTCTTTCTGAGACGAATGCTGCAGTGTAAATGAATGATTATAAATAACAGGATGTGAGTAAAATAAATGTTAAACTGTGTTGTTCGATTCATCTTTAGCGAATGCACATAAGTGGAGTCACAATTTAGGTTCAGCCCAACAGAGCTGAGCTCCTCTCTGAATATACAAACGGAACCCAGCTACTTGTCCTTCAGTATCACAGTGTCAGCAGAAACTGGCACTAATTCTCAGATTAAAAAAAATATATATATTGTAGCCATCAATGTAACCTAGAGTGGTGAAAAACAGAAATGCAGTTCGCTCAAATTGAGAGCCATATTGGGCAGATATGAGACTGTCCCACTTGTTTTTAGACTGAACATAGTCCTGGACAATGCTTTATCAATCAGTGTCAGCAAAGTGTATTTGAGTCTGTGTTAGTTAAACAAATGCATACAAACTGTCAATATGGAGAGTGGTACAAATCATTACACATGTATAATCGAGTTTCTGTTACAGAACTCGTTTGAGTTTTTTAGCGAGAATATAGCTATCATGGGAACCCACCACCTCCTGAAGTCAGCAACAGGACCACTGCAATAGTTAACCATCCAAGCTGCTGGAAATGTCTATTTCCACATGATTAAAACATTGTAATACTGAAACTAATCTCACAAATTTGTTTTGTGACTTTTGTAATCTTGCCATCCACATACTGGGGAAATCAATCATGTGAAAGCACGTGATGGAGATTTACTACTAATCACAGAACCGGCTTTACTGACGAGATGCACATGATAATCACATGCGATTTATCGTGCAGATAAATATAATAAAATCTCATTTTCAGTCAGCCATTCCTTCACTCTAACAAGCTCCTCACCTAATTTCTCCCAAATTTGTTTGGTCTCCTTGTCTGCAACTAAAAGAGCAGCATCTTCAGTATATAAAAACATATTTCCCTCACATTCAGCCTGAATATCATTTAGATATAATAATTTTTTTTTTTTTTTTAAAAAACAGCGGACCAAGTACACTACACTGTGAAACCCCATTATTCACAATTTTACCTTTTGAAAGTATCCCTCCCGCTTCTACCTTCTACACTCTCCTAGTTATACAGGAAGTCAACCACTATTTTACTGTACATGAAAAACCCAAAGCATTTACTTTGTCTAATAATATTGAATGGTTTACAGTAGCAAAAGCTTTCTGCAGATCCAGCAGAACCATTACACACACATATCAATCTCTTTCCTAATAAAACCTGTCAAATATAATAAGAAAGTGTAAGTTGAATAAGACTTTCTAAAGCTTGACCGAAACGCTTAAACACCACTTTTTCTATTTTAGAAACAACACTCAGTATAGAAACTGGTCGATGATTTCCTGGATCCTGTCTACTTCCCTTCTTAAATAATGGAATAAATTTTGCTTTCTTCATATCTGCAGGTACTATCCCTTTCTCCAATGAAAGATTGATGATATATGTGAGAGTAGGTGCAAGAACACTAGCTCCATCCCTTAAAGACCTTGTCAAGTCAAGTCACCTTTATCTATATAATTGTAAGATGTGATATGATCTCCTCACGAAACCAAACATCAGGAACTCACACAAAACAGATGCCATGCAACAAAACAATAAAACTAATCTGGAGAAGAGTTCTCCAAAAAGAGCAAATGACACCATCTTGTTTAAACCTCTCTCCTTGCTCATTTACAACCCCCTTCTCCCCTCTCCCTCTCCCCCTCCTTGGTTTTAGAGGAGCTGCTGGCATGCAAGCCAGAGTACACTGGAACGGCGCTCGAAGAAATGGGCAAAAAGCAGTGGCAAAATGGCTAAGAGCATAAGAAATGGCAAAAAGCATAATTTGATGGTGTCCTGAGTTTTTAAACCGGGCTGTTGGACATATCCCAAATGGTGTCTTGACCAATTAGACATTGTCTTATCTCGGGGTGTTGCTATGTTTCTCCTCCCAATACATAAACCAACATGTTATCAGTCACATGGTCTGAATTTTCCCGCTTTTGCAGAATATAGTTTTGGACATGATTTCTATAACAAGAATATAATACATTTTACAAAGTATTGATTGATAGAAACATTTAAAGCATGAATTTTCAAACTGAACATATAAACCTATAAACTATTCAATGGTTATTCAAAAGACGAGTGATTAGGACATGATAGTCAAATGTGTGGGTTACATAATATGGAGTTATGCACAGAAATGATTAGTTGCTCATAAGTCCTTTTAGCATCATTTAGGTGCATATATCTGTAAAAGACAGTCTCTCTGTCGTTCTGTGAATGTGAGGATGTGCTTTGTGAGGAACACAAGTTCAAAATGTCTAGAAGGAGCCTGGTCTTTGTCCTGGGTGGGGGAAACTACCCAACGAAGAATCTACTAATGATTTCCCTTATGTGATGGTGATGATGTTGTCTCTTCAATCATTAATCTTGGGTTTCTTGCCCCAAATTTGACAATCTCCTACCTGAGTTTGGATTATCAATAAGTGTTCTTTTGTGTTAATGTTGCAAGCTGTTCACTGAAAGAGTTGATTGGTTAGGCTTGCTTCAAGCTGGCTGGCGCTTGGATATTGTGGACAGATTTATGACATTGTCTTGTCCTGGGGATAAAAGATAGATTACTCTTTGTGGAATTTGGCTCTTTGGGTTGTTTTAACACCAATTTGATCGAAGCTTAAATTGTCTTATTCACTCTGATACCCTACACTAAGCGATAACAGCTCGTTAGTGAACAAATAATTGAAAGTATGAGATTTCCAGAATAATGAAATATCTAAATTAATAAACAATTGATATTTGTGATCAATTTTCAATTAGAAATATTGTCTAAATTTAATGATCACTTGATCTAATCACTCAGATTGAACACGGAGCTAGACGAAAATTGAAACTAAATCCTGATAATTTAAGTGAACTTTGCAGAAGCGCAAGTAAAATACCTAAACGTATTATACCTTCGCCCGCCAATTGGATTCTGACTTTGGGCCAATCTGGGTGGATCCTTACATAATACAGATTGTGTTAAATAGCTTTACAGTATTAAATAGGAAAATAGTGTGTAATAATGCAAAAAGACAACAGAAAACACTCAATTTTCAGTTAAAGTCAGTTCATCATTGATTCAGTGATGTCATCATTCAGTTCAGTTTAAACAGTGTCTGTGCTTTCAAGTCAACGATATCACTGGAAATTAAGTGTCCCCAACTAAGCAAGCTAGAGGCGACAGCGGCAAGGAACCAAAACTCCATCGGTGACACAAATGGAGGGGGGGAAAAAAACTAGGGAGAATCCAGACTCGGTCGGGGGGCCAGTTCTCCTCTGGCCAGAACAAACCAGCAGTTCATTTCAAGGCTGCAGCAGAGTCAGATTGTGTAGAGGACTCATCTGGTTCCTGTGGTCTTTTCCCGATGGCCATGTAGGCCTTCACTGGGGATCTGTCTCTGGGGCTCATCTAGGTGTCCTGGTCTCCGCTGACGTTCAGGGCTGTGGAGGTCATCTCTAGGTGCTGATCCACCATCTCGGCTGGATACAGACTGGATCTGGTGGCTACGGTGACCTCGGAATAAGAAAGAAACAGACTAATATTAGCATAGATGCCATTCATCTAACGATGTAACAAGTACACTGGGTGTTATGGGAAGTGTTCCCAGTTCCGGTTGACCTAATTAATGCAGCCTAACAATCCTTTAAAGGGGTCATCAGATGCAAAATTCACTTTACAAATTGTTTGAATATAAATGTGTTTTGGAAGTGTGTGTACACATCCATCCTATAATGATAAAAATCCACCCAGTGGTTTTTTTTAAATCCCCTTTCTCAAATCAGGCTGTTCTGAGAGCCCTGTCAGAATGATGTAGTTCTGTACAGACCACTCCCATGAGAGTTGATTGACAAGACCGTCTTACCTTAGACCCGCCCTGAGTGAAATGCGATAGTGTGTTGTGTTGCTGAAATTTCATCCAATCCAGTTGCTTTAGAGTGTTTTCCCATATAGTTCGTTTTAAAGGAACCAAACCCAGTTCACTTAAAGTGAACCAGAAAGGGAACCACCCAAAAGTGACCTCAGTCCTTTTCGTGTTCACAATATAGTGGGCTCAAAAAAGAACCTGGTTCTTTTCTTGGCCCTCTTCAGCACTGAAGTGATATCAGACCCTTTCATCATAAGAACCCAGTGATTTCAGACACCAACTTCATAAGAACCCAGAATCCAGCTTTCTGTGCAACAGTGACATGCTGGAGTCTGATCTGGAAAATTTGGAAGATTAAGTGGACAGGGAAGGGGGTGAGGAAGAGCTGGCAATCCCTGATCATGACACCGGTCAAGACATTTGCAGAACTTTAACAAACGCATTTCAGTCAATCTTAAAATTAAAAGGGAATATTATGTATAAAGTAAGATAGATAAGATAGTATCAGATAAGATAGTATTAAAATGTTTCTTTGCTACTAACTTTATATTTCCCTGCTTTCATTTACACACACTAGACACACCGATCAGAGATCGCGCTCACACATTCATGAGCATGGACACTTGTCAATGCTGCGCATGTTTTAATATAGTAGCTTCAATAATGAACCGCTACATTATATTTCTCAGCAACTTGGGGGTAAAATTTATGTTTTGAAGTAATGAAACTCAGCTTTACTTATGCAGAATAGACGCACAGACGCAATTCACACACGTAACTTTCATCCCTCTCTCTTTCTTTCTCTTGAAAATTCACTGCTGTATTTCATGCATTCAAATATATGTGATGTTACCGCACTACTTCATCTCTGTGTGTGATTTAAAGCGAGCAGAATGCTAAATCTCTGCTGCACATTAACTGGTCCTCCATTATGATGAGAATACTTCATAATGCATGCATCAAATAATAAAATGCACAGTTAACCATAGATTACATTAATGACAAAATGATTATTTTGTGTTGATAACAGTTGGTTTATTTATTTACTTATTTGTATATTTTTGAAAAATGTAACGAGATTGAGCCTGAAATTACATAATAATAATAATAATAAAAAAAATATATAGCCTATATAAAAATATATACACGCACTAAACTGCTTAGTTAAACCACTGTTATGTTGGTCAATACAAAGCGTACCGGGACCTCACGCTACCAGGGTCTGAGATCACTTGATTGTTCACATACAGGTGCATCTCAATAAATTAGAATGTCGTGGAAAAGTTGATTTATTTCAGTAATTCAACTCAAATTGTGAAACTCGTGTATTAAATAAATTAAATGCACACAGACTGAAGTAGTTTAAGTCTTTGGTTCTTTTAATTGTGATGATTTTGTCTCACATTTAACAAAAACCCACTATCTCAACAAATTAGAATACTTCATAAGACCAATAAAAAAACATTTTTAGTGAATTGGCCTTCTGGAAAGTATGTTCATTTACTGTATATGTACTCAATATTTGGTAGGGGTTCCTTTTGCTTTAATTACTGCCTCAATTCGGCGTGGCATGGAGGTGATCAGTTTGTGGCACTGCTGAGGTGGTATGGAAGCCCAGGTTTCTTTGACAATGGCCTTCAGCTCATCTGTATTTTTTGGTCTCTTGTTTCTCATTTTCCTCTTTGACAATACCCCATAAATTCTCTATGGAGTTCAGGTCTGGTGAGTTTGCTGGCCAGTCAAGCACACCAACACCATGGTCATTTAACCAACTTTTAGTGCTTTTGGCAGTGTGGGCAGGTGCCAAATCCTGCTGGAAAATGAAATCAGCATCTTTAAAAAGCTGGTCAGCAGAAGGAAGCATGAAGTGCTCCAAAATTTCTTGGTAAATGGGTGCAGTGACTTTGGTTTTCAAAAAACACAATGGACCAACACCAGCAGATGACATTGCACCCCAAATCATCACAGACTGTGGAAACTTAACACTGGACTTCAAGCAACTTGGGCTATGAGCTTCTCCACCCTTCCTCCAGACTCTAGGACCTTGGTTTCCAAATGAAATACAAAACTTGCTCTCATCTGAAAAGAAGATTTTTGACCACTGGGCAACAGTCCAGTTCTTCTTCTCTTTAGCCCAGGTAAGATGCACAAGAGGAATACGACAACTGTAGCCAAATTCCTTGACACGTCTGTGTGTGGTGGCTCTTGATGCCTTGACTACAGCCTCAGTCCATTCCTTGTGAAGTTTACCCAAATTCTTGAATCAATTTTGCTTGACAATCCTCATAAGGCTGCAGTTCTTTCGGTTGGTTGTGCATCTTTTTCTTCCACACTTTTTCCTTCCACTCAACTTTTTGTTAACATGCTTGGATACAGCACTCTGTGAACAGCCAGCTTCTTTGGCAATGAATGTTTGTGGCTTACCCTCCTTGGGAAGGGTGTCAATGATTGTCTTCTGGACAACTGTCAGATCAGCAGTCTTCCCCATGATTGTGTAGCCTAGTGAACCAAACTGAGAGACCATTTTGAAGGCTCAGGAAACCTTTGCAGGTGTTTCGAGTTGATTAGCTGATTGGCATGTCACTATATTCTAATTTGCTGAGATAGTGAATTGGTGGGTTTTTGTTAAATGTGAGACAAAATCATCACAATTAAAAGAACCAAAGACTTAAACTACTTCAGTCTGTGTGCATTGAATTTATTTAATACACGAGTTTAACAATTTGAGTTGAATTACTGAAATAAATGAACTTTTCCACGACATTCTAATTTATTGAGATGCACCTGTATAATGAGCTGAACTGCTCTGAGAGCGTTTGCAGGGCTCAAATGAACTAGGTGTGAAAACACTCTAAGACACCTTTAATTGCTCTAAAATTACCTTAATGTCGTCCACTGAAACTTTACTAAATGAAAGAGAATTTGACTACACACCTTTTCTTTGAAAAAAATAAAATAAAAAATAAATTCAATACCACAGATTCCTTTATTCACTGGAATTTTTGCACTAAACTTGTAGCAACAGACATGAAGAAATTACTCAACTTATTTGCAATTTACTTCTATTCAAATTCAAATTCTATCACGTCTTCAACATCTAACCCTATATTGGTTGAGGTAGGTTCAGACTTCCCCACTGGTGAAGTCCCAATCTTCTTTAATACCTTCCATAAAGATTTAGAATCCCCAAACCCTCCTTTTAATTGATCATTAATAAATACTCTTTGCTACCTTCATCTTTTTCTGTACTACATTTCTAAATACTTGACAATTTTCAAAATCATCTAGATCCTTCTTCCTACTATATTTATAGAATGCTTTATTTCTATTTTTTATTAAATCAATTATTGTTTGGTTCATCCAAGGACTGGATTTTTGTTTGATTCTCATCTCTCCAATGGGAGCTACTCTTATCTACAACTTTAAGAAATACATTCTTCAAGTATTGTAGAGTATTTTATTTGACCTGACATCACCTCAGTTTGACCTGTATTTTAAAACTCAATACATACATTGAATAAAAAAGTAATCTAAAGCACAGACTTTTTAACCTTCTGTAAGTGAAAAGTTTTATTTTGTGTAAAATGGCTCTACACTTTGCTGAAGAGAACACCGCTGACACTGCCATGTGGCTTTATAAAACAGAAAAGCAAATATTTTGATCAAAAAGTAAACTCAGTAATTTCAGGATTACAAAATTTTTTCATCTAATCAGAAAAAAATGTGGCAGTGCATTAGTTGATTGGAAGGGTTTGAATAGAGAAGGTATGAGGTAAATAAATAGACTTGAGGTGCTACTCAATATCCGAACGGATGATGTCCTCGCTCCTCCATCCTCAAGCCTGTTACCCATAAACCAAACACAGTCTGCTATAATGAAGGATGTATCAATTGTCTAATAACACCATGATGAGGCAAGATTTTTGAGGATGTGCAATTGAAGAAACGAGAAGCACCCCTGGACACAAACAAGTTTCAGAGTTTGAATCCATATGTTGAAGGATCCTAGAGGAAGACATTGAACTCCACTTGCTCCTGATGATGAGGATGGTATCCTGATTGGCAGCCTCCATCACTAGTACATTGCTTTGGCTGAAAGTGTCTGCCAGGAATAGATGGCTGCTTTAACAGGGACGTAAGCCACCGGTAAAGCTGCTGAGACCAACGAGCAGCAGACGCAAGACTAGAGCGGAGGAATCGGACGATGGCTTCGGCATGCTCTTGATTGCCTCCATCTGCTCGCTGTGTTGCTTCTTCAACAGATTCATAGTCTCAGCGTGTCTTTTGTTCATGTTTGCGATCATCTTTTTAAGCAGTTCATCATTTTCCTTCTCTGCTTTCTTATTCTTTCTCCTGAACTCTTCCATCTCCTGGCTCATCCTGTCAGCCTTGTCCTGAAAGCCTTTCTCCAGCAGAGCGGCCTGCTCCTTCAGTTTGCTGTTCATGGCTCGCTCTGCCTCCTCTCTCTGAAGCCTCATCTCCTCAGCCATCTTCTCCCTCATCTGTCTCATCCTCTCTTCATTACTCCTTCTCTCTGCTTCCATCTTCTCCTCCAGTTGCCGCTGCTTCTGTTCCTTGGTGTTTATTTCTTGAGCCAGGAGAATGGCCTTCTCTCTTTCCTCTGGAAGAAGACAATTAGGCAAAAGTAATAAAGCTTAGTGGAAAGTGTAATATTATGTTAGAGTGTACATTGTCAGCACAACTTTCTTAATTTGGCAAAAAAATCTGTATTATTTGTTACAAATTGGGGAAATGGACATTCCATATCACATCAAGTGCTGGAAACATGATTTGTAAGGAGATAAAGACTATGTTCACCCTGGTGAAAAATAAATATACTAAAATGCATTTGAAATTACGACGGCGTTTTAGTGCCACGTTAAAAAAAATAAATAAATAAAAAAATCAAATAAGATTACGAGATTAAAGTCGTAATATTTAGAGAATAAAGTCTAAATGTTTCGTGAATAAAGTCGAAGTACTACGAGATTAAAGTCGTAATATTTAGAGAATAAAGTCTAAATGTTTCGTGAATAAAGTCGAAGTACTACGAGATTAAAGTCGTAATATTTAGAGAATAAAGTCGAAATATTTCGTGAATAAAGTCGAAGTACTACGAGAATAAAGTCGAAATGTTTCGAGAATAAAGTCGAAATACTACGAGAATAAAGTCGAAATATTTCGAGAATAAAGTCTAAATGTTTCGAGAATGAAGATTAAAGTTATAATATTTTGAGAGTATATTCTAGCCCTTTGCGCATGCAAATGGCCAGGATTTGGAGCACCAGGAGATATTTCAAAGTCTCAGCTTTCAAAATAGGTCAGTTTTATAGCGAAATACAAACAATATCTATATTAAAATAATGTTTTTTTTTTTCACGCTCTTTAATGTGGCATGACAGATCGCTGTATTCGCTTCAGTTTAAGCGGCATGTGAGTCAATCATCTTTCCGATTACAATAATGAGACATTTTCATTATAAATTAGGCTATACTGTTTTTTTCATGCCTTCTGATGTTCCGTCACTTTTTTATCTTGCTATAAACTTGAAATGAAGAGGAAAAACACATTTATAATTTGTAGTATTTCGTGATAAAACTGACAGAATTTGAAAGCTGAGCTTTGTTATATCAAAAGCAACAAAGCACAAAATTATTGCGATTAGTGGGTGGCTGGCGTGATACAAATAATGAATGGAAGACGTTAAATATTATGTCCAATCATTTATTTTATTATACCATGAATAAAACAGCTTGTGAATAGTCACTTAATGTTATAGCCTACAGCCTATACCTCAGAAAAGAAAACAATATAAATTATGTTAAGGAGTTGGAGTCCACTTCAACCTTTAGAACGTTTTATTAATTAAATAGGCTACATGTGAGGAATGAAAGTTTGGACGCCACAGACATTTCTGCGGAGTAGGTGGTGGAATTTTCACAAATTTGGAATTTTGGAATTTTCACAAAGAAAACAATTGAATACTTGAATTGATTCACATAAATACAGCGATCTGGTCATTAAAGAGCTTGAAAAACACATTATTGTAAGACACATAATTTGTGTTTCGCTAACTGATTTTGAAAGCTGGTACTTTGTTTTATATTAAAAGTACCAAAAGCACAAATCTTATTGCTATTGGGTGGCTGGCGCACTGCAAATAACGAATGCAATGGAAGACATGAAATATTATTTCCAAGCATAGCCTGCTGTCCCCGCGAGTATGACACATAGTATGATTTCTGATCATAATCCCACATATACATTTGTAATGTATTAAAAAAGGGTTAAATAAGAGAGCTACAGCGCCCCCCAAAGGAATGTCGATTGGGTGTGTGAGCTGATGTCGAGATAAAAAGTTGTTCCTGTTCAGTCTGTTAATAAATATCATATTCTTGATATTAAGCTGTTTCCGCGAGTCCTTAAAATGGACTCTTCCTCATCCCAGTAAGATGATGCGGCCGCTCGGATGCAACAATAAGTAAATAATCAAATAAATAAATAAGTAATCAAATAGGCCTAAATTCCGGTGGCCTGGCAACTTCTGTGGGTGACCGGTGCTCTCAATCCAGGCCATTTGCATGCGCAAAAGGCTAGAATACTCTCAAAATTTTATAACTTCAATCTTCATTCTCGAAACATTTCAACATTGTTCTCGTAATATTTCGACTTTATTCTCGAAATATTTCGACTTTATTCTCGTAGTATTATGACTTTATTCTCGTAATATTTAGACTTTATTTTCGAAATATTTCGACTTTATTCTCGTAATTTCGACTTTATTCTCGAAATATTACGACTTTAATGTCGTAATCTTAGATTTTTTTAATTTTTTTAACGTGGCACTAAAACGTCGTCGTATGAAATACATTTATTTCATGCTTAGTATACAACAAATACATTTACATATTTATGTACTTAATAAAAATACCCTGCAACTGTACTTTTAATATACTAAACCGGTATACTTAAAGTCTGCTAAACTGGAACAATTAGTTATGTGTTTAATGCACTTTAATTGTGCTGAAGTAGTGCTGAAGTCCAACTAAAGATATACTGAAGTATATTTGATTGTGCTAATGAGGAACTATTGCAGGTATACTTCAGGTACACTTTAAATATCTTGCATTTAAAGACCAATTTTATTCAAAGATCATACAATCCTCATCAAAAGTGACTTTAAAACACATTTTAGGCTTAATATTAAGAAATGTGCATTGTGCACTAGTACTCCAAATGAAGTTTAATTAGAATTTTTATATCAGTAAGTCTTGCGCGGTATGTCAGGAAATATGTTAATAGATTTGAACTACACTTAGAATGAAATAAATCATTTTAAATATATTACTGTTTTGCTAGGGCAGACTGCAGGTAAATTGGATTTCTTCTCAAATCAGATCTTTCCAGGCAGACTGTCCACACTATTAATTGCAATTTATCAAATCAGAATTGTGACCCTGGACCACAAAACCAAAAAAAATCAAAATACTGAGAAAATCGCCTTTAAAGTTGTCCAAATGAAGTTCTTAGCAATGCATATTACTGATCAAAAATTAAATTGATACATTTTTGGTAGGAAATTTGCAAAATATCTTCATGGAACATTATCTTTACTTAATATCCTAATGATTTTTGGCATAAAAGAAAAATGGATAATTTTGACCCATACAGTATATTTTTGGCTATTGCTACAAATATACCTGTGCTACTTATGACTGCTTTTTTGCTCCAGGGTCACATTTGTGTGTGTTTAGACATGACCAACCCATCTGCAAGGGTTTCTTTTGTAATAAAAGTATATGTCTAGGCTTTCAAAACAGATGCAGGAAAATCATCATCTCACTCTCCAAATAAGTGCCCTGTTGAGTCGTGGAGGAGTGACAGTATATTGACTGAGAGTCAGGCAATCTTGAGACTGGTATTGTGATGTTCTGTGCTGTAGTCACTGCTGGCTTCAGCACTTCCAGCATTTCTGTCACCAGTTTTGATGTAGTTGTTGTGTGTTGCGTTGAGAGGCACAAAAGACAATCTGAAATCTGATTTGAGCCAAAAATTCTTACT
Source organism: Spinibarbus caldwelli (assembly GCA_039654775.1). NCBI lineage: Eukaryota > Metazoa > Chordata > Actinopteri > Cypriniformes > Cyprinidae > Spinibarbus > Spinibarbus caldwelli. The sequence continues at coordinate 35,699,222 of CM077232.1, forward strand.
CCCAACTCCCAGCTGTAATGATTCACTCAACTCACAATGCGATACGATTCACGATACTGATTCAATGATACAATTTTCTCACGATTTTCTTTTAAATAAGATTTAAGTAAGGGATAATGCATGGCTAGCTGTGCATTAAATAATTTTCGGGTGGTTTTTGGCCTCCACCTTCTGCATTAAAATCATTTAATGCATAACTAACCATCCATTATCCCTTACTTATTCCATGGTCTGTCTGAATACTGGATTCTGATTGGCTGACAGGTATGTAGTAAAACTTTTTAATGCACAGGTAGTTCCAAGTCAGTTTAATCACCGTTCTATATTAATGCGCTGCTTTAATTGATGCACACAAACCAACACGCATCACTCGCAAACACACACACACACACACACACACACACTGTGGTGGCCAAAAGGAAGCATGGTCGTTCACAATGCAGCACATGTCATCTTCAGCACCATGGAGAGCATCAGCAGAGGAGGACACAAGGTCAGGATACCCAGTAATGTTCAGGACCAGGGATAGCTCCTCCAACACAGGTGTCCTTTTCTCTCTGACAGGGAGCCTCAGCTGCAGGCTGTTGAACCAGTTAGCAGCCACTTAAAAGAAAACAAAAGCCTGATTTGGACGGTAATTGTTTCTCATATGGACGTCTGTAAAAATAAATGTACATATCACCTCAGTGATAAGACTCATGGATTCGGATGGCGATTTATTCACAGTGGAGGAGCGAGTTCTGTGATCTTATGAACCCGGGAACGCGCTGCTCATGTGGCCAATCACACGATTGACTGCTGTAAATAAAATGTATTTTATTTACAAATTTATTCTTATTATTGTGTAAAATGTATTTAAAAATACTTATGTAAAATGTATTATTATTCCAAGCATATTTTATTATATATAATCCTATTTATTATTTGATTATTTAAATCTCCTGTTTAAAAATAGGAAAATAGACACGCTATAGTTTTATATAATTATAGGCGATGGCCGTTTCTCAAAATGTGATCTTCTTTATGACGTATGCAGCCTACAAATGTGACCTCCGGAGGATACAGCCTTCCGTTTGAGAAACGGCCCACATATATCTGTTTATAATACACATTTTAAAATTATATTGTATACCTGCTTCTGCCATAATAAAGACCTATTTCAAATGTTTACGTGCTTTTCTTCTCTTTCTGCTCCCAGTTGCTGTGGTGGAGCAGTTATGAAGCAGGGACGTGCAGAGAGTTCCTCAGGGGCAGGGGCTCAAATGTAAAAAAAGGGCAGTATGAGGAAAAAAAATATATATAGGTCAAAAGATTGGATACATTATTATTTTATATTTTTGCAAGAAGTCACTTATAGTCATCAAGCCTGCATTTATTTGATCAAAATTTTAATATACTTTATTAATTTACTTTATTTACTTAATGCATTTTATGCAATGCTGATTTATTAGCAATGTTGGAAACCTGTGATTCAAGATTCTTTGATGAATAAAAAGTTAAATAAGGAAAGGAGAAGTATGGTGTCCCATACTTGGAATTTGTGCTCTGCATTTTACCCATCCAAGTGAACACACACCCGGAGCAGTGGGCAGTCAATGCTGCGGCACCCGGGGAGCAGTTGGGGGATCAGTGCCTTGCTCAAGGGTCTCACCTCAGTCGTGGTATTGAGGGTCGAGAGAGCGCTGGTTATTCACTCCTCTCACCTACAATCCCTGCCAGACCTGAGACACTAACCTGTGACCTTTGGGTTACGAGTCCGACTCTCTAACCATTAGGCCATGTCTCTCAAACCATTAGGCCCACCATTTATGTAAAATATAACTTTTGTAACAACATACACTTCCATCCAAAAGCTTGAGGTCAGTGTTTTTATTATTTATTTATTTTTTAAAGAAATTAGTTTTTATTCAGCAAGGATTTGCTAAATTGATAGAAAGTGCATAGTAAAGATTGATATTGTTAGAAAACATCTCTATTTTGAATAAATGCTGTTCTTTTTAACATTTTTTATTTATCAATGAACCCTAAAAAAGTATCACAGGTTCCAATAAATAAATAAATAAATAAAAATAAGCAGCACAACTGTTTCCAAAATTGATAATAAATCAGCATATTGATTTCTGAAGGACCATGCATTGAAGAATGGAGTAATAATGCTGAAAATTCAGCTTTGAATCACAGAAATAAATGATATTTTATTAAAATAGTATAAAAGTATATTAAAATAGAAAAACATTCTTTTAAATTGTAATAATATTTCACAATATTAGGCTTTAGGTTTTTCTGTATTTTTTATCAAATAAATGCAGGCTTGATGAGCATAAGACACTTTCATAATGCTGCACAATTATCAAAAATGGTAATATAATAAAGTCCTTTGACGTCACCATTTTGCCAGCCTACACTTCACATAGCAGGCCTGTAGGTGGCACTTGGGCTTCATTAACTATGATAGTTTCATCAAATAGTAAACGGTGTATATCATACATGAATATAAGTGAATTGAATAGCCTACTGATTACCATTATTGTGACTTTTGGCGCTGCACGGTTTTGTGCAGTGCTTTTGTTGTCATTTAGCATCCATTTTCCCAGCGACGTAATTTGATCTATAAAATGAGACAAACCACAGATCCACATCGGTCCACAAATAAGATCGTCTGTCCATGTAATTTTCAAGCGATTTATGAATAAGAATGGAAAATAACCGCTCCACTTCACTTTATTGCCCAATGAAATGTGAAGTTCTTGTGCCAGATCATGATTGGTTGGTGTATTATACATGACTAACGGGCATTGATGAATTATGTAATATTCTTTTTTTAATTTTAATTAATTTTAATTAAATCTACACTCTAGCTTTGATTATTGATGAAAAATGTTTAAAATATTGTTTGGTTAATTTTCTTTCCTTCCGTCGACCCGCACTCACTGAAAGAGCCATATATAGCTTGAGAGCCTATGGTTTCTGAACAAACTGGAATATCAGTCGAGCAAAACACACGCAACCATAGCAACGCCTCAGATTGACATATGTAAAAAATAAACAGGAATTTTCTGACTTTTGAGCAATTAGTTACTGTTTTGTATAAATTTTCATGTTAATTGGAATTCAAATGCATGTTGTTTTATTGAGCACAATATCATTGCTATTTGTCCGAGAAGGGCACTTTTGAATAATTTTGAAAAAGGGCAGGGGCTCGAGTGGTGAGAGAAAAACACCTGCATCCTGGATTCGGACGGCATTAAAATCACCAACTACCCCCTGTAAATGGTGAAAATCACTTACGTCCCCCTGAGAAACAATTACCGTCCGAATAGGGCTAAAGAGGCCACAGTAAAGAGAGCAGGGGGAGGTGAGCTTGCTGTTTCTACCGGTTCTACCCAACCAAGCTCTTGAGGATAGAGGACTAGTGGTGGACGCGAGTAGACTGAACCACCTTGACTAATACTGCATCTCTTCTAACTCCCTTCCAGATGTGCTGCTACACAGACTACTTGAGAAAGAAGAAATACCTGAGTTACAGTCTCTTCCCTTTCCCTTCCCCTCCCAGCATTTGAAGAATAAAGAAAATTAAGTTTGGCTTTACTGAAATTCTGCCTGGTGACTTGTGTGCTTTGACCTCTTGTGTTAAACCCTCCCAGTCTTGTGTGTGAAGGTTACAACACACACAGAGACAGAGAGAGTTGGAGATCACAGATTGTGCTGTGCAACGCTTCCCTGTGATTTGTATAAATAAAATAGCCTAGATACTAATCGCTACATTATATTCCTCAGCAATGAGGTGTAAAATCACTGTTTTTGAAGTTATTGTTTGTAGAGAGACGCACAGACGCAGCACGCAAGTAACGCACACAATTGTCATCTCTCTCGATCTCTCGATCGATAATTAATTGAAATAAATGCTATAATTCATTCTAATAAATGTGATCTTACTGCACTATTTCATCTGTGTCTGATTTGAAGTGGGCAGAATGCTAATGTGCCATTACTGACGAATATAACTGTCATTTTTACCCATTCAGTCAAATATTGCCCTGCAGAGAGGGCAGAATGAAATCAGTATCGTGAATTGTATTGCATTGTGAGTTGAGTGAATCATTACATCCCTAATGTTTATACACTTTCAGTTTTTATACTTATTTTAATAAAATGAATACTTTTACTTATGCAGAAAATTGCGTGTTTTGCTCTGACACATAAGGCAAGCAACTGAAAGCAAAGAAGTACCCTATGCATTAAAAAGTGACACAGAGGGATCCTGACCAAGTGTCAATCTGTGACGAGTTGGGAGTGAGAACGGCCTGTTTGAGCGGCCAGAGCGGCCAGACTGAGATGCATTTCAAAACACCTCCAAATGTGCCTTAAATCAGATTTGAAAATAACAGATTTAGGTTTTTTTTTGGTGCTGTTCAGACTTTTTAAAAAAATATCTGTATAAGTTCAGGATCTGCAAAAAATCTGATTTTCGCCGTCTCAATGTAGCCTAAGTGATATCTTAAATCATGACTAAAGAGTCTGATTCGAATGATGCACGATGATTTTAGTGCAGTTAAATCTCCTCTCTAACAAAACCTCCTCTTTCTGCAAAGCTTAATTTACTGAAGACATTTACTTAATTACAATTTACTTAAGAAAATGACATGACAAGTTAAGACTGTGCACTGTTCTTCATAACTAAGTAATACTAACGATATTTGGCATGCAAGAAACGCAAGGAACTAAACTGCATTTGATTATGAACGTTTTAGTTTCACTGTAAAGATGGCACCATTTCTCTGATGAACTGGTTTTCTCCTCTAGAAGGATCTATTGTTTCATGCTAAAGACTCTCACCCATTATTTTTTTCTCCTTCTCCGTCAGTTTATTGTCAGCCTGCAGAATTGCTTTAGACTCCACCGACTTCTGCTTCAGAAACTCTTCAAGTGTGTCTTCTGCCTGTGGACACCACATACATGATAACATGAACCGCCTCTACCACACATCTATGACTAAAAATGACTTCTACTACTAATGCTCGGGTCAACTATGCATGGGGCACGAGTGTCATGGAATTTGGTTTTACATCACAACTGACATATTTTGTCACATACAACACTGCAGCAGAACAAGACGTTTCATCATGCAGTTCTGCTTTTGCCCAAATCAACCTATAAATCAGCAAGTGTCCATGTCTCAGCCACCAGAGCAGTCAGTCTCGCTCAAGGCCACTTCAATATTTGGCCAGAAGGATTTGAACCAGGAACACTATTATTCCCAGCTGATTCTAGATTCTGTGAACACATTCTAGGAAAACATTGACATGCCTCTTACAGAGATCTCTTAATATCTAAAAGACCAGGTTGTGTCAAACATTGATAATCACCTTGACTCCTTTATTGGCTTGTATTTGATATTTCTTCACAATGTCTTCAAGGTCCTGGGAGAAGAGAACGTAACCACCAGGTATGGCATAGGATCCTTTCTTCAGCTTCTCTGTCATTGTTCCAGAGAGGGATGACAGAATATTCTCACATCGTTTCTTTGAATCCTCCTCATTTTGACACAAGTATCCATGAAAGAGATTATTAATGCCTTCCTGCAACACCACACAAAAAAATATTAGAGACAGTAAACTTGAAACACAATTTAGAGGCTACATTGACTAAAAATAACTTTGAATCAAAAGCTGAATGTGATGGTGCTTTTAGATTTCTTTGAATGGTTCAAATGTCAGAGATATATCAGTCATTACAGCCAAAAAAAGACTGAATGAGTCTCTGCTTTCTGAACAAATATGCCCAGAACTCTTTTCAAACAGGCATCACCTCGTCTCAATGTATCCTCGAACACCAGATGTTTCACTGTAGTAAATTTTGCCTGACCAGTATGTTTAATAGCGATTTAATTGAAATGGAACATAATTATAAAAAGGTCATCACCTCTAGAGATTTCAGGTACGTCCCCTCGCTGTCCTTAAAGGAGCGCTTCATTAGGACCTGTGTTGCAGTCCTGCTGAGACGTTGGTGTTCTGATGATACCTCCTTCAGTTCCAGAGGGAAGGAGTTCCTCAGCGTCTCCATTCCAGTCTGGTACACCTCAAGCCCCTCCTTCAGCGCAGCCTCGTTCTCAATCAGTGCCATGGCCAGCACAGCATTCTCCAGAAATGGAACTCTACCGCTGGAAAGCGTGTCTACATATGTCTTCGCAAACTGACCCAGGACTTCAGAGAAGGAGAAGGGTCAAACAAAAGAACATTAACTAATGGTCATATCCGTTACTCAACTTATGCAATATACTTTAGCAGAAATATTCAGCATTAACTTACATTATGTCTCTCAGTATAACGCTATTAAAACACAAAGATATGAGGACAATTTAGAAACCAGTCTGTCTCCCTATTGGTATACATACACTGCCTGGCCAAAAAAGTCACCATCTGGATTTAAATAAGCAATCAGAAATCAAAATAAGTGAATCACTACTGAAAGTCTTTGAGACGTGCTGGAGTCAACTTTACACTGCCTGTCCAAAAATTAGTCGCACGCTTTAATATTTTTCTTGGGTCGCCTTTGTCAAAACAATGCCACAACAAAAGCGCAATATGATAATGTTATGCAACATCACAACAATTTCCACGAAGAGTTGTATTAATTTTTGGCCGAGATCTTTTATTGCCAGTGGAAGCGCTCTGTAAAATCGACTCCAGCTGCATATCCCACAGACTTTCAGTGGGGTTAAGGTCAGGACTCTAATGAAAATGAAACAAGAAAATGATTCCTCATGCTCACTGAACCACAATTTGGGTCCAGTGAATCGTGACATTGTCATCCTGGAATATGGACATGGTTGTTTAAGAAATAAAATGCTACACACTGCATCAGTTAGGGTTAAAGGAATTGCTGCTAAGCATTTAACATGCCAGAAACATGTTAACCTTTGGCCAGGTCGGGTGTATAACCAATAACAATATAGTGCAACAAGCACAACACCTTTTTTTCCACCAACGATTTTAGGTATTTGAACCCAAAACATGGTTCCTCTGTTGACAGCAGATTAGCAACAACTACAGAAAAAGACATGTCTCATTTCTACTTCAGAACAGCTGAGCCAAAAATCTGGTCATGTTTTATGGTCAATTCTTTTCTTATTCTTTAATTATATAATATATAGTTATTATTATTGTAAATTTTCAATTCTATTCAGTAATTGCAAATTTGTAATGTCACATCATTTGTAAAATCCTATTGGATCACCTCTGCCAGTGACGGTGTATCCGTCCTTCAGCTTCTTCACTTCACTCTTATCAAAGACAAAGTTGCAGAAACGTTGCGTGACCTCCTGGAAATCTGGGGAAAGGTCAGCAGGATCCAGGCTCTCCAGACGAGACACTTTCTCTGGGGCGGTTGGGAAAGGGAAAGTAAAACACTTCCGGGATGGGAAATAATTTCGGATACATTGTCGTGGAAGGTTGAACTCGTTGACTGTTCTTGAAGAGCCTTTAAAAGATGCATTCGTCAAAGAGATTAGCAAAATACAGTGTTGCTTCTAAATTGAAATTCCCAGTTGCTTTCAAATGCTTGCATGCTTTTGCAGAAATTATTTTATTGTTAGTATTAATTGAGTGGCTGACTATACTTCTAATTTATGGTCAGATCATTTAAAAGCTCAATTTGAATATCACCTGGTTTCAGCTTCAAGGCAAATTCCAAGTATTGGTCCTCGGTCACGTATTTGCCATTTATTTTTTGTTCTAGGGTGAAGTCCCTCACGGCCCAGATGAAACTGGGGAAGAACTTGACAAACTCTGAGTCCTGTTCATCCTCATCTGATTTGATCTTGATGTACTCAGTTAACTCTGTCACATATCTGGAGATGGTTTAGGTTTGGATACTAAGCAAATAGGGAGCATCCTAATGCCATAGAGAAAATAGAGAGCTAAATGTGTGAATGGCATGGAACACTATGTGTCTTTATGAGTTTCACACAATTATTATTTATTCCTACTGTTCCAGAGCTCCTTGAGTAGCATATAACTGATCAAACTGTTTATATGTCAGTAAACAAAATAATCTTAAAAGTCATTATAAATGCAAAGGCATATGCACATATATTTTCAATGCAGAATCCAAATGCAAATTGCTGTGCATTTATTTGAGCCATCACAGGATGTGTAGATTTGTGTAATACAAGGGTTTCCAAACTTTTCCATTCCCCACCTAGACAGGCATAATGCAATACCAAAAGACTAATGGTAAGACATTACAAATATTATAACCATTAAAATGTCAAATCAGTTAGTATAATGGCTATGTTGAAATAAAGAGAAGAATAACTGAATAGTTTAAAACTGCTGCCTCAACTTATTAACACAGACATGGTGGAACAAGCTTATACTCAAGAAGTACTATAATTAAAGTTTGATATGAAAGAGACTGAGTAACACGCTTCTCTAATCTTTTTGTATTCTATCTATTTGTTTTCTTTTTATTAATTATACAGTTAACAAAAGCAAAAGGCCTCTAACACTAGCTTGTTCTATTCTTTTTCTGTTTTCTTTTTATTTATTATATAATTTAAAAAAAAACCTTGCTACGTGTACTGCGTTAAACTAACTGAAACTTGTCATAGCGCTTGCATGTTGTTGCTCTTTTGTTGGTTTTGATTGCTTCCATTGTCCTCATTTGTAAGTCACTTTGGATAAACGCGTCTGACAAATGACTAAATGCAAATGTCATGACCGCTTTAATTTTGTTGCATGCACTTGTGAAACTGTTTAAACTGTTTCTTAAAACCGTTTCATTTAAACTCAGTGAGAGTAAAATAAAACTGACTGGATCAGAAGCCGTTGTTGTGTTGTCTTCCCTCTTTCCCCTCCACTCCACAGATTACAAATTTTCTAGCATTTCTCAAATCTGTAATGAGAACTAACCATGTTGATACATGAGAATTTCATTATTGTTTAAATTCTTACCGAGCAAACCCAGGAGAAGGCAGGGAAGTTAAACCATGGACATTTGAACTTGCTACTACAGGTTTAATCATGCCGTTTCAGCCATTTTACACAGAACAATGTCAGGCCAAACCACACATGGACAGGAAATTCAGAATAACACTCTAAACCTTTAACAGCATTAACAGTAATGTATAATGTAGGAATGGAAGGATACTGCAGTTCCTCAATAGCTCTGTTGTCGATCGTCCCTTGGCTGTTCAGCACTAGAGTGCTACTCAGAAGGACAGACAGAGAAAAGATCTTGGTATCATGCTTCGAGTCCCCCTGAGACAGACAATCATTTGACAAAAATTGACATTGCATGAATGACATGCATACACTCTGACAGCCTAGAGACCATAACTGACCGTCTACTTCCCTGGCAGTTGAGAAAATGAACAGTAATTCAGTAAGTCACTGTGGAGTGTCAGACTAGGGGAACAAAATAATCAGTCATCTGTGTCACATTCTTATATCTTTTTCTTTTATCTTCATGTCTTTCTTTGTTACATTAGATAGCTCTATATCTCAATTCATATGGAATGGCAAGACTCCAAATATCTGGAAAGGTATCCTGCAGAAACCAAGGCATTTGTGTGGTTTGGCCTTTCCTAATTTTATGTTCTATTACTGAGCTGCGAACATGCTACTCTGGATTATATAGTGATTATGCATTGAAAATACTTCTTGCAATCCTCCACCCTGCATGCTCCTTTATGTTTCCCTGCCACACTCTCTCCACTGAAGTACTCAGATAACGTCATTTTGAAAAACAATCTCAAAGTTTGGAAACCGTTTTTACACAGTTTTAGCTCTCAAGTTGTTCCCATGTCTTCCCTCATATATATTTTAATCCTCTGTTTCTCCGCTCTACTCTGGATGATGCATCACTGGAGCACAAGACCTGTGTGATAAACCTGCACCCGCAGTAACTGACAGAACACCAGACCCGTTATCCAACAGAAACAGTCATTTAATTTCGTACCCGACCCTACCGTTTGACATAAAAACCACAACCCGAACTACATGAGGTAGACAAAACTCATTAAACTCTTACGGCTCTTCGCGCCAGGCGCTGCCAAAGATAAAATATAGTTTATCCTCTTGTAAGCAGCAGTTGCATCAGCTTTAACCAATTACCGGGCAGATTAACAACCAAAAGAACATTTCACTGAGCTCATGTTGGAGTGATGAAAACATGATGAAGATCATTTAAAATGTAATAGAATTCTCAGAGCTGTATGATCCATCAAAAAATCTTTTACAGAAATAAATAAAGAAAAAGAAATCCAGAGCAAGCGTGTATGAGTTGGTTTGCCAGGTAAAAATACAATTATGTGTAGGCCTAATGTCATAGTTAACTGTGTCTGACATGAAAACTACACCAGTTATCGTCATAAAGCTATAAAATGAGAAATAGCAAATAACACACATACTAGCCTATTTTCTTTATTTAGTTTTTAGTAAAATAAAATGTGACCTTGTTGTTTGCAGCTATGTCAACGTCCACCCCAAGACTGCATCATGAACACTTCCACTATGAGAGAACGCGGCAGGACTTTTACACGGTCTTGAGACAGAGCGTGAACACAAGCACGGGACCAGTTGAAAGCAGCTGCCTATCAGCGTGTACTGGATTGAGTCCAAAGAGCAAACACCCTCGCCTGTCACCCGTCTGACCCACACCTGCACATTTTCTCTTCAGTGGTTCTTCTAAATGTTTTTTTTTTTTTTCAGAGTATAGAGGCTTCTACTTCACCTTGTCCACGTCCCAGAGTCCCTCGGTGTCCAGCAGCACCAGAGTGGTTTCTGCTTTAGTGGGGTGAGGCACGCACCACATCCAGATGCCCTTTGTCTTGGACTCGATTGTGCTGCCCAGTGCAAACCCTGATAACCACACACCAGAAACCCCACAATGACTTACATGCATTCATTTGAACAACACGAGCGTGTGGATGCTGCTGACCTGTTTGCTTCCCTGCCAGTCGGTTCATCAGGTAGGACTTCCCGGTGCGGTAGAGACCCACCACAGCCACCACCACCACGGGCTGCTTGATCTGCTCCAGAACCTGCAACGCTGACCGCTGGACACACAGCTTCCCATCAGACGCCGTGTCAATCAAGCACACTGGTTTGTCCATGGCCACTGGAGACCCAAGCACATTTCACTGCCTTTAATCAACCGCATTGAGAAATACTCCAATAATCCTGCATTACACAGTACAGTAACTCCCCACGTGAGCAGCATTTCTTCTTTCTGTTTGGGGAACTTTGTGTTAAAAGTTGTGTTTATCATATTGCATTAACACATATTCCCAACAAACTACACAAGCAGGCTGAATAAAACACATGCTGTAAGATTTGTTTGTGTCCAGCTACAGTCTATAACCAGACTGGGTTTAGTTGATGCTGGTTTCTACAAGTTAATCATGTCATATAAACAAGGTCCTTTGTGCTCTAACAAAACATGGCCAGAACATCTATCAAGACAAGTCAAGCTGTAGACACTCACACACACACACACACATTGAGTGCTAAAATTAAGTCACCAACATGAAGACACACGGTCACACGTGATCAACTGCAGGAGCAAAAACAAACATGAAGAATGTGCAGCTGTGCTGATGCTGACTGTAAAACACTGGACATTGTATTGTTTGCAGTTATAAGAGAAGCACAAGTGCTATATTGATCTGAATGAAGGAACATCCCGTACCTGTTTGCTTTAGTTCACTCCGGTCTAACTTCAGTCTGAGTTGTGTTCATGTTGTAGCTGATATTCTACCCATGTTTCTTAGACACACCCTCAGGTCCAGACTCTCGATGTTGATTGGTCTAGAGTGAGTTAGGGGACGTTCCTGGTCTCTCAGTATGTCTCTGGTTATTCTCTGTGGCTGATTTGAGCTCCTCCTGTTGACTGAGCAAACAACAATGTGCCGTTTCACTCTTAGTTTCACTTTCAAAATCAGCAACTGATTTCAGAAATAAGAAGAGTGCAGAAGATTGTCATTTTTAACCTGTGATAAACCTTGTTTCTGATGAAACTGAATGGAAATTCCCAAGAACTTTTCCCTGCAGTGTATCAGACACTATGAAAAGAATTGGGAAATTTTAATGTGTACTCATGACTCCATCAGTACTGCATGACACTAACAACACAAGAGTCCAGGGATTTCTTTTACTCATAAATTGTGTACCATAGAATGTGTTAAATCAGTTGGTTGGAGTAAAAGCATCAGCTAAAAAGTAAATGATTGTTATACTACTGGGATAGGCTTCATTATGATTGGTTGGTTAATATTCTAAGGTGTACAGTTATACAGGAAATGTGCAGCTAAAGTAGCTCCAGGCTGGTCTTCACATGTTCATATCACTTCACCAAATGCAGTTATTTCAAAGGTCCTTACAGTCTACAACAGCAAAAGAACCAAAACCCAGAACAACACTGGCCAAGCATGACAAATACGACAAATACTTGACTTGTGTGACTTCACAATCAAGTGACTTCAGGTTGATAGGGAACAAGGGCACATCTGGCTGCCACACTTCTTACCGTTTTTCTTGTTTTATTTAATGTTTATTGATTTATTTTCAATGGCTACAAAGTAGCTGATTTACTGCTGCAATGTGGGATCATGTCTTCATTTAATTACTGTTTTTATTATCCTTGGACTTCCCTGGTGGAGTCGACCCAGCTGTTGTTATACTCAGGATGTATGCTACGGTGAAGTTTCTGAGGACGAGGATCGCTGGCATGGCTCTAAGATACCCTGCACACCAGTTAATGAACTTAAGAGGGGACTGAGGGTAGGATTCCCATGAAGTCTGCTGGAATACTGGTGTTCTGCAACCAAATCACTATATACGTCTCTCCTCTCGGTGCAGTTTTATCCATTCATCAACTTCTCCCATTACTAGTCTGTTCCTATATTTTAGCATAAAGCTAAAAGGCTGTTTTCCACTGGGATAAATTTTAATAACTTGGCACTTCCACATGTGGAGTTTTCTCTAAGTTTTCTCAGAGTCTTTGGCTCTTTCACTACTGTCATTGCTACGTAAGACTGACAAAGCCTTTCTGTCTGAATCTGCTCATTTGTTGTCAATGCTGTGCCTCAAGTTTTTAAGTATTCTTACTTTGGAGGACTTTAACTGAAAAACTCAGTAAGGTCAAAGGTCTCTCTGTCTTTATTGAGTGTTTTGATTCGTTTCAACATACTGACCTGCACATTACAAAGGTCACATTAGACCTTGTTATTGCTAATTTATCTTTTGTATCTCAGTTTTTCTTTCTTTCTGACCGTCATGCCATCCTTTTAATATGGAATTCACTCTTAGAAAGTTTTTGCTTAAAGTTTTACTAGATTACTAGATTGGATTCTTTTGCTCCTTTAAAATAATTGGCAAGTATGTTTACACACAAGGAGTTTGTCTAATAATTAAAAGTTGAATCTGAAAATGAACTGGCTTGCTTATTCACATCTTCATTTATAATCATCTAAGTCTTACCTTTTCTCAATGATATATCAGTCCCTGCTCACATTCCTCAATAGCCCTTCATTTATCTAATCTTCTTTCTTAGGTTTGACTAGTACTTTTGCTTAAGACATGATTATATGCTTTGTTTGTGTGACCTGTATGTTTCAGGTGCTATATGTTAGTCTGTGGTGTTAGATAGTGTGTATCTTGTCCTAGTGTGTGTTGTGTTTTCTTCACTGAATATGTTAGGTACACATACTACAGATGCCTTTCCTTCAAAGTTTGCAGAAGTCTGCAGACAACAGATTTGAGATATGCTTGGGTGTCACCATTTGTTTTTGCTCATTGCAATTTATTGCATTTGTTTTTATTTCTTGTAAACATCTTTTTCGGTATTATGTTTTTTTTTTTTTTTGACTTGTTTGATTCTCATTTTATTTTCACGTATTACTCATTTATTGTTCAATTTTTCATAATTAAAAAAAGTCCCCTTTCCATCATCACTTCTTTGTCTGACTGGATCTCACTGCATCATTGTGTAATAATAGACACAGCCGAATTTACTCACCGAGAGATTTATTCATGAAGGAATAACATACACACATTAGTAAAGTACAGTTTGTCTGAGCCGTGCATTCATTTGAACTGTAAGCTTTAATGCAGCACAGGAGATGCAGACTCAGATCTCAAAATACATTTAAAATGCACAGTGATATAGCAAATCCGCTTCACCAAATTAAATTCAGTTCAGTTTGGTTTATTTCTGAAGAACATTTAAAACAGCAACAAGGCTGTACAACACAAAAATAAAAGAGCACAGGATACCAAATAAAAAAAGTAAAGAAAAGCAAACAAGACATTCCAATGTATTAAAAGCCAATGAAAAGAGGTATATTTTAAGACTAGGTTTGAATGCAGATAAAGTAGAAGCAACCCTAATATGGTTTGAAGGACTGTTCCATAAAGTGGGACCAGCCATAGAAAAAGCTCTATCTAAAGCAAGTTCCCTGAATTTGGAGTAAGTTTTGATCTTCCGATCTTAGGCTTTGTGAGGGTTTTTAGGAGTGAAGTAAATTAGACAGATAACTTGGTGTTTATGTAAAAATGTATAGAAAAGTAATAGGATTTTGAACTCAATTCTAAGGTCTTTCAGAAGAGGTGTGACATGCGGGAATTTCCTACATCCTTTCAGAACTTGTGTTGCTGCATTCTGAACCACTTGTAAACAGGTAATTTGAGACTTTGAAATACCATAATACAGAGAGTTGCAGTCCAGCCTAGTCGAAATTAAAGCATAGCAACTTCCAAAGACTTCTCAGATAGAAATGGCTTAATTTTAGCTAGCAAGCGGAGGTGAAAGAAACTAGATCCAATCACAGAGCAAATATGTTTATCTAACTTGAGAGAGTTGCCAAACTCCACACCTAAATTCCACACGACAAAAAAAAAAAAAAAAAAAAAGTTTATAGATATCCAAGATCAATCATGTTAATTCGCGAAGAAACAGAGAGGCCAAAAACAATAATCTGTTTTATCTGCATTCAAAAAAGGAAGTTTTTAGAAAGCCAGCATTTAACCTCTTAAAAACAGGCAAACAGAGAATTTAAAGCTGTTTGATTATTCTGAGCTACAGGTAGGTAAATCTGCGTATCGTCAGCGTAGCAATGTAAAGAAACCCCATGTTTCCTAAAGACAGAACCCAGGGTAAGCATATATAGTGAAAACTGATGACATTGATGCAAAAAAAAAGTTAAAAAAGTTAAAAAAGTTTCAAATCTTGTACAATGTAATTAACAATTCATGTTTTTAATGATTTTTGCATGTAGAATTATTAAGTTGTACCAAATCATTTTATTTGTGTTTAGTAAACATAAAAATAGACATCGAGTAACTTGGTAAATGTATACCATCTAAGGTCCTGGAGTGTCCTAGCCAGTCTCCAGACCTTAATCCCATAGAAAATCTGTGGAGGGAGCTGAAGGTTCGAGTTGCCAACGTTCAAAACCTTAATGACTTGGAGAGGATCTGCAAAGAGTAGTGGGACAAAATCCCTCCTGAGATGTGTGCAAACCTGGTGGCCAACTTCAAGAAACATCTGACTTCTGTGATTGCCAACAAGGGTTTTGCCATCAAGTACTAAGTCATGTTTTGCAAATGGGTCAAATACTTTTTATTAAAATGCAAATTAATTTATAACTTTTTTGAAATGCATTTTCCTGGATTTTTTTGTTGTCGTTGTTATTCTGTCTCTCACTGTTCAAATAAACCTACCATTAAAATTATAGACTGATCATTTCTTTGTCAGTGTGCAAACGTACAAAATTAGCAGGAGATCAAATAATTTTTTTCCCCCACTGTGTATATATATATATATATATATGTGTGTGTGTATATATAGACTGTCACCTACTGACAGCTGCATGTTCTCTATTTTGTTTTACTATTAAGTTCTTGTTTATTTTCCAGTTACCTGTGTAAGTTTTGTAGTCCTTTGTTATTTTATTATTTATTGCTTTACCGTATTACTGTCACATTTCTGTTGTTTTCTGTCTTCCCCGTGACCTAGTTTTCCCCCAGTCTATTTAATTAGTCATTCTGTTCACCTGGTGTCTTGTTAATTATCCCATTAGTTCCCTTTGTTTGGTCCCTGCTTAGAAGCCCTCAGTTCTCCTTTTATCTTTGTCCGTTCTACATCTATGTTAAGTTGCTTTACTTGCCTGTCTCCTGGATTTTCTAATTAAAATACCTTTTTGTTGATCTCCTTCGTCCTCGTGTTTGTACCTCACCAACCCGTGACAGAAGAACGGACTGACTACAGTTTTTTTTAGATGCATTTTTTGTTTCCTTATTTTCCCTACTTCTCTGTCACCATGGACAATACTAACGTTGCCCTGCTATGCCTGGAGCAGAGGGACCGGTCCCTAGAGACTCACACCAGGGATTTTTTTGGAGTTGGCATGCCTAACACACTATCCAGACCGCTCGCTGAGGCTTGAAATGTAAAACACACAAAGCGAGCGGTCTGGATAGTGCGTTAGGCATGCCAACTCCAAAAATTCCCTGTTGTGAGTCTCTAGGGAGCAGTCCTAAGCGGTCTAAGGCACACCCCCCCCCCAGGAGCGGTCCTCTGGACAATTTCTCTGCATATTTGGAGTGGGTGCTGGAGAATAATGGACTATACTTTTCCGTCTGCCCCGCTGATGAGGACATCTCCAGCCCCACTCCCAAACCAGTGATCAGCCAGCTGTAATCCTGCTGCACAGAGGTATCGCCTGAGCCCACTGCAGACGGAGAGCCTGAGCCTGCCGTGACACGTGAGCCAGCGCAGAAACCCGCGACTGAGCTGATCGTCACCCCGGAGCCTGAGCCTCAAGAATGTTCTGACCAAGTGAGTGAGCCGGCAACACCGTCCGTTCCTGGGGGAGTTTTAGTGGAGATTGAGGGCTTGGAGGGAAGCCCCGCCCACACTCCCGCCACTGAGGGTGAGTTGCAACTGGCCACTGGACTATATATTGAGGAACTTATGGACATCTTTGATATGGATTTGATCGACTGGGTTGGGGAGGTGATTCCCAGTGTTTCTGAATCTCCTGCGTCTCCACTGGTTCCGCCCAGCTCCTGTGTTCCCTTCCAGCCTCCCTCTCCCACCTCCTCTCCTAAATCCAGCCAGTTCCTCATTTCTGTCTCCGCTGGTTCCTGCCAGTCCCTCAGCTCACCCTCAGTCAGCGCCAGCTGGGCGCTCTGATCCGCCACCTCCGTCCTATGACCCATCAGCTCCACCTTGACTCCTAGCTCCCTCGTCTCCACTGTGGCCCACCATCTCTGCCGGGCTCCCTCGTCCCTCCGGCTCCGCCTTGGTCAGTCGTCGACCATCCGCCACCTCGGGACTCCACTCCTCCGGCTTCACCTTGTCACCCCATCCCTCTGGCTCCACCTTCATCCTCAGTCGCTCCGGCTCCGCCGCTGTCTTCCGGATCCCCGCCTTGGTCGCCTGAGCCTTCAGCTCCGCCTTGGCTCTCCATCTGCTCGGGTCCATTCTGGGCTCCCCTTCCGTCGGCTCCATCTCCGTCAGTCGTCCCCAGGATGTCGTCAAGGCCTTCTCCACCTTGGCTTCTCCCTCCCTCGACTCTGCCCTGGGGCCTCTTCCTGGCTGGTCTCTGGATCTTCATCTGGCTCCTCCTACTCCTGGCTTCCCCTTGGCTCCTCCCACCCTCCACTCCCCCATGGACTTTTTTGGACTCTTTGTGTTTCTGCCCCTCTCCTGCTCCACGCTCTTCTCCTGAGCCCCCACCCTCCCTCCCTCCCTCCCTCCCTCAGTTGGAGTATGTTACGGCTCAGGGACGTCACATGTCTGTTGTTTTCTGTCTTTCCCGTGACCTAGTTTTCCCCAGTCTGCTTACCTGGTGTCTTGTTAATTATCCCATTAGTTCCCTTTGTTTGGTCCCTGCTTATAAGCCCTCAGTTCTCCTTTTATCTTCGTCCGTTCTACATCTATGTTAAGTTGATTTACTTGCCTGTCTCATGGATTTTCTAATTAAAATACCTTTTTGTTGATCTCCTTCGTCCTCGTGTGTTTGTACCTCACCAACCTGTGACAATCACAGTGTTGGCAATTTGTCTTGAAACACTGCTGTGACACAGAATCCTCACAGAAGTCCTTATTTTTTTATATTTGGTTAAATATAAGCTTTGTGCAACACTTCTTTACATTTAATAAAGACATGTAATAACAGTTGTTTTTTTGTTTTTTGTAATGGATTTTTCTCTAATTGTGATCACAGGTGTAACGTCTGCTTAGGATCATTGATGGCTGTTTGCACTTTATGCCTTAAGAGACCCTTTTAGCCTTTTGACATTTGCATATAAATTACAAATCTGGACCCACCGTCTACATTTAAATGGGTGTTAAATTTAAATGGTTGTACCACTACCAAAAAGAGGTTAACCAGATCTACTCTCTGGTCTCCCCATCAAACTTCAAACATATTCCAAAGAGTTGTAAATGGCCCCCGTGCCAGGCACCAACGTCCTGACTAGACAAGTGGTGCCTGTCTCCAATTCCAATATACATCACACACACACAGAGACATTTTCTTTATTTAGACTATAATTAATCAGTTACAATTGTATCTGGTATATGCATGTGTTGTTTGTATGTTTCTCTATTATATTAGCCTAGTTACCACTCGTTATTTGTATTAGTTGGACTTTAAACGCCTATATTTAAGTGTTTGAGTGTATCTCTGCTTTAATATTGTCTAGGAGTAACTTTCTTGGTATCAAAATGATCTTTTTATTCCTTGAACAATGTTGTACACTTTGTGATCATGAAATGCACCATACAATTTTTACTATGCTTTGAAGTAAAACTGCACCACACTCTCCAGACCGGCAATAAAAATGCAAATGGGCCATAAACGGAGACAAAGAAAATTTCTCCCGCTCAAAATTCATGCCTCTGATTGGCCACTCCACCCAAAAGGTGGGTGCGACTATGAACTATCAAAAGTTCTGAACTCAGACTAATCTGCGCTCAAAAACTCTTCTTCTTGAGACGGACATGCTCCAAGCTCTCCTCTTGAGTTTAACCTTCTGGTAGTTTTACCTTCAAATAACTTTTGTCGATCCGCTGTGGACTTTCCTTTCTTCAAGAAGAACCAGAGGAAAAACCTTCAGCTCACTCCTAAAGGATTCGTCGTCTATCGCATCAGGACTCTTGTTCAGCAGCAAAGCCAATGCAAGTAACCATTTACAACTATTTAGATGCGTGTTTTAAGTTTGAGCCCCTATTTGAGGTGATTTTTGAATTCTGTGACAATTCTCATTAGGTTGTGGTTAATTGTTGTGAAATACTGCCATTCTTTTGCTCTTCTATCTCTCTTCCTTACTTTCCTTCATTCTGTATATATGTGTTTTACTTAATTTAGTTGTATGTTAGCTACAGTTACATTTATTAAATCTCTTATATTCACAAATTGATTGTCTCTGTGTGCTGCTCACAATTCTAAGTCACTGAATGTTGCCCCTTGCTACATTCTAAGCTACTGCTAGTACTGTATAAGTAGGAAGGCTATAGTTCCTTGGCCAGGAAAATAATCTTTCCTAAAATTGATAAATAATTATATTGTCTGCTCGGTGGACGGAGAGATCAAATAATGGTAATATCGTTTCTGCTACAGTTAATTCTAATATCTAATCTAAATATTTATTATTAATTATAACCAGTTATAATTAATTATAAATATTCCCCTTTCGAGCTAATTTGCTACACAGGTGAAAACTGCATCAGAGGGGGAGGACATTTCTGCTCCCTCATATTCTGCAGGGAACACTTTCCAAGTATATTCAAAAGATCTCCAGAAATTCGCTGACTCCTACCCACAGCTGAAAGGAAAAATTGACAGGATGTCTATTATAAATACATTTATAACATGATTTGTTTGTTTGTTTGTTCTTTGTGTAAGTGGTTGTAAATTAGGTTTTTTTTTTTTTTTTTCTGCATTCTAGTTCTGTCCTTGGAAAAGTTGTTAAAAATTTGTTAAATAATACAAATATTTTTTTGTTAACTTAGGGTCTTCGGACCTTGCATTTAACTATGTAATATAGTTCATTGTTAATAACTTTGAAACATATCTATTGTAGCATAATTAAAATAGTTTAATATTGCACTTGCACAGTAACTACATGTAACAAGAGGGTAAACAAGGGATCACTTTAAATTACAGCCCTCAGATGTTACACTTACACAGTAACTACATATAACAAGGGTGTATGTTTGCATAGTAGTTAAGAAAAATGTTGTAGTACATTTTATTCTACTTGCCTCAAACCACATGCGGAAGCTCAAGTGCACCAACACCACTACAGCTATCAAAAAACATCAATTATACAGTAAATATACATGTGTTGTGTATTATGATGTTATATTTATATGTTATATCCTGGGAGTAGCTGGAAACAAGTAATCTAGTTTTCTACTGTATTGCACCTCGACGGTACATTGCTGCTGACTGACTCACTGCTGAGATGACCATATGCAATGCTCTTTCATCAGGTAAATTTTCATATGGAAATGGTAACACTTTATTTTGATGGTCCCTTTTGAACATTCTGTCTACAATAAGTAACTTTGCACCTACATGTCAACAAACTCTCATTAGAATATTAGTAGACTGTCTGATTAATATCTGCTAACTCTTTAATGTGATGGCATCTCAACAGACCTTCTACTAACTATAAGTAACTTTGCAAGTACGTCAACATTCTAACCCTAACCCTACCAGTCTCCTAATACTCTACTAACACTCTAATGAGAGTCAGTAGATATATAGGTTCAACGTTACTTATAGTCAACAGAATGTGTTAAAGGGACCATCAAAATAAAGTGAAACCAAAAATCATAACAGAAACCAAATCATAACAGAAATTCATTACATCATTTCCCCATACTTTAGTAATCTCCATGACCCCCTACATAATAATATATGCTATAGTATTTACTAGTGTTTATTTAAACTGTGGTAAAATTTTATAAAGACTATGTTGGTTTTTAACTTTACTATAATTACAAAATTATACTACTACAGTTTACTATTTGTATCAGTCATGTTAGATATATGTTATAATAATACAACCCAGTACGTAGTGTAAAAATATACTGCATCATATATTTTGTGTTATTACAATAAGGCAACTTGTTCTAAATCATAATATTGTTGCCCAACACAGTAGGTCATGCATACCACGTAATCTTAGAATAGTTACACCTTTATGAAATACTAACAGTCTAAATTTCGATCTGTGTGTCATACATGCCACGTAATTTCAGAATAGGTGCCCTTTAGTTATTAAATACTTACAGTATAAATGCTTTATAATTTCGCAAGTTATTACCCCCTAATTCCCCAAAAGTTGCATATTGTTCCCTTATACCTACGAGTAGGTACTGTGGAGGTACTCTATAGTTACAAATAGTTGCGCTGTAAATTCTGTTTAATTATGTGGTACATTGCGGGATGTAATCTAAAGCGTTACCTAAATGTTTAACAATTAAATGCATGACAATAAAAAAAAAAGACAAAAGAATACAAACACTGAAAAGGACTGGAGCTCCATAAGGTGAATAATGAAAATGATTTATTGACTGTGTGATCATTTGAACTGAAAGGTAGTTTTGATAGTAATAATAAAAATGATGTAATACTACATTAAAAACTAAATGACTGATTTCAATCAACACAAACAGAGAAAATCATAGAAAAGCATGGTCACTCAGCAGGACTCACACTCACACACACATACACTGATCTTACTGTCTATACGAGGATTTATTACATTTATTCTGGCGTCATTTCACTGACAGAAGTTCAGCTGCAGTATTAATGTCATGAAGAGAAAAGAAGAGACTCTATAACATCTCACTGTTACTGATTAATCATGCAGCTCAAAGCATTATGGGTAGAATTTATCATCAATCTATTCTGATTCATCAACACAGTTTCACTGATGATTCATAAACATAAAACCCCAGATAGAGCGGCTGAGTGAATGTGGTCTGTTCTGTGTGGATGAGGCTCATTGTGTCAGAGACGCTGTAGAAGGACAGAGTTCCTGCACTGTGATCCACAAACACTCCTATTCTATTGCTGATGGACTCCACAGAGAGATCAGTCACTATGTTATTGTGCCAGAATGAATAACTGGAGGGAGAGCAGCGCAAACTCCAGGACTGATCATTAGATCCAAACCAGCACTTTTTACCCCGTCCCTTCCTGCCGATGCTCTTATATGACACTGATATATGCAAACCTTTATCTCTACTCCACTCCAGCTCACAGTAACAGCGTCCACACACACTCTCTCTACACAACACCTGAGAATAATACTGAAATCTGTCTGGATGATCAGGATACGACTGGACTGTTTTAGCGTATGTAATCACTCTGTTGCTCTCAGACAGATGGAGGCGTTTATTCACTGTGTTCAGATCCAGAGTGAGCTGATGGGAATCTGATGGAGATAAAACACATCAGAATCAGGAATTATGAATCTGTTTGAACTTTTCATGCAGCTAAACTCTTCATGTTCAGTGTATCATCAGTGTTTCAGTACAGATGACCAGATATCTGTGCAAATCATCATTTACATCATCAATTATAAAACAGCAAGAACATGAACACACTCAGTGAGTTTTTCTGCTTGTTTTCTTACTGACTTACATTGTAGGAAGTCGTTCCTGGTCCTGGGAACAATGTTGGTGAATGTGACTGTGGAAATCAACAGACATGAACAGTGTGATTCTCATGATCCTGCATCCATTCCTAAGACATTTCTAATATGATGTTCTCCATGATATGAGATGATGATGGACTGGTTTCTGAGAGCAGATGAATCTCCAGGACTTTACCTCTGTCTGAGATCTTCTTGAGCTCCTCTTTGCAGAAATCCTCCAGTTTGTCTCTCAGCTGATGAACAGATTCTCTCAGATCATCAAAAGAGACGAGAGAACTGAAGGGATCATCATTTACATCTGTAGATTCAGGAGGCACTGAGAGAGACTGGAAAATCTACAGAAAACAGAAATCAAAACTCATCAGCTCCACACTTCACCCAATAACCTGCTCCAACATCAGATTTAACTCGACTGATGTTTAGTAACTCACCTCAATCCAGCACTTTCACAGCATCAGCTTCATTCTTCTCATATTCATTATATCACATTAGAGCTCAGCTACACATTCTAGTATCTGAAAATTACACTATATGATAACTTTCTAGGAAATAGTTTGGATGATAAAACATCTGCTAAGAACATGAATGTCCATCTAACAGCTCAAGCACATCAATGGAGTCTCATTGTAGGGTTGAGTAGATTTGCTCAGGAAAAGCAGCTCAAAGGCTACCATTAGATTGACCATTTTTTATAACTTTAGAGATACTGAAAGTTCACAAGGACCCTTAAGACATGCTCAGGTTTGGTTTGGTTTGGTTTCAATAAAATGAAGCATTGCTGATATACAGGCTCACTTCATGTTTGGGGTCTTCATGGTCAAATTGATCAATGTGTTACAGCCCAATAAAAATCTATTTTATCAAGTTTGAAGATCACCTGATCCAATTTTGATGAATGTTTCTCAGAATCTGCACTATTGAGTTCACTGATTTCACCATTATGTAATAAATCAGAAGGAAACATGAAGTAAAAAGCTGAAATGTTAGTGATGTTTTGAACTGTTGGTGGCGCTAGTGGTGTTTTCACAGTGTTGTCTTCCAGAAGAAAGAGCTGAAAGAAATGATTCCTAAGAGTTTTCCAGAGCTGAAACCTATTTGTAAGCAGCATCTCTTTCAAAAGAAGATGATCAGATGAGAGTCTGACTGATGATTATATAATAAGACACTCATGAAATGTTTCTCTGTGAGTCTCGTGTCACAGCAGGATCTGCTCAAGTCCACTATGATCCCGTTCTTCTAGATCTGTGTTACCTGCAGGAACTGGACGTGATCCTGTGTGTGTGAAAGCTGCTCCAGCTCAGCGTCTCTCCTCCTCAGATCATTGATCTCCTGCTCCAGTCGCTCCAGTCGTCCTTCAGCTCGACTCACTGCTTGCTTCTCCTGATCTCTGATCAGCCGTATCAGCTCAGAGCGGCTTCTCTCAATGGAGCGGATGAGCTCAGTAAAGATCCTCTCACTGTCCTCCACTGCTGTCTGTGCAGAGCGCTGTTAGGACACACAGTGATTCAGGCTTCAGTGAGTCTGAACTGAGACTGAGACAAACTTCTCTTCTTCTCCAGACTCACCTTATGAGACTCCACAGCCTCTCTCAGCTGCTGAAGATCTTTCTCTCTCTGCTGGATTCTCTGCTGGAGCGTCTTCTGCGTCTCCTTCAGCTGCTTCTGCAGGACAAACAGATGATAGTCAATCTCACAGAAAACTACCGGCTCTAAATCATCATCTGAACAGATGAAATCCAGTAAAAATGGAACTGATAACCAATGGCTATCTGTTATAATCATCATACATGAATTATCATAAAGATCAAGTGATTGAATGCAAGAATTATAAAAGTGAAACTGACTCAGATGTAGAGCTTCACACTGACAGTGTTTCTGCTGTGTAGCAGAGCTTGTAATTTGACTGACAGAAGTGTATATTTTGTCAAAGAACGGGTGAATAGTTCACTCCATTATTTTTTGTTGTTAATCAAAGGCTATTTCATGAAAGTTTGTGTTGATAAAGGTTTACAGTGTATTTTCAATGAACAATGAAACTCTTCTTGCAGCTGCTGTTCATTTCTGCTGTCGTGTGCAGTGTGAATGCTGTAAGCTGTTAATACGGGTGTCGATATAAACACACATGAAACAATTATCAGCGATATTTCATCAGTGTCTAGTTTTAAATACCTGTTTCTCTGTCCTCTGTGCTGCAGCTGATACTGTGTCATGGTTTTTATGTTCATCCATCGTACACAGCACACATATACATTTCTGATCAGTGCGACAGAAAACCTCAAGGAGCTTCTCATGTTTCTGGCAGATCATCTCCTGCAGTCGTCCAGTGACATCAGTCACTTTGTGTCGTTTTCCTGAGCGAAACTCCTCATGCCGCTCAAAATGAATTTGACAGTAAGACTCCAGACACACCAGACAGGACTTGACGGCTTTGTATTTTCTTCCAGTACAGACGTCACACTGCACATCTCCAGCTCCAGCGTCACAGTCAGCAGGACGTTTCCTCTTCTTCAGTTTCTCCACCACTTCAGCCAGCATGGTGTTTCTAGCTAAAGCAGGTCTTGGACTGAAGGTCTGTCTGCACTGAGGGCAGCTGTAGACTCTCTTCTGATCCTCCTGATCCCAGCAGCCTGTAATACAGATCTTACAGTAACTGTGTCCACATGAAGTAGTCACCGGATCCTTCAGGAGATCCAGACACACTGGACACATGAACTCATCCTGAAAAACTCTGGCTTCTGCCATTTTATTGCATGAATACACAGACACAAACACACGACAGCTCAACTACACTTCAGTTTCTCTTTCCCTGAACTCACGTGATTCCTGTTTCCTGGTTCTGTGTTTGAGTGACGTGTGTAAAACAGGTGTGTCTGTGAGTAAAGAACAACGTGCTCTCATGACAGCTTACACTGCAGGGAGAATGGAGACTCCATTTCTAGGTGATCCAGCTGATCTGGAGTCAATTCTGTGAAACACAGGTAGACCAGTTCACTTCCCAGGAATCCTCCACTGCCAGCTGTTTAGTCAAGTCAAGTCACCTTTATTTATATAGTGCTTTTAACAAATACAAATTGTGTCAAAGCAGCTTTACAGTATTAAATAGGAAAATAGTTTGTCAATAATGCAAAAGGACAATAGTAAACACTCAATTTGCAGTTCATCATTGAATTCAGTGATTTCGTCATCCAGCTCAGTTCAGTTTAAATAGTATCTGTGCAATCAAGTCGACGATATCGCTGGAAAATAAGTGTCCCCAACTAAGCAAGTCAGAGGCAACAGCGGCAAGGAACCAAAACTCCATCGGTGACAGAATGGAGAAAAAAACCTTGGGAGAAACCAGGCTCAGTCGGGGGGCCAGTTCTCCTCTGGCCAGACGAACCCAGAGGTGTAAAGAGTACCTGAAAACCATACTTGAGTAAAAGTACAGATACCATATAGTGAAAATTACTCCACTACAAGTTACAAGTCAACAATTCCAAAACAACGAGTAAAAGTATTAGAGTATCTGATTTTAACAGTACTTAAGTATTTTACTTATACTAAATATAGGCTCAAAGATACACTAGTCAATTAGACATGCCAGTCAAAAACTGTAACATTGTGGAGAAGCTGGGGAAAACAGGCAGAGGCAAGGATCTATGTGCAGGGATTTCATGGAAAAACTAGAACAAACAATAAACCAAAAACAAAGGGAACAAAGAACAGAATGACGGGACAGACATCCATTACATTCAACAACTCACAAAGAACTAAAGAAACACTAGGGCTATCTATCTATCTATCTATCTATCTATATATATATATATATATATATATATATATATATATATATATATATATATATATATTATATATATATAGGAGGCTAATAGGCTTAACAAGATAAGATACAAACTGACTACAAACACCACGGGAGACAGGAAGTGACAAAAGTCCAAGACAAAGCATAGAGAACATGTAACAAAAACAAGAAAGAGCTGATTTGTAAGGAGAGCAATCACGTTTATTTTCTAAAACCAAAATAAAACTGAACACCTCAAAATTGCAAATAAATAAATAAAAATAAAGAAAATTAAATTAAAATATAGAATTAAAAAGTCAAAGTCTTCTTCCACTGGATGTGCTGGTTTCAGCCTCATTGCCAGCTGCAGTCATGTCCTTATATTTAAAACACCTGTGATTCACAAGTACTTGCTAAGGAACTCGCATTCATGTAAAGTAGCCTTGTTGACAAGTTTGAGTGAGTAATGCTGGGTACACACCACAAGATAATCGGGCTGATTTTGGGCCAATTTCTCCCCTTCCGACAATCCTACGTAATGTCCCGATTATCTTGGTGGTTCTAAAGATTATCTTATCAGATTTTCCTGTGGTGAGAGGTAGGGCTGCACGATATTGGAAAAAACTCACATTGCGATATTTTGTTTTTTTGCGATATATATTGCGATATGGAGAAAAAAAAAAAAAAAAAAAAAATCACCAAATGACTTATTAAAATTAATTTTGTAGATGAGTAAATCAGCACAGGAAATAAACAATTTACAAGCATAGATAAATATAATAGAACAAAGATACAAATGAAATAAACAGTGCTTTGTATTTTTAAGGCAAGTCCAACAGTATTCAGGTGCATAACTGCATAACACATGGGAAAGTTGTGGCCTAATGGTTAGAGAGTTGAACTCGTAACCTAAAGGTTGCGGGTTCGAGTCTCGGGCCGGCAGGAATTGTAAGTGGGGGGAGTGAGTGTACAGCGCTCTCTCAACCCTCAATACTGAGGTGCCCTTGAGCAAGGCACCGAACCCCCAACTGCTCCCTGGGCGCCGCAGCATAAATGGCTACCCACTGCTCCGGGTGTGTGTTCACGGTGTGTGTGTGTTCACTGCTGTGTGTGTGCACTTTGGATGGGTTAATTGCAGAGCACAAATTCCGAGTATGGGTCACCATACTTGGCCACATGTCACGTCACTTCACTTCACAGTCTTCATTGTATAAATTAAATCTAATAAATCTGTGTTAAAGCTACAAAAGTGATTTTTCTCTGTTTTGTT
This sequence comes from Spinibarbus caldwelli, assembly GCA_039654775.1. Classification (NCBI taxonomy): domain Eukaryota; kingdom Metazoa; phylum Chordata; class Actinopteri; order Cypriniformes; family Cyprinidae; genus Spinibarbus; species Spinibarbus caldwelli. The sequence goes on from CM077232.1 coordinate 35,726,954, forward strand.
GTTTGATTATGACACAGAAAGCAACAGAGACATTAAACTGCTGTTATTGTTATTCTCTTTCTTTCTCAATTGTTTACCTAAGACATAAGCAACTGTTTTTTTTTTTTACAAGGATACTTGGAGACATGCATTTTGACACGGTTTCACGCATATGTGTCGAACTACACTGGATGCGGCACGACACGACGAATCCCCGCCAGTAAACTGATATGCCTCGCTCTATTTATCACATACTGACACAAAGTTGACACGATTGGCAACGGTCGCTTTGTCGCATCCAGTGTAGAAAGACTTTGGGGCCGTTCACATCTGCAAACGCATGGAAAACTCCCGCCGCGCCACTTCCTCCTCCTTTACAAAGCGCTCGGGAGCTTGCGCTTTCCTGGTGCCTGCCGTTGCTAAACATCCGAGATGTGCTCTCCTCGACTGAAAATCGCTTGCAGTAGCTCTGCTACTAAATTTATTTAAAAATGGGTAGCTCTGTGCAGCTGTCGCGTCCGGTGTAGAGACGGTGTCTGTGTGTGAGCAAAGAAAACGATCAGTATAAATATAACGATCAGGCCTGCTAAAAATCGCACATCCTGCGATGTAACTATCGCGGATGCGCACATCGCGATATCAATGCTGAAACGATATATCGTGCAGCCCTAGTGAGAGGTGTGTTAAGAGTGACTGAATCTGCTCGGAAGAACGTCGGAGGCGCCCCAATCGCGAATCGTAAATATTCAACATGTTGAATATTTACGATCAGAAATCCTGATGTGTGGGGGGAACCCAGAGGACACCACACACTATAGGAGCAAAACGGTTAAATCTAGGATTTTTTTGTCCTCATGTTTGTGGTTTCTCACATTTTGAAGATCTTATAAGATTTTAACATTTTTTTAGTGTGTACCCAGCATAAGGGCAAAACGCAAAAGATATAGTACTTTCAGTGCCCTGTAGATGGTGATATGACATCTTTTGTAGCAGAAATAAAATGCTGCAGAGAAGCTAGGTGCCATGCAAAATGTAATGTGTAACTGCAACACTCATTTCAAATGTAGTGCAGTAAAGAGTACAGATACTCATTCAAAAATGTAGTGAAGTAGAGAGTAAAAGTTGTTAATATCTTTGATACTCAGTACAACTACAAAGTATCCGAAAAGATACTCAAGTACAGTAATTAATTACATTTACTCCAATACTTTACACCTCTGGACGAACCAGCAGGTTTTTCAATGCTGCAGCAAAGTCAGATTGTGCAGAGGACTCATCTAGTTCCTGTGGTCTTGCCCCGTTGGCCGTTTAGGAGACAAGGTCTTTACTGGGGATCAGTCTCTGCGGCTCATCTAGTTGTCCTCGTCTCCGTTGACGTTCAGGGCTGTAGAGGTCATCTCTAGGGGCTGATCCACCATCTGATGGATACGGACTGGATCCAGGTGGCTGCAGTGACCATCTGATCTGGATACGGCCTAGATCGGGTGGCTACGATGATCTCGGAATAAGAAACAGACTAATATTAGCGTAGATGCCATTCTTCTTACGATGTAACAAGTACATCGGGTGTTATGGAAAGTGTTCCCAGTTCTGGTTGACCTAACTAATGCAGCCTAACAATCCTTTAACGGATTTGAATAATAGAAATGTGTTACTGTGTTACGTTCAAGCCAAGTTAAAGAGATGGGTCTTTAATCTAGATTTAAACTGACAGAGTATGTCTGCCTCCCGAATAGTGTTATGTAGATTGTTCCAGAGTTTGGGCGCTAAATAGGAAACTGTAGGAAACGCTATGTTAATGCTTAACTACCACATGATTAGTGACCCTTAAAATAAGTGTTAGCTTAAGGACCTTTATGAGAGATGAACTTTTAGCTACTGTAACAAAATTTGAGTAAAGTTTGATCAAAGAGTATTAAGAGTATTTACAGTATATTCTTGCTAAAGACATAAAAACAACAACAACTAAGCCCACATAAAAGTCATTTTGTTGCAAAACATGTTTTATTGCCTCAATACTCATAGTAGACAATATCCTTAAACAGAGGATATTCCTTTCATCACACATCAACATAATGAAAAAATTCCAAAAAAGACAGAAAATACTTGTTCATTTATCAAAATAATGTAACATTTGAACAGTTACTTCACAGTAATAAAAAAGAACAGGCCTAAAAAGCATAAAAATTGAGCACTATAAAGAATACGTAAGTAATATGTAAGATAAGTATCGCTTTTCATTTATTCTCTTTCCTATTACTTGTTTCACTTCTCTTTCAGTTTTTATAACCATTTCTTACTTGTATGTTTGGCACAGTTATTTTTTTAGGATTACTGTTAAACTAATGTAGTTTGATTTGTATATGTTATCTATTTTAATTTTAGTTACAGTTGTAGTTATGTTTGTCATTTTATTAGTTTTTTTTCTATTATGTCTGTATAAGTTATTTATTAAGTTTTAGTTTTATTTAATTTGAGTTATTTTAGTACTTCAACAAACTACATGGAAATGAAATAATATTGAATTTATGGATATGTGTGTGTGTGTGCATATATGTCTGTGTGTGTGTGTACATACACGTAGTTGTTTTTGGTGTTTGCCTTAGTTTTAAGTTAGAATCATTATTACACTCATACCCTTTGTTCTCTTAATATTTTGAATTGTTTGTAGCTTTATTTTGTTTTCATTTAAATGTTAAGTTTAGAAATTCTCATGCATTTCTCATTTTTATTTAATTATTTTTTTAATGTGTGTGTATATATACTATTTATAAAGTTTTAGCTTTTAGTTTTGGATCAGTTTTAGTTGTTTTAATAATACAATTGATTGTTTCTGTTGTCCTCATTTGTAAGTCGCTTTGGATAAAAGCGTCTGCTATATGACTAAAAGTAAAAGTAAAGTAAGAATACTTGATACTAAATGATTAATAGTAAATGCTCATCAACATTTACAAATGATGCACAGTTTAAACATGGTACAGCAAAAAACTGAAGAAATAATTAAACTATTTGCAAATGTGTGTAAGTAGTAGAAGTGTGCATGCACACCACAAAAATTGCAAATATGCCAACTTTACAGACTGTGGTTATGAGTTAATCACGTCAACATGAATAGTGTTTAAAAGAGCTTAAATTTAATGACATTTATACAATATTTGCAAATGTAAAAAGTGCATTAGAAGATACAGTGGGTACGGAAAGTATTCAGACCCCCTTCACTTTTTTCAATTTTGTTATGTTGCAGTCTGATACTACAATTGTTTAAATTCTTTTTATTTTTCATTACTCTACACTCTGTCCTTTATAATGACAAAGTGAAAACAGAATTTTAGAAATGTTTGTAAATTTATTAAAAAGAAAAAACTGAAATATCACATTTACATAAGTATTCAGACCCTTTACTCAGTACTTAGTTGAAGCACCTTTGGCAGCAATTACAGCCTCGAGTCTTTTTGGGTATGACGCAACAAGCTTTGCACAACTGGATTGGGGGAATTTCTGCCATTCTTCTTTGCAAATCCTCTCAAGCTCGGTCAGGTTGGATGGGAACCGTCTGTTGACAGCCTTTTTCTGGTCTCTCCAGAGATGTAGGATAGGGTTCAAGTCAGGGCTCTGGCTGGGTCACTCTAGGACATTCACAGAGTTGTCCCTAAGCCACTCCTGTGTTGCCTTGGCTGTGTGCTTAGGGTCATTGTCATGTTAGAAGGTGAACCTTCGGCCCAGTCTGAGGTTTTGAATGCCCTGGGCTGGGTTTTAATTAAGGCTCTCTCAATATTTTGGTGCATTGAGCTTTTCTTCTACTCTGATGAGTTCCTCAGTCCCTGCCGCTGAAAAACAGCCCAACAGCATGAGGCTACTACCACCACACTTTACTTTTGGGATGGTACTCTGCAGGTGATGAGAAGAGCCGGTTTCCTTCAAACATGATGCTTAGAATTGAGGTTCATCAGACCAGGTAATCTTGTTTCTCAGAGTCTGAGGGTCCTTTAGGTGCTTTATTGCAAATTCCAAGTGTGTTTTCATGTGTCTTCACTGAGGAGAGGATTGAGTTTGGCCACACTGCCATAAAGCCCAGATCGGTGGAGTGTTGCAGTGATGTTTGACCTTCTGTAGGTTTCTCCCATCTGCATATATGATCATGGAGCTCAACTAGAGTGACCACCAGGTTCTTGGTCACCAGTCTAGACAAGCCCCTTCTCCATCAATTGCTCAGTTTGGCTGGGGACCAGCTCTTGGAAGAGTCCTGGTTGTGCCAAACTTCTTCCATTTGAGAATTATGGAAGCCACTGTGCTCTTGGGAACCTTCAGTGCAGCAGAATTTTTTTTTGTAGCCTTCCTCAGATCTGTGCCTCAATACAATCCTGTGTCTGAGCTCTGCAGGCAGTTCCTTTGACCTCGTGGCTTGGTTTTCGCTCTGATATGCATTATCAGCTGTGAGGCCTTTTACAGAGAGGTGTGTGCATTTCCAAATCATGTCCAATCAATTTAATTTACCACAGGCGGACTCCAATCAAGGTGTAGAAACATCTCTGAAATGATCAAGAGACATGGGAGGCACCTGAGCGAAATTTCAAGTGTTGTTGCAAAGGGTCTGAATACTTATGTAAATGTGATATTTCAGTTTTTTCTTTTTAATAAATTTACAGACATTTCTAAAATTCTGTTTTCACTTCATCATTATGAGGGACAGAGTGTAGATTAATGAGAAAAAAAATGAATTTAAACAATTGTAGTATCAGGCTGCAACATAACAAAATTGAAAAAAGTGAAGGGGGTCTGAATACTTTCCGTACCCACTGTATGTAATTTATTTTAATCAGTTTAAGCAACCGGTTTAATTACATTTGCAAGCATTCAAATGCACAATAAGCTGTTAATCAGTGTATAATATCTGTTAAAATCATTTGTATATTGTTATAAAGTGCATGATCATATACTGTATGAATTTAAAGTTTATTAACATTTGTAAGCATTTTATGTTAATTAATGATCTATTAATCATTATGTGATGTTCACTAGGTGCCCTAGGAATCATTCCCACCTTCCCTCCCTTAACATTGACCTGCCACATTCACAATATCACCAGTGATCTAATCTGTCAAATCCAATGTTTACAGGACATGAGGATCCACGTAAAACTGACACAAACACCTGCTGTTTACTGACCTGGGGACCAAGTTGGCTACAACCAACAATGCTTCATATGACCTTTGCAGTGAGCATTCATGAATGAAAAATTCAGCCCATGAAAAAAAAAAAAAAAAAATCTAAAACATCTGCTAATTATCAACGCTAAACAAAGTTAATGTAATCATTTAGACAGTCATTGCCAGTGTTTGGGAGTAACTAGTTACATGTAACAGCATTACGTCATTTAGTTACAAAATAACTCTGTAATCAGTTACAGTTACTGAGACAAAAATGTGTAATTAAATTAGTCAGTTATGAAAATGTTTGTGAAAACGATTGCAAAGTATTTTCTGTAAAAACACAATGAAATTCACATTGTTTTCAGTGAGATTATAGTAGTTATGAATTCAGAATTCTGTAAAAGCAGTGCACTACGACTGTCAACACATTTCATTGTATAGAACAGGATCGAGATGCAGGATCTCGGTCTGCTGTTAATTGCATCCATCTGCTGTCTATGCTGTTGCCTCAGCACTTCCATGTTCTGTGCATATCTTTGCTCCTGATCCTCTATCATCTTTGCAAACTCTCTGGACTTCCTCTCCTCTACCTCTTTATTCTTTCTCTTCAACTCCTCTATCTCGCAGGCCACACACACACACACACACACCAGTTCTTTCTGGTCCTTGAATGTGGTTGACTGATAAGCGATATTCAAGTGAAATTGTAACTCCAAACGTTTCACTGGTTGTATCATTCCGCTTGCAGTATTTCTCACAGTGAGTGTCATGGCGGACACCAAATCCACTGTAAGTTTATAAGTAATACGCTTTTTGTGTCACGGAAGGTAGTTTTAAGAGTTTTTTTTTAAGTGAGAATGTAGTTGTTTAGACTTCAAATATGTGGTTTGTTAATCAAGATAACGTCTATTTGAAAATTTGCTTTGATGTTTTCAGAGCTGTGAGCTCCAGATGGTCTGCGGCTGTTCTGCACTCATGAACCCACAGAGAGAGCGCCTCACCTCGGCCGGGTCTTCTAGAATTTGCCGTTGGCTTTGATTTCTCTACTATAGTGGTTGAACATGAGATATAATCCATTTTGGGTAAATCTAACAGGCAGTCTTTCGTCTCATTAATCTATTATTTGTTCCAGAGCAAATACTGTAGTTACTGAGGGCAAAATCTCATCACATTACATTTTATGTAACTTCAATGCTGTATTTAAGAGCGCTGCCTTTGTACTTTTGACTGAATTGCCTAGGAACTTTTATGATTGTTGTTGTTGTGTTTATTAAACATTATTATTCAACAAATAATATTTCATAATAGTATTTAGTATTGGGAAACAGTGTGTGTTTGTGATGGTGATTTTAATGACATTGTTCTGCCATTAGATGGCAACAACAGACTGTCCAAATCACAGCCGTGCCGATATACAGCCATATCTCATGGCTACGAGTGTGATATTGCTCATATCTACCTGTAGGTCATCAACACTATGGTAATCATAATAATATTAATAATAATAGCATTGTTCTGTGTTAATAATGTAACATTTATCACCTTGACTTCTTGACAGGCCAGTGTATTGTACTGATTCACAATGTCCTCCAGGTCCTGGCAGAAGAGATCGTACCCACCAGCTCTGGCATAAAATCCTTGATTGATCCTCTCTGTCATTGGTTCAGAGAGAACTGATAGAAGACTTTCACATTTTGCCTCGGAGGCCTTCTCATTGTCCCAGAGATACCGGTCAAACTGATGATTGATGGCTTCCTAAAACAGCACAACAAAACAGGAAGGATTCTTAATGCTCATTGTTCGAGTTTTCTGTACACTTTATTTCAATCTATCTAGTTATTTAGCAGATGCTTTTTTCAAAGCAACTTACAAAGAAATATTATTCAAGGTCACTTTGACATATAGCCAGAATACACCAGGTTTGAACTAGGAATCTTTTGACTCTGTTTATTTCTTTACCCCTGAGCCACTGTCCCCCTACAAGAATACCAAAGTGCATTTATCTGTGCTACAAACCATTTCAATAATAAATGAATATAATATGATAACAAGTACCAGTTTGCAACGTCAAGCAGATAACGGATTGTTTTTGTACAGTTAAAAAGTAACCGGAATTAACTGAGAACACAAACCTTGCACATTCGAGTTAGAAATAGCCACACCTGCCGCTGCTTTATAAATAAGGTCTATAGTGTGTTGTACACTGGATATTAGGTGATGGGAAGATTCACCAATTCGCTCGGTGCATCCACATAAAAAGTTAGCGATGCATCGATTTAAAAAAGTGTGCATCGGATGCAATTTGTCATTTGTATTGCGATGCATTGTTTCTAACATATTTGCAACGGCAAAAAAATATTTATCTATATATAATTACCAGTTGATTCGCTATACTGTTATTGTTTAGTAAGTGACCAATAATCTGTGACCAATATTTTATATGTACATTGATTTCTCCTCTCTAAACTGTTTCTGAAGCGCATTCTTTCATCATTGCTGCTGTGTGAATATGACGCATCACAACAGCACGGAGACCCGAGGAAAAGTGGGGATTAAAGTCCGTAATGCCGATCACGGATCAAATCGATCCACCATGGCGAACAGCGAATATATCTGTGCTGTTTAATGCATTTGAGACATTGTGTTTTCCTCAGTGTATAACTGACAAGTCACAGGTATATTTTTCATCTGTAAATGTCATTGTTCCGCCACCTATCTCTCAAATGGACCATTGACACTCTATCTACAATCTCAATTAGGAGTGTCAATGGTCCATTTGAGAGATAGGTGGCAGTAATGCACTTATAAGTCTGCGATCCGCCGTAAAGCAAGAAGAAGATGACGCATGCCGGCTGTTGTGTGAACGCGCTCAGGAGAGTTGGACCGGGCGGTGGATCAGAGGTAAAAAACTATATAAATACTGTTCGGTTTCTTACACAGACTGATTGTTTCGTGTCTTAAGACCTCAACGTATCGCCACGAGCCGCAGGGTTTAATTTGGTTTTGTCTGTGTATGTTTTTTTTTTCTCTCACAGCTGTGAGTCCCATTGACTGCCATTATATGACTGACAGACTGCAGCAGTTTGAGTTAAAAATCTTCGTTTGTGTTCTACTGAAGAAACAAATTCACCTACATCTTGGATGCCCTTGGGGTAAGCAGATAAACATCAAATTTTCATTTTTGGGTGAACTATCCCTTTAACTTCTCACATGACATTTAAAACCATTGTGTGCATTTGTTAATTAAAGTTCATTGGCATGTTATTAAATAATTTGTCTTCGAATTAACTTTGTCACCCATGTTGTTATTGGAGTCCTAGCTGTGAGTTTCATGTCGTTTTCCAAAAAGTGAGTTAAAACCATCTATTGTTGTAATCTGGCATGTTAACTCCCACCTACCTCTAAAGAGGTGTCCCTGAAGGAGCCATCACTTCCCTGAAGGATGTTCCCATCACTGTCCCTGAAGGAGCGTTTCATGAAGGTCTGTGTTGCCATGAGACTGCAGCATTGGTGTTCTGAGGTGATTTCATTCAGTTCCAGGGGGAAGGACTTCTTCAGCTTCTCCATTCCACTCTGGTACACCTCAAGCCCCTCCTGAAATGCAGCCTCATTCTCAATCATTGCCATAGCGATCACAGCATTCTCCAGACACGGCACAGCTCCACTGGCGATGGTGTCTACGTATGTTTTTACAAGATGACCCAGAACTGAAAGCAAAAGTAAAGTCAAACAAAAGTAAGGTAAAAATAAATGGATGCTACGACAGGAAATTCTATCAGCTTTAGTTTTGAAACAGTGCTTTTCAAGCTTTATGTCATTAAGTTGTCAATGAATAAAGATGCAAAGACAGAAAACATTAAGAGTCCAAAACATTAAAAAGATAATTCACACAAAAAACAAATATTTAATGACTGTTTTGGGTTAAAATTAGCCAGCTATGCAGTATGTTTAACCACCAACACATCATTTTGAAGTGAATTTCTAGCATCTCCCTGATTAAACCTTTTAGAGTTGGGCGATATGACCAAAATCATACACCATGACACAAGTAACTTCCCATCACAGTAATGCCTGAAATTAGTTTTCTTTCTATACCAAGACGTTACTTAAAGCCATGTATAGCTCACACAGCTTCTTGCATTAATATCTCTCAACACAACACAACACTGCATTTTAATGCCATACAATTAAAGCTTCTCTCTATTTTTCTCTGATATCAGTACTTTCATTTAGTCCTGGCACTGATTTATATGCTAGACAAAGTAATAAATACAGTATGGCCAAATATCAAATGGTGGACCATTTATATCATCAACATAAATCATACTGTCCAGCTCTAAAACTGCTCAAAGTTAAAGCATTAAGACATTACAGACATGCCAGTATTACTTTCTATAAAGCGACTTTGAAACAACTACAGTATGTGTATTGTGAGAAGGGCTATAGAAATACATTTTTCTTCCTATGATTTGATCTCATGGATTAGCCACTGTCTACATGAACCTATGAGCTACCTCTGCCGGTGACCGTGTGTCCATCTTTCAGATTCTTCACTTGACTCTGGTCAAAGATAAACTGGCAGAAACGATCTGTGACCTCCAAGAATCGTTTTGAAATCTCAGCTGGGTCCAGTGTCTCCAGATAAGAGACATTGTCTGGATTGGTTGGGAATGGGAAGGTATAACATTTCCGAAATGGGAATATTTGCGAATGCATTCTCTTGGAAGGTTGTAATTGTTCACTTGAACGGAGTTACCTTCAAAAGAAAAACAGAAAGCTGTCCTTCAGTCAAAATAGCCTACACAGTGCACATAATGAAAAATTTAACATCAAATAAACTGCTAACTTGTTAACATATTAATGATAAATGATCTTGACTATCATTGTAGATAAACACATAAAGCTAAAATCATTGACTGAAAGTGGCTAGAAAAGTTTTGTTTGCTAACAGAGTGACAAAGCACATGTTGGTAATCCAGCTGCGCAGTTTGTCACAGCTGGTAATAAAACATTCAGACTGTAAAATATTACCTAGTTTTAGCTTCAGAGCAAACTCTAGGTATTCATCCTCTGTTGCGTCTTTCCCATCGATGTTTAGCTGCAGAGTGAAGTCCCTCACAGCCCAGATGAAACTGGGGAAGAACTTGACAAACTCTCCGTCATCTACAACTTCTTCAGGTGACTTGATCTTGATGTATGTCGAATCAGATCCCTACCCCCCTGATGTGTTATTCCCTGACCGATCCTCTGCTAGAACCTATAGGAACCAGTCAGAGAGCATAGAAATTGATTTTAGTGATTTTCTAGTTCAAGGATTGCAGCGAGAATGGAACAAAACGGTCAAGAAACAGAAGAAGAAGGAACGGCGCAGGTGTGCCCAGAAGAGAGATGGGAGACCCAAAGATCATCTTCAAGATGAAAGCAGTTCTGAAACTGATACGGAAGCAAGAAACAATAAATAAATGGGTTGCAAAATTAGTAAAAGAGGTAATAGAATTACAGGGTTTTTCAAAAGATATGCAAATGTTAATGAGTGATCTAGAGAAAATGGATTTTCAAGGTTCAAAAGAATAAATGTCAGAAAATGTTTAAAGAATATGTTTTATTTAGAAGCACAGATGTTGAGTGCTTTGTGGTTTATTTCTGCTATATAGTTGCTTCGCATGTTTTGTGAAAGGGCGGTGAAGTGCAAGGGGATGCATTTCGCACATGGGTGCGAAATGGAACTCCTAACCGAACCGTTTCTTAGAATTGGATAGTACTTGCTAGAAGTGCTATATTGAGGTTTATGATATATGTGCTTAAGCCGAGCGTATAGAAGGTGTTGTTATTTTCCCTATATTTGAAAATAGAACCAGACATGCTTGCTTTTTAGAAGTGATATTTTCAGTTTGTTTTTTTGGTTGAACTTTTGACACTTGTGTGACTTAGACTCTGTGACAAAGATCGTACAGCCTGTCTGTAAGGAGGGGCAGTCACAGGCAGGAGGAGGGTATTATGCAGAGGTTATAAAATACTTGTGGGATCTTTGTCCAAGGCCGACAATTCGTGGTGAAGACTTTACTCGTTGTTATTTTATATTTTGTACTTATGAGTTATTGTTTTTAATAAAACGAAACCATTGTATTGGTGATTCGTTAAACTTTTAAAACAAGTCTCTGAGTACTTCATTATTAATAACCAGTTATCTGAACCTGAAATCTACCACATCGAGCTTCAAGTGGTCTGAACTTGACTGAGCTAGGACGGACACTGGAGAAAAGGACCTGAAACTTCCTAAAGACATCCATCCAGACACGAGGTAACTATACAGCGGTTGATTTGTGGACTGTTTATGGATTTTAGGAATGTGAATATTATGTTTTAGGGCTTTATTCTGGTGTACTAGCAAAACATGGCGCCCAACGTGGGGCTCGATTAACTAAGGTAGAAAATTCAGAGATGACTGTTGAGTGAGTAAAGTAGGAAGTCCTTACATACTAGAGTTAAACAGTGATAACCCAGAGGGGTTTGTGTAAACGCGCGCGCAGGCTTGAAAAGACCTGAAGTAAAAGCATAAAACTCAGAGTGTGAGTAGTGCTAGTGTATGAAGTTAAATCCAAGGGAATCCGGAGTGTGTTAATGGCGCAGATGTGCACTCTGACATTAACACCGGAGGATCTTGGTGGAAGACTGGTCTGGATTAGTTCCACGCAAGGCAAATGCGGATCCGGCCAGTTACCATGGGAAGAGATTAAGTTAATCGCTTCCGTGGTGAATATCAGAATTCTAAATGGGGCAGAAATTCCACCTTTTATATACTCAAGTAAAGGAGGTAAGGATGGGTTTCCGCGAGTGAGAGTCTTTGATGAATCCGGGGGAGAGATTAAAAATATCCCCGTGAGAAGTTGGGACTCTTTAGATGAAGATGCTGCAGGAGAGGGATCAGAGAGAGGATCGATAGCTCCCAGCATTTTACCTCAAAGAGAGGAAGAAGTAAATACTCTAGATCCCAGTGCTCCACAATGGTATAGTCCAGAAAGTCCCGATGTGCAGTACACACCGGGCAATGACGAAATATATCGAGTATATTTCGCGAGAGGAAGAAACTTAATCGTTCTCAAAGAAGGGCGGTTAGAAGATGAGCAGGAATCATGTGTTATAGTGAATCCGGCTAATAGATTTCTATATCACGGCGCGGGAGTGGCCGGCGCTCTCAGGGAGCGAGCCGGAGTGAGATTCCAGGACGAGTCGTATAGGATAGCTCAACAAAGGCAAGATCCCATTAGAACGGGCGACGTAATTTTACAAAAAATAGGAGGGCCAAATGGAAAACCAGTGATACACGCCGTCGGACATGAAAGAGGTCAGAGGAGAGATATCGAGGAAGAATTAATAGCGATACTCACGTTAGACGGTATAATAGACAAAATATGTTTATTATCTAGAGAAAATAATTACCACACGGTAGCAATGCCAATAATATCAGGGGGGATTTTCGGATTTAATGACATCGCTATGGGAACAGCCCTGGTGAATGCATTAAGGAGGAAAACAGATCAGGCAGAGTGGCCTAAAATGTGGATGGTCTGTCACCCCAATGCTGAGGTGCTAAGGGCAATCACAGAAAGGGTGAACCGAGACCAAACAGCAGGCGAGGGAAGGTCAGGTCAGGGAGCCACCGCTCAGCGGGAACAAGCACCGCCACAGACCAGGTCAGTGGAGGAAGAGCCGATCCCTGATTACCCCGTATTAAAGCGAACAACGACATCTAGAGGGAAGAAGTATCAGGTAGAAAATCCTTTTTACAGACTGAAATTGGGGGACAGCTTCGAGACATTCCAAATAGGGAAAGGATTATACAGACCCACGCACTCCAAAATTAAAAAGACCGAAACTAATTTAGCTAGAGAAAATCAATGGAACCTCGAGTATGCACCGGGTATTACCCACGGTCAGCTCTGGAGTCTGCTGAATGGAGGAGACGCGGCTGCCGTTCTGGCGGACACTACGTTAACTCAGAGGGCTAAACGGGCAATATTAGCTCAGAAAGATTTAACGAACAGAGCCGCGCTAGAGAGGGTAATTAGGAAAGGAGTCGGGGATGAAACGTTTGAGGAATTTTATTCGGGGCCAGAAAGTGAAAGTTCAGAAAGTGAGTTTAATGAAGAGGAGGAAGACTCAGCCTACGAAGAGTTAGTACGCCCAGAGGACCGAACGCCTAGAAATGTAACGCCGGTCCCGGGCAGAACGGAGTCAGTGCCTAGGAGGTTGAGATTCAGCGAAATAACCCCGGGTGGAGATGATCAGTCAGGTGCGGAAATTAACCGGATCACCGAAGTAGACGCAATAAATCAACATTTAGATGCGTTGCATTTAGGAACGCCAGGTCGGAAGAAACCAAGTGCTTTCCTCAGACAGGTGCAATCACCGAGTCAGCCAGAGTTTAGCGCTGGAGGGGCGAAAGCGACCTTGGAAGAATTAATGAGAAGAGATCACGAAATGAAACTCCTAAAGAAAGCGAAGTTGAAAAATACAACAGTAAAGGGGAAAGTCAGAGAATTAGTCCGTTATGGAGAACAGATGAGAATTTCCGGGGAGTCAGTCGATTCTCACATTTTAGCGGAATTTGGAATTCAAGGAGGCAGGAAATTAGCTAAAACTTTAGAAGGATTAATTCCGACTAACCTGGAAGAACTAGAACAGGAAGGTTTTGAGGAGCGATGGCGCACTGTGGGTGCGTTATCAGCCTGTCAAGAAGTAGCGGAAAAAGGAGTAGGAGGTATTTTAAAACATATTTTTCAGGGAGTTAAAAGAAACGCGTTAATAGGAGCTAAAGAATTCCTCCTGTACGGCCCAGAAACATCTCCAGAAGAGCTAGAGAAAGCGTTAATCCGTTACGACCGAAAAACTGAGATAATTCAGACAGATAGAGAAAAATTAAATAATAAACCGCAGCGTCCCAAAGATCAGCCTAGGAGATCAGAGCGAGAGAGGAAGCCGTATAGTCGATATGAAAGGGAAAGCGGAGCCGCGGCGCGGCCCGACCGCAAAACTGATCAGAAATGGAGGAGAAGAGAAGAGAAAGCTGATCCGAAAAATCAGTTCCAGAGAGGAAAGAAATTTAGAGATCAGTCGAGACCGAGACCTAATCAAAACGAAAGTGACAGAGAAAAAGGCGGTTATATCAGCCCAGACAAATGGAAGAGAATGAACGCAGAAGAGCGAGCACGAATCATAGCAGAACGGGGGAGAAATAAATCCCAAAATAAAATAGGCCGAGTGAGAATAGAGAGCCCTCAGGGAAAGGATAGGAAAGAGTTGCAGAGACAGGAAGAGCTCAGAGTTAAGAGAAAGAGAAACCGAAAGACGAGCAGCGAAGCTCAGAGCGCATAGGGATGCGCGGCTCCCCTAAAAGATGCTTTAATGAAAACAGACGAAATTGATGGGAAATTGTATAAAGTTTATGATCAAACCACGTTCAGGCTCGATACGGGAGCCGATCTGAGCGTTTTGAAACCGTCAGAGAAACACGATGAATTATTAGGGGTAGTAAAAGTAGAAGATTTTGAAGGGAACCCCAGGGATAAAAGCGTTTGGAGAAAAGGCGAAATAAATGTGATTTTAGGAGGTGACAATTTGCTATGCGCAGGAGATCTTATAAAAATAGGAAAGCTAGGGGTAGTAGATCAGAACAAAGAAATCGAACGGATAGTGAAAGAATCAGAATTAAGCCAAAAAGGGGAGCTGGAAAAACTTTTACGGAAATACTCTGATTATTACTCGCGCAGTAAAAACGACTGTGGTAGAGTTGACATGAAGTACCAACACGTAATTCAGGGAGGCATCCCTCCCCCGCAAAGACAATACAAAATTAACAGCGCAGCAGAGAAGGAGATCTCGGAGACTATTAAAGAATTGACGGAGCAGGGAATTATTAAGAAGCTGAAATCTAATGAGAGCGCGCCAACAAACTCGCCTATACAAGCAGTCCCAAAAAGTGACGGAACATGGAGGTTAGTAACAAATTATAAGGCTTTAAACAAATTAACTGTTCCTGACACCAGATATCTGATCAACTGCAGCGAGGCGAGCGGAGAGATAGGCAGAGGCAAAGAGTGGCTTTCGAAGATCGACCTGGCCAATGGCTATTGGAGCATCCCTTTAGCGGAGGAAAGCCAAGGAAAAACAGCTTTTACATATAAAGGAGAGCAATTTAAATACGTTGTTTTGCCCCAAGGCTACAAAAATGCAGGTAACGTCTTCCAGAGTACTTTATTATCAATTTTATCGGGAATACCAGTGACCGTCTACATTGACGACATTTTGATAGGGACCTCCACGGAAGAGGAGCATCTGAAGTTGCTAGACGAAACCTTAGACAGGATAACCAAAGCAGGGTTAAAACCTAGTCTAAAGAAAATGGAGATTGGAAAACATGAAGTAGATTCTTTAGGATTTAAATTGGGAAAAGACACAAAAGCTCTCACCACGAGCACAAGAGCGAAGCTAGAACAGATGGAGCGGTCAGACCCGCCCACAAACAGAAAGCAGCTGCAGTCGCTGCTAGGGACCTTAAACTATGTCAGGGAGCTAATACCTAGATATTCTAGGGAGGCAAAGATCCTGTATAGTGGAACGAAGGATGGTGTGTGGAAATGGACAGAGCAGATGGAGCAAGCCAGGTTAAAATTAATCCGGATGGCTCTGGAGAGTGGAGAACTAGAGCGTAGAGATGACACTCTTCCTTTGTTCGTCCACGTGATCGAACAGGATGACGAGGTGATGATGACGTTGTCAAATGAGGGGGGGCGAGCGCCAATCGCGTTTCTAACCCATCAACAGGAGGCAACAATGAAGCGCTATGAGCAGAATGGCGCTGAAAGGATTTTGGCAGCGGTAACCAGAAGGATATTG
The DNA here is from genome assembly GCA_039654775.1 of Spinibarbus caldwelli. Classification (NCBI taxonomy): domain Eukaryota; kingdom Metazoa; phylum Chordata; class Actinopteri; order Cypriniformes; family Cyprinidae; genus Spinibarbus; species Spinibarbus caldwelli. Next base: position 35,742,979 of record CM077232.1, read on the forward strand.
CAGCTCAAAGCTATAGCCAAAGAGCAGCCAATAATAATTTTTTCAATGGCTGGAGAGCTAGCCCGAATAAAGAAAAATTTAGTGATGAACCAACCACGCATAAACATGCAAAGGTGGGATCAATGGGGTTTGATATTAGGAGATATTCAACTCGATTGGAGAATGAGTAAAGTGAAACGACAAGATAAAATGACTAAGTTCCATGATAAACACCAACATCTCCCGAAGTATTTCACAGATGGCAGTGAAAGAGCAGGGAAGGTAAAATGGGGCTATTTAGTTAAACAGGACGGACAGCTGATCACGTCGCAAAGTGGTGACGTCACGGGCACGGCGCAGAAAGCTGAGGTAACAGCTGTGCAGAAAGCGCTTCAGAAAGCGGTAGAATTAGGGCATAAAGAAATCGTACTCACTAGCGATTCTGAGTATGTGACAGAAGGCATTAATAAAGAGTTGGAAACTTGGAGAGCAAACGGTTTCCATAATGCAAAAAACAAACCAATGGCCCATAGAGAGCAATGGATGGAGATTGCCAAATTACTGCAGGAGGTAAACGTTCACTGTTACCACCAGGTGTCACACACAAAACAGGAAAGCGAGGCAGCCCTGGGAAACAGGGAGGTGGACAAGATGATAGGCCAGGTAAAAATACCAGAAATAACAGAATTGTTTCAAAAAATGCACGATGAGTTAAACCATCCGAGTGTAAACATGATCCAGATGGAGTTAAGGTTACGAAACCTGAAAATACCAAACTGGCGTTCGCATTACAGAGAGACGAGAACAAACTGCAGGGTGTGCAGGAAGTTTATGACCACAAGAGGGGGCAAGGAGAGCGAGTTGCCGAAAGCATACCGTGGTCAAGAGGTGAGCATAGATTTTGCAGGGCCAATTCGGCCTGCTACAAAAGCGGGAAATTGTTATTTTTTGCTAGCAATAGACAATTGTACACGCAAAATTATGTTGTGGCCAATGAAGACAGCGTTGGAAAAGAATGTTGTTGACTGTTTGAGAGAGTGGATCAAATGGGAGGGGCCAATGCAAAGTCTGAGAGCAGACGGCGCGCACAATATCAGTGGCAAAATGGTCGAAGATTTTTGCAGAGAGAATAAGATAGTTTTGACCAAAAGCATTCCCTACAGAGCGGAAACGAATGGAATTGCGGAACGGGCCGTGAGAATAATTAAGGAATGGTTTGCTAAAAATAAGGATCTTGGAGATTGGGATCTAAATATTAATAAATGCTTACTGGATATTAACAGGTGCGGCACGAAAACTGACCAGACAGAAAGGAGCGAACAGGCAGCTGCTGCAGAGAGAGTAAAGGAAAATCCGAAGTTTCGCGTAGGTGATCAGGTAATCCTCACGAGAAGACGAAAGTGTGGGCGTTTCTCTGAAGGTTTGGGGACAATAGACACTGTTAAACGAATAACTGGGTCCAATTCCGTAGAATTAGAGAATAACGGAATCCAGAGTAACAAAGACCTTTTAAAGAAGTAGCAAATGGACAGGGTACACGAAATAATTAACCAGAGAGGGTTAATTAGAGTGGAGCATGGTAAGCATGGATCTAGAGCATTTATGTGGACAAATCCAGAAATGGAAAGATTTTTAGGTTTTCGAGGAGGAAACATGAAGGCAGATGAAACGGCTGTCAGGCCATATCTGTGTGTGATATGTGACCAATTATGTGCTCAACCGGCTATCTCTGCATGTTATGAGAAGAGAGATATTGGGGTTGAGTGGACCACTTATCGACAGTCTCGTGTCGAGCTGTCTGGAATTCTGATATGTGAGAATTGTCGACCGAAATTCCCGAAGGTGCGTGTCGACTCGTACAGAGTGTCCGCAGACCTCGGGGAGAAGTGCCAGTGTACCTGGAACGGTACTGTATTGTTTAACTGTCTAGTATGTAAGGCAAAGCACAGGACTTTAGTGTCGTCCAGATCGATGTGGGAGGGCTTAAGGATGCTCAAACCACTAGGATTTTTTAAGGACGGGATTTTGTCCAGGTTTGCGAGGCATCCCTATTTAGGTATGAGAGAGCATGAGAGGAGCGCGTTTTTGGACGCTAGGTTCCCCATGTGGCCAAGGGATAGTCAGGAAGTGAAGGATAGGATTTTCCAAGAGAGGGCCGAATTCGTCCGAGACATAAGAAGAAGGGACCGCGAAAAAGATTTGACCCTCACGGATATTGAATCCGCGAGATGGAATTTCACTTTGTGGCAAGAGCCAGTTACCAAATGTTTTCCCGAAGTGGATCTGAAACAAGGATCTAGGGGGAAAATCGCGTGGATCTATGTAAAATTCAACGGCCGCTGGCATGTGCGGAGTTGGTCTAGTTTAGCAATAGAATTCGCGCAAGGGAACGACTGGGTAGATGCAGTACCCTATGACAAAGATTACCGGGGAGCGCAGCCGCGCTCTAACGTAACAAAGGAGAAAAGACCAAGTGTGCGCAAAGAGAAGTTTGTGCAGTTTACCGTAGCTCTGCCAAATGATATTGGAGAGCACAAAGTTTGGTTCCCGGAGGAGGAGAAATTCATGACCGGGGCAATTTACAATAACGAGCAGATCACAGACGAGCCAGCTGAAGTGTTTACTGTGGTTATGCATTTCAAAATAAATATATTGTCGTGTGCGCATCCAGATTATGACTGGATCGGCGGAATCGAAGTGGAATTGCACGAAAAGCAACCGGTAGCGAAAGTAGTGCGCAGAGGTTTCATGAGAAGAGCGAAGCGGCTCTTGATTGAGCCCTCGAACTAACATGTATTTACAGGGTAAGATGCAGAGGTCCGAATCACTGGAAAGCCTAACCGAGGAACTGGCAGGTGCAAAGGACACGATCACGAAGCTGAGGAAGCAGCGACGGCTCTGCAGATGGATGAGTATCATACTTTGGATGATTATAATATTAGGAATATTTTTATTAATATTAATTAGAGTAAGTTATCTCTTAGAGTGGGAAATTATGACAGGAAGGATTATTTTAGCTGAAGTACAAGTTGAGAAACGAAATGTGTCTGGTTTTGAATTAATAGTTTGGGGCACATCAAAAGAAAATAGTAAAGAAATAGAAAGGAATACCACATATTTTTGGAAGTGGTTAGATAATGTTAATGCAGGTAGGATAATGTATTACATGGTAAGAACACCAAAGATAAAACTTCAAAGCACAGTAAAGATTAGACATTGGCACAGAAAAGAAGTCGAAATTTATGAGGAAAATAGTTTTATAGAAGAACGTGAGGGAAACACGACTGTAAAATATTTTATTGGGCCGACTCATAGAGTCAGCTCGAACGAAGCACTCGGAGGTTGCTGGATATTTAGATCACGAGAAAATTTTAATCCGTGGAAAATAAGCCAGTGTAGATATAGAGGGGCAGTAAAAAGAATAAAAAGAAATATGAAAAAAGAGAGAATATCATCAGCGGTAAAAATAAAAGAGAATGTAGAAGATTGGATAAAGACTGGTAAAATTCTAAACCCAGAAGGGGAATTCGTTTTATTAACCACAGCTAGGGACCGGCATGTGGGATCGCGCCGTACAGGGTACGCAGAATTAGAATCTAGGTCTGAAACGAAAGCAAACTTAGAATTAAATAACACCTGTCCCTGGGTTTGGAGGAAAAAGATGATATTACCAAGAGTTAAATTTAACTTCAAAATAGGTTATTGGGAAATAGATAGTATGAAATGGGAAACGGATGTATATTTAATCAAAATGGAATTAAATAAAGTTTTGAAGACGGAGAGAGAAATCAAAGAATATTACGAAAATAGGGTGAAACAAATAGACAAATGCGTGAGAGAAAAGCTTAGTGAAAGAAGGCACGGGAAAAAATATTTTTACACAAAGACAGATTACAATGACTTTTCTTATGCTAATTTTTGCGATAAAGACGAATAAAAATTAGATTGTGGAGATTTTCTTAACGGCACCGACCCTTTCACGGGAAACCAGACGTCGGAGATTTTAAGTGTAAGGAGGAAACTATATTTAAAAAGAGTAAATATACACCGCAGAAATGACGAGGAAGGCGTTTTTAGAAATAATCTAGTTTTCTTTGGTGATGCGGTATATGGGATAGCAAGCCGCGAATGTAGTGAAGTTATAGGAATGTGTGCTGCGGGGCACGATGCTATAACAATAAATCAAATGGTGTCAGTTCTATGTTATTGGAGCAACGGAATTGTTCCTTTGCCATGGACTTTTAAGAGAAGTGATATAGCTAACAGATACGAAATGAGTTTCGGGTCAGGGGGAGTTATTAGAGTAGTAGATAGAAATTTGAGATGGAAAGTTTTGCATGGCCCGGCTCAAATTGCTACGAACAGTTTAATAAGGTATAGGGTGCCGAAAGGAGGAAAAAATGTGCCATTAACAGGCCTTGATGCTATAGCAATCGACGATTTATCTCATACAATTTTGAGGAAAACTTGGAAAGAGAAATGGTGTAAAGGAATTGATGAAACTTATTATTTAGGTCTAGATTGGATGAGGAGTGGTTTATGCAACACGAGTATAGAAATTATTGGCGATCGAATTGAAGGAGGTCCGCGATGGTATGAAGCCCCAGGAGAATTTGTGAATGTAGGAATTCAGGAAGTGAAGAAAGCAGCGAAAGAGGTATTTAATTTTGTGACTACAGGCATGTGGACAGGCATGATAGATTTTTTGATCAGTGCAGGTTGGTACGTGCTATACGGAGGTTTAATTGTCGTAGGCTTAATTTTGTTGTTAATCACCATAAAGTGTTTATGTACTGCTATGGGGGCAAGAATGTGTTCTAAAACGGTGAGCAAAACTGACGAATTAGCAGTCCTAGAGCAGTTGATAGATTATCAAACTAAAGGGCGCAGACGTTTTAGAAACAGGAAAAAGAGTTTTTCAGAGAGTCCGTTGTTGTAGGGGAACAGATACACAAAGGATAGAGAGCAGTTAAAACGGCAAAAACGAACAGGAAATAGGTGGAGCCGAGATGGTATAGAAAATATAGGGTGTATAACTGAAAAAGCCACTCGTGACGACGGGGAGATATCTGATGATACCATAAAGCTTACAATTGAGCATATCCAAAGGAATAATCAAGATATTATTTTATTGAAAAAGTGAATTGTTCCTGATAAGTCCAACAGAGATCGAAATTCGATAAGTTAGTATGGCATCCAACGGGACTAACAACCAAACCTCCAACGGAACAACTGATGGAGTTGGAGAATTTCCTCAGACAGTTTCCGGAACCATTGTTCAGGTTTGTGAATGCGGGGTATACTTTCTATGGATGTCAATACAAGGAATAAATCTAAATCTCTGGTGGCTAATAATAATCGGTTTATTTCAAATGGTTAGAATAATTTTGATGGGGAAAATTAGTAAGATTATTTTGGTATGTCATTTAATTGCGGCATCTGAGGGATGGAGCAATTTATTAGGTGTCAGAGGAGTGATAATGACAACTATGACTAGTATATACAGACTGTGTATAGATGTGATTATAACAGTGACTAAAAGAAATGAATTTGTTATGTGGTGTGAAATAGCGGTAATTGTGTTTGACGCAATATATCTGATGGGAATATTATTAGTCAAATATGGAAAAGAAGCAACTTTATGGATTATTATGGGCAGTACGACCTTAATTGCTTTCTTATTAGGATGTTATTTACGCGATGAGGGTATTATACTTTTGGGAGTGATTATTTTGATGAATAGATGGGATAAAATGAAGACCAAAGTAAAACAGTGTAAGCAGTGCTGTAAACCAATGACACATGTGAACTCAGCCGAAACGTTTTCTGCCTAACTTACAGGAATTGACCGGACTGACATTGCTGAATCAAATATTAAGTGGGACAACCCGCAGACGGGAGAAAAACAGGCAGAAACATGGGCAAACACAAACGTGTTATGGATGTGGCGCTTCTACGAGAAGATTGTATTTTGAATTAGTTAATGGCCAGCGTCATTGTCCTAAATGTATGACACAACCTGTTAATAATGCAATCGATGGATTGGGTAGAGAGGTTCCCATATGGAACCTAGTACATTGTATGACTACCAGAAGTGGATTGTCTGAAAGAGGGCAATTAAAATTACATGATTTCAAGGAGATAAAATTAGAGAAAACTGGCAATGGAGTGTTTCAAATCCCATGGTGGGTTAAATTATGTGTAATGGGACGACAATATGAACGGCCGAGAATTGGACGGGGTCGTTCAGTAATAGTTTTTCAATTATTTGAATATTTAGAACGACATAAAGAAGAAGATTGTGAAGAGAAAGAACCAATGGCAGTAAAAGCGTTCATTGGTACAGGAGTATTTGGTTTGTGCTTCATTGATGGTTCTGACTTCTTTTACAGGGCGCTGCCGTAATGCTGACTGATAAACAAGGCCGCATAACCGGCTGCACCTTGGGGCGGTTCTTTTATGAGGTCTGGTACCGACCCGGAACCGCAGGGAGAGTGTATTTATCGCTGGCAGCATTGCGTGTCCTGGTGGAGACAGACGGAAACACCAATGAATGCTTAATTCACGAATATCCCAGAAAAGCTGATCCTTTTCCTTATTGGGAGATGAGGAGATTTGTAGAAGTAACATTTTATAGAAACAGTAGAAACATTTTTGATGTGTATATAGAGAAAAAATATAAGAGTAACAAAATTGGCTTTACTTTTATGAAATGTGTGGTTGACAGAATACCTACTGATGGGACATTTACGAGAGAATTCGATCATGGAATAACAAGAGAGGATGTCGAATCAGATCCCTACCCCCCTGATGTGTTATTCCCTGACCGATCCTCTGCTAGAACCTATAGGAACCAGTCAGAGAGCATAGAAATTGATTTTAGTGATTTTCTAGTTCAAGGATTGCAGCGAGAATGGAACAAAACGGTCAAGAAACAGAAGAAGAAGGAACGGCGCAGGTGTGCCCAGAAGAGAGATGGGAGACCCAAAGATCATCTTAAAGATGAAAGCAGTTCTGAAACTGATACGGAAGCAAGAAACAATAAATAAACGGGTTGCAAAATTAGTAAAAGAGGTAATAGAATTAAAGGGTTTTTCAAAAGATATGCAAATGTTAATGAGTGATCTAGAGAAAATGGATTTTCAAGGTTCAAAAGAATAAGTGTCAGAAAATGTTTAAAGAATATGTTTTATTTAGAAGCACAGATGTTGAGTGCTTTGTGGTTTATTTCTGCTATATAGTTGCTTCGCATGTTTTGTGAAAGGGCGGTGAAGTGCAAGGGGATGCATTTCGCACATGGGTGCGAAATGGAACTCCTAACCGAACCGTTTCTTAGAATTGGATAGTACTTGCTAGAAGTGCTATATTGAGGTTTATGATATATGTGCTTAAGGTGTTGTTATTTTCCCTATATTTGAAAATAGAACCAGACATGCTTGCTTTTTAGAAGTGATATTTTCAGTTTGTTTTTTTGGTTGAACTTTTGACACTTGTGTGACTTAGACTCTGTGACAAAGATCGTACAGCCTGTCTGTAAGGAGGGGCAGTCACAGGCAGGAGGAGGGTATTATGCAGAGGTTATAAAATACTTGTGGGATCTTTGTCCAAGGCCGACAATTCGTGGTGAAGACTTTACTCGTTGTTATTTTATATTTTGTACTTATGAGTTATTGTTTTTAATAAAACGAAACCATTGTATTGGTGATTCGTTAAACTTTTAAAACAAGTCTCTGAGTACTTCATTATTAATAACCAGTTATCTGAACCTGAAATCTACCACATCGAGCTTCAAGTGGTCTGAACTTGACTGAGCTAGGACGGACACTGGAGAAAAGGACCTGAAACTTCCTAAAGACATCCATCCAGACACGAGGTAACTATACAGCGGTTGATTTGTGGACTGTTTATGGATTTTAGGAATGTGAATATTATGTTTTAGGGCTTTATTCTGGTGTACTAGCAAAACATGTACTCTGTTAGCTCAGTGACATATCTGTTCAGTGTGAGTCAAAGGATTGTTGAACATTCACCGCAAAACACATAAAAGCAATAATGTAACCTGAGAAGAGCTGTACCAGAGCAATTCTAGCTAATGACTAATTTCCGAAATGGACAAAAGACATCTATAATTTGGAGGTTGCTTTACATGGAGTCTTTGTAATTTACATATTAATAACCTATTTACCTAAATACTCTGCAAGCTCTCATATTAAACAAACTTCAAGCTGAAAATGAAATATAAATTCTGATCAGAAGGATACTGCAGTTCGTCTATAGCCCTGTTGTCAATAGTTCCTCGACTGCTCAGGACTAGAGTGCTGCTCAGAAGGACAGCCAAAGAGAAGATCCTGGTGTCATGCTTCGAGTCCCCCAGAGACAGACAAGATACAACGACATGAGACCACAACCCATAACAGAAACACAATTCCTGATATTGAATGATCAGTGATTGCAAGATTAGTGTACAGTGTGATATTTGTTCGGTTTGGGTCGGTCACTACAAATAGTAAACAAGCATACAGAACTTTGTCCATTCAAACAGGCCACTAGGCCTGAACGACTGACCAACCATCAGACAGAAAGACACACAGATAATATATTATGGAACTAAATTATCTTTAGTTTGTCACCTTGTCCACGTCCCAGAGTCCCTCGGTGTCCAGCAGCACCAGAGTGGTTTCTGCTTTAGTGGGGTGAGGCACGCACCACATCCAGATGCCCTTTGTCTTGGACTCGATTGTGCTGCCCAGTGCAAACCCTGATAACCACACACCAGAAACCCCACGATGACTTACATGCATTCATTTGAACAACACGAGCGTGTGGATGCTACTGACCTGTTTGCTTCCCTGCCAGTCGGTTCATCAGGTAGGACTTCCCGGTGCGGTAGAGACCCACCACGGCCACCACCACCACGGGCTGCTGGATCTGCTCCAGAACCTGCAACGCTGACCGCTGGATACACAGCTTCCCATCAGACGCCGTGTCAATCAAGCACACTGGTTTGTCCATGGCCACTGGAGACCCAAGCACATTTCACTCCCTTTAATCAACCGCATTGAGAAATACTCCAATAATCCTGCATTACAGAGTACAGTAACTCCCCACGTGAGCAGCATTTCTTCTTTCTGTTTGGGGAACTTTGTGTTAAAAGTTGTGTTTTTCATATTGCATTAACACATATTCCCAACAAACTACACAAGCAGGCTGAATAAAACACATGCTGTAAGATTTGTTTGTGTCCAGCTACAGTCTATAACCAGACTGGGTTTAGTTGATGCTGGTTTCTACAAGTTAATCATGTCATATAAACAAGGTCCTTTGTGCTCTAACAAAACATGGCCAGAACATCTATCAAGACAAGTCAAGCTGTAGACACTCACACACACACACACACACACACACACACACACTCACACTCATTGAGTGCTAAAATTAAGTCACCAACACGAAGACACACGGTCACACGTGATCAACTGCAGGAGCAAAAACAAACATGAAGAATGTGCAGCTGTGCTGATGCTGACTGTAAAACACTGGACATTGTATTGTTTGCAGTTATAAGAGAAGCACAAGTGCTATATTGATCTGAATGAAGGAACATCCCGTACCTGTTTGCTTTAGTTCACTCCGGTCTAACTTCAGTCTGAGTTGTGTTCATGTTGTAGCTGATATTCTACCCATGTTTCTTAGACACACCCTCAGGTCCAGACTCTCAATGCTGATTGGTCTAGAGTGAGTTAGGGGACGTTCCTGGTCTCTCAGTATGTCTCTGGTTATTCTCTGTGGCTGACTTTAGCTCCTCCTGTTGACTGAGCAAACAACAATGTGCAGTTTCACTCTTAGTGTCACTTTCAAAACCAGCAACTGCATACTGGAAGACACATGACCAGGCTGCTGCTGGTGGAATTGTATTGTGGTGCCCCATCTCCGCCAAATATTATGAAAGTTTAAAAAAAATAAATAAATAAATATAAAAATCTCAATGTCAGAACAGAATTTGTTTTATTTAAACCATATACAGTATACATTAAGCTGTGATTTAAGGGGGCTTTAAATATGATAGCGTCTGGTGACACTGCAATGGCCTAAAGATTTTTAAAATATGACCGTATTTTACTGTACCAATCTGTTTTCATAGACATTTGCACATGGGACAGCATAATTGTCATGAATCTGGTCCATGGACCTCCATTTGTTCGCCACCAGAGGTCACCCTACCATCACATTGACTCTCACACCACACACTACCCCGGACTTCATTTCCCAGCAGCCATTTCCCTAATCACACGCTCACACCTGAGACTGATCCCACAGCTGTTTTCCATTACACCCCCTATATAAGCCATGGACTTCCGTTCACAGATCGCTGAGTATTGTATGCAAATATCCTAGTGATAGCTACCCTACAAAGCCCTCTGAGTTGTCTTTAGTCTTGCCTTGCTGGTTACCTGGATTTACTCTCTCTGCCTTGCCCTTTGGATATTGTTCGCCGATCGTCGACCCACGCTTGTTCTAGGACTACTCTGTGTCTTGCCTGTGTTATACCTGTTTGCCATCGTCTGACCCTGCCTGTGTTTATGACCATGTTTTACAATAAAGCCTTGCATATGGATCCGCACGTCTCTCGTCTCGTCAGCCCCGTTACAGAATACTCGGCCACACGAGGATCCAGCAGCTTTTCTAATGGACCCTGGTCAGGTATGGACACAGAACTACTTCTGTTACGCTTCAAGCAGGGTACCCGATCCCTTGAGGAGTGCATAGAGGAATTTTTAATTTTAGCGAATGACTCTGAGTTGCCGGACTGTTTTTTAATTGATCTATTTTGTGACGGAATTAATCAACCGCTCAGATCCAAGCTTCTCCGGGAGGGTCCGCGGTCATCATTAGTACAGTTTATGGACTATGCTCTGCTGCGTGTTGGCTCCTCATTTACTGTGGGTGTCGCGGAAGAGGAACGCGACACCGCGTCTATGACTGAGATGGCGGTCGTAGCAGAGCCCGTTCACAAAATGGCGGTCACCACGACGTTCCGTCATGTCACAACTGTCATTCATAAGCCAAGTCAAGTCACAGTCAATCATCATGAGTCAAGCCAAGTCACAGTCGATCATCGTGAGTCCAGTCAGGTCACCATTGATCTTCATGAACCCAGTCAAGTCACCGTTGATCTCCTAGAGACACAGCACATCACGGCTGATCGTCCAGAGTCCCAGCACGTCACTGCTGATCGTCCAGAGTCCCAGCACGTCACTGCTGAACGTCCAGAGTCTCGTCACGTCTCAGCTGAACTGCCAGAGTCTCGTCACGTCTCAGCTGAACTGCCAGAGTCTCGTCACGTCTCAGCTGAACTGCCAGAGTCTCGTCACGTCTCAGCTGAACTTCCAGAGTCTCGTCACGTCTCAGCTGAACTTCCAGAGTCTCGTCACGTCTCAGCTGAACTTCCAGAGTCTCGTCACGTCTCAGCTGAACTTCCAGAGTCTCGTCACGTCTCAGCTGATCTTCCAGAATCTCATCACATCCCAGCTGATCTGCCAAAGCCTCGTCACTGCTCATCAGATCTTCCAGAGCCATTTCACATCATGTCTGCCGCCCCAGAGCCACGTCCTGTTGCGGGTGTCGTACCGCAACCCTCCACCATCCTATCAAGGGAGCCTGTCATCAAGCGTCAGAGGTTGGCATCCAGCGTGGACGATCCTTCGCTGGTGTCAGCATGCACAGCTGGTATCCCCAAACCTAATCACTCTAGTCCTCCTTCTCATGAACTCCTTCCCCTATCTGCAGCACTTCCCGTATGGGGGGTTGCTTTATGGTGTATCTGGGCCGCATACACCACTGCCGATTTGCTAGAGGTGGCGGCGCCGGCTACAACATCTCCAGAGGTGGCGGCTTATGCTGTGGAACCTTCTGAGGTAGCGGTAGCCACTACTGTGCTCCCAGAGGCCATGGTGTCCGCTGCAGTCCCTTCAGAGGTGGCGGCTCAGGCTGCAGAACCTCCTGAAGCAGCGGTGCTCGCTTCAGACCCTTTTATGGTGGTGGCGCCCAGCAATGTACTCTCAGCCTGTCGTGTCGTGGTCAAGGAGACGGTTACCGCTGCAGAACCTTCGGAGGAGTCAGTGGTAACCACCGGTGAGCTCATGCCCTGTCCTGTCACGGCTATGAAGGCCATCTGTGAACTCTCGTCCTGTCCTGTCACGGCCAAGGAGGCCATCTGTAAGCTCTTGCCCTTTCCTGTCACGGCCAAGGAGGCCGTCTGTGAACTCTCGTACTGCCCTGAAACGGCTATGAAGGCTGTCCCTGAACTCTCATCCTGTCCTGTCACGGCCAAGGAGGCCGTCTGTGAACTCTCGTACTGCCCTGAAACGGCTATGAAGGCTGTCCCTGAACTCTCGTCCTGCCCTATCACGGCCACGGAGCCCACTAATGAACTGTTAGCCCGGGAAAAGATCAGTGAACTTCTTATGTTCCCTGCCTCAGTCCTTGAGGCCATATATTCTCTGCCTGTCTTTTGTGTCTCAGTTTCCCCTAGGTCCCAGTCTCTGCCATGGGCGTCTGCTCTGCTGTGGAGGTCTTCTGCCTGGTCTGCTCCGCCCTGGAGGGCTCCAGTTCCGTCTGCTTCACCCTGGAGGGCTCTAGTCCCGTCTACTCCACCTTGGTGGGCTCCTGCTCCGTCTGCTCCGCCCTGGTGGGCTCCTGCTCCATATGCTCCACCCTGGTGGGCTCCTGCTCCATATGCTCCACCCTGGTGGGCTCCAGTTCCGCCTGCTCCGCCTTGGTGCCCTGTTCTGCCTCGGTCCTCGACCTCTCCACTCCCAAGTGGACCTGGCCCTCCGTCCCTCTCTCTGTTCCGCCTCCGCTCCAGCACCTTCTTGGATTGTGTAATGTTTGGAGCGTCTGGAAGCCGCTCCTTGGGGGGGGGCTATGTCATGAATCTGGTCCATGGACCTCCATTTGTTCGCCACCAGAGGTCACCCTACCATCACATTGACTCTCACACCACACACTACCCCGAACTTCATTTCCCAGCAGCCATTTCCCTAATCACACGCTCACACCTGAGACTGATCCCACAGCTGTTTTCCATTACACCCCCTATATAAGCCATGGACTTCCGTTCACAGATCGCCGAGTATTGTATGCAAATATCCTAGTGATAGCTACCCTACAAAGCCCTCTGAGTTGTCTTAGTCTTGCCTTGCCTGTTTCCCCGTGTTTTGATTTCTGCCCGTGTTTCCTGGATTAACCCTTGCCTTGCCGATCGGACTCGGTTTGCCCCTCGTTTGGATTATTGCTGGTTACCTGGATTTACTCTCTCTACCTTTCCCTTTGGATATTGTTCGCCGATCGTCGACCCACGCTTGTTCTAGGACTACTCTGTGTCTTGCCTGTGTTATACCTGTTTGCCATCGTCTGACCCTGCCTGTGTTTATGACCATGTTTTACAATAAAGCCTTGCATATGGATCCGCACGTCTCTCGTCTCGTCAGCCCCGTTACAATAATCAGCTGCTCTGTTCAGCTTTTTGCCCATTTCACACAGTCTTTCTCGGCCACACCCCTTAATATATATTGTTTATCCACCTGTTATTAACCATCTTTCTAAAAAAAAAAACCTAAACATTTTCTTATGACTTATGAATTTATTTGATACAATTCCTCACCTGGAAACAGATGTATTTAGCTATAACCCAGCAAAAATGTTGTGTAAAAAAGTATGTTGTTATGATGTTGCCAGTTAGTCATCCTTTGCTCAGCATGACATTACTTTATGGTGGTAAAGATTCATTTTTTTAGAGTCTTGGCTAACGTTCCAGAAATGTTGTCAAAAGACGTCGCTGACTGGGGTGAAGAGGCATGGTGAGGACGGTTCGAAACAGTTCAGTTTCAGTTTATTTATTTATAAAGCACTATTAAAACAACAGAGCGTTGACCAAAGTGCTGTACAATAATGTAGATAATTCCTTAAAAAGAAAACAACAACAATATCAAAACACAGATAAAACCCCTAAACAGTGCAAACAGAAACCTATGCTTCAACACACTGCAGTCTCAAAAGTTAAACATAAAAAATGAGCCTTCAGATGTCTTTTAAAGATATTTAGAGTAGGAGCAGCTCTAATGTGAGAAGGAAGACTGTTCCATCTTTTCGGAGCCGCCACTGCAAAGGCCCGATCACCCCTTCGCTTATACCTCGTCTTCTGAACAATTAAAATAGACTGGTCAGAAGACCTTAAAGACCTAATAGGCTTGTGTACCTGTAAGAGCTCTGACAGGTAAGAGGGAGCTAATCCATTCAAAGATTTATATACAAATACCAGGAGTTTAAAGTTAATCCTATACTGGACTGGCAAGAGAGGACAGAATAGGGGAGATATGATCCCACTTGCGAGACCCCGTTTTTGACCACAGGTTTACAAAAAGGGGTCAACTCACCTAAATTTGACAGTTCAGGCAGAGTAGGACCTCCAAACCACACAAGTTCTGCCTTACTCTCAATAAAATGTAAAAAGTTCGCAGACATCCAGGCTTTAACCTCTTTCAAACAGTTCAAGATGGAGCCCAGAGCATTTACATGATTTTTCCTCAAGGGCAAATAAATTTGCATATCATCTAAATAAAAATGACAGGAAATCCCATACTTACGAAAAATTGTCCCTAAAGATAAAATATATAAAGAAAATAAAATAGGGGCAAGAAACAGCCCTCGGTTTGGTACGTCACAAAATTCAATAACCAATCACAAGGGATAGATTCCTATCATTAGCATATTCCTCTCATTTATATTAAACGCGGCGCGCATAGAGATCGCATGGAAAATATACCAATAGGATTACCAGCACAAAACCAAAAATAAAATAGAGCAAAAAAACGTGGTAGCAGTGTAAAAGTAGCCCGGAGTCAGAACCACCTCTCCCGCATTGGCGTCCGCTCTTCGCTCGCATATGCTCGCGGGCGTGAATTAAGAATCATAAACTTGGCTGCATTTAAGCCTTCAAGGCATTTTGGGGACTCAACATCGCCAAGTAAGTAACTTTAACGACTGTTGCAGTATCCACTGTAGTTGTTCGCTAGCAAAAACATAGTTTTATCAGTCATTATCCATGGATCAGGAGACTCTGGCTTGTGTGACTGAGTGGAGGCGGGGCTAATTTGCGTATTCATAGATCCGCGTATAGTAAATGAGGCAAGGGTGTAGAGTTACATTCAAGCTATTTTAAGGCATAAGAAAATTTTCACAAGAAAAAACATTTAAATATGCCATTTTGAGGATCAAAGATGAGTTTTAAGGGATAAAATGTTTGACTACAGGGGGACTTTAAGTACTTTTAACAGTGCAGACTCCGTACTGCGGTAGGCTTTAAAACCAGACTGAAAAATCTCAAACACAGCATTTTGGTCCAAAAAAAACTCTGCCATTGGCTAAGAACTATTTTCTAAAATTGGACATCACAGAACGATCCAAATTTGGCTTTTTAAGAAGAGGTTGCACTACAGCATGTTTCAGCAACAATGGCACCATACCAGAATGGAGACTACCAGTCAAAGTCAAAGTCAAAGTCAAAGTCAGCTTTATTGTCAATTCCACCACATGTACAGCACATACATACAGAGAATTGAAATTGCGTAACTCTCAGACCCTTGGTGCATACAGTTAACACTAAACACTAACAGTAATGTAAAAAAACAGATAGTTACAGTTTAAATATATATAAATACAAACTATACAGATATGCAATAAGGACATTGTAAAAAAGAGATAGTTAAAGTGGCGTAAGGCACATGGCAGATAGTGCAACCATTAAATAAACAAAACTGTGCAGATATAATGGGTGTAGTGCAAAAAAACTGTGCAGATATAATGGGTGTAGTGCAAAAAAACTGTGCAGATGTAATGAGTGTAGTGCAAAAGAGCTTATCAGTGTTAAAGTGATGAAGAGCTAAAGAGCTCAGAGAACAGTCTTAATTAAACTGACCTAGGAGGTAGTTTGCAGTCAATGCTGGATGGGGTAGTGATCAGTCCAATGCTGCACAAAGTGACTAGTGCGGGTCACAGTTTGTAAGTGGGAAAGGGAGGGGGGGGTTGGAGGGTCAGAGTTCAGTGGTGCGTGGGGCAAAAGAGGGGAGGGGGGGGCAAGGTCGGGAGGGAGTTCAGCTTCCTGACAGCCTGATGGATGAAGCTGTCCTTCAGTCTGCTGGTCCTGGCCTGGAGACTCCGCAGTCTCCTCCCTGATGGCAGCAGACTGAAGAAGCTGTGTGTCGGGTGGGTGGGATCACCTGCAATGCAGAGGGCTTTGCGGGTGAGACGGGTGTTGTAGATGTCCTGGAGGGAAGGGAGAGAGACACCAACGATCCTCTCAGCTGCTTTCACTATGCGTTGAAGTGACTTGCGGCAGGACGCGTTGCAAGCGCCATACCACACAGTGATGCAGCTAGTAAGGATGCTCTCGATGGTGCCTCTGTAGAAGGTGTACATGATGGGGGCCGGGGCTCTGGCTCTTCTCAGTTTGCGGAGGAAGTAGAGACGCTGTTGTGCTTTCTTGGCCAGTGCTACAGTGTTGTTGGTCCAGGAAAGGTCCTCTGTGATGTGCACACCTAGCCATTAATAATAGAAAGAATACTTGGGCCAATAATTGGGCCAATAATATCAAAGGCCTTTTTAAACAGCCATGATGGAATACCATCCATCCGACCTACAATCTCAGTCAGTGTCACCAAAGACACCGGCTCAAAATGAGTGAACGTAGCAGAGCACAAAGTAGGAACGGAAGGGTCCAAATTGCAATTAACAATCTCAGATCTAATTGCCATAATCTTGTTTACAAAAAAAAAAAAAAATGTCTTAGACTCATCAACTCTCTCACTTGGGTTGAGCACAGAATTTATAGTGCTGAATAGAACTCTAGGTTTATGATAGTTACTAGCAATTAAATCTGAAAGGTATTTCTTCTTAGCTTCTTTAACAGACCTTTGATAAGTGTAAAGTGATTCCCTAAAAATGTCATAAGACACCTGGAGTTTATCCCTCTTCCACTTGGGCTCAGCTTTTCTACAAGCTTGTCTGAGAGCCCAAGTGACCTCATCAAGCCAGGGCTCAGTTTTCAACTTAGCAGATCTAACTGTTAAAGGAGCAACAGAGTTTAAAATAGAACAGCAAGAAGTGTTAAACTCATTTAGTAACATCTCCACATCCATATGGGAAGGGGGATTCTCCAGGGTTGTCGTGAAAGGGGCTCTAATAAATACATTTTCAAAATGTTCAACAGCTGTAGAGTCTAATTTCCGAACATTACGAGTAGAAACACAGGACCTACTTGTGTCATGTTTAAAATAAATCTCAAAAGTGACAGCTTTATGATCTGAAAAGGCCACCTCATCTAGTACAATATTACAAATTGACAGACCATGAGATAATACAAGATCTAAGGTATGTCCACGGACATGTGTAGGCCCATGAACATGTTGCAATAAATTAAAAGAATCAACAAGATTTAAAAAATCTTTTGCCAAAGTATCAGATGGGCAACAGACATGGATGTTAAAATCCCCCAAAATTAAAACTCTATTATACAAGGGTAAAAGTCCACTCAATGTCAGCTAATTGCTGAATAAAGTCCTTATTCGGTTTGGGAGGTCGATATATTAATGCACATGCTATAGGTCCAGAGTGCATCATTATTTGAGGCAGCTGCAGTTCAACTTTGGGACAAGTTCAGAAAATGGACTGAGATCTCCTCTAGTAGCCCAAGTTTCAGTCATAAATAAAAAGACCAAGTCCCTAGCGTTAAAAAGTCATGTAAAATAAACGTTTTATTTAACATATAAGAACCCAGACCAATTTCTCCTTATAGGAAAATTATGGGGCATATAAAACAGACCAAATGGACCACTTATAACATGTTTCTGCAGTTGTTTTTGAAATACAGCCCCTCCTTGTGAAAGTAATGTTACATATATATGACATTGGGCGTTTATGATAAATTTTACATATGTTTATGATAATGTTACATATGTTACGTTTTTTTTTTTTTTTTTTCTGTTTATTTGCTTTTCCACAACATATATCAAAATGATTACTTTTCTGGGAAGATAAAACAAAAACCTTTTTCAGAAGTAATATAGTTTTTGCATTTTATTTGATTTGCCACAACATATTTCAAAACCACATAACTGTGACCATTACATTTTACAACAACTCTTTTGTAACATATCAAAATTCTGCCTTTTCAGGTATATGGTTTAACAAGAAATAAATTTAGATTTTTTTTTTTTTTTTCACAACTCGAAAATGTGCAAACTGAATAAAAATAAATAACTACCTCACACTGGAGGTCAACATGTTAAACATGCAAGTAGATTTGTTAAAATATGCTTTGAAATGAGCAGCAGAAAATATATAACACTAAAATAACTGAATCAGCTAAATTAAATGAGCAGCTCATTACCATTTTTACCATTTTTCTTAATGTGATAAATGTCACATCAAAATTCCACCTACTTTTATAAGGTTAATAGCCTGATGTGACATATTGTGGTGACATATCTTTGTAACTTGTTTTATATCAATTTGTTCAAGAAATGTATTAAAATCGGGTTAAGAGTAATCTAGGATATGTTATTAAAACATTAGAATTGTTGCATGGGTTGAAACATACCTTTTGTAACAAAAACAAGTATTTTTAAAAATTGCTGACACTGTAACGTGCTAACCAGACAGGACACCATTTTGGAAATGTTGCCATGGCAACAAAAAATGCATACATTGACACATGACTGAACCTGGGTGTTCATTATGTCACTTAGGGACTTCCTGAGTTGAAAGTGAGGGATAATGCTTTAAAAGGACCTTTCCAGATAATCACCAGTGTTTGTGACACCTGCGTCACCGTGGGTTCTTATCTTTCATTAATCAAGGTTAGCCTTTTCACCATATAATCATTAATTACCGGTGAAGCGTGGCATAGATGGCTGAGATTACGCAAATTCACACCACATCTCCGAAGACGTGGAGTCCAGTGCCGTGGAACCTCGACGCTGAAGTCTGGAACAACAGGTGTAATGCATTGGAATCGAGGTGCGAAAGAGAGGCAGGAGATGACTCTGTAGTTGTCCAATTGTAGAGCCGGAGTAGACTGTGAGGAAGAAGTATCTCGGGCGACAGCAAATGCGATCTCACCCCAAACAGCACTAGGCCTGTCGCAATAATCAATATATCGACTTATTGCACAATATATGTACATGACCTCAATATATTTTGGTGACGCAATATATCGCCCATTATATTTACTTACAAATTAACCTCACCATGTTTTTTTTCACTTGTGCCTGTGTTTTTTGCAGCTTCTTGTACATAACGTGGTGTAGTCATGAGGTGCTAGTTCACATTTAAAAAAAAGCTTCTACAAAAAAAATGATATGACCTTGTTTAGGGATCTGTAGTGATTGTGTTTTTCAGCAATAGTGTGCACCCTTAATTTACAGAGAAAAGAAGGTCAGGGGAAAATCTGTAGATGGAAAAATCTCCATACAAGCTCTTTGTGCAGTTTTTTTTTTTTTTTTTTTTCCCTACTTGTTACTTTGCACTTTTTGTTAGAAAACGGTTTATTTACTATTTATTTATCTTTAAAGTTAAGGTATCTAATATTTTGATAATTTCCATGATTTAAATATTAAGAATTAAAAGTTTGTTGTCATTTGAAAGTGTGTAGGCCTTCTTGCATTATTATGCTGTTACATTATGATTATATATTCAGTGGCATAAAATGGTCTTTAAAATGACAATATCGCTTATCACAATTATTTCTGTGGCAATATATCACACCTCACTTTTCTCATTTGGTCTAGTCATGGGATGGGGAATTAATTGGGGAGCTGGTTAAGATGGTAACGAATTTTAGTGGAGAGGTATGGATAATTAATATATATTTTTTTGGTTATTATAGGTTGCAGAATGGCAGAGGACACAGAAATAAAAAAAAAATTAAGTTGATGCACAAATACATTAAGGTGGCGCATCATCTGAGGAACCTGAGGGAAAGGGAGGAAAATCCTGGGCCGAAATCTCTACAACAAGTAGCGAGATGGTTGGGCTCAGTGGTGATGCCAGCGGCACCAACACAGACAGTTGGATGGCAGCTGCATGGCAGTGCCAGAAAGTGGCTGTTGGAGGGTTTGGAGATTTTAAAGACCCATTATTGCAAAATAAAGGACGAAATAGTATTACGGTTAACAGGAATGGATTTGAGAAATGGGGAGAGAGCAATGGAGGTGGCGATCAGATGGGCTAGGAGGAATTTGAGAAACATTGAGGAAGTAACACTAGCAATTGCAGTCAGTGACATCTGAGGGCTTTTGGAGGAACGATCCTTAAACCAAAGGGAATTAGAGGATGAGCAGGGAAATGCACGATTACAACAACAGACATTAATGTGACTCAGATGGAACGATATCAGGTGGAGCAGGTGGGAGGAGAGGATCGGGAGCGGGTAGAAATATCAATAAGAAGTCAGAGTGACATGAGTCAACAAGAACAGGAGGGGCAAGATGAACAGGGGTTAACAACAGAAGAGCAAGAAAACTGGCAGCAGGATCAAGGAGGGGAGAAGGACCAGGCTCAACAAATAGAGAGTCAAGGACAGATCCGGGAGCAGGTGGAGGACGAGAGAGGAAATCTGCAGTGAACAAGACATACAAGGGGTAACGGAAGATGGACAGCAAGATTGAGAGTCTGGGATAAATGGTCAAGATAAAACAGTGGAGAATCAAGGAGAGGCTGAGGAACAGGCAGACGAAAGAGAACATTTGGATCACAATGGAAGAAGTCCACAGTGCATCGGAGGAGTTAATGCAACAATTGGGACATTCGAGTGGTGTGGGGGAGGAAGAAAGGGAAGAGTGAGAGAGGGAGTGGCGGAATGAGGATGGGGAAAACGGAAGAGAAAAAGGGGAGTTGGAAGGAAAGAGAAGGGGACTTATTAAGAGGAGAGCAATGGAACAGGGGGAAAATTGAGACACGGTGCACGAGGTCTTTTTGAAAGACAGAACCATGGAGGAAATAAGAACAGGAATTGGTGTCTAGAACCAAGGAAACCAATACTAATCTTTGGGGATTCTAATATGAGTAGGCAATGATCTCTGATGAAAGGGTATAGGTAGTGTGTTACCCAAGAGCAAGATGGGCACACATATCAGATTTGAAGAAATAGAATCCCAACAAGTGCATTAACAATTAAGGTATTACTGTTGTTACGAACTACAAATTAAACCCCTACTCAAAGAGAAAATAAATTGGTCTGTAACAATTAACAGGGATCCATCTAGGAAAGATCCCTGGGGTCCCCGCTCTCACTCTCAAGTTTCTCAACCACAAGACACTTATCTAAGTGCAAGTAAAAGTAAGTTTATTAAAAAAGGATAAACAAAGGAGCATCATAAACTTCAGGAGGGGCAAATTGCCAAAATAAGTTACAATAAACAAAACTACTATTGTACACAACTATTGTACACAGACTAACCTAGAAAACAAACAGGTACCCACCTCCCTACCAAGCTCCACTTAAACAAGGTCCAGGAAGTAAGAGACCGAACATAACAGACATAAAGTAAAACTAAACTGTTACTTAATTCAATGGTTCACAACAAATGTCTAAGTTAACGATCCTTTTGCCAACACATTACCCAACGGGAACACCAGTGTTAACAACAAAGAGAGCAGAGAGCCAACAATTCCTTCCACCAAATAGCTTAAGTACTGCAGCAATCCTTCCTGTCACCAACCAGCTCAGTCCTCCTAATCAGCTCCACCTGTAATCAATTAGAGCGAAAGAGGGAGAGACAGAGAAAACACAGAAAAAGACCTCCGCACACGAACGAATGATATGCCGTTTCCCTAGCAACACACAAATCTATTCGTAACACTGTCTTTTGGAATAAACGATAGAAATTTCTCATCAATAGCTTTGCTAGAGAAGATGTTGAAAAGAGTCATAGGAGTTGCACAACAAAGGTTCCCAAATGCAGAAGTGTATATACCTGTCATTAACTTTAATTGGCAGCTGCCAGTTAGGGAAAGGCTGTTGTTAAGGGAACTAAATACATGTATCAGGACATCTGGAAAGGCGATAGAAACGCTATCATATAGGAGATTTCAAACGAATTAGGACCAAGTTCACTAGACTGGGGAAGCAGGGAGAGCAATGTTGTCACACTGGTCACAACATTTAAACTGTTGAGGGAGACGCATCCAGTTAACTAAACAGATGGGACAGTGGTGAACCTCTCCCAGGTAATAAAATTGACTGAAAAGGAAATAACATTACTACAGAAGGGTTTGTCTTTTGTTCCAAAGAGGAGTGGGGGGAGGAATGATTGGAATAGATTGGAGATGGAGGAAGGCTTAATATCATAGGAGACTTAAATTGGCAGCATATTTTCAAGATGAAGGAGAGGTGGGGGAAGTAATAAGAAGGCCATTCACTGTAAATTCAGGATGGGAGCCTAGGAGCTGTCAAGTCCCGGAAATGGTTTGGAAAATAATAGAAGAGGATAGGAAAATAGTGAAGGGGGTAGTGAAAGTAGTGGAAGAGGAAAGTAACTTGACTCAAGGAGAATGGCAAGCTCTGAAAAGATTAAGAGAAGGTAGTACGATTATAATCAAACCTGCGGACAAAGGAAATGTGGTGGTGGTAATGGATAGGGAACAATACGTCATAGAAGTGAATAGGCAACTTCAGGACAGAGAATTTTATGAACCCCTGGAGGGACCTATTTATTTGGAATCTGTAGGGATAATCAAAAGGGAACTGGAAATGCTGGTTAGACAGGGATACATTACCGAGAAGCAAGCAGAGTATGTGGGAGGACGGGAGGCGCCAAGGGCAAGGAGGTTCTACATACTGCTTAAAATATATAAGGAGAAAGCATCTTGGCCATTTTTCTAGATATGCCCCCGGGTCGACCAATAGTATCTGATTGTGGAAGAGAAAGTTATGGAGTGGCAGAGTTTATTGACTTTTATCTAAATCCACTTTCAACTAAACATAAAAGTTATATAAAAGATACTTATGATTTCTTGGAGAAGGTCAGGGGGGTTGAAATTAAACAAGGAAACAAAGCTTTTTTCCATGGAAAGCTTCGAAAGCTTATATACTAATATTGAAACGGAAAGGGGTCTAGCGGCAGTGAGGAAATGTTTTGAGAAATACCCAAATGAAGATAGACTGGAGGCGGCGATTTTATGGCTATTGGAGCTGAATCTTACTAAAAATGACTTAGAGTTTGATGGGAAGTTCTGTCTACAAGTCAAGGGTACGGCCATGGGCAAGAGATTCGCTCCGGCCTGTGCAAATATATACATGGCAGATTGGGAAGAGACTGTGTTTCCAAAATGTAGGAAATTACCTACACAATACTGGAGGTATTTGGATGATATGTGGGGGATATGGGAGGGCACAGAGCAAGAGTTTGGGGAGTTTTAATAATAATAATTTAATAATTTTGAGACAAGCGGAGAAGGAGATGGGGGACAAAAAGAATGAAGCAGGAATGAGGGTGAGGAAGAGGGTTTTGCCCTTAATAATGACATATTCTAAAACAACAAAAAGAATATCAAATGAGGTGCGGAGAAATTTTGAAATATGGACCAGGGAGAACGAATTGGGGGAACAGGTTAGAATGGTGGCAGCATTCAAGAGACCCAAAAATCTTAGAAAATCAAAAATCAAAGACATATTGGTACATAGTAGACTCAGACCTATAAATCGGAAAAAAGTCCCATGGGCCATATGAGAACAGAGTAAGAGGAGAAGGAGGGAAAGTGTATAAAATAGAGCAAAAGGTACCTTTGAACAGAAAGAATTGTATTTATTTGATAAGGTGCATAAGATGTGGAAGGAAGTATGTGGGGGAAACGGGAAATACAATCCTGACAAGAATGGCAGCGCATAGATATGCAATCAGACGGGTGTTGCAGAAGAAGGGACATTTGATACCACATATTTACAGACACGGGGAAAGACACATTAGGGTATGTGGACTGGAGCACAATCCAAATTGGGGGAAAGGAGAAAGATTGAAGAGGGAGAGATATTGGATCAAAAAGTTAGGCACGATGTTCCCTTGGGGATTAAATGAAAAAAGCTGAAAAACATATATTATGGGATGTAAGAAAATAAAGAGAATATGATTGATGTCTGAGTGATATGGTTTTTTTGGGGAAGGGGATTTTGGAAAGAAAAAAAAAATTAATAAAATAATATGTATATATGGTAATAGAACAAGGATGAGGTTAGAAGGGGCAGAGATGGTTACAAGGGGAAAGTGGAATTGGAGTAGTGGTTAACAATTACATTTTAGAAACAGAAGGGCATGGGTTCTAGGTCAGCGGCAGTAATCTTTTGGGATTGAGAGAGATGGGTATCGTCAGGATGATGAGGGGAAGGTGTGGAGGTTAAATCTAGGAATGTAACCTAAGGAGTAGAATAAGAATTAGAGGGGGTTCTGTTACAGGGGTTAGTAATCATGTTTTGGAGACCAAGAAGGCGAAGGTTCGAAGCCAGTACTGAAAACCTTTCAGGATGGAGGGAGAGATAAATATACACGTGTGTGTGTGTGTATGTGTACATATATATATATATATATATATATATATATATATATATATATAAAAAAAAATAAAACAGATGAGTTGGACATAGCAGCGAGCCAGGGTGATGATTATCACCTCGCCCGCTCAGCTCAGCATTAGGCCGATCTTCCATATAATTTCTAATATCCAGAATTGTTTGGCGGTCATAAACCAACCGAGCTGCAGAATGTTGAGCCAAAGAGACTGAGACAAACAGATATCAGCAATACAAAAAACTGTCCGGAGAACAGACGGCTTGCCGCACATACTGGCGCCATCTTGGACTAGATTAAAATGAAACAGTCATTAAGGTCATTAAGGTTAAGGAGTAAGGTCATCTTCTCTGATGAGTATAGTTTACAGCTTTGCCCAACACTTGGTCATATGATGGTTAGATGGAGACCTGGAGAGGCCTACAAGCCACCCACCATAATTTTTATTTTTGTATTTTTAGGAACAAACTTAAACATACATCATATATATTTGTTCATACATATTTTGCGGGCCAACGTAGTTCACCAAACACGAACAACAAACTTATTTAACAAATCATAAACAAAAGACCTCCACTTATTCACCTTATTCTTCCCGTAACAACAGGCACGGCCATTTGTAAATTTAATGTGTCTGGCTTCCTGTCTCATTCACTTTCAGCTATTTTTAGCTCATTTTGCCGCTTGATATTGTAAACTGGTGTGTCTTACCATATTATTTTAATGTAAAATCTTAATTATGAACACACTGGTTTGTAGTGCAAACAGTTTTACCGTTTACTGCTCAACGGTATTTTCTATAGCGGCTAGTCTCACACATAGGCTTACTTCCATGTTGAAGAATAAGGTGGATACCGTAAGTGTTTGAGAAGAATTTTTTTACTTGAAGATATCAGTAAAAGTCGGCTCTTGGTAAACCAAACTATAGTACCATCTGTTCAAAGGTTTTCAATGTATTACCAGCAAGCAGTTGATGAATATGAAGGAGGTAGTAGCATAGTAACCCAAAAGGGTTATATAATAAATAAATTAAATTAAATTAAAAAAAAAAAAAAATACAGGGAAAGGGATTAAAAGGAAACTCCATTCTTTCCATCCTTATATATATATGTGTGTGTGTGTGTGTGTGTGTGTGTGTTTATATGGGATGGCATGAGGGTGGAATGGAGTTTCCTTTTAATCCCTTTCCCTTGATTTTTTATTTTTTATATTATATATATATATATATATATATATATATATATATATATATATATGAGGTGGAAAGTCCAGGGCTGCATTTCCCAAAAAGCATCGTAAGCTTAAGTACATCGTAGACCTATTGAAACCAATGGAGCTATGATCAATTTAAGCTTACGATGCTTTTGGGAACAGCCCAGGTTCAGAAAGTAAAAGTCCTCCTCAGTATTTTGGTCCAATCACCTGGATTTGCTAATTAGCACAGTTTTTCAGCCAGGAGGTAGAACTAATTAGTGAAATCAGCTGGCTGAGTTCATGAGTGGAATAAACATATAGCAGGACTTTTACTTTCTGACACTTCAAAACCTGCAGTGAATATGACAGTAACCAACCTCTGTTAATGAATCATATGTAAGAAATTATATGTGAGTAAATGATGAGAGATTTTTCATTTTTGGGTGAACTATCACTTTGAAGAGCAAGATGTAATGCAGAGGCTAGAAATATATTCCAGACAGAATACAAGAATGTGTTGAATTAATGAGGAAAGTCATAGAAATAAAAAATACATTAACATTTTAAAATGCCACTTTCTTGTGTTTTCTATTGTGTCACTGTCTAAAATGATTATTAATATTTTAATTGTTTATTTGGGGCATTTAGAGTTTTTTTCTCATCAAATATTGAAAAATAATTATTTGCGACTAATTAGATTAATTAATAAGCAAATCATGTAATTATTAAGATTAAAAAAAATATTCATTGACAGTCCTACTTCCTACTCAATGTGTCATTATAATAAAACATTATTAATGCAATTTATCTACTACTTAGTAAGAACATCACTAAACATGATTTACAATTAATTTAACATACAATGTTAATTTAAACACTTTTTTGGAGATTTGTAATATTTAATTTAAAATAAAAAATAATTCCCACAAAAAATATTTATTGTATTTAAATTCTCATCTCTGATTTTATTTGCACTCAATCTTGTGCATTGACTATCAAAACAGAAAGAATGGCTTTATCAAAATAGAAAGAGTAATGAATCACCTCAGATTTGATGGTGAACTTTTGAAGCCAGACTTTTACCTGATGAAAGTTATTTATTAATTTATTTATTTATTCACTTTTTAACGCCATGCCAGCATCAAGGCTATTTTCATGGCGATCTCTGAATAAATTATACAAGGTATATAATTAACAAAAATTATAAAATACATTTCAGATGTACACTAGACAAAAATTCTAAAATACATTCAGGTGATACATTTCTAAAGTAATCAGTTAAACACACCTCTGAATAAAACCGTTGTCTTTTTACATTAACAGTACAATCCAATAAAATATATATATATATATATATATATATATATATATATATATATGTGTGTATGTGTGTGTGTGTGTGTGTGTGTGTGTATATATATATATGACATTTAGAGGCAGAAGGACTTCAGTTCCCAATCTGGAGAGAGTAAATGTTCTGTGAAGCTGATGTATGGATCTCCACTTCCACCATTGCTGGTCCAAACATCAGTAGTTGCACAAAACCACACTGCTTCTGCCACTTGTTTCTGCACCTGAGCCCTGACTTCTGTGTACATCTTGGGGATTTCATTTATTGATTTTTTTATTTCACTTGACTGCGCGTTTCATTAGTTTCATAAACCCAGGTTTCTCCATGTGTTTTGGAGTGAAGTATGGCAATGCATTGTGCAGGTCTTTAGCCTGTTCAGAGGAGGGTGCATAGACGATTTGTGTCTCAAGTGTTATGCATTTGCACTCATCCACAATTACAGGAATATTGCTGTAACTATTAATCCCTCCCATTTTCCTACTCATATTCCATAAATCACTTATCTTTTTTCACCAATTCCACTACAGGAGTCTCTTTTAGCAGCTCTAATTACTTTCCTAACCACTGCTTGAGATCTTTTGTATGCTATTACATCCTGAAATGAATGTTTTCTTTACCTTTTTAAATGTTCTATTTCTAATTGAGATTACCTCACTGCATTTTTCTGTCCACCATGGCACACTTTTCCCTTTCCTTTCCCCAGAGCTTTTTCCAATTACCTCCTCAGCCGTACTACAAATTGTTTTCTTTGTTATATTGTTTAACTCCTCAATATATTCTATATCATACTTAATTCCTGTCATTTTGGATTCACTTATTTCCTTTTTCCAGTTTGCTGTTTTAAATTTCCATCTTGGAGTTACTGTATGTGTTTTATAGACTGTTCCACTTCTATGCTAATAACACATCTAATGGGGTAATGATCACTACTTATTGTAGTTTGATCAAGTACTTCCCATTTACATTGCCTAGCCAAGCTTTGAGATACTATGGTTAAGTCTATAGCTGACTGATGACCTCGAGATACATCTATTCTTGTTGGACTTCCATCATTTAAACACACCAGATCATTAACATCTAATATACTTTCCACAATATTACAGTTATGATTATTATATTCACTACCCCACAATGTACTATGTGAGTCAAAGTCCCCACACCACACCAATTTAAAATTTCCCTCACCACCAATTTTTTGTTTTAAATCTTCTTTAATCGTATCACAGGGATTATAAAAAATTAATTACTCTTATATTCTGATTTCCTGTGTTTAATTAGAGTCACTACTCCACCCCCATTACTCATTTCTCTATCTTTCCGTACTACTGAATATTGAGGAACCACAAACTTTAAATGAGGTTTCAGCCATGATTCCTGAATGCATATGATATGAGGGTTTTTTTAATACTCATCTAAGTACTTTTTAAATTCCTGACCATTTGCTATTAAACTTTTGTGTTCCATTGCAAGATTATTAATACCATTATGAATGTCCACATACAGTCTGAGAGTTTATTTGCATCTTTAGTTTCTGGTTCACTTGTTCAACTCTCAATCCCACTACATTCAAGTACTCTTCTGCTGCTTTAATTATGATTCTTATTCTTTCAGTTTGTGCCGAACAATTATTTACTTCTACCATAAAGGTGATGAACGCCAGTTTGTCTGTAGAGATTGTCATTCCCTTTGCTTCGATTTTGTCTCTCGTTCCTTTGTACGTTCTTGTGTATTACTCTGTTCTGTCCTTTTTGCCTACTTTATGGCCTCACCATAACTTAATCCTTCTGCTATCTTCACGCTCTGTATCTTGACAGTGATCTTTCTCACCTGACAACCTCCGTATCCCGCACTGCGCTCCTCTCCACAGTTGCAGCATTTTGGTTTCGCCCCTTCCTCGCATTTACCGTACTCATGATTGCCACTACATCTTGCGCAACAATTTTTTCCTTTACACACCGAAGCCACTTGACCATACTTTTGGCATTTGTAACACCTCAATTGAGGGGGATATACTATATGGTCTAACTGGATAACACATGAACCCTAAAAACACCTTTTCTGGCATTTTATCCTCATCGAAATGTAGCATCACCGAGAGACTGTCCACTCTTTCATTATTATTAGTGTAGAAATTAGGAAAGAAGTATTGTAATTTCCCTACTGTAGTGTAAAGCAAAAATAACATGCCTATAAAATATAAATTTCATTTATTTTACAGTGCAGTTGTTTTACAACATATGGCTACTACTGCCATTGTTGTTGTTGTTGTTGTTGTTATTATTATTATATTCTAATTTGTTTGGCTTCCTAAAACACCAGTGTGAATGTAATTTAGACTGAGACAGTATATCACAAATAAAAAGAGGGTTGAGTCCCCTTTAAAGTTCAGGTACAAGTCAATTCACTGACTTTTTTTCTGACTTAAGTTTCTTAGTTAAGATCATGGGTTGCAGCTCTTAATTTTGAACTCTCAAAGTGCATTAGATAAAATAATTTAACTTTAAAATGTACAAAATTTTCTTTTTTTCCCCAATTCTTCATTTGTCTTTCTTTTTTTTTTTAAATATCGCAATATTATCTTATCGTGAGATTTTGATATCGTTACATCCCTATGGACAACTAATCTGATTAAAAAATTTAATTAGGGAAGCACGGAAATTTCGGCGAGAATGATTCTGATTTTATTATTTTTGGTGTAAACGGCGATTGATCATGGATAATGTATTGACAGGTACAAGTCATGTATGTGTTTGTATGTGAAACAGTCTTGTGGAGAAATCAAAACAAATGAACGCAACTGCACACACAAGAAACATACTGCGGTAAAAAGGTAGTTTATATATTTAACATGTCACGACCAGGAGAGTGCAGTTTTCCCTGAAAACCACAATTGCAAATTTGACATTGATTTTATACAAGAGTTTGAATGAGTACATAATATACAGTACAATATTGTCAATGTTGATTTGTATAACGAAAATAGTTCTAACCAAAGATCACAGCAGAACAGTCGCGCATCTCTGAGCAACACACAGCGGTGTTTCTTTACTGAATGATTCAGTGTTTTTTAATTAATCATTTGAGTCAATAATTCAGTGTTCCATTCATAAAGACAGGTTCTTGCTTCATTCTTAAATGAATCAGCCGTCTGAACGAATTGTTTGAATGAATAACTCGCTCATTAAGACAGTGACTTGCTGCCACCTACTGGTGGTTTACTTTTATATTTACCTTTACTTTGCATTTTTTCCCAACATTTCATATTTGGATATAAAAAAACTGATTTAAAACACCAAGCTTGTAACCTTATTTATGCTGTTATAAATTTACAGTGTAAATGCATTCATGCTACATTTCAGCTTCATTAAACTGTGTGAATGCATCTAAATGCCACTTCAGCTGCTTCTGTTTCTTCTGCAGTGGAAAGATTGATTTTGGTAATACCGATTTCATTGGATTGGTAACAGCCCTATAGTGCCTTATTATATTAAGTGAAATTATTAATAAAATGTAAGAATTTGATATGAAAGATGATGCATGTGTATATATATATATGCATTAATATATCACTAAGGAACATCAACAATAAGTCAGTTAGTTTAGTTAGCTTAGTTTTACTGGGTCAACAGTTCTTTTCAATTAAGAAGAATGTAATTTCTGTATTTTATAAATATGTAGAAAGTACAATAATGGTTTCACACATAATATAATTATACATTTATTTAATGTCTGTTAAGTGCTTTAAGTCCAACTGCAAGAGCTGAGTGGAAGTGAAAATTAATACAAACAAATAAAAAACAAACTCTTACAATTTAGAGTTGAATGAATGAAAATTCTCTGTAACTCAGTTTCATGAAGTATTAGTTAGCACAGACTGAATCATTGAGGTACTAGTCAGCCTTCAAAACAAGACACTACTTTAAGTAACTCACAAAAAGCTACATTTAGCTAGAAATGCATAGAATGTTGGAAAAACAAAGGACATGCCATCTCATTTTGTCATCATAATGTCAAAATTCATAGATTATTTCCCTGTTTGTGAGGTCTTTGTGGGGAAAAAAAACCCCATCTCAAATCAGATCTCAAACAGTAGTCAAAAGAGTTGCTTATCGATCTTCACATCTGTTGTCTGAAATATAAGCAAGATGTATAGACACACACTCATTACACACAACTCAGTGGCTTATATCACAGACAAACAGGATGACTGTAAGAAGACTGAGGAAGAGGGCAAATACGATGAAGAAAATCTCAGCTGCCCATTGACTGTCACCGCTTTGGTACTGTGGTAGAAATTCCCCTACGCACCTGACTTAAGCTAAATTGTGTCTTCTGACACCGAAATTATTAAGTCTTGTATCATTATTAGTAGTCTTAAACAGACATCATGTTTCATTATTACAATGCTAATTAAGACTAGAACATTTCTGTTTCCTAGCATGTACTCAAAAGTTAGGCCTGCAAGAAAAGAAGTGTTAGACATTATTTGTAATCAACTGATTTTATGATTCATTTAAAATGATTAAATGTAAAATTTTCCTCACAGGATATTCAACAAATTTTCTTTTGAAAACAAATTATGGTGCGTCCAAAAAAAAAAAAAAAATCAACTGCGTATGGAAATCACTGTCAAAATTAAAACAAATATGATTTTGATTTTAGGCCCAATATAATTCTTAAAAATAAAACAAAGAAAAACACCATAAGGTTGTCTTGAACCTAAAATGTATTGAACATTGGTGAAGCGTGAGGAGTTACTCTAACGCAGATTTCTAGACAGGAAAAGCAGCATATTCACCTTCTCCGGGGTTAAAGCGTTACAATTTGACCTGCTGTGCTAAAAACCCTCTCCTGCGGACTGCTTGTTGCAGGCACACACAAGAATTTTTGGGCTGCAAAAGACATGAGGGGAAAGCGACGTTCGTTATTCTTCCACCACGCAAGTGGATTCTCCTCTCCGTCAATTTCATCCTCCAACAGATAGGCTGTAAGCTCAGCCGCTGCCCGATCCGCCTCGCTTGTGGGGTTTTTTAGGCCTTTCCAAGGAGACCACTCAATGTGATTCTTTTTTATTTTCAAAGGTGTTTCTTGAGCGCTTGTGCTTGGTTGTTCTTCCTCAGTATTCTCGTGATTTTTCTTTTAAAGGCAGTCGTTAATCAACCATCAAGCAGTTCATTCTTAGTTTGCTCCAATTCGTTCAAATTAAAGCCATCTCTGTAGCGGGGATCAAACACAGTGCTGATTTGGAGAAGTTTTTGGGTTGCAGCATTGTCATATTTGGCGTCTAATAGGGGTGGGAATCACCAGAGGCCCCATGATACAATATTATTACAATGCTTGTGTCGCGATACAATATTATTGCGATTTTAAATATTTTCAGCTTGTGTCATCCGCAAACACCCGGCGCATCGCTGGAGCCTGCTCCAGAATCCTTTCAGTCATTTTCAGCTTTGAGCCCCAACGCGTGGGACAATCCTACAATTAATAAATAAACCATATGAATAACTTCACTGTTTATTTTTTCTAAAAAATGGAGAAAAAAAGTATCTGTTTTATATTTATCTTTTCTTTTAAGATAGGCCTAACTTACATTTTGTATTCTGTCATTTTAATCTGTAGCCATTGACTGTGTGTGGTTGTAAATTTATGTAAAAATATTACCTCAGGCCTGTATATTAAAGATTTATCGATATGGGTGTTGGAATAAATGTCAAAATACTTAAAATTGGATATAGCTTACCGTTACGAGAGAGTGCTGAGGGATGTTAAGCTCCTCGAGAAAGCCCTGTTGATTGCCCGGCAAACGCCAGTGCTCGGTCTGTGCTGGCCTTCTCCTTTTGTAGTGAATTGGTAATAGCAACATTTCTTTCTTTTATTTGCTGTAAAGGAAGGATTTAAATTGATGAAACTGTTCCTTACCTGTTTCTCAAAAGAGATTTGATCCCATGTGTGATTGAACTTGTATCCTTTCAGGAGAATCGTCATAATATAATGAGCAGAAGCACAATAATCCTTGAGGTATTTTGCCTTGATGGTTGGATTTTCAGCGGTAAGCTGCAGAAAGAAATAACAGAAAACAAAAATACAGAAAAAATGCACAAAAAGCCGTGAACATGGATTTAAGAATATACCAGCATTATCAAATATACTATCCACCTATGAGAGGAGGATTTCTGACAGAAAAATGTATTTTCTGAAGTAACTTCTACCTCAGATCTAGTTATATTAATGATTTTTAAAGAGTTGGGAGGAGAGTTCAGTATAATAAAATATATTCTGACAGAATCTGATCTGAGAGGAGGATTTGTGATAGGAAAGCATGTTTTTCTGAAGAAGTTTCTTTACCTTGTGTCAAGTTACCCTCAGCATGGCACTTGCTGCTGTCCTCTGACACGCCTATGCGACAAACGGAGGAAAAATTACAATTATGGTGTATACATCAGAAAGCTCAATGTCCTCTCTGATGACACAGGCTAACAAAAAATTATTTTCATGATATGTGACACATTAATGTACATTACAGTATTGCATGCCAAAATTACATTGAAATGCCATGTATTTTTCTCCCTGGTTTCTTATATAACATTATATCTCCATGTATTTAATAGCTTTTCTCATGAGCAGCATTACTTGGCAGCAAAAGTCAAAAGTTTGGACACATTAGTATTTTTAATGTTTTTGAAAGAAGTCCTTCATGCACATCAAGCCTGCATTTATTTGATCAAACATTCAGGGGAATTTCCATCCGCCATTACTATAGTCTTCAGTGTAACACCGCGTCCTAACTACACGCGACGCGACGCGAAATTTCTATTTTAGAAACTGTTTCTATTTCCGCGACGTCGCGGCTGGAACAACAACATACAAACTACATGACAGTAGATCATTTCAGGTGATTATGTGCTTTATTCAAAGTTAAACGTGTCCAATATGAGTTTAAATATCATATTGTGTGACATTATAGCCATACTGAAAGCAACAACAGACAGTTTACCTCAGATCTTGAAAATAAATTAAAGCAAAGATGACCGTTAAAACTGTGAACTCACTGCGAACCAACGAGTGTATTCCATGAAAAGATGTTATCAGTCACTCAGTATGTACATTTAATGATGTTAAAAAGGTTTAATATTTATGAATTAGATTATAAATGTATCCAATTTGTTGCGAGTGCAGTGCGCTTCCAGAGAGGCTCCGCCCACACACGCTTCTGATTGGCTGCGATATTTGATTGATTCCTGTCGCGTCGCGGTGTCGCGTCGCGTCTGGTGTGGACACTCAAATTGCTTGTCGCTGGAATCTTGTCGCGTCGCGTGTAGTTAGGACACGGTGTTACATGATCCTTCAGAAATCACTCTAAAATGCTGATTATTGGAATAATTTTGGAAACAATTGTGCTGCCTAATATGTTTTATAATGTGTGATACTATTTTCAGGATTCTTTGATGAATAAAACAGTCGTTCAGATTTGTGTATTCGCTATGGTGTTCATCTCAGCCCAAATACTTACATTTTTAGACTTAATAGGCTGTTTATTTTCAAACTTCTTTTACATTTTAGTCTGGACTACAACAGGCCCTAGATATTGTTTGAGAATATTTAGATTCTTTATTGTTCGGTCACACTTTACTTTAAGGCTCCATTAGTTAACATTAGTTAATTCATTAGCTAACATACTGCCAATGAAAAATCCTTCTAAACATTCATTAATCTTAGTTAAAATAAAAAATGCTACTGAGTTATTTAATAAAAGCTAACATGAACTAACTAGTTGTATTTTTTTTTAAGCAAAGATTAATAACTTATGTAGCAAATGTAGCTATTGCTTATTGTTAATGTAAATGATTAACTAAGGTTAACTAATGATATCTTATTGTAAAGTATTAGCTATTGGTCTTTATAATTCTTTTGCACTATAATCTTTATGAATTTTTTTACTTTATACAGTTTTTGTGTATTGCTTTATTGTAATTAAATGTTCAGTTCTTTTTGTTATAACAAAAAAAAATATTAAACCGGTTATACTTTGACAACACTTTTTTGCAACTAAAATTCAATATGGTGATAATACCGTATAATGTGATAAAAGCATTAATGTGATAAAAGCATTAGCAATTAATTGCAACATGAAAATTTGATAGCGTCGCATTCCTACACCTGATCTGCGCTGGCATACACCACCACCTCTGAGAGAGAGATCATTTGTCACAACACTTTTTTTTGAAAAGAGCTTGAAATCTTGAAAAAAATCTGTGTCCCCATTTAAAAGTTGTAATAATATTTTCATGTTTACCAGCACTACAGTCTCAGAACAAATGACACACATCAGTTTAAAACAGAAAGAATAAAGGCATAGTTACTTTTTGTTTACTCTTCTTTGAATTTTCAGTCTATATATCATTGTTTGCTGTATATCACAATAATCATTGTGCATATTTCATTTGAAGAAGACATGATGTGCGCGCATACATGGTGCTGGTTCATGTTTGGAGCATGAGAGAATATGAAATATACTCACAAAACTTGAAACACTCTTGCTCCGGGCCGGATATGAACTATGATACGTGCAGCGAGTGTTGTTAAGCTAATCGCGCGGAAGCTCTTTCATGAGATTTGAATTCTCCACTGTAAGATATAACCTCATGCATAATACAGCGCAGTGATTGGATCATAAGAGTTCATTCTCATGAATAATACTGAGAAAAGCTCGGAAAACTGATGACGTAGACACGTACTCTCCGAAAACCAGTCAGTATCTGGTGTGACCACCATTTGCCTCACGCAGTGCAACACATCTCCTTCACAGAGTTGATCAGGTTGTTGATTGTGGCCTGTGGAATGTTGGTCCACTCCTCTTCAATGGCTGTGTGAAGTTGCTGGATATTGGCAGGAACTGGAACACGCTGTCGTATACGCCGATCCAGAGCATCCCAAACATGCTCAATGGGTGACATGTCCGGTGAGTATGCTGGCCATGCAAGAACTGGGATGTTTTCAGCTTCCAGGAATTGTGTACAGATCCTTGCAACATAGGGCCGTGCATTATCATGCTGCAACATGAGGTGATGGTCGTGGATGAATGGCACAACAATGGGCCTCAGGATCTCGTCACGGTATCTCTGTGCATTCAAAATGCCATCAATAAAATGCACCTGTGTTTGTTGTCCATAACATACGCCTGCCCATACCATTACCCCACCGCCACCATGGGCCACTCGATCCACAAACCACTCACCCACACGACGCCATACACGCTGTCTGCCATCTGCCCTGTACAGTGAAAACCGGGATTCATCCGTGAAGAGAACACCTCTCCAAAGTGCCAGACGCCATAGAATGTGAGCATTTGCCCACTCAAGTCGGTTACGACGACGAACTGCAGTCAGGTCGAGACCCCGATGAGGATGACGAGCATGCAGATGAGCTTCCCTGAGACGGTTTCTGACAGTTTGTGCAGAAATTCTTTGGTTATGCAAACCGATTGTTGCAGCAGCTGTCCGGGTGGCTGGTCTCAGACGATCTTGGAGGTGAAGATGCTGGATGTGGAGGTCCTGGACTGGTGTGGTTACACGTGGTCTGCGGTTGTGAGGCCGGTTGGATGTACTGCCAAATTGTCTGAAACGCTTTTGGAGACGGCTTATGGTAGAGAAATGAACATTCAATTCACGGGCAACAGCTCTGGTGGACATTCCTGCAGTCAGCATGCCAACTGCACACTTCCTCAAAACTTGTGACATCTGTGGCATTGTGCTGTGTGATAAAACTGCTCATTTTAGAGTGGCCTTTTATTGTGGCCAGCCTAAGGCACACCTGTGCAATAATCATGCTGTCTAATCAGCATCTTGATATGCCACACCTGTGAGGTGGATGGATTATCTCGGCAAAGGAGAAGTGCTCACTAACACAGATTTAGACAGATTTGTGAACATTTGAGAGAAATAGGCCTTTTGTGTACATAGAAAAAGTCTTAGATCTTTGAGTTCAGCTCATGAAAAATGGGGGCAAAAACAAAAGTGCTGCGTTTATAATTTTGTTCAGTGTAGTTTGTATGTTGTTGTTCCAGCCGCGACGTCGCGGAAATAGAAACCTTTTCTAAATTAGAAATTTCACGTGTCGCCATCGCGGCTAGTTAGGACCAATTAACATGGAAAAAATAGTTTTTATCACTCGTCACATCATGTGTAGTTAGGACACGGTGTTAAAGCGTTGTTTGTTTAATTTTGTATATTTTGGTTTTTTTTGTAAAAGAAAAAATTTGCACATACTGATGTAGACATGTGGGGGCGTGTTTTAATGAGGCTTTTTAGCCTGGTCTGGATCAACCTTCTCTGTTAGATAGAATAAATCCTTTTGTGGGAGACTTTGAGCTTTGTAACTGCAGACCTTATACAAGCACATACAGCTACATACCACACTAAAGAAAAGGAAAACAAGAAATCGCATCTGACGTGAGATATGGATGTATATCGGCACAGCTGTGATTTGGCCATAGGCAATCATAGCGTATATATCACAGCCATATCTCACGTCTACTCATGTGATATTGCATTTATACAACAGTTTGAAGACACGAGTATGTAAATACATAAACAAAATAACCACGGAGTGTCTTTAAAAGCCCTCTTTTGTGCAGAACGACTTCCACCACAGATTCAAATCTAAAGTTGACCGTTTGACAGCTGACCCCAAACTACATTCTGTGACACAAAAACAGTAATATTTATAAAATGATACTGGATTTGTGCGTCCGCCATGACACTCGCTGTAAGAAGTACCGCAAGCGGAGTGATACGATTACAAACTGTGAAACGGCTGTTGGAGTTCTGATATCACTCTAATAATCACACTCGTATCAGCCAATCAGATTCCAGTACCAGAAAGAACTGTTGTATAATATACAACAGTTCTAATATACATATGTACACACACTAGATCAAACAATGAACTACATAATTGAATTGATTTTATGCAAAAACAGAAGAAGTTGTAAACAAAAGCAAAGATGTGATACCAGCTACATTTAATTATTGAACTAAATCGCAGAAATGTAGTACTCTGCTCTTGTTGAGGTGAGGGGGGAATCTAGCTTATGCAAACCAACAGTACTTAATTCACCAGTGCTAAAACGCTTGCTCTGTTCATTTCAAGACAGCGTTATCTTGAATTTAGTGAGGAGTTACAGGTGCTCCTGTAGATGGGATATTGTCTCCCTTATGAAAATTAACCATGGTTTCACTATAGTAAAACTGTGGTTAACCATGACTGTAGTAACCGCGGTTTTTTGGTGCGAACCATGGTTTTAAAAAACAATGGTTCTGATACCATGGTTTTAGTAGATATATAATAGTAATACTATAGTTAACCATGACTGTAGTAACCGCGGTTTTTTGGTGCGAACCATGGTTTTAAAAAACCATGGTTCTGATACCATGGTTTTAGTAGATATATAATAGTAATACTATAGTTAACCATGACTGTAGTAACCGTGGTTTTTTGGTGCGAACCATGGTTTTAAAGTACCACAAATTTACTATAGTTGTAATACCATAGTTTAACCATGGTTTTACTATGGTTGTATTACCATAGTTTAACCATGGTTTTACTAAAGTATCTCAAATTACATTTAAGCCTAGTTATTCAACAAACATCTACAAAATAAAAACAGAATGACAAGTTACTATTCGATGATACAGGCTTTATTACAGCAGTTACATCATCTGAAAGAAAATATGAACTGTTGCAATTGTTCTAACATGACAAAATGATTCAGAACTATTAACTACAACTTTTTAATAATGGTGATAAAGCACTGCAGTGGTAGAGATGGTTTTCTGCTAATTTACAAAATAAAAATAGCAAATTGTTACACTGTAATAATGCATTATCTCTATAGAAATTAATTACATGTACAAATAAACATGACTTAGTGCACACACACAGCATTAAACAACCTACCTCCTTTACAATATCCTATGTAGGGCTGCCTGCAACTAACAATTTTTTTGATAATCAATTTATCTGTAGATTTTTTTTTTTATTAATTGGATGACAAAAAATATATATATACATTATTTTTTAATTAAAATAATTTAAATCCATTATTTTAAACAATGTCATTTCACATCCTGCCTATGTAAACAAATATAATGAATGTATCTATGTAGGCTCTGCTATAAATTATAAGCGTTAAAGTGTTAAAATACAAACATTACATTCTAAACCTAAAAACAGCAGATTGCTTGCTATTTTAAAACAGAATTTAAAACAATTTAAACAAAAACACTAAATTTTAACTTGTAAGAGGTATGAGGAACAAACAAAATCATTTGTCTGAACAGAGTAATATACTATATTAATGGACAATTCCAACAATAATGCCTTTACTGTTACTGCTCTCATTAATATGATTACTTGTGTTACATGTAGGGTTTTAAGCCTAAACTTAATTTCTAACAAAAAATATTTGAGAAAAATGTGTATTTTAGTCAGAATTGTAAGCGGTCTGTTTGTTTTGATGCGTTAATCAAATTAGTTGACGATTATTTTCATTATCGATTAGCTGTTGCAGGCCTAGTTTTATACAACATGTAAACACAAGCCCAACACAGGCAGTTGTGTGCAGTCCATAGGGTGCATCAAGGTCGCATTAACAACCTTGATTACAATATCAATAAACGTAAAAAAGGTTCTTTCATTGGAAAAGTTTTACACATTCTACAAAATACATTCACAAGAAATGAGAAGTACTTTTAAGAAAGTCTAAAATTATATCAACTCACATGAGATGAAGATTTCAGTCATTTCAGGCCTAAAGCAAGCTGATTTATTCTACATCGAGTCACCTCATGGGGGCCGATGAAGGCCAGATGAATCCTCCACACTTTTACTTGGTGAAGGAAATGCCCCTCTTTTCAAAAAATTCTGATGCTGCATACATGGCAGTAGTTGTCAGTATGAAGTCTATCATATAGTCTAGTAGGTTACAGTTCACCTTTGGTTTGGTTGTCTTGATCTTCACCCCAAATGGTCTCAGGACCTAAAAATGAGAAGAATATATATACACAATATTAATAAACAGCTTGCTGGAATACTCATTTGTTATTGGTCAGTTGCACACTCATCTACACTCTTAAAAAAAAGGTGCAAGGAAGAACCAAAAACGGGGTTTCGTGGCAATGCCATAGAGGAACCTTTTTGGTTCCCTGAAGAACCATTTTGTGAAAGGTTCTTTAAAGAACCATTGTTTTTCTTGGTGCCATAAAGAACCTTTTCTGGGCCCATTTCAGCAAACCAGCATATTGGAATGATTTCTGAAGGATCATGTGACACTGAAGACTGGAGTAATGATGCTGAAAATTCAGCTTTGATCACAGCAATAAATAATATTTTAAAATATATGAACATAGAAAAGAGATATTTTAAATTATAATAATATTTTACAACATTCCTGTTTTTACTGTATTTTTAATCAAATAAATGCAGTAGTGCTGAGCAGAAGACTTACATAAAAAAAAAAAAAGTTCAAAAAACATTAAAAAAAATCATACCAACCTCTTCTTTTGAACAGTAGTGTATGTGTATGAGGTTTTACTTACTAGTCATATGGTTCATAGCGCCTTAGAGATGCTGTTCAACAGGAGGTCCGATCCAACTCTGGTGCATGGCCATCAGCATAGAATCTAGAAACATAATATGCAATTTATCACAGAGCCAACAATATTTAGTATAGACCCTTTTTGCTGTTAGAAAACATTGTGATGTTTTTCTGTGGGAGGAGCTTAGGTGGAGGCAGAAAAATTCCCATGACCGCTTCACTAACGCTAGCTTTGAAGTTTGTTAGCTTGTTTTTTTTAACAATGGCTGGAGAAAATCAGATTTTACCTGCATAGGTAAGGTCACTCACTGTCCGGGGCCGCAAGTGTTATTTGAAAAGGTTATTTTTAACGGACGAAACCAGATCAACCTGTACATGCTCACTCAAAGCTTGGACGATCTGACAGGATTCCCTCCGGTTGAGTGATTCACATCTAAAGTGTATAGTAAAGACAAACTCACCGTGTCTATCTAGTCATGAAGATGTATATACATTTCATTTTCAGCAGGCAACTATTTTAATCACAACAATGTATATACAATTACCAATGATTAAACATATAAATCGTCAGTTTGTTGTTTTACACACATGACCACAGACATTATTTCTTACAAGACATAGTCGTGAGATGCATAAGAATTCTTTAGATGCGCCCATAACAAAAGACAATACTTTATTGAACCTTTTCTGATAAGAACTGCAAACACAAGTATTTTTGATGATCGTTTCTATCTAGTCCGCTCATTTTATCATGCTTACCACAGCTGTCGTCATTTTTTTGTCTGGCAGTGGCAGCAGGTATGCAATAAAATTTATAATTTGAGGCTATATTACATTGATTCTGGCACCCAACATCACAACAAGATGATATTTTAAGCTCCTTATGTAGCCGAATCTGTGCTGGTATATATATATACATATATATATATATATATATATTTATATACATACATTTAACACACACACACACACACACATATAAACACACACACGAAAACATTTTTTTTATATTAAAAGAATTAACGTTCATGTTTTTAGGTTTGTGTCACTCAGGTTTGGATGTCACAACCTTCCTATAATGAACTGTAATATAACAGATGCATGGTGATATAAGAAAATATGTTGTGAAAAAAATGCATATGAATGTATTTAATTTCTTCTATACGCTACACACCTGTTTCTTGCATTTCTGTCAGCAGCTCTCTTCACAAATTTTGAAATCTTGGAGCTTCTCTTCTTTTGTAGAAAGATTATATTATCACTCCTGAAACCACAGAACTTTTTTTTTTTATCAATATTTGTTTACCATGAAAGATCAAAGCACGTTTGAACTAACGTTAACGTTAGATTCATTTAATTCGTGCTCCATCCCCGAATAACATATACAGCACATATTTTATAAGTTAGACAACTTCCAATAAACCACTGACAAACTGACAGCAAACCCTTTACAAAGCTATCAAAATCTCTCATCTACACATAAAGATGTGATTAAAAGCCCAAACTTTCATAAACAAGAGCTCAAGCTTCAGAGTTCCCCTTTCAGTCGGTCACTCCGAGTCACGTCGAATGACAGACGAAATTGGGTTCTCGCCAGAGAGACCAATCCACTTCGAGTGTAACTAAACGAGCCAATGGACATTGGCATGCGATTATTGCATCCAGCTGCCGCTGATCACAGCGTGAGCATAAGAGGCAGCTGGTGCACCAATTGGTGCATCAATTCATCCTTTTGCTTCGGAGCCGAGTGGTAGTGGTTGAAGCTACTGCTCCCCCTTCCAAGAGAGTGTTCTGCGGGCGTTACGGCGTGGCAGCGGTGGTCACGGTGTCCGGGAGAGAACGATCGTCTTCCTGCTGACAGCCACACTAGGAGTGTGTGGTGGCCAGCTCCCTTGCGTGCTTCAGCACTAAAAGAGCATTTCTTTAAAAGAGCAATTTCTCTAAAAGAGTAACACGGGTGATCGTGTCTTTTTAAAGATGTCTTTTCACCCGTGCGTTTCTGGGTGTGGTCATTTCCTGGTGCCTCAGGACGGTCACGATCGCTGCCTCACGTGTTTGGGCATTCAGCACGCTGAGGTGGCTTTCGTGGATGGTTCATGTTCCTCTTGCGGGGACATGACCATCTCGGAGTGCGACTCCGCTATGTCAAACATGGCGGAGTCCCTCTGCCTCTGCCGCGATCCGGTGTGCGTGCTGGATCCGGTGGAGTCAGAGGTGATTTGAGGATTATGGTGAGGGCTTCCCCAAGTGGAGCTCCTCACTCCTCAAGCACTCCGCAGCTGGTGGAGCTGCCGAAGGAGCGCGCTGGCCACGCGTTTCCTTCGGTGCCCCCTCTGATGACCAGATGTCGATCACTGCATCGGAGGGCGGGCCCTCTCTCTCCGGGGATGACGACCCGGCTGCGTTGCCCCCTTCGGGTGTGGTAGCGTTGTCCGTGCCAGACCTAGAGAT
Organism: Spinibarbus caldwelli; assembly: GCA_039654775.1. Taxonomy (NCBI): domain Eukaryota; kingdom Metazoa; phylum Chordata; class Actinopteri; order Cypriniformes; family Cyprinidae; genus Spinibarbus; species Spinibarbus caldwelli. The sequence continues at coordinate 35,786,165 of CM077232.1, forward strand.
GACGGCTATGCTTTCCCGGGCCGCCGAGAATGTCGGGCTTATGTGGAATCCTCCACCGTGTCCCAATCCTTCGAGGCTGGACGAGTGGTTTCTCGGTGGGGGTCGCGCTGGTTCTCAGCGCCCCCCTCAGGTGCCATTCTTTCCGGAAGTGCATGAGGAGCTTACAAGGTCGTGGAAGGCACCTTTCACTGCCCGAAACAAATCTTGTGGTTCCTCCGCTCTCAGCACCCTCGATGGTGGGGCCGCTTTGGGGTATGCGGCATCCCCTCGGTGGAGCGGTCTGTGGCCATGCAACTGTGTCCAACAGCCGCTTCCACCCTGCGGGGTGACCCGTGTCTCCCCTCACGGGCCTGTAAGTATTCGTCAGGTCTAACTGGCAGTGCTTATAGAGCCTGTGGGGAGGCCGCTTCTGCCCTCCACGCCATGGCGTTACTGCAGGTCCACCAGGCCAAAGCCCTGAAAGACCTGCACGAGGGTGGTCACGACCTGGCGGTTCTACATGAGCTGCGTGCTGCGATGGACCTCGCGCTTCGAGGTGAAGGTGACCGCACAGTCGAAGGTGACCGCACAGTCTCTGGGTCGTGTGATGTCCACATTAGTGGTCCAGGAGCGCCATCTCTGGCTGTGTCTCGCTGACATGAAGGAGCAGGAGAAGGTACAGTTCCTGAATGCTCCCGTGTCGCAGACCGGCCCTTTCGGCGATGCTGTCGAGAGCTTTGCCCAGCAATTCTCGGCAGCCCAGAAGCAGACTGAGGCAAACACATCATGCGCCGGAGGAAACCTGCTGCTTCCACTCCGGCTGCAGCCACTCAGCCTACTCGTTGCCATGGGCGCCCCCCTGTGGCCGCCTCCGCTCCCGCGCAGCCTTCCACCAGGCAGCGTCGTGGAGCCAGTCGCAGGCAGGACGCCCAGCCCGTCCAGGCCCCCGCCAAACCTGGCGGCAAGCGCAAGTGCAAGAGGCCCTTGGACGGTCGACCCAGAGATGGAGGAGACTGCTCGTCGGGAGATGGTGACTGCACCACTCTCTCCCCCGGAGGAGGGCCGGGTGGAGTATCTTTTGTTTCATTTTGTTCCGCCGCTGGCCCAGCAGCCAGCGGTACCCAAAACATCAGTAAATAGCGGTCTCCTCAATCTCTGGGTCTCAAGAGGAGGAGAGTGGTGATCCGTGCATCACAGGATCGATTCCCTGCTCCTCTCTCGCCAGCAGGCAGCGGGTGGTTGCCCAAGAGCACCCCTCCTGCCCATTCGTGGAACCAGGTAAGGGTGGTAGCACTCCAGTCCCCGCTTCAAGTCGTCACACGCCGGGCTGTCACAAGCCTCAAGCCAGGTTCCTGTGTCTCCTCCCACACGAGGAGAAATCAGGTGAGTGTTACACTACACACCCAGACCCCGCCCCCTGCCGTCACAGGCCAGGCCGTCACAGGCCCTGGGGCCGGTCCCTGTGTTCCACCTCGCTGCCCCATCGCGGGCACGTCGGTGGCCCCATTGGTCCTGCTGGTGGGGTCTCTCAGAGCCTGGTTAGCGCTCCCCAGTCCATCTCGGTGGCTCCTGCGGACCATCAGACTCGGCTACGCGATTCAGTTCGCCCGGCGTCCCCCCAAGTTCAGGGGCATCTGGTTCACTTCAGTCAAGACCGTCGATGCCCCTGTCTTGCGTGCGGGAATTGCAGTCCTGCTGGCGAAGGACGCAATACAGCCGGTCCCTCCAGCCGATATGAGGTCGGGGTTTTATAGCCCTTACTTCATTGTACCCAAGAAAAGTGGTGGGTTACGACCGATCTTGGATCTGCGAGTTTTGAATCGTGCACTTCACAAGATGCCGTTCAAGATGTTGACGTAGAAACGCATTTTTGGGTGCGTCCGTCCCCTAGATTGGTTTGCAGTGATCGACCTGAAGGACGCGTACTTTCATGTTCGATTCTCCCGCGACACAGGCCATTCCTGCGGTTCGCGTTCGACGGTCGGGCATATCAGTACAAGGTCCTGCCCTTCGGCTGTCCCTTTTCGCCTTGTGTCTTCACCAAAGTCGCAGAGGCGGCCCTTGTTCCCCTGAGAGAACGGGGTGTGCGCATTCTCAACTACCTCTCGAGAGCAGTTGTGCACACACAGGAACCTGGTGCTCAGGCACCTCAGCCAGTTGGGCCTTCGGGTCAATTGGGAAAAGAACAAACTCATGCCAATGCAGGGGATCTCTTTTCTCGGCATGGAGTTGGATTCGGTCAACCAGACAGCACGCCTCACCCAGGAACGTGCTCAGTCGGTGCTGAACTGCCTCAAGACTTTATCAGGCAGGACAGCGGTCCCACTGAAACTCTTTCAGAGGCTCCTGGGGCATATGGCTGCAGCTGCGGCCATAGTTCCGCTCGGTCTGCTCCATATGAGACCGCTTCAGCACTGGCTCCATGGCCGAATCCTGAGGTGGGAGTGGAAACGCGGTACTCACCGGGTTCAGATTACACCGGCCTGCCGCAAGACCTTCAGCCCGTGGTCAGATCCTTCGTTCCTTCGGGCAGAAGTGCCCCTGGAGCAGGTATCCAGGCATGCTGTGGTATTCACGGATGCCTCGGCCACGGGCTGGGGTGCCACGTACAACGGGCACGCAGTATCAGGGGTTTGGACGGGCCCCGTTCTGCGTTGGCATATCAATTGCCTGGAGTTGCTGGCAGTACACCTTGCCCTGTGCCGCCTCAGAGAGCGCCTTCGGGGCAGGAACGTTCTAGTCCATACGGACAACACTGCGACCGTTGCGTATATCAACCAGCAAGGCGGTTTGCACTCCCGTCGCATGTCGCAACTCGCCCACCACCTCCTCCTCTGGGGTCAGAAGCATCTGAGGTCCCTTCGTGCCATCCACATCCCAGGAGTGTTCAATCAGGCAGCCGACGAGCTGTCCCGAGCTGCACTTCCTGGGGAGTGGAGACTCCATCCCCAGACGGTCCAGGTGATTTGGACTTGGTTCGGAGTTGCTCAGGTAGACCTGTTTGCATCTCCAGAAACCACCCACTGCCAGTGGTTCTACTCCCTGTCCGAGGCACACTGGCACACAGCTGGCCCCAGGGCTTGCGCAAATATGCATTTCCCCCAGTGAGCCTGCTAGCACAGACACTGTGCAAGATCAGGGAGGACGAGGAGCAGGTCCTGTTAGTGGCTCCATATTGGCCCAACAGGACCTGGTTCCCGGAACTCATGCTCCTCGCGACAGCCCCTCCCTGGCCGATTCCTCTGAGGAAGGATCTGCTTTCTCAGAGACGGGGCACCCTCTGGCACCCGCGTCCAGTCTTGTGGAAACTTCATGTGTGGTCCCTGGACGGGACGCGGAGGTTCTAGGTGACCTGCCCCAGGAGGTAGCGCTCACTATCGCTTCAGCACGAGCACCGTCCACAAGACAGGCCTATGCGCTGAAGTGGAACCTGTTCGTCGAATGGTATTCCTCTTACCAGGAGGACCCCCGGAGATGTTCGATCAGAGCCGTGCTTTCCTTTTTGCAACAAGGGTTGTAGCGTAGGCTGTCCCCCTCCACCCTTAAGGTGTAAGTTGCTGCTATTTCTGCCCACCACGACCCCATAGAGGGGAGGTCGGTGGGGAAGCACGATCTGGTCGTCAGGTTTCTTAGGGGGCCCAGGAGGTTAAATCCTCCGAGGCCTCCCTCCCTTCCCTCTTGGGATTTGGCATTGGTGCTAAGAGCCCTACAAACTGCCTCCTTTGAGCCGTTGCAGTCAGTCGAGTTGAAGTTTCTTTCTATGAAAACCCTACTCCTGACTGCGTTGGCCTCAATCAAGAGGGTGGGGGACCTGCAGGCATTTTCGGTTGACAAGTCGTGCCTTGAGTTTGGGCCGGCCGACTCCAGTGCAACACTGAGGCCCCGGCCCGGCTATGTGCCCAAGGTTCCTACCACTACCTTCAGGGACCAGGTAGTGAACCTGCAAGCGCTGCCCCTGGAGGAGGCAGACCCAGCCCTAGTTTTGCTCTGTCCTGTACGCGCACTGCGTCAGTACGTGGATAGAACTCAGAACTTCAGGACCTCAGAACAGCCCTTTGCCTGTTACGGAGGACAGCAGAAGGGGAAGGCTGTCTCCAAGCAGAGGATGGCCCACTGGATAGTGGATGCCATCACCTTGGCCTACGAAGCACAAGGTGTGCCCTGCCTGCTCAGGTTGCGTGCTCACTCCACTAGGGGTGTCGCTTCGTCCTGGGCGCTGGCTCGTGGTGCCTCGCTAGCAGATATCTGTAGAGCTGCGGGTTGGGCGACTCCCAACACGTTCGCTAGGTTTTATAGCCTACGTGTCGAACCGGTTTCCTCTTGTGTTCTCACCTCAAAGGGTAGTGGCACTGAGAGGGCCGGCTCAGAGTCGGCTTGCGGCGTCCTTACGCCTAATTCTCCAGAGAGTTCCTTAACCAGGCAAACCCTGTTGAGTCCTCCAGCACTCCGGCGTCCGACGCCAGGCCTTCAGCCAATGAATTCTTGAAATCTGGTGCGAGGCTAGTGCCCATATGAGAGACCCTGCCGGGATCCCATATGTGTATTCCACGGTATGCTTATTAGAGCCGTGTTTCCCCTGGCAGACCACGTTCTGCCATCTCTAATGATGCAGCCTGAGCCATCTCAGAGACTTCCATGTGCAATAGGGCCCTTCGGGGTTACTTCACATGTTTAAATGTCACTTAAACCCCCTCTGGGAGGAGGTGACTCTGTAGTGTGCCTCTTCCAAGTGGAAGGGCACGCTTCCCAGTGTTATCCTAGTCCTACTGTTTGGGTTGCTCAAGGAACAACAGTAGTTGACCTTCTCTGTTTAGAGCCCGGTCCTATCGTCTGCCTTATAGGAAGGATCAGGAGGCCTACACAGGGCACTGGAAGGGGCAGCTACTGTGGCGCTTTGGTAGGGATCCCAATTTCGTCGGTCATCCGACGTGACTCGGAGTGACCGACTGAAAGGAGAACGTCTTGGTTACGTATGTAACCCTCGTTCCCTGAAGGAGGGAACAGAGACGTCATGTCCCGTCGCCACAGTCGCTGTACCACCGCTGAGCTGCCGGGTCACCGGCTCGGCTCCTCAGCGAAAGCATGAATTGATGCGGTGCATCAGCTGCCTCTTATGCTCACGCTGTGATCAGCGGCAGCTGGATGCAATAATCGCATGCCAATGTCCATTGGCTCGTTTAGTTACACTCGAAGTGGATTGGTCTCTCTGGCGAGATCCCAATTTCGTCGGTCATCGACGTGGCGTCTCCGTTCCCTCCTTCAGGGAACGAGGGTTACATACGTAACCGAGACGTTAGCCTATGTTCGTCTGAAAACAGTTGAGATGCTAGCGGGCTTTTTCGAAGACTGTAAACATTTCTGTGAAGTAAATATTCAACAGAAACATGTCAGTTACATGTAAGAAAGTGTCTGGAACAGTTGTATGTGATATTTGTGTGATTTTAGGGACTAAACTCACCTGAAAGCAATGAAAACAGCAGCGAGAGATGGAGATTTACGGCTTGTTAGTTGGTGTTGTCGCTCCGTTTCCATGGCAACTCCCTCCGCTGCAGCGTTTGAATGAGACTAGAGATGGGCGGATCGATCCTCACATAAAAAATATTGATTCTAAAGTGCATTTTTTTTAACCATTAATTTTATTTATTTATCAAGAAATTCGGTGCATAAAATAAGCTTAAAAATAGACTATATTAGCGAATAATTGTGTTGAATAGAACTATTTCTCCTGCTCATCTGAACACACGCGAATGCTGAAAGACAGAACCAACCAATCACAGACAGCGTTCACAGCTCACAGTGCTTGTTCAAATAGGGCTGCGCTTCCCAAAAGCATCAGAAGCATAAGTAGATCTTAAGAAACCATTGCTACATTATTACATTACATTACGTAAAATTTAATTCTGAAAAATGCATCGCAGTTTCCAAACAAATATGAAGCAGCAATAATAATCAGAAATGTATCTTGAGCAGCAAATGATGTTAGAATTATTTCTGAAGGATCATGTGACATTTAAGACTGGAGTAATGATGCTGAAAATTCAGCTTTGATCACAGATGCATTTTAAATTACATTTTAAAATATATTAAAATAGAAAATAGTTATTTTTAATTGTTATATTTCACAATATTGCAGTTTTTACTGTATTTTTGTTCAAATCCCTTGTCAAAAAGTCCTATTGGAATTTCAGTTTATCCTTTAGGATCTTATTGGATTCTTAGAATCCTATAGGACATTCTGATTGATTTTAATGGAATTTGACTTTGTCCTATAGGATTTTATTTGATCCTTAGAATCCTATAGGACATTCTGATTTATTTTTAATGGGATTTTACTATGTCCTGTAGGATTTTATTTGATGCTTAGAATCTTATTGGACATTGTGTTTTATTTAATGGGATTTTGATTTTTCCTGTAGGATCTTTTATTGATTTGTATCATATTGGACATTGTGATTTGTAAATGGAAATTCACTTTGTCCTGTAAGATCTTATTTGATTCTGTTAATTAATTACTTTTTTAAGAGTAACACTGCATGTGTGTACTTGTAACCCTCAATCAAAATGCAACCTATATCCTCCTGAGACCCAGCTATGGCGTTTTTGTCTCTGTAGTGGACATTCTATTTTAGTGAATTTCTCTGAGACCTCACATGTCACAGTTGTAAGTCTGGATGTCCTGTACAGAGCACATTCAGGGCTTTTTAGAGATACTAAATGTCTGGAAGCTTCGCCATGACCACTCCCTCTCCTAGGTCTTTAAAATGGCTAAATTTAATTTAGTGAAAAATTTCACATCCTTATGGAAATATGATTATATTTTGTAATTGTCATTTAAATATGAATAATTTTCAAATTGTTTGTTCTGAAACAGGACATCATTTCATACATGTCCACTGTAGAGGACACAAGGACTAAAAGCATGTTTATTATGCATTTTGGGAGACATAACAATTGAATAGGAAAATAAATTATAGGCTATATCAATTTTCTTATGAAATATTAGATATTATTATGAAAATCTGGCCAATTATTACTCCCATTATGACAATTCTTTTTCAGCATGCTGTCCCAATAGCAGCACATTAATATACAAATTAGATACAGTGTATAGATGCACTGCGTTTAATAGGAAAACCAGTTTATGGAACTTTTTACACACATACTGCATAAAGCAAAATGGTATATCAAATCATTTTGTTATATATTTTATAACATATTTGAGAATAATCCTTAAACAAAGTTTATTATAAAAATCCTGAAACCTAAAAATTGATAGGTGATTTAAAAAAAAAAATCCCGTTGTTTTTGCCTTTTTGATGTCTATTCAGGGGCGCCGCTAGCAATTTTGGGCCCTATGAAAGAATATGAGGTTGGCCCCCCTACCGCACCAAACATACACAATATTGCCCAAAGCATTGGGTCACCCCCTTCTAATGATCAGGTTTGACTACTTTAGTAATTTCCATGAGTACAAATCTTAATGTTTAAGCATATAATGATATTCTAGGGAATTGTGTGCTTCTAATTTTAAAGTAACAGTTTGGACAGGACCCTTTTCTATTCTAACATGACAATGCCTCTGTGTATAAGGCAAGGTTCAAAAAGAAATGATTGATTTAGTCAGTGTGGAAGAACTTGACTGGTCTGCAGAAAGCCAAGTCCTAATCCAAGCTGAACACCTCTGGTGTGACTTTAAATGCAGATCTTGAGCCAAAAACTCATCACCAAACACCAATGACTTGTACATACACTATATGGACAAACAATTGGGACACCCCCTTCTTTAGAACAGAAAAAGGCACTTCGAACTGTGGCAACAAAGATGGAAACATAATTCATGTATTTAAAAATTGTATTTCCATCTCTGTTGCAACAGTTTTGGAAGTGTCTAAAATGATTGTACCCATATGTACAAGTCACTGGTGTTTGGCATTGTCAAATTAGAAGCACACAATTCCCTAGAATATCATTATATGCTTAAACATTAAGAGTTGTACTCATGGAAATTACTAAAGTAGTCAAACCTGTTCATTAGAAGGGGGTGACCCAATACTTTTGGCAATATAGTGTACAAGCCAACCTAGCTATTCAAAATCTTTGTCTGCAATTTAATAATATTGACCTATTACTTTTTCATTGCTTTTGACCATTAGGTATCAGTAACATAATTCATTCAGAACCTGTTCTATGGACATAGACTTTCTGTACCACACTATTCTGCTGATATGGAATGAGTTTGACTACTTAATCAGTTATATTAATAGAAATGCTTCCCTGGGGCAAACTAAAAAATCCTAAAATAATAAATAAGATACCCCATAACACCAGCATTTCCAGCAGTATCCAACATTTCTCAATCATGATCTTACTCAGATAAATGTGACTATTAGCTTAACCGCTGTAGTCCTTGTTTGCTAGCTATCTATGCACATACAGCATACAATGTTAAAAAATGTTCTACATTATGAACCTTAACCCAAAAACCTTTAGCTTCATACACTGTAGATAATTGTGACCCTGCCTGTGGAAACCCAGCTAAAGTATTTTTTTTTTTTTAAACAGTGGATGAGTAATTCACTCATTGATTTGCTTAATAAAAGCCTCCTTTGATATTGTTTTGACAGACATGTTTATTGTGTATTATTTTCAACATGTTTATTGCTAAGTTTAGTGTGGCAAAATAGAAGCGCAGCCGTAATAATTCGCGTGCAGTGTATCTGGTTGCCATGACAACCTCCCGCGCTTCCTGCTACTGTTCTTTGTAATCAGAGTGTGAAGTTGTAGATTTTCTATAGCAAAACTAAAATGTGTTTAAAAGTGCGACTGATCAAATCGTCCGGCTCGGTTTGCCCTCCTCAAACTCGAAGACATAATTTGACAGTTTACCATCTGATCTCACTCAGTGACTCTAGGCTACGTAGGACGGGACGAAACCATGCAGTGAATGGGGGGAGATAAACCATGCAGTGATGGGGGGGTCTCAGGAGGATATGAATACACACAAATATAACTGAAATTCATAATATTACAGTAAGAAAAAGATAATAAATATGACATTTCATAATGTTCGAATAAGTTAAAATGTATTACATGTGACTAAGAATTCATAGAAACACAAACATCTGTATGTGTTATTATCCTGACGCGTCCCCTTTAAGAAATCCAGTGCGCGTGCAGCTGTAGCGCGCATACTTTGAACAGTAACGGTCAAAGAGGAGAAGAAGCTGAGAAATCGAGTGATTAACGTTGTTTAACTTGTTAAAAGTTTATTTAAAGACGCTAAAAAGGAAGGAATAGTAATACTTATCTGATCTGCATCCTAAACGAACAATTTTGGGTGAAGGATATCTGTTGGTGAGTTGTTGAGCTCGTTTTATTTTATGGTGATTAGCACAGAAGTCCGCTGTTACATAGCAAAATATTAACAACTGATATTAATGAAATATTAATGTATGCTGTTTATAATAAAATTTCATTGTATAAAACACTGGAGTAGTGAGTACAATATGCCAGTTCTGCCACCATTTTGAGCTGTTTTGAACGTTGTGCTTTACGGTTTTGTATAGCACTATTTTAATTATTTGTACTGATGGAGTAATATGATGTTCTTATGGCCTGTTGTCCAGGTCAGGTTTTATGTTCCAGTTAAAAAGTTTGACATTGGACAACGATTCTCTCGTGATACATGTGTGTACATGACAGGACAGAGAGAGACCTGTTGTGTTGCCTGGTAACCAACTGACCATCAGCACAGAGCGCGCTTTAGAACTCCAGCATAAAAATTAGGGGTGTCAACGTTAACGCGTTAACGCATGCGATTAATCTAAAAATTTTAACGCGTTAATAATTTTTAACGCAAATTAATCGTTTGATAAGGTTTGACCCCAACTTCTTCCCGTCATCGCAGCGCAGAAGGTTATCTATCAGTGTGTGATGAGGCTACAGTGAACCAGTGTTACCAGGGTAACAGCACAATTGGGCTATTTTGAAAATACAGTCGCGGGAAAAATTACAGAGCCGCGGGTTGCGTTTTTTTTGGGCTACTTTTATAATGTACCGCGTCCGCCCAAAGTGTATATAGACAAATAAAAATTAAAATAGATCCTTTTACTAATGTGTATTATACTTGAAATGTATTCCTGGCAACTTAAGAACGGAGAGACGGCTGTAAACATCACAAACAACGTGAGTTTCAGCAGAGCACATGTTAAGGCTTTTACAGCAGAAATAAACATGACAACAGCCACTATAGATTATATAAGATAATAAACACACGATTACGATAGGATATGGTTTGTATGTGATTTTCTTGAGATGAATGTGTACATCTATGCTAATTTGTGCAGCGATGTAAAAGGCTATAAATAGCATATTTTAACAACAGTAAATGACCAAATTCTACATGTGATCGCAAAAGGAAGTTATTACAAACACTCGATGGTGGTTTGAAGTGAGTTCTGAGTAAAAGTGTACTATTAATCTCATAAACTGTCTTATGAAGCATGATACTAATATTAGCTCTAATGCACCTGCAGAACAGGTCCAATTCTTCTTCATAATGCATTTTGTCATAATACTTCACGTAAGGTCGCAAGAAAATGTTTTGTTGTATTTATTTAGAAATACTTTTGATAATAGTTGGGTAAATGTAAACTGGGATTGAAGCGATGTGGCTTGGTAAACGTTTTATTACCAGTATAAAGATTGATAATTGGCTGAATAAAAACAAATGAATAATGATAAAAGAATAATAAGGATTATGTCTCATACCTGGCGGAGGTGTGAAAGGTTCTGTTTCCTTAAACTAGTTTGTCATGCATTTCATTTCAACACATTTACAGGTAAATCCTAGTATTTTAAATTTGCGATTAATCGTGATTAATCACAGTCCAGGACTGTGATTAACGCGATTAAATTTTTTAATCGATTGACAGCACTAATAAAAATAAACCAGCTCGTAAACTTCAGGTAAAGCTGATTTAATGTTGTGGTTTATATAGGTAGAGACTCTTGAGACCCTTGCAGAAACCTCTCCTGCCTCGTTCTTGTCAGATACAGAGAAAAAAATAATAATTGCAACGCGGTAAGCATAACGATAATGATGCCATTAACATACAGTTTCATGTTATTTAACAACACATAATTTTATATGCCAAGCCTGGTAATCCCAGGCGAGCACCTAGACACGTAACTGTACATTAAAATGCTGACAACTATACACTGTTTAGGCTAACATTAGGTAGCTAGAGATGCTATCTCCCAAATGACATCATAATGGTATTATTGATATAATACCATTATTGATATAATACCAAGTTCTACATACTGTATGTGTGTGTCATCAATCCATTTTCAGTGCCTTAGAAATGTTTTGCACTAATGATGTGTGCTGCACAAATCACCTCCCATGTTGTTTACAATGTTACTGCAGGTTGTGCAACATACAGTGAACAATGTCTATGTCAGGATTTAAGCAAACTGCAAGTACTATTTGTTAGTAAAACAAATACAGTGGAAAAGTGCACCATTAGAATAAAAGAAAAAAAAAAATCCTATAGGATTAAAATCCCATTCAAATCCTATAGGATTGATACTACAGGATATTTATGTCTTGTCCTATAAGACTATTCCTATCGGAATCCTATTGGAACGGATCCTACAGGATATTTATGTTTTGTCCCATGAGACTATTCCTGTCGGAATCCTATAGGAACGGTTCCAAAATACGATAGAAATTCCAATTGGAATCCTGTACAAATTTCCTATTGGAATCCTTTAGGATATTTTGACAAGGGATAGCCTAAATGCAGCCTTAATGAGCATGAGACTTACTAAAAAACATATTACAAAATCTTACTGACCCCAAACTTTTATGTACATGTAATATTTATTTTAAATTTGTGCAAGTACATTTATTTAAACTGATTGTTAAAAGTTCAAATGGATTGTGTTATGTTCTGTAATTGCTGTTAGTAAATCTGTCAGAAAAAAAAAAATGCTAAAGTTTCACGTTTAGGAGTACGACAGCCTGGCCGCCTTTTACAAAAGTTAACCATGGTTTTATTACAGTAGCTACAGTTTACCACAGTATTTGTAGTAAAACTGCAGTAACCACAAATTTACCATGGTAATAATAATACATTTTAGTACCATGTTTAATTTTCATGAGGTACCCTCAAAGGTGCACCTTTGTAACTTATCTACCCTTAAAGCATGCATACTTGTATGGTACTAATATGCTCCCTTTTAGGCCTATGAAATGTTAAAAATACATTGTTTTAAAATCTAATATTAAGTGAGTATAATTACTGATTATATTCTTTTAATAATTTAAAAGATCAGTTTAGTTTAGAGGTATCGGTATCGATATCGACGATACTGGGCTTGAAAATACCAGTATCGGATCGAAAATAAAATAAGAGATATCGCCCATCCCTAAATGAGACTCCAGTATTCAGTATTCACGCCCATTAAAACACATCACAGTCACGCAGCATTCACATAAGCAAACCTCTTAAAATCACATTAAATCTTTATTAAATCACAAATTTGAAACTCATTTTGTAGTTCTATGACCAATTCATAGGTGCAAAATGTATGATAGTGGGACAAAGTGGCACTTTTATATTTTAAGATTTTGTATCACTCAGCCTTTTTATTTAATTTTAAAACACTATTGCAGTATTTTTTATACTAAACTTTGCTTTTGTTATATAACTAGCCCAATATATATATATATATATATATATATATATATATATATATATATGCATATTTTTAATAGCTGTAAAATAGATGTAATAGAAATAAAGGACTGATCTACTGGTCTTTTTAAAATTTGCCTAATAAACCACAACACTACTCAAAATTAATACTTTATATTGCACTATAATTGAACACAACTAATAGAAAATGAGTCTGGAATGAGTTCTGGACCACGCAGGACAATTTAGCTCACTTGATCTCACTTTCCAGAAAAAGATATTTACAACATGTTGACTGTGAAGAACCATTAAATAAGTCAAAAAATTTACTATGGTTTTCTACAAAAACTACAGATAAATCATGGTTACATGGTTGCAGTAAAACCATTGTTAATTTCGTAGTTACTATGGTTTTACTACAAAAACCATGGTTCATTTTACAGTTACTATGGTTTTACTACAAAAACCATGGTTCATTTTACAGTTACTATGGTTTTACTACAAAAACCATAGTTTAACTATGGTAACTGTAGTAAAACCATGGTTTATTTTGTAGTTACTATGGTTTTACTACAAAAACCATAGTTTAACTATGGTAACTGTAGTAAAACCATGGTTTATTTTGTAGTTACTGTGGTTTTACTACAAAAACCATAGTTAAACCATGGTTACTACAAAAAAACCATGGTTAATTTTCGTAAGGGCTTCTCTAGCAGCCACTCTTCTTAAGCACATCTCACAAGTTGGATGTTTTTCCTCTTACTCTCTGCTCTGCGCTCAACCTGAGGATTCCTGCACTTTCTTTCACGAGACACACCGCTGGAGCGATATGCAAAATGCTGGAGCGATATGCAAAATGTGATTGTGTCTAACAATGGAAGCTGTTTTATTACTACTGAAGACTCGTGTATGAGGCGCCACGTAGGATTTAAATCAAACTTCGCTTATCAATACATACATAAAACACGTGCATTTACACCTATAAATTACTCACATATACATGTATACCATTGGATGTTCAAAATATATATATATATATATATATATATATATATATATATATATATATATATATATATATATATATATATGAAATACACGTGCACACTAATATGAAATGCATACCAATACATCTTATGTTAGTAATGAATGCACATACACTTGTGAATAACTTGCGTATACATATAAACTTGACGCATGCATATAGACACTCGTTTATACGTATAAACTCGATCCATGCATATACACCCACAACAACACACGCACATATAAACTCGCTGCATGCAGACACACCTACTCGCATATACATATAAACTTGATCCATGCATATACACATAAACACTCGCAGAAGAGTTGGTTTAAAAGACCAAACTCAATAAACATAATTATTAATAAATCATACTATAGTCTACTGTACATAGTTTGATTTATTAATGCATTTACTGAGTTTGGCATTTTAAAAACTGTCTTAACGCATTAAGCCACATTAAGCGTATTCCTTATGAGAGGAAACGCTGTAATTAAACGCATTGTGTTCTTATTCTGGACTCATCTACTTGTCTGTACATCGTATGCTTTATTAATAATGTTTTTATTGAGTTTGGTCTTTTAAAATCACTGTTTTAATGCATTAAGCCACTCTAAGTGTTTTAAAATGTCGCCGGAAGTGCCGCTGCTTCCTTTTACACTGAAATGCCTTCCGTTTGCACTGGAATGTTCATGCACATCCACATATAAAATCACTTACATATGTGTATATACACAACCAAAGCATGCCTCTTTCTTATCAGAATTGTATACGTTTGTGAATTTTTTGTTTGTTTGCGCGAGTGTTCCCATACGGAAATGTAATATATGACATATATGTCCCTATATCAGTAGTGATGATGTCATATATGTTACATATAAGACAATATATTATTATCACATATATCCATCTTCTGGATATATGTATGTGTATGTTTATAACATATATGAAATTCCCATAGTAAAATTTGTATATAAACATATATTTAAAGTATGTATATGGTTAATTTTTATATGGTTTTGCATGTTATGACCATATATGTTAACAATATATATTAAAATGGTATATTGTATTATATGATATGACCATATATGTTAACAATATATATCAAAATTTTATATGGTACTATATGTTTTGACCATTTGTTAACAATATATATTGAATTTATATATGCAAGTTTATTAGCCATATATGCCTAAAAGATACAGCTCATTGTAAATCATATAACAAAATTACTTTTTGCTTAACTTTATTCATTGTTTCAATTCAGTTTTCTGGGGAAAAAGTAGAGATGAATGTGTAACATTCAAATAAATGCCTTAATTTAACTGTTTGTCCATATGCGCTCTCATCATTGCGATTATCGTCATTGTACTAAAACGCAATTCATTATACATGTGCGAATCAGCGCGATTGTTTGAACCTCACAATACCGCTTCTGCGCATTCAAACACAACCGCGCTAACGGCAGAGTCTGAACATCGGCTGCAGCTAAACAAACAGTCTTCTGCGTTAAGATGTTTTTTTTTTAGCAAGTGGAAGGATAAAAAATGTGCCAGCACCTTCACATAAAGTTTAAACGACAATGATTTTATAGACGGGCACGAAGATATTATTTATTTATTAAAATTCATATGCTAATATTACAGAGAAACTAAGTGTTTTATGATTGTTTTGGACTGCAAGGGCCTCTGTCCCTATACACAGTTTCAAATATTCCCTGTCGTTTTCACTGGATAAGAAATGCAACATTTGAAAATGAATTAAAGCTCTCTGACAAAATGGAGCAAAATTACATTATAATGTTTATCTCTGAGATGTAGTCTAGTATAGACTATAACTATAAAGCTGCACAAAATGGAATTACTCAAGTACAAGCACCTTGAATTCATACTGTACTGTACTTGGTTATATTGCACCAAGTACATTGACATGTCAGTAGCATGGGTGCATAAGCACATACATGTGCATATTACATAAAGGTACAGTACACTAAAAGATGTGACTTTGGGGTTTTGAAAATATGGTTAATCTATGGTAGTCAATTTTGTTCATATCTTTGCTGTTAATTGTGCTTTTCCTGTTTGTGTCCCTTGAAATAGAAATGGAGGCTGAACCTGCAGATTGTGGATGGCAGTGATGTGAATGATGGAGCATCTACCCAGAAAAGGTTACATATTTTATTGAAACCAAAACTAACATCTGCAATATACATGTAAACAAATCAACTACTCTTTTTAATTTCTTTTCTCCAGGCCAAAACAATGCCCTCATTAGTTATGAATGTCTACTATTTATTTCATTGATGCTAAATAGCAAATGAAATTGTAACCTTAGTTGTGAACTCTGTCATTGAACGCTTGGGTTACTGTAGTATAATTATTCATGCCTGTAGTGTCAGGGTTCTGTCACTTCAGTCTAGTTTATTCGTGGTTTTGTGACAGAGCTCTGATACTCCCCTCTTGTCTTGTTTTCTGGTGAGCGCGCGGCTTCGAGTGTGCCCGAGCTGTGCGCTCTCTCGTCCGCGTGTTCTGTTTCATGTTGGAGCGTGGTGTTCGGATCCCGGCACTCCTGTCTTGTTCAGGTTCTGGTTTTCGTGTCGGGGTTCGGACACTCACGCTCCAGGTTAGTCTTGCTGTGGGAGCGTGCGGTCTCGAGTTCGCTCGGGCCGTGCACTCCTCTGTCCGTGTGTGTTGTGTTTTGTTGCACGCAGCTCGTTTTTCGGCTGCGTGCTTTCTCTTGTTTTGTCTTCTGTGTTGCACGCAGCTTGTTTTTTCACTGGCTGCGTGCTTTCATGTTTGTCATGTTTTGTGTGAACACGTGGCTTATGATTCTCCTCATTAGCTGCGTGTTCGTGTCCTGTTCTGCACATGGCTAGTGATTTTGTTTTGCTGGCCATGTGCTTGTGTTTTTGTTTTGTGTGAGCACATGGCTTGTCTTGTTTTGTTCTATGTGCCATGTGCTCGCATGTCAATTGTCTTGACCCCACCCATCTTACCTGATTATTGGTTCATTTACCCCAACTGTTTTTCCTCGTTACCCTCCTCATTTGCTCCCTTTATAATCTCCTTGTGTTTGCAGCCCCGTGCAAGTTCGTTGTCGAATGTGGTCGGTGATCCTCGTGTCCAGCCTTGCCAGTCAAGAGCCAGTCTGTTTTCCCCTACGGGGTAGTTTTTGTTTTATTTTGTGTTAATAAAGCCTTTTCCCTCCTGCAATTGAGTCCTCGCTCTTATCTCTTCACGCAGCCCTGACATGTAGAGGCATATTATTTGCATGGGCATGTAGGCTGTGCTTTGTAGTTGTTCTGCCTTGTCCTTAAGAAGGTGGAGCTCAGATCAAGTGGTATCTGGGAATATTTTAAAACTACAACTTATAATTATTACTTAATTAGTATTCTACAGTCTTTTAAATAATCTTTAACAACTATGTTTTAATACTCTACACACTACTCACAAAAAGTTATTTATGGAAAATGTAAAAAGTTCATGCTACAATGAAATTATATCATGAAAGTAGGGCATTTAAGTAGAAGCATGCAGTTGTCACTTTCTTCATCTCAAACAAACGGTGGTGGGTATACCACAACAAGGGCAGGTGTGTCTAGTCAATACAGAACTGCCCTACACCTTGTGAATGATACCGTGACAAGCCAATACTACCTGAATAACATCATTAATCCAGTCATTGTGCCTCTGCATGAGCAACACAGGCCTGATTTCATCTTCATGGACGACAATGCCCCAGCTCCTCGAGGTCGCTTCATCAGGGAACGGCTGCTGGAGGCTGGGGTACCTCAAATGGAGTGGCCTGCACGTTCTCCACTCCTGATTCCCATAGAAAACCTATGGGATCGGCTGAGTCGTTGTGCAGAGGGTCGTAACCCTGAACCCCAGAACCTCAGTGACCTGAGGGCAGCCCTTCAAGAAGAGTGGGATGCCATGCCTCATGCCACATTTTTTGTTGTGGTATACCCACCACTGTTGTTAGCTTTTGTTTCAATAAATTGTTTGAGATGAAGAAATTAGCACTGCATGCTTCTTCTTAAATGCCCTACTTTTATATAATATCACTGTAGCATGAACTTTTTACATTTTTCATTAATTTCAGCTGAAAGTCAAATATCCCTAACTTTTTGTGAGTAGTGTATTTGTCATCTTATATGTAGTTAAACACTTTAAGACAGGCACAGTTCTAACTTAAAAGCAAAATTAAACTGGTACAGTGTTGGATTGCAAGACTTAAGCAGATTAAATGTATATATTTTAACACATTGACTAAAATCAAGTTTAGTTTACTGTACCACCCAACACTACCAAAGTTAAAAATTGCTTTTAAATGTTGAGCACTTCCTGAAATACATATAGGGTTCAGACAATTTAATTTTTAATATGATACATTTAAGTGTAAACGTAATTCTGGGCCTAGTAAATCAATTTATTGTAATTATATTATAAAAACCTAACTTTTACTAATTTCTTACAGATGCAGTGATCTGGAAATTTCTTCACCGGGGGCCTCTTGGGGATGGCAATAAACCAAAAACTACCCAAGCTGTGGGAATACAAAACTGTAGACCTTTAGCTGAACCACTACAATTGGTTGTTGTTGTGTTTCTTATGCCTGTTCAGTGTTTTGATCAGTTATATATGTAATTGTTTCTTATTTTTTTCTTTTTGATTGTGCAGCTCAATAAGATTGTTTTTTCTATTTAAATAAAGACTGTTTAAATAGATGTTACTTTTTGTAGCTTATTGCACCATTTAACATTTTAGGCTTAAGGCATGAAATGTGCAATGCACTGCAACTTTGTAGATACATACAACCTGTATTAAAAGATCATTTTAAAGATCAAAGATCCCACATTAAAAGATCAAATATATGAAACCATATATTTCATAATTAAAAGATTGTCATATATAAGTGACACATCACATATATGTAAATAATTTGCTATGCATATATGTCTAATTTGTATATAACACAATTAAAAAAGACATATCTCACATATATTAGTAATTATATACAGTCCATATATGGCAATAAATGTATTATACATACATAAACATTTTTGTATGGGGTAGACTTTATATATCAATATATGAAATTGTTCCATTTTCTAATAGGATTCATATATGAATAGGGCATATATAAAACATGTATTGCATATATGGGTATTTCATATATGCACATATATTACATTTCCGTATGGGTTTTATGGGTATGCGCGCATAAAGTTTATAAACATTATATAAATATGTATGTGCGAGTGTTTATGTGTATATGCATGGATCAAGTTTATATGTATAAACGAGTGTCTATAGGTGTATGCATACTTCAAGTTTATATGCATATGCAAGTTATTCACAGGTGTATATGCATTCATTACTAACATAAGATGTATTGGTATGGATTTCATATTAGTGTGCACATGTATTTCATATATATATTTTGAACATCCAATAGTATACATGTATATGTGAGTAATTTATAGGTGTATATGCACGTGTTTTATGTATGTATTGATAAGCGAAGTTTGATTTAAATCCTATGTGATGCCTCATACTCGTGTAAAATTAGTTTGTTGTATTTATTTTTTTCACCTTCTGATGGAAGAGCAAAAGTTTCTGGAACGGACTTCTGTTTTTCTGGCATCTCTGTTGACTGTTACTACAAATAAACAGTCTTGAAAGTGACTTCAGGGATCTTATCTATGCACAAACAGCTTGTAACACTCCAAAGCATCATGCTAGTCAGGTCAACAACTTGTTAAAAAACGTTAACATCATGCTAATAATATGCTAATCATGTTAGCTTGCTGATACCATCTTCTTTAAACATGCTATCGAAATGCTAATTGTAATAACTACATGCAGTGGTGGACAGTAACGAAGTAGTTTTACTTCGTTACTGTACTTAAGTACATTTTTCAAGTATCTGTACTTTACTGGAGTAGTTTTATTTTGAGTAACTTTTACTTCTCTACATTCCAAAGCATAAGATCATACTTTTTACTTCACTACATTTCATAAAACATATCGTTACCCCTTAAAATATATCACGAGCTCCGAGACTATTCTTTTCAATGAACCTGTGAAATCGGTTCGCGAATCGCACCAAACGATTCATTTACAAATTGGAATGATCCGACTGCAGCTGTTCTCGAGTCGACAACTCACTGATTCAAATGATCCATTCAGAGCGAGTCTCCAGTGAACTGAATTCATAAGAACTGCAAGATCTTGTGAGTGTGCACGCGACTGATGCTGCGAAAATAATTATAAATAATTATTTTTCCTTAAAATGTTCTTCCTAACTTCAGGCCTTATTCTCATATCATATATAACTTTGATGTTCTGCAAAACAACAAGCTTTAAAACACTTTTTTCTTACTGATGAAAGTCAGATGGTCTATCAAATCTATCAGTACTTTTTACTTAAGTGCATAAAACAATTTAGTACTTTTATACTTTCACTCAAGTAAAATTGAAAAAGGAGTACTTTTACTGGAGTAATATTTTATTATACGTATCTGTAATACTCAAGTACTTGATTTGTGTACTTCGACCACCACTGACTACGTCAACCATGTTGCTTGCACCATGCTAACATGATTAGTTAACATAATGTTAACACGACTAGGCTTAGAGTGAGTGCCTAGTGTCGAGTTTCTTCAAAAAATGTACATATCTACTTCCAGACGAATTTTGCCGCCTAGCTCATCCAGCAGCATTTGTCGTAGACCCATGAATGAGGTGTTAAATCATGTGGTTTGTTAAGGAGAGGTGTACTATGTCTTCAAGCAGTCAGTGATAAGATTAACATTGGACTAGGGCTGTCGCGATAACCGCAATATCGCTATACTGCGCTATTGACGAGCATAACCGCAGAGGAATGCAACAACCGCGATATTTCCGTGTTTTCTTTTTCGTAAGGTTAGTCCCTTCTCGTTTTACATTTCGTGCATATGTACTGAATATTAGTAATGATAACATAATGTGTACCATGCTGATTTGTACAGAGGCTCAGTAAATTTGCACTTAACAAGCCTAAACAGACAGCGAATGAGAGAGAGATCGACTGATCGCATGTGATTACCTGTGTCTGTCCTTCAGGCCAAGTCTTGTATATTTGTGAAAATAGGTTGTCATGTCCAAGGAAAGCGAAATCTGTCTTAGCATGGACACATTGCTGGTCAGCTGAGCCTTTAAAAGTGGCGCTCAAAGTTAAAATGATTTCAACAGAGTGTTTCATTACATCTCTCTTTGAATGAATCAGCATTTCTGAACGAGTAGTTGAATGAATGGTTTAAAGACTCACTCAAAGACAGTCTTTTACTGCCACCTTGTGGCGCAACAATGAAACTGCACTGACTGACAGCCCTCTAAAACACGCAGGTGAAAATATCAACAGAAAAAGTATCTTGTCAGTCAGATTCGAGGATCAGAACTAACTTATATATAGATATATATATATATATATATATATATATATATATATATATATATATAATGTATAGGCTAACAATAGACTAACGATCTTCCCAGCTAACAATTTTACGTTATAAAAACGCTCCCGTAACGTTCCCATTAAGTTATAAAAATGTTATGTTTGAATGTTCTTAGAACGTTCAAAACATCCAGTTTTTTAGACGTTGTATTAACGTTCTTGTTTGGTTATAAGAACGTTATTCAAAACGTTTTTAGAACGTTTCAGTTTTTTGTTATATTAATGTTCTAAGAACGTTATTTAAAACATTATTAAAACATTCCATTGCCCATTATATTAATGTTCTAAGAATGTTTTCCTAACATTCCCATTAAGTTATAAAAACGTTATGTTTGAATGTTCTTAGAACGTTCAAAACGTCCAGTTTTTTAGATGTTGTATTAACGTTCTTGTTTGGTTATAAGAACGTTATTCAAAAAAGTTTTTAGAATGTTCCAGTCTCTTGTTATATTAATGTTCTAAGAACTTTAAAACATTATTAGAATGTTCCATCCCCATTATATTAATGTTCTAAGAACATTTCCTTAACGTTCCCATTAAATTATAAAAACATTATTGTTGAAGGTTCCTGTTTTAGATGTATTAACATTATTTTTTGGTTATAAAAACATTATTCAAAACATTATTAGAACATTCAATTCACTCATATAAACACTCTCAATGTTTTTCTAAGATTATAAAAACATTTTTTAAAAACAATGTTCCTTTCACTTAAACATTCTCAATGTTTTTGTATGGTTATGCAAATGTTATTGTAATTATATTGGTCTATAAAAATACAATCTAGAAATTCTAAAATGGACAGTTAGACTATTACGGTCAAGTTATTTTTAAATTAAAAATACTACTCTTCCGGTTCTTTTAAAGAAAGAAAAGTTGAGTCAAGACTGGAACATTGAAATGATCAATTAGATCAAAATAAAATGTGAACCTGGATCACAAAACCAATAAGTAGCATGGGTATATTTGTAGTAATAGCCAACAATACATTATATGGGTCAAAATTATAGATTTTTTTTTATGCCAAAAAATATTAGGATATTAAGTAAAGATCATGTTCCATGAAGATATTTTGTAAATTTTCTACCTTAAATATATCAAAACTTAATATTTGATGAGTAATATGCATTATTAAGGACTTCACTTAGACAACTTCATAGGCGATTTTCTCAATATTAGGATTTTTTTGCAACCTCAGATTCCGGATCTTCAAACAGTTGTATCTCAGCCAAATATTGTTCTATCATAACAAGCCATGCATCAATATAAAGCTTATTTATTAAGCTTTCAGATGATGTATAAATCTCAATTTTCGAAAAATTGACCCTTATGACTGGTTTTGTGGTCCAGGGTCACAAATGTGCAACAAGTATGGATATCACATCATTGTGAACAAAATCAATGACATGTGCAAAGAATCAATTAAATGTATACTTTATGTTCTATTGTAGTTCTATTCGGTTCATATTATAATTAACTTGCAGTTCATACAATATTTTCAGTTCAGATCAATATGAAAACACCTGAAAACATGAAAAACAAAACAATCAGAAACAGTTAAGAACTTTAAGACTTTTAAATGGACTTTTTTGAATTTATACAAAATATTTAGAACTAGAAAGAACATTCATGAAATGTACACATGGCAAAATGTACATATGAAAGCAGCTTAAACACTAAAATCTAAAACAAACAAAAAATTAAGAAGAAAGATTTAGAGATACAGAGATATGTTATAAATGACAACTTTAGAGATACAGAGATATATTATAAATGTCACTGTGACATCTCCATGTCAGCTTCAATCGCTGGTACATCAGAGTGAACTGAAGCTTCAGAGGAAGTCGGGAGATACTGGAAGGACAAAAACACAACAGTGTTATATTTAAGTGTGGTGAGATTTTGTATAAAAGAACTGGAATGCTGTACTTGCTCATGCAGAAGATCTTATTAAAAAAATTTTTTAAAAATTGTATAGCCAAAGTTGTGTATTTTTTTTAATGCTTCTGCATGATCAATTAATGATTAGTCTGAGTTATGCATAGGTGTTTTTTTTTTTTTTTTGAGTTAATATTTGTACTTAATTAGTACCACTAATTACGTATTACTGCATCAAAATAATTGGGAAATGAATAATCATTTTAAAGTGCACTGCACTTAAAGGACAGTTCATGCAAAAATGCACCGTGAAGTTCTAAGAACTAGCCAGCAGGGTCATTCCTGGAGAACCAATTTCCCCCTGTGGTGCGAATAAGCCAAAAAGTGGGAACTTCCTGCAATAGTTCTAGGAACTATGAAAAGGTTCCTCCGGTGCAAAAGCGCCTATTGACAAACATTTGGATTTCTTGATTGTAATAAATATTAAATGTTGCTTTTTATTTTACAGGACAATATTATGATAACAATTATTAATATATAGTATAATAGAATTCTTAATAGAATTGTTATTATTAAAGTACCTGCCAAAAGTTTGGAAACATTACATTAATTAATGATCTTGAAATAAATCTCTTCTGCTCATCAAGGCTGCATTTTTTTGATCAAAATAAAGTAAAAACAGCAATATTGTGAAATGTTAAAATTTTTCTATTTTAATAGATTATAAAATGTTATTTGTGCCTGTGATACAAAGCAGAATTTTCTGCATCATTACTCCAGTCACATGATCTTTTAGAAATGATTACAAATTTATTTGATGCTCAAGAAACATTAGATTATTTTTAATGTTGAATTTTCAATGAAAAACATTTATTTGCATTTATCCAAGACCAATTTAAACAAGACAGTTTTTACTTGTCTAGAAAATGCTTCTTGATTTAAGAATTTTTAGATATTTGGACTAGAAACAAGACAAAAACTCTAAGTAGGAAATAATTTTTTGCAGTGCACCATTCAAGGATAAACACCTTTTTATGATTAAAAGACGTTTGAGTGACAACTACGGTCTACAATCAACAAGGATTGTTGTTAAGATGTTACATGAACTTAGTCAGGGCAAATAAACCACTGTAAATCTTCATTTCAGCACTCAAATTTTTGAAGCAGCTGACGGGCTAAACGCGAGGTGTTTCTCTGTCTTGAAACAGGCTGTTACAGGCTGACACGTAGCTATGGCTTAGCGCTGCCTCCACTTGAGCTGAGTGATACTAATATTACTGTACATTAAACGGTATGCTTTACTTGTGGGTCGAACAGTTCTCAAATGTCAGAGTAATAGCTTACTGATATGTGAAACAAATTAGGTCGAGACTGAGGAGCATTTTGCAAAGGGTAGCGAACTAATGTAGCGATAACGTAACTTACAATCTTCATAGCTATTGCAACAGCAGCCTCACACAAAAAAAAACAAACAAAAAAAAAAAAACAGCAGCCTCACGCGGTAATCACCATTTACACTGGAACACCACAATTTACAGCAGATACAAATGCATTCCGTCCTGCTCTACAGCGAACTTAATTTAGCTAGCTACAAACAGGCTAATCTAACCACCAACATAGCCCAATTACTTTAAAAATAAGTTGCTTGCCGCTAGCTTGTTCCTTCACATTTTACATAGCCTCTGGAAATATGGACAGTTGCCTGCAGCGTCTAAAAGTTAGGCTTGGTTGGATTGGTTGGATGAGGGAAAGAACATTAAGGTAAGCCAATCAGAGGCAGAGTAGGGCGGGTCCATTCCTTTGCCAACAGGGGAAAAAAACGCTACAGGTGACGTTACACAGATGACTCGCAGATACGATAACGCTTTAGCCTATATTTACTATCTCAAATTCTCCCCACCATTCATAAAAAAGTTACTGGGCAAGTAACACATTTCAGTGCTGATTCTACTCGCATTAGGCACTTTGAATCATTTTAACCCTTTAACCTTTTTTTTTTTATTAGTACTGATTCACGTGGGTGAAAAAGAAAAAACGGAATACCAGATTAATCCAGAAGAATAACATCCCTGAGTAACAGAACAAAATAATTTAAAACAAGAGACAGAACAAATTGTTTACATTGTTTCCAAATATAAAAAAACCACGATACAAATTATTTGTGAAATCATGGCAAGCAATGCTCACGTTTTAAGCAGAGCGTCTTGCTTTTCAGCTGGCTAAAAATGCTTTGGTGGACACACGGCCATAATCTTGCACATTTGCATTTCATCAACTATACATGGACTGAAATCAGAAATACACCAACCTGTGATGAGACTAATCACTGACCTGATCACGTCGGTGGGGCGCAAATTTAAGGGTCTCTGACACCAGCTCCTCAAACACTTTCTCCAAAACCTTCGGATGGGTGCGACGACAGGCATCTAAAAAAAGTCACACACACGACAAATTTAAACTACACTTATTAATGTCAGCTTTAATGAGTGATAACATTGTCTTTTAGGATACAAATACAAATCATCTCTTAACTTCTAAGAAAATCTAGTGTAGAGTTTCACAAAAAAAAAAAAGAAAAAAAGAAATTAATGAATTTACGAATGATCACAGGGCATATTTCCATTTGCTGGAATTTTTTTTTTCCCTTTCCGGCCTTTAAAACTGTAATTCGCCCACAGTGCATTAGTGCCAATTTTTCTCATTGATCGTCGAACTGAATCCCCAGGTGTTTTTCCGCCCAGGAGGCTCAGGGAGTTAATCTGATTATAAATATATTGCCATATTAAATTACACATACATGACGCTAAGAGACCAATTAGGGATGTGCAATATGGCGCAAAAAATAATTTTGATTAAAATATGATTTTTTTTTTTTTTTTTGGCTGAATGGTGATATACAATATATATCTCAGTATTTTATTATTAATTTTCTGTATTTATTTAAAGCAGCAGTCCGTAGGTTTTGCTTCATTGTCGCCATCTGTTTGAAATCTGCAATTGCAATTAGCTGCGGAAAAATAATTTTTACGTGGTTTGTGCAAATTAAGCATCACAAAAATTAACCAAAGCTTAGCATATAGGTTACTACTTGTTGCACTGTTTTTTCTTTTGTTTATCTGTTAAGTCAAATTAATTTTTAAAGTATTTATTCCTTGTATGTATGTGTACTGCAATATTTTATATAACATTATAATTATAATATAATGAAACAATATTTTGTATTTTCACATCAGGAGATGCTAGGTGAAACAAACTGTAATCTGAACTACTGTCTGTTCAAAATAAATGAAAAGATACCTAGCATTGTAGATTTGTTGCTTATTTTCAATGTTGTACTGAACACGCATTGATCCGTGACCCCAAAACTGAGGTACGTACCAAACCAAGACGTGTATCATTACAACCCTAGTTTAATCATTACTGCCTCATCCTATTTTGTTTATAAAATATTTTTAAAATATAAAATATATATTATACAAACTCGATATACTGCACATCCCTAAGAGCAACACAAAAATATGGAATGGTGCAGAATTGCAAAATAATATATAATTTAAAACACAAGACAGATCAACTGTCACGAATGCTGGAGCCAGGAACGAGGAGACACGGCAAATACACAAACTGAGAGTCTTTAATCCATATAGGGAACATAGAACATAAGAAGACATTCATCTAGGGAACATAGAGCACAAGACGACATTCAAAGACCGACCAACACTAACTGAAAGGACTGGGGCTTTTAAAGACGGGACAATCAAAGAACTAAGGAGACACACCTGGAGCAAATTAACACAATCAGACTAGGGAGAAACTGGGTCACAGGGAACACATGGGGAGCAAAAACCACAACAAAACAGTCCAGGGGCGTGACATTACTCCCCCCTCCCGGAAGGTGCGTCCTCGCACCGTGGAACAACAGAGGGGGGGGGAAACGGGTGGGAACAATGGCGGCGGCTCAGGAGGAGGACGGACAACCGGGAGGGGGCCGGCAGACAGAGACCAGGGAGGTGACGAAGGAGGGAGGAGCCAGGGAGGAGACAGGAGGGACTCGGAGCAGGAGGAGCCTGGCAGGACCCAGGCCACAGCCATGATGATGGCCCATGGTGGAGCCGACGGAGGGAGGAGCCATGGAGGAGGAATGGCCGCCGACTCCAGGGGGCCGACCAACGGAGGCGGAGCAGGTGGAGGAGGAGCCCGAGGTGGAGACGGAGAGCCGACGAGCCAGGGTGACGCCGAGGATCCGGGGGGCCAGGGTGGAGCCGAGAGCTCTGGCGACCGAGGCAGAGGCGGAGCTCCGGAGATCCGCGGCGGAGCCAGAGCGACTGAGGACCAAGGTGGAGCTGGAGGGAGGAAGGAGCCCAACGGAGCCGGTGGGACGGAGTGACGAGGCGCAGCCAGAGGAGAGGAGTCCCGAGGCGATGGCGGGTCGACGCCCGACCAAGGCGGAGCCGGAGGGACGAGGGAGCCTGGTGGAGCTGGTGGATCGATGGATGACGGTGGAGGCGAGGGAGCTAGGAGCCGAGGTGGAGCCGCTGGGTCTACGGGCCGAGGTGGAGTCTGGGCCTCGGAGGCTGGAGGTGGAGGTGAGGGATTCTCCAGCCACGGCGATGGAGGATGGCAGACCCGCGGAGCTCGCACCGCATTGATGGAGGG
Source organism: Spinibarbus caldwelli (assembly GCA_039654775.1). Taxonomy (NCBI): domain Eukaryota; kingdom Metazoa; phylum Chordata; class Actinopteri; order Cypriniformes; family Cyprinidae; genus Spinibarbus; species Spinibarbus caldwelli. The sequence goes on from CM077232.1 coordinate 35,813,915, forward strand.
CTGAGGGCGAGCAGAGGGGCTGCCAGACGACAGCGGTGGAGGAGGCAGGAGCGGGTGGGAGGGTGGGCATTTGAGATCCTCCGGGCTTCCAGGGGTTAACTCAGGAATGGGAGCCGACACTGTGGGGCGCTCTGGAGGCGCGGGTTCTGGAGGATGCTTTCGGGAAGCGGGCACAGGGGGGCGCTCGGGAGGAGCGGAGCTGGCTGGAACCAGCGGAGACGGAGAGAGGATAGGGGAAGCGTCGACCTCCAGATCATGTTCCCAGTCCAACAGATCCCCTTCAAAGTTTAGCAGCCCCAGATGTATCATCAGCTCACCCTCAGCCGCGGTGCAGGGGGCGGAGCTCCACTCCGCGCTCACACCGTCCACGGCTGGCTCCCACGTGATCAGCTCTCGCACCTGATCTGACGTGTTGGGCTCAACTTCCAGGACGATCTTCCGCTCAGTCGCTCGGCTTGGCGCTGGCTCGTGGATCGTAGCGGAAAATGGCTCTCCGTCATCGGTGGGCTCGGGCTGGTGCTCCGCACTGCGGGGAGTTGGTGGGCTGGGCTCTGGGTCAGGAGTGGCACTGGCGAGATCCCCCTCGGCACAGACGGTGAACGGGGATCCGTGCCTCGCCAGTGTCCACTCCACGAAGGCGGCGAAATCCTCTCGAGGACCATCCTCGGACGACAGCGCTCTGCACGCGGTGTTCAAGCTTGCATTATAAAATGTGCAGAGCGCGCCGTCCGGGTAGCTGGTGGCGTTAGCTAACATCAGGAACAGTCTTGTATGGTCCTCGAGAGATCGGTCCTCTTGCTCCAGCAGGAGGAGGAGGAATTCGGGCCGGACGTAGGGATCCATGGGGCAACACAACGGAAACAAAAACACTGATTGAAAACGGAAAACAAAACGGAGGTTAGACACACGGAGGTAACTGTTTTGGGTCGGTCTTTCTGTCACGAATGCTGGAGCCAGGAACGAGGAGACACGGCAAATACACAAACTGAGAGTCTTTAATCCATATAGGGAACATAGAACATAAGAAGACATTCATCTAGGGAACATAGAGCACAAGACGACATTCAAAGACCGACCAACACTAACTGAAAGGACTGGGGCTTTTAAAGACGGGACAATCAAAGAACTAAGGAGACACACCTGGAGCAAATTAACACAATCAGACTAGGGAGAAACTGGGTCACAGGGAACACATGGGGAGCAAAAACCACAACAAAACAGTCCAGGGGCGTGACATCAACATAAAGTTTGATATTTGTGAAATTTAAAAGGGATGCAAGATATTATCGGCACAACATCGCAATTGGCTGACAAAGGCTTAAAATGTGTACAAGACTGAGATGTCCTTGTGTTACCATACTTTACCATACTTGACAACACATCATGACCTTCAATTTTCACTTGATAAGATCACACCAGCAGTGTGGTCATTCTTGAAGAGAACTTTTGCCTTTACTGTGTTGCACTAATAAAATACACACACATAACTTGAAGTTACTTCTGCCATAAATCCAAAGCATGATTCTTGTAGATTAAAAAAAGTAAATTAACTAATATTTTAAATATACAGTTTATTAATCTGTACTACTGCGGTAGATCATCTACAAATATTAAATGAAAAAGAAAAGAAGATACAACTGCATCCGTCTTGAAAACCAGCAATGATTGTTATCGATTATTGTTATTTTCAGAGCTTTTAAATGCACTTTTAATAACTTTACATACATTTATTTACCTCTAATAAGAAACTTTTTGGTAAGTAGACCTCAAAACTGGAAAGAAAAAAAAAATAAGTTTTTGCTCAATATTAACTAAAATGAAAAGTAATTCATGTATAATTCTTGCACAGGACAGACTTGGTGTTTCCAAAAACAAAGGGATAAAATACATGTATAACGGTATCTGCATCAGCTAGCACCCAAAATGAGTTTAAAAATATAGGCATATCGGATACCGGCAAAAATCCAAAATCGTGCATCCCTATTAAAATATTTCCTAGAAGAAAGTACCTTTTTCACAACCAACTTAAATTTCTTACCACTCTCTGCCTGAATGTGCAGTCATTCAGTTTTTTACAAAACTGTTCCAAGTCTTTAGGCGTATTACATGGCTTGTCTAAAATGTCTTGGATTTCTGGCAGTCCAGACGCCATGCTGGTTCTCAGCAGGTGTTCAATGTTGAAGAGCCGTTCTTCAATTTTGTTTAGCTTAATAAATACAGCCCTCTCATACTTGGAAAAGCTGGAATTCCCTTCTTTAAATAGACAGCACATAAGATTATTCTTTGTGAATGCCATACACATGTATACATATACATATTTTATATACACCTGCCTTGGCCTTCAGTCACAACAGACATCCCTTCCACTGTGTTCCTGCCCTCTGTAGCTGGGTTGTCAGCAGAAATGCCTGTTTTTCATTAAATAATAATAGGAAAAATAAATCTTAAATAAAAATTACAACTACCTTTGTTAACATAATTGTTAATTACCGTTAGAACGTTGAACAGAAGAGACCAATACACTTTCTGTATTGTCAGCAGGGTTTACCTGTTCTGTTGGTTGACCTAAAACAACATAGTTTGTGTTTAGCTTTAGCAAGGGGATAGGTCCACAAGATATTTCTCTACAAGATATGATCTACACCTACAAAACAGACTTCTTCCTACTTTAGGACTAGAATTTCTGTTAGAGCTGCATGATTCTGGATAAACTGAGAATCACAATTTTTTTTTTTGTTTCAAATAGAGATCACGATTCTCCCACGATTCTGAACTAAACAAAATAATGTGTGACAAAATTAATTAATTGCTTCAGTCTATTTAAAAGTGTTTAATTAATTTGAATGAATTACTAAACATTTTAATATTGATGCATTTAAAATATAATTGTAATTATTGTACAATTATAATATTAAAATGATGAAAAAGTGGCTTGAATTAAAGATTCAATGACTCACTCGTAAATACTTCTTTACTGCATAAAGCAGTGTTTTTGAACGAATCTCTTGAATGAATGATTCAATGACAAATATATTTTTTAACAGTCCCTTGTCACCAACTAATGGCAAAACAATGTAATCGACACAAACATTATTTGAAGTGCCAGTTACTTTCAAAAGGTGATTAGATTTTGATCGCAACTGTATCGTATTTTGATCGATATACTGTATCCAAACTATAAACATTCATCCCAGTATTTCTGAGATAATATGAATGATTGTAACACACATACTGTGTAGTTGAAAAGACTGTTTGTGAAGCTGTTTCTTACCTAAACATGCTAACTGTCTGCTCTCTCTGTCAGCGGCAGTGCGAGAGCATTTGAATGAACCGGTAAGACTTTTTCCAAAGGTGACAGGCAAATTGTTGTCATTTAGAAATGAGATCGCATAGGTGTTTGAATCGAGATCGCGAAATTTTAACAATTAATCATGCAGCTCTACTTACTGTGATATCTTTTTATTATGAATAAAGTGATTGTTTAAACTGTGATATGACAATTGCCATAACAAAAAAAAAAAATAAATAATAATAATAATTAAAGGAAAACGCCACTGTTTTTCCATATTCCAATATGTTTTTCCCTTAATTTAGATGAGTTGATACGTACCTCTCCCGTCTCAGTGCGTGCACTTAATCGCTCTAGCACTAGCCACTATGCTAGTGTTTTATTTTGTGTCACCATACTTACTCGTGTAACTACTCATGTAAACTTCTTTAAATAGGGAAAACATAGAAGTGTTTGGTGGCTTCTAAATTCATCTCTGTTTGGATCCTAAGGAATGAATGGGGCTAAGCTAGATAGTTGCCTGCAGCGTCTAAAAGTTAGGCTTGGTTGGATGAGGGAAAGAACATTAAGGTAAGCCAATCAGAGGCAGAGTAGGGCGGGTCCATTCCTTTGCCAACAGGGGAAAAAACGCTACAGGTGACGTGACACAGATGACTCGCAGATATGAACCACTCCACTTTTTTTTTTTTTATACAGATCTACACTATTCACGCGAATGACCTATTTCAAGGTGAAAATTTGCATCCCTGATAAATAACGAGCCGGCTAATATCATGACAATTGTTTTTAATTAATCGAGAAAGGTGGATATCGTTATCGAGATTAAAATATGATTAATCGTGACATCCCCAATACCTGCATATACAAGAACAGATACTTTGTATCTCTGCCAGGTTCCCTTGTCAGGCATTTCTTCTTTTTTCACTCTCACCGACACATTTTTTCCGGGCCAGTAGCAGAAAACAGCCTACAATTAACATATTAAGAAACAAAGATTATTAAACTCGGGTGGTGGGATTACAGACATACAAATGATACAAACATACAAACTCTGATGTCTTAGGTCCACCCACAGTTGTAATTTCATAACTTTTGTTTACCAATATTACTTAAAAATTAATTTCTGTTAACACTAGACATAATGTTTATATATAGTAATTCTGTATTTGTAGCTAAGCAGAATCATGAAGATTTCTATTCTACTGCACTGATAGAAATGATGAAAGCATTCATGAGAATGTAGAAACCAAGTTCCAAAGACAAGATCTCTGCATTCATGCGCTTAACAGACTGTCTTCTGCTCAATGCTCATCATTGCAATCGCATTAGACCTAAATATAGAGCTGTAATCAACACTTTTCAAGATTAATCTTAAGCAGTTGTAACAGTAAAAACGTTGTCAAGTTTCAGTTTCCCCTAACTGCCAGGCAGCACCAGATCCACATTTCATACTTATTTCATATCCAAAGATGTTAGACAATCATAGCAGGGGGTGTTTACAGTTAAGTGTCTCAGCAGAAATGCCCATTGAAACAAATGTGGAAAAAATAAATATATATATATTATATATATATATATATATATATATATATATATATATATATGTGTGTGTGTGTATATATATATGTTTTTTTTTTTGTTTGTTTTTGTTTTGTTTTTTTGCAAAGGACCCATTAAATTGCAATGAAGAATTTATTTTTTTTTAAATCAGGTAATTTAATTTAATTTGAGGAATCGTGACAGCCCTAATAAAATACGAGAGCCACCTCCAACCTCCCAGCCCCCCAAGTTTTGGGAAGCTCTGGGTGTCCATTTTCTCTCAGAATATTTAGAAGTAAATCAACGGCACTGTGTTTAATCTGGAACGGATTAGTCCACTGAGCTAGTCTGTCACTGAGCATAGGAATAATGGAAGCAGAAGGTTGTTCACTGCTGTTTTCTGCTAAGTTATTGTCAGAATCATTTTGCTCACTCTCACATACCTGATGCACTGGGATCTGTCTGATACATATTCTTTTATGTGAAGTTTGCATATTATCTACTGGCAATCTCTCTTTGTCTGCCTGGACAGCTTCAGTTTTTAGTTGCAGTCTTTTAGCTCTTTTCCAGAGTGTGTTATATGACTGGTCTTTTTGTTGCATTTATGCAGATAAACATAGCCCAAAAAAAAAAGCAAAAGCAAAAATCAGCTAAATAAGAACCAGCATGCACTAAAAGGGGGGGGGGGGGGGGGGGGGGGGGGGTTTGATTCCTTTGGCCCCATCCACAGAGAGACACGTTTAGCTGTAACGTTATATACACACACACACACACAAAAAAAAAAAAAAAAAAAGTGTATCGTATTGGCATATCGTCCAGACGGATCCGGCATTTTGGGAGAGTGAGAGCGCTATTTTTCGAAACAGGAATTTATTTATTTTTTTATTAATGCACAAAACTCATGAATAGTACACACAGAACAATGCAACCATCAACATAAAAATAATAAACAATAATAACAAAAAATACAGTAGAAAAACAAATAATCAACAAAAAAAAGAACAGAAAAAAAAGGACAAGGGGGGTGTTAATACATTACAAAATGAAAGAATAAAATTGAGACTTACGTCATTAAAGATAGGAAAAAAAAAAGTTACAGACAGATAAAGTTTTTAAGGCTTTTTTCTTTTATAAAAACAAAGATGAGAGGTCTAGAGTTTAAATATTTGCATCTGTGGATTTGAAATTTTGCAAGAAGCAAAATCAGATTCACTACATAAAACTGTTTCCTTTTAGATTGTTCATACTCAATAAAACCCAACACTACGTCCTTCCAAAACAGAATACATTCATTATGTTACTCCTAATGAAACTTAAAACATCTTGCCAAAATTTCTTTGTAAATGGACAGTTCCAAAATAGATGAACAACAGTTTCAACAGAGTCATCACAAAAAGAGCAACTGGAGGAAATATCACTTTTGAATTTTTTCATGTAAAGCTTTGCAGGATAGAACTTATGAATTATTTTGTAGGAGATCTCCTTTACTTTGTTAGTTAATAAATAAGAATGAGGAAGGATCCACACTTTTTTCCAGCAGATGTTGCCCACTGCATTATTCTAATAAGCAGTCACAGCTGGCAGAGTAATAATATTCTGCTGAAATAATGAACGAACTATCCTATAAAAAAAAAAAAAAAAAAAAAAAAAAAAAAAAAAAAAAAATCTACCAACAAAAGTATCAACCAAATTAGGAGAAACCGGTGACAAAGGATGGGTACCTCTCAGTAAAGCAACAACACCTGATGGGATAGACCCCATAACTATGGAAAATTCTTTTGGAGAGACAGGAAATTGAAAGTGATCTAAAAATTCTTTATATGAAAATAACAACCCTTGAGAGTTCATTAACTGACCGATCAACAGTATGTTTTTTATCAAACCAATTCTGAAAAAATATGGATTTATTTTTGTATAAAACATTACAGTTATTCCGAATAAAAGATGTGTGGGGTGAAAAGTTGTGCTTGAATATTAGTGACCAAGCCAAGAGAACCTGCCTATGGAAAGCAAATAATATAGCCGGTAGTTTATCAATTTTATAGTTACATATGAGAAGAAAATCAAGGCCACCAAACTGAGAGAATACATAATTGGGAATAAAGTTCCACAAAGACACTGGGTTCTTTCTAAACTGTTTAAGCCAATTGATCTTGAAGGTGTAACTTAAAGTACTGAAATCCAAAAATTAAGACCCCTTTATCATGTGTGTTCATTACAACAGATTTTCTAATGTAATGTATTGAACGCTTCCATAAAAAAAATGAAAGAGTAGCTGGTCAACACATTTACCTAGTTTTGGGTCCAGAGGAACAGACTGAGAGACATAAATAAGCCTTGAAAGGCCTTCTGCTTTTGTGAGAAGTACCCTACCTCTCAAAGACAGATCCCTTTGTAGCCACTGGTTAAATCTTTTCTGTGTTTTATCAATAAGGGGTTGGTAATTAAGATTAGATCTTTCTTTCTGATCCTTAGTAATTAATACACCTAGATAACATTTTTTTTCTTTCACTGGGATATTATGGACAGAGGATACATTACAGTCTTTAATGGCAAAAAGTTCACACTTTTGAATATTTAAGCATAAGCCTGAGGCTTTAGAAAATGAATCAATAATATTTATTGCAAGTGAAATTTGCCTTTCATCTTTAAGAAAAAGGGTTGTGTCGTCAGCTTTTTGAAACAGGGTCCCAGAGTGGATAAATCTGAAAACGACACCCTTGCGTTTTCGTGTGTACAGCCAATCAGTATAATTTGTGACACGATGATGTCATCGCCCCAGGTCTGGTCGCTAGTCAGACACCGCTATGTCACGTAAGTTAACAGCAATAACAACATGAACAAACGCTGAACGATTGTCTTTTTATTAACTAACATTAACACAGATTAATTAATGTATTGTTCCATGTTCGATTGTATACCGCGCGCAAGGTTTATTATGCGCAGTCCTCTCCGTTTTTAGTGTATCTCTGTGGCAAAATTACAGCGCCACATGCTGGTCTGGCATGTATACTACATTGTTTTGTGTCGGTTTCGTGGTTTAGTGTGCAAGTTACACAGATATTTCTTGAGACGAGGGGAAAAAGAGATCGGATAGGGATGTAGGTCGTGTGGATGTAGCTTTTATCTCAAACGGTAGAGTTTAATGGCTGTAAGTACATAGTATATTAAACATATCAAAAATATGGATTCAGTAAGTTACTGTATATAAAAACATAAACACAGGCAAAGAGTATGGTATGAAACCGAGAATGCCAAATGAATATCAAACTAACTTATTTACGTCAAACTAACTAACCGCTGTAGGAAAAAAAAACAAAACAAACAAAAAAAAAAACGCGCGGGCTTTCAATCCCTCCGGTCAGCTAACCTTAGCTGGTTTGGTGACTCTCAAGAACGTGCTCTAACGAAAAACATTTGTGATATATGGAAAGAGTTAACTAAATGGTACGGGGAAAAAAAAAAAAATCCCATCTTAGTTAAAATTTCTATCAACGTAATTTTGACTGTATTCCTTAGTTACACGTACTAAATCCTGCTAACAGCTCTGTATAAATGGCGGCAACATTAGCAGTTTTCGAGAAAATTCAATCACACTGTTAAACTACTCATAACCTCATTAAAACAATAGTAACTGCTGCAAAACTAAGCTAATCAACATTGTGATTAAAGCATTTTTCATACAATCAACAAAATTCACTAAGCTTACCTGAAAGCCGCTGTCGCTCTGAAGGAGTCGTCCGTTAGTCCCGCTGTGTTTGATACGCACGTACTCTCCAAAACCACGCACATCCTATCACGTAATAAACGTATATAAATTTGAATAGGGTAAAGATGATCAAATAATGATTGCAAGAATTCCTCCTGAGAACTAGGGAAAAAAAAGTTTTGTGAAAAGTTTATTTTTAATGAAATAGTTTATTATTATTAACTGATTTTAATATTTTATTCGTATGCTTTGTTTTCTATAGTGGACACCAGGACTACACACCAGTTTGTGCAAATTTCAAACTTCTAGGTCAAAGTCAAACATTTTAGACAAAAACATAGACATGTTCTCTTTTGTTAGACTCAAACTTTGGCCTCAGATGACACACAAACCTGTAAAGTACACAGACTACTGCACTGTGTAGAGAACACTAGAGAGATCAATTCAAAACACTGTTACAAAAAACTCCTTTTGGGAAACAGGAATCCTTTTGTTAGTCAATGACTGTTACAGTATACGGCATAAATAGAGGGGTGCAGATACAGTAAAAATCAGCAATAAACTTTTAGAAAAGTTTACTTTTACACTACTGTAAAGAGATCTTACAGTAGATGAAAAACATTTTTAGAATGTTCCATTACAGTTTTCCTCGATTGCTAACACACAATTCATGAAACAATTCACCATTTTCTCACAACTATAAACACAATCTCAAAACGATACACCAACTTGCACAAACCTCAAACTTCCGGGTCAAAACCAAATATTTTAGTCAAAAGCATATTATCTTCAGTCAAAATCAAACTTCGGCCTCAGATGATGCACAAACCTGCCAAATACACAGACTACTCCACTGCCTAGAAAACACCAATGAGATCAATTCAAAACACTGTTACTAAAACCTCTTACTGGTAATCAGGAATCAGTGGAAAAGTGGAGGTACAATAAAATAAGAGGAGCATTTAGAATTGTTTTTATGTTTTTATTACAGGACTTTAATATTTATATACACTTTCCAAAAAAAAAAAAAAAAAAAAAAAAAAAAAAAAAAAGTGTAAAGAACTGAGTATGAACTCCGTATGCAACAAAAGACTTTACTGTCAGTTACACTACACACGCGAAAAGAAAAAAGAAAAACACTGATCAGTTACTGATCAGCACCCTCGGCATCACGTCTCTGGCCACATACCTTCATCTACATCACAGTAAATGTTTTCTCTTGCAAGGCAGCGGGGAAAATATGCAGTGTGTCTTATCCAGCCTTGGTTCGACTCTATAGCCATGTCACCACAGGCCTCTTCCATTGCTTGCAAAAGGTTTGCCCGTTCGTAAGGGTTTCGGTCATATACTTTCCACCGCCATCCAGAAAAAAACTCCTCTATGGGATTGAGGAATGGGGAGTATGCTGGTAGAAACATGTTAGAAAATCTGGGATGGTCATTGAACCAATTGCGGACCAGAGCAGCACGATGGAAACTTACATTATCCCAAATTACAACATACTGAGGCTGCTCAGCCCGTCCTGGCTCTCTTGTTTCATGCTGGATAATGGAACCATAGAGACGGTTGAGGAAATCCAAGAGATGTTGTGTGTTGTAAGGGCCCAAGGTTGCATGATGGTGGAGAACCCCATGGTGACTGATGGCACCGCACAGTGTCACATTGCCCCCACGCTGACCAGGGACCTCCACAATGGCACGGCGTCTTATAATGTTCCTCCCCCTTCTAGTTAGATTAAACCCAGCCTCATCCATCCATCAATATATATATATATATATATATATATATATATATATATATATATATATATATATATATATATATATATATATATATATATATATATATATATATATATATATATATATATATATATATACACACACACACACGCAGTGTGTCTCTTCCATCAAACTCAAAGAAATATGTTTTGAGTACATGTGTAAGCAATATGAATAACTTTACTTGTAAGAGTACATTATCAAATTACAGCACTAAATAACACAGTGAGTTACATTTAGTACCTGTACATACTGCACTCGCTGATTCTTAACTTGTTCTGAATTCCTTTCAAAAGGCACCCTATATACCGGTTTCATTTGAAGTCTGTTACGATGCAGGAGCCGGTCAAATACTTGTAGAAATACTTATAGGATCAATTTCTGAGAAGGCTTGTTGATCTTCAATAATTCTTCTCTGAATTTCACGCAGTGTAATTGCATTATTAGCAATGACCATATTTACAATTGCAGTTTCTTGGTCCTCTGTCAGAAGACGTTGTCTGCCTCCCCCAGGCAGTCGCCTCTCATTTCTGCAAAAATACAGTACATAGAAGAACAACTAATACTGAGCCACACATAAATTTGACAGTTATGAGTTTAAGAATTTACAGCATGATACAGTTCTGTACACAGAAGAACAATGAAGGTTCTCTTATCTAAATTTTACTGTAACTGTATGTCTAAATAGTATAAAAACCCTGTAGATTACTGCACAGTGTCTTTGGCAAATATCAGGTACCTGTTTTCTTCTCTAAATGTTCGAATGATAGACGCGACTGTAAATCTGCTCACATTCGGCTGAACTCATTGGCCAGCTTCCCTCATGGTCATCTCATGCACAAGAACATGGTCAACTAGTGTTGCCCGTATTTCGTCAGGAACAAATGTTCTTTGGCCTCTTCCTCTCTGTCTCCCACTTCTTTCTGCTCTTTCACCGTTAGGGTCCATTTTCCAAAGCAAATGATCACCTGTGGCCCTTTTTATATTACCTGACATTCTGTTGTGTGTGTCATCAATTTTGCTACTTAGTGTTAACACATGCATAATTGTGTGTTGATTGTGCTCAGCTTGTGACAGCTTGAGTTAATTATATTATGTGTTTGTGTTTTCTGAATGAGAACATGGTTAAACCTGTGCAAAATGATGGCGTTTTTGTGTAGAGTTTTGCAGAAAACACTGAACAAATTGGAACGTGTGTGAAAGCAGGTGAAATGTGTTAAAAGTTTTGAGAAACGTGTCTTTGTTTTGAGAACTGTATGAATGGTTTGGAAAATTGGGCCAAATGAATCAGTTATAGTGTGTTAGCGATCGAGAAAAACTGTAATGGGGAAGTGATGGCCTAATGGTTAGGGAGTTGGGCTTGTAACCTGAAGGTTGCCAGTTTGATTCTCACACCGGCAGGAATTGAAGGTGGGGATTGTGAATGAACAGCACTCTCTCTTCCTTCGATACTGTTACAAACCTTTTAAAGTCTAGAAGAAATAAAGGGGTGCAACATCAAAACACTGAATGTGTACTGGAAAACGACCACACACACAAGTCATTCTGAGTTCGGTAAAGTGTCTGTTTATTACAGTGGAAGCCGGGACCAAAAGATTAGCCCAGGATATTATTTACATAAGTTTACAAATTATTAATTCACTACGAAAAAAAAAAAAAAAAAAAAAAGAACGGAGAAAAAGAGAAAAGAACGAAACCGTGCCAAATAAAAAAACAAAAACAAAATATAACCAATCTTACTAAGAAACACACAAAAACTTCTAATCTAACTCAACCATCAGTATTCACAAAAAAAAAAAACCCTAAATTAAATAAAAAGAAAAATCTTCAACGTCAAAGACGCCCTAAATAAAACTACTCTTGCTATAAACCAAAAAAAAAATACAACGGTGGCACGTGTCACTAAACTAGTGTTCTATACACAATTGAATACTCAGTGTGGCACATGTATGTCACGTGATATCTTACCTGTTCTTTTTCTCTTTTCCCCGTTTAGTAACATAGGTTTCACAACCCAGTAGCCTAACAAAAAAACGGTGAAAACCTCAAAGAGAAAAAAGATCGAATGTGGCCATTGTTCACTAAGTTCTCAAAGAACACAGACTTTACCATGAACAGTGTTCAAACATCAAGATTGTACAGGGCAACAAACAAACAAGCACGCAAATACTATCAGAACAGGACAATAGAATGTGTGTCTAGTGTGCAAGAGACCTCCCGCTTCCCGCACAGGTGCGCTCTTTATAATCAAATAGTGCGCTGTCATTGGTGAAGCGGCGTATTGTCGTCACCAAGCGTCTCGATGATTGACAGAGGATTAACCACTCAGGTACCCGCGTCGCCCTGCTGAAAACGAAAGTAAAGACAGAGAAAAAGGGGAGGGGGAAGAAAAAGAAAAAAAAAAAACACCGTACCCAAAACAAATCAAAATTATAACATGGTACGTAACAGATACCATGACTGAGGTGCCCTTGAGCAAGGCACCGAACCCCCAATTGCTCCCCGGGCGCTGGAGCAATGGCTGCCCACTGCTCCAGGTGTGTGTTCACGGTGTGTGTGTTTGTGTGTGTTTGTTCACTATTCACAGCTGTGTGTGTGCACTTGGATGGGTTAAATGCAGAGCACCAATTTCGAGTATGGGTCACCATACTTGACAATACGTCACGACTTAGAAGGGAAAATTACAAAAACCAAACAACTGAATATACAGTAAACACACACTGGAATATCCTGTCAGTTTTTGTACAGCAATAAATAAATACAACATTCTCTGCCAAGTTGCATTACAGTATTGCTAATATCCTTATTTGTTATACCAGTTTCATAGTCTTCTGAGAAAAGACTTTATCTGCCTTCCCTAGACAGTCGACTATCAGTTCTGCACAAATACATGTAAAAAGGACTTGGCTACAAATCAATTCAACAGTTACAAGTTTGAGGGTGTGTGCTACAGTATTTACAGTACAAAGAATAGTAAAAGTTCTCTCATCTGAAGTACTGCTACTATCTACTGTTGTATGTAATGTGTAAGTAGATGAGCCTGTAGGCAGCTTTCCTTATGATCATTTCATGCACAAGAACATGCTCAACTATAGTGCTTTATATTTCATCACGAACAAATGACCTTTGACCTCGTCTCCTTAATTTTTCTTTTCTCGTTCTATTCCTCTTTGTCTCCCACTACCAGGATTCATTTTCCAAAAGACATAACCACATGTGCTCTTGTTCATATCATGCTGAGATTCTGACTGCCGTGTCATCAGTTTTGCTGAATGTTCAAACACAGATAAATGTGTGCTATTTGTGTTTATTTTGTGATTCTTGAGGTAGTTATATTGTGTATTTGTGTTTTCTAAATGATAACATGGTTAAACATTTGCAAAATGATGCTGTTATTGTGTAGAGTTTTGCACAAAACATTGAGCAAATTGGAGCATGCGTGAAAGCAGGTGGAATGTGTTAAATGTTTTGAGAAACGTGTCTTTCGTTCGAGAACTGTATGAATGGTTTGGAAAATTGGGCCAAATGAATCAGTTATAGTGTGTTAGCAATTGAGAAAAACTGTAACAACGCAATGATAACCTTTTTAATGCTACCGTTTTATAAACGTTCCCCTAACAATGCAATTATAAAGTTTTAATGCTAATGTTTTTGGAACGTTCCACTAACAACGCAATGATAACGTTTTTCATGCTAACGTTTTTAGAACGTTCCATTAACAATTCAATGATAACCTTTTTAATGTTACCATTTTATAAACGTTCCCCTAACAATGCAATTATAACATTTTTAATGCTAACGTTTTTAGAACGTTCCATTAACAATGCAATAACGTTTTTCATGCTATTGTTTTTAGAACATTTCATTAACAATACAATGATAACCTTTTTTTAATGCTACCATTTTATAAACGTTCCCCTAACAATGCAATTATAATGTTTTTAATGCTAACGTTTTTAGAACGTTCCATTAACAATGTAATAACGTTTTTCATGCTATTGTTTTTAGAACATTCCATTAACAATGCAATGATAACCTTTTTTTTAATGCTACCGTTTTATAAACGTTCCCATAACAATGCAATGATAACGTTTTTCATGCTAAAGTTTTTAGAACGTTCCATTAACAACGCAATGATAACCTTTTTAATGCTACCGTTTTATAAAAGTTCCATTAACAATGCAATTATAACGTTTTTAATGCTAACGTTTTTAGAACGTTCCATTAACAATGCAATGATAACGTTTTTCATGCTAACGTTTTTAGAACATTCCATTAACAATGCAATAATGTTTTTAATGCTAACGTTTTTAGAACGTTCCACTAACAATGCAATGATAACGTTTTTCATGCTAACGTTTTTAGAACATTCCATTAACAATGCAATGATAAAGTTTTCATGCTTTTTTAGAACGTTCCACTAACAATGCAATTATAACGTTTTTATGCTAACGTTTTTAGAACGTTTATCAATGACTGATAACGTTAAGAAAACGTTCTACTAACGTTACCGCAAGAAAGTTTTTTGATAACTTTGAGAGAACCTTTAGAGAACGTTAGCCAAAGTTACGAGAACATTCCCTGTTAGCTGGGTTATTGTCAGGTTCATGTTCTGTTATGTGGACCGTTATTTTGTCATTCTCTTCTGTTTACTTCACTTCCTGTTTCAACGCGATTTCATTTCGGTTTCTGAATATGACCTCGTTACATCGTAACACACAAATTATATATATATAATATACATACACACACACATACATATATAAATAAATAAATATATGTATATGTGGTAATACCGCATACCGCGCTATTGAGCCACTCAAAATTACCGGAAATTCCTTCACTGCAACAGCCCTACATTGGACAGAACTTTGTGACATTTTATCATAGAAACTTGGGTGGGCTTATTTCACTTGTTATTCACTCGTTACATTTAGAGCATTCTGAATAACAATGTAAAGAAACAATATCTCAGCCCAACAACATCGCACTGATTTAAAGGTTGGGTTTCTTGCAATCACATGCATTTTTGGCTTTTGGCTTAAAAGAATTATGGCTTAAAAGAAGCATCATGTACCTGTCATCACTGCTGTCATTGAATCAGCTTGAGCTGTAAAGGATGAATGTTAGTTCAGATGCATTAAACTGTAGATTATGACAATCATATTTAAATGTTGATCATGAAAACGGATACAAAGTTTTTGGACACAGTTCACTTTTTGGACTGTTAATCTTGACTGCAGTTCATTAGTTTGCAGCAGTGCTTTGACTTTCTCTTCTGTCAGACTGAAAAAAGCTTTTGTACCTCAGTTTGTTCTGCTTCAATGATGTTAATAGTCCTTTATAGTGTTACTGACATTATGAGGGTCTAAAACTGTCTGATAAGATTGTTTTCTCACCTGAGATCTTGACAGTATGTGTGGCTGAGGTCTGGACTTGATCTCTGAGAGTAACATTGCATCTCCACTCTCTGTCGTCGTCTTCATTCAGGAGTGTTGTAGTCAGAGTGATGATACAGTGATTTGGAGCTGATATCTGATATCTGGAGTCTGATGTTGTCAGTTTAACACCAGCCTGATTCACCCAGAACAGCTCAATTCCCTCAGAACGGATCCAATCATCACAAGAGACTCCAGCATATGAATACAACTGACAGGAGAGAGTCACAGAGCGGCCTGCACTGATCTCAGTCTGTGAGGATGATGAAGAGACTGAAACACAAAATAACACACAAATCACACACTCTTCAATCATCATGAGAGTTTACATGAAGAATTTGCCCTTTTTAAACTAACCACATAATCATAAAATGAAGATGAAGAACATGCAGAAAAACATGAACATCAGTTCCGTGTTTTTGTCCATTCACATACTGTCGGCAGAAGTCAGATCCATAATCTTCTTTTGAGACGTTCTTGATGTTCAGAGAGCAGTCAGACCCCAGACTCAGTCTCTTATGACTCTCAATATACGTCTTCTTTATCTCTCCAGCAATCAGTTCAACTGCTGATGGATGTATGAATCTGTTATAGTTCCATGTAGTAGAGGTGCAGTCAGGAAGAGCATTATTACAGGACAGATGGACATTTTCACCAGAACTGATGAACACATGAGCATGATTCACTCCACTGGAACCTGAAACACAAGAACATTTGAGTAATCATTATGTTATATATTAATAAATTAAAACCTATAACATACCAGCATATAAAGCAGGTTCAAATCATAGTCTTTTTTCCTCACTTAATACAATCAACAAACTCTCCAGAATAAACTCTTTTTTTCCTTATCAGAGAGCTGTTCAAATCACAAACACACTTTTAATATGAAAATAACTCAGCTTCAGATGTTTGAGTGTGAAACTGTCTAGTTTTAGTGCATTCTGGAATAATCCAGTATGAAACAAAAGAATAAAGTGATCATGTTCAAATGAACTCTTTCTCAGACTAATTCCACTGAATGTCTTGTAGAGAGAAGACAGATTTCTTTACCTGTGAGAAGTGAAGAGAGAAAGATCAGTCCCAGCAGACACAGATCACACTTAGCAGACATTTCTCTTTCTGTCAGTCTTCCTCTTCATTATATCCTCACAACTCTTTCTTTAAATACTATCAGCTCTTCCTGTGTTTGTTCACTTCCTCTGATTTGATTGACTGAGTGTGTTTAAACTCTGCAGGAGAGTGACATGATGTCAGTGAATAAGTGGTAGGAGTGAGATCAGCTCGGGTCATTTTAACCTGCAGTCAACAGATTAAACTTCCTCGAGAGCCGAGCGCTGAATGCTACTGGTGTTGTGTTGAACTCAGTTTCTTCAGACTGTTTATTTTGGCAGTTTCCTAATCAGTAAATTATTAGTGATAAAACTGGTTTATTACTGAGAGGTTTCCACTATCAATGACAGACGTCCTTGAGCCATACCAAGAACAATAATACCAATTAAGCTATAGTCGGTCAAACTTACTGTCTGCTGTTTTTCAACTCTTTCCTCCTGAATCATTGTTTAGACTTTTTGCAAAACTTTCTAACACACTAGCTAATTTGATGGCTTGATGCCAAAATGATTTCATCTCTGTAATGCTTTCATATATTGACAGCAAACTTTTGGCCGTCCCGATATCCACAGTTGTAGTCATGGGCAGTGGAGAGCGTGTACGTGACAGGAAGTTAAATTTCACAGTTTAAGTTAATTTAATTAGAAATTAAATTAGAAATTAGAAATGGTTGCAAAATTTATTGGTGCAAAGATGTATTTTATATGCATAAAGATGCATGTATTTTGTACAGTAACTAAATTAATAGGACCAGAATTACTAAACACAGTTATCTTTATTTAGCCACCTTAGACTTCTGGTTCATTAGCCACTGAAGGGAAATAACAAAGTGCAGTAAACGTAAAGTAAAGTAAAAACTCACAAACCAGTGTGTTCATAATTAAGATAATACACTCAAATAATATGGTAAGACACACACATTTGCTATATCAAGCAGCAAAACGAGCTGTTTTATACAGCTAAAACAGCTGGAAGCAAATGACACTGGAAACTAGGCGCTCCTGCTCTTACGGGAAAAATAAGATGGATATAGGGACTACTGAACAGACATTCAGATGTTTATCTGAAAGTGCAAAATACTGTGTGTAAACCTGAATTTTTACAACACTAAGTTTTTCTGTCCTCTCAACACTGATGTTTGTCTCTCGTCTCATTGTGTTGTGGTCTGATTTCTAGTGTGTTCTGAAGCGTGTTGCTGCTGGCTGTGAGAACTGTTTGCCTGCACTGGTTTAACACACACAAGATGGGTTTCCATCACCCTGTTTTAATGCACATTTTGAAGTATCGCATGAGAAACGAGTGATGGAAACGCCAAATTTAGAATAAAAATCCCTTAATTTTTACACTTGCTTGAGGTGGTATTTGACTTGTGTGAAAAAGGGCTAATGTGAATAATGGGAGATGGAAATGCATTTTGCAAATAAATTCCTCCAAGCGCGTCAAAATGTCATGTGACTTTGCGCTATGACTAGCAGTGGACTGATCTCATTCCACAGCGTCTGAAATGTTGTTATGGTCATTCTGAAATGCCTGAGCAAAGTCTGTCTTCAAAGTATTTCTGTATAAATGTCTTACATGACTGTGTTCCCAAACAGCAGCATTCACCTCCGAAAGCAATTGACAGCATTTTGTCTGCTTGCTCTGAGGCGCAAGTAATTTTTCATATATGAATATTATTATATTCAGTAGCTTATCCTAGTTTCCCTAGTGAAAAAAAGTATACTTTATTGTATTTGTAATATATTCCCTGTTTTAATAGTATGTTGCAAATATACTAACAAAAATGTACTATCTTTAAATATATAAAAAGTATATTAGCATCATGCTTTTGCCTATTTTCACAATACAACTTTTAACACACTTTAAAATAATTGTAATTTAGTATATTTTCTAAAAAATATATATTTTACAAAAATATACTTGAATTGAAAGTTCTGTTTATTTTTTAAGTATATTTATTTGCACTTTACTTAAATATATTTTATGAATATTTTTTAACTGTGTGCTGAAATTGATTATTGTAACAATGCATTAAAAGTATACTTTCAAAGTACATTATTAAATAACCTGAAGTTGTAATATGTTTTAAGTCACATTTTTGAGTAATTTTTAAATTTACTTCTTCATGCTTGGAATTCACTTCATTACTTGGACATACATTGCTTTTAGAAAGTAATAAAACAAATAACTAAAGCAAATAAATAATTATATTATTATGCATTATAAAGTGTACAGTCAAGTAAACACTGTCTATATTGCATGGCCAAAAACTGAAGTTCACTCACTCTGCGTTAATATTATATCATTGCATTATTATAACATATCATTATAAATTTTATGGAGAAATAAAGCTGAAAACAACAATTTGCACTGATATCTGTATAAAGCTGCAGAAGTAGTTCCCCAGGAATCAGTTTTTAGTCTCTTTCAATATTGTTTGGAAGTGGAATGACATACAGTTTGTCTTTAGACCTAATAATTACACATTTCCATTTGAGTGATTGTGGATGGACAGCAAATACATTATAAGACAAATGTTCAGGATATATTTAGCTGAACATCTCTAAAAAAAACCCTAAAACACAGAATCTGTTTGTGGTGGATGCAGAAGATCCTCACACTTGAAAGCCACCAGGGTCATAATTTCACAGAATGTTCCATCATTTAACTGTACAACAGATTTGTTTCTCTTTTTAAGAGTCATGTTATTACAGGAATGATAAAGAACACTGCTCACTGAAAAAAAAAAAAAAAAAAAATATATATATTTTTGATGCTGTTCACTTTATTTAAGCAATTCCTTTTGATTTAACACCATAAATCAGGTTTCCCGTTCAAACATGACTGCATTGAACAGACTTGAAACAACCTTTTTCTTTCACTTAATTTTTCTTTTCTTTTAAATAATGTTTTTGGAGAAAATATGTTTATAGAGTATAGGGCTGTAGGTTATTATAACTAATTAAAAGCTAATCAAATAAATACATAATAGTAAATATATTTAATATTTATATGTATATATTTACTAATATTTACTATATTTCACTGGAAACACGATTCATTGAATTTATTACGTTTTTAAGGAAAGTGGTTGCAATCAATTTATTTTAGCTACATTTAAATAAACAAATTTAGTTGACTAACTTTCAACATTTTTTATTTAAATGCAGCCTAGCTAAAATATATTGTTTGCAACCACTTATCTTAACAAATATATTATTATTTTTTCAGTGTACATAAATCTTTCATATTACGCCTACATTAAGCATTTTTTAATGTAATAACTTTTACTTATGGCAAAATATATATATTTTTAGTGTTTCCTAAAAAGATTCAAAAACCGCGGCCGTTTTCCAGTCAGTCGCGGGACTTCAGCCCGTCCAATCACAGCTGAGTGACTTCATCCCGTCCAATCACAGCTGAGTGACTTCAGCCCATCCAATCACAGCTGAGTGACTTCATCCCGTCCAATCACAGCTGAGTGACTTCATCCCGTCCAATCACAGCTGAGTGACTTCAGCCCGTCCAATCACAGCTGAGTGACTTCATCCCGTCCAATCACAGCTGAGTGACTTCATCCCGTCCAATCACAGCTGAGTGACTTCAGCCCGTCCAATCACAGCTGAGTGACTTCATCCCGTCCAATCGCAGCTGAGTGACTTCATCCCGTCCAATCGCAGCTGAGTGACTTCAGCCCGTCCAATCGCAGCTGAGTGACTTCAGCCCGTCCAATCGCAGCTGAGTGACTTCAGCCCGTCCAATCACAGCTGAGTGACTTCATCCCGTCCAATCACAGCTGAGTGACTTCATCCCGTCCAATCACAGCTGAGTGACTTCAGCCCGTCCAATCACAGCTGAGTGACTTCATCCCGTCCAATCACAGCTGAGTGACTTCATCCCGTCCAATCGCAGCTGAGTGACTTCAGCCCGTCCAATCGCAGCTGAGTGACTTCAGCCCGTCCAATCACAGCTGAGCTGAGCTCAAACTCAAAGAGTCACAGAAAGAAAAAGGGAAGTGGGGTGGCAACACTGGACTGTGACTGGAGCACTGATGGCAGGAAATGACGGTAGCTCTGCTAGTGATCCGGAAATGGAAGATGATTCGTGTAGTGGGAGTGCAGGAGGGAATGAATGGTGGAAAGTAGTTAATCGGAAAAGAAAGAAAACTAATAGTCAAGGATCATTTACAGATAGTGGGAAGGATGACCACGCGAGTAGGAAAAATTCAGAAGAATATAAAGTAATGATGAAATTTGCAGAGCCTGGCATGACGATAAACCCAATTAAACTGACTAAATCTCTGAATAAAGCATTAGGAGAAATAAATAGTGCAAAGACTCTGAGAGATGGAAACTTGATTGTCATGTGTAAGGACGAAAAACAACAAAAGAAGGCACTAAGTATAAATTCGATGCTTGGATACTCGGTATCATGCACATTGATGAAGACGAAGCCTTGGGTTAGAGGCGTTATAACTGGAATTCCTACTGATGTACATGCTGATAAAATTAAAAGTTGTGTTGAAGGGGGGAAGGTAATTGGAGCAAAACGGCTACAGTATGTGAAAAACAAAGAAAAGATGGACAGTCTATCGGTTATGCTTCAGTTTGATGAAGAAAGATTGCCAGAGAGGGTAAAAATAGGCTATGTAAGTTACCCAGTGAGACCATACATACCTCCTCCACTTAGATGCTTTAAGTGCCAGAAGTATGGACATGTTAGTGCAGTTTGCAGAGGAAAACAACGTTGTGCAAGATGTGGGGGTGATCATGCATAAGGTAAATGTGGCGAAGGAGCGAAGGCAAAATGCTGTAATTGTGGAGGTGAGCATAGTGCTGGATTTGGGGAATGCATTGTTCACAAACATGCTGTGAAAATTCAAAATGTAAGAATAAATGAGGGGTTGACATATGCTGAAGCAGCCCAAAAAGCCAAACAAAACAAGCAGATTCAGAGAGAGATAAAAATACAAGAATGGACTGGGAATACTTTGGATCAGAGAAAGATAAAAGAGGATAGTTTGTTGATCGGGAAAATTGAATTTGTTTCATTTATGGCTGAAGTGGTAAATTGCTCTGCTCAAACAGAAAGTAGAACGGAGAGAATTAAAATCATAATAAGAGCAGCTGAGAGATACTTGAAGGTAGCAGGTGTAACGTTGGAAAAAATAAATGACATGCTAAAGACTCAATCTAGTTCTCAAACAACATGTGGAAGTATATAATTATAATAATGGTTTTAACGATTCTGCAATGGAATGCCAGAAGTCTTATTGCAAATGGACCAGAATTTAAAAAATTTATAGATCTTCTAAATAAGAAACCAATCATAATTTGTGTACAAGAAACATGGTTAAAACCTAAATTAAATTTTGTTTTGCAAGGATATAATATTGTAAGGAAAGATAGAAAGACAGGTAATGGAGGTGGGGTGGCCACTTTTATAAAAAATGAATTAGAATACAGAGTCATTAATGAGATTGAAGAATATGAATTGGTGGTTATAGATATTTATGCAGAGAAACAAAATATCAGAATAATAAATTATTACAATCCTTGTAGTAGATTAAGTAAAGATTTAGAAAAGGTTATTGGGTCAGGAAATCATAAAATAATTTGGTGTGGAGATTTTAATGCACATAGCACTTTATGGGGAAGCAGTAATGATGATCATAATGGGGATGTTGTTGAAGAAATAATAGACAGTAATGGGTTAGTTTGTTAAAATGATGGTAGAAATACGAGAATAGATTTGGTACGTGGTATTGGGTCAGCTATAGATTTAACATTGGTTTCTGAAAATTTAGCTAGTAAATGTGAATGGGATGTTTGGGACGATAATAATATGGGTAGTGATCACTATATAATTGTATGTAAGGTAGGGATGAGTGTATTAGAACATAAGGTGATTTTAGCTCCAAGATGGAGATTTAATTATGCAAATTGGGAAGCATATAAATATCTAAGTGAGGTAGAACTAACAGCAGTAGAACTAAATATGATGGAAGACATAGATGAATGTAATGAGAAAATAAGTAAAGTATTGTATGATGTAACCAATAATATTATAGGAAAAAAGGGACAATGTAAAAAGCGGAAAGCAGTGCCTTGGTGGAGAGAACAATGTAATGCGGTACATAATAGGAATAAAACATTCAGAAAAATCAAAAAGACTAATTTATTTGAATATTTTATTAAATATAAGAAAGCACAAGCTGAAGTAAGAAGAATAGTCCGAGCAGCTAAAAAGAAGTACTGGAGAGATTGGTGTAATACTATAGGAGAAGATATTGACATAAGTGAAGTATGGGGATCAATTAGGAAAATGGGAGGAATTTATAGAAATCAATCTCTACCAGTTTTAAAAAATGATGAAGGAAGAATAGCTGTGACAGATAATGAAAAAGCTGAAATGCTGGCTAAAGTATTTGTTGAAGTTCATAGTGATGATAATGTATCAGAGGATATTCAACAGTGTAGAATCCAGAACAAAAATCAGCACCCAGATGTGATGATGAAAAGTAGTCCTTCTGGAAACACTTTAGATGCAGATTTTTCTATGTATGAGTTAAAGATGGATTTAGGGGGAGTTAAATATACATCTCCTGGAAGAGATTAAATATGTTATGTAATGATTCAACATTTATCAGATAGATCTTTAAAAATTATTTTAAATCTTTTCAACAAGATATGGAATGCAGGAAAAATTCCTTCGTCGTGGAAGCATGGAATAATAATACCAGTAGGCAAACCTGGAAAGGATAAATCCAATCCAATTAATTATAGGCCAATTGCTTTAACTTCTAATTTATGTAAACTGATGGAAAAAACGATCATACATAGACTAAATTATATATTGGCGATAAAAGGTCTTATATCGCCATATCAGAGTGGATTCAGGGCTGGTCGGAATACAATGGATGCTGTTTTAAGCTTAGAAGCCGATATAAGGAAAGCTCAGGCAAATAAAGAAGTATTGGTAGGGGTTTTATTTGATATTGAGAAAGCCTATGATATGCTTTGGAAAGAGGGACTTTTAATAAAATGTAAATGTATGGGAATTGGAGGAAAGATATACAACTGGATTATGGATTTCCTTCTTCAAAGAACAATACAAGTTAGAGTAGGAGTAGAGTATTCTAAGACGTATACGATAGATAATGGTACTCCTCAAGGAAGTGTATGGAGCCCAATATTTTTTAATATTATGATTAATGATATTTTTAATAACTTTAAAGGTGACATTGGAAGGGCATTATTTGCAGATGACGGGGCAATATGGAAAAGAGGACGTAATATTGAATGTGTGTCTCAAAGATTACAAAAAGCAGTAGATATAGTGGAGGTGTGGGCAAATAAATGGAGCTTCAGATTATCTGTGGCTAAAACTCAAGTTATATGTTTCACTAAAGGGAAAAGAGTACCAAGGGTTAAGTTGAAGTTGTATATACAGGAACTGGAGCAAGTATCAGTATATCTCGGTGTATGGATGGAATCTAGATTGACATTTGCAATGGATGCTAAAAAACTGATCAAGAAATGTAAAACAGGAGTAAATATATTACGATGTCTATCTGGGGTAGAATGGGGAGCTTGTAGATTGTCTTTGAAAAGAATTTATTGTACGTTAATCAGACCTAGTTTAGATTATGGAAGTATTATTTACGGATTTGCATCAGAATCCACACTCAAAAAGATTGAAACAATACAGAATCAAGCTCTTGGAATATGTTGTGGTGCGTTCAAAACGTCTCCCATTGCAGCCATGCAGGTAGAAGTTGGGGAAGCTCCTTTATTCCTTCGTAGGTATAAAATAAGAATGAATTATTGGGTCAATTTAAAAGGACATAAAGAGAGTCATCCAGTAAAGTGAGTGATTGAAGAATGCTGGGAGCATGGAAACAAAAATATTAAAAGCTTTGGATGGGTTGCTAAAAGGGAAGCCCAAGTAGTTGGTATTGCAGATTGTGATGTTAGTCCAACTGTGATATTATCTAGTATTCCACCATGGATTTTTCCTATGCCAAAAGTAGATTTTCAAATACAAATAAAAATTAAGAATGAGAAAGATACCCCTAAGAACATTATTGCACAGCAGTATTTAGATCAGTCTTATCCATCATGGTTACATATATTTACTGATGGTTCTAAAGACCCTATCTCTGGTAGAACAGCTGCTGCAGTATTTATTCCTAAATTTCAAACTAGTATTAAGAAAAGAATAACTGATCATGTATCCGTGTTTACTGCAGAATTAATTGCCGTGGTGGTAGCACTCAGTGGGTGGAGGATGTAAAACCAAGGTTAGTAGTTATATGTTCTGACTCTTACGCAGCAATATTGAGCCTTTCAAGTAGAGTAAAATCATCAAGGCAAGACATGATATATGAGATTCTTGGAAGTTTGTTAAGAATAAGTAATGTGAGCGTAATAACATTTTTGTGGGTTCCTGCTCATGTGGGAGTGGAGGCCAATGAAGAGGTTGATAAGCTAGCTAAGCAAGCTCTTAAACACACAGAAATAGATATTCAAGTGAATCTTAGCAAAAATGAGATTAAAGGGAAAATTAAAGAATTCATTAACAATAAATGGCAAGAAGTATGGAACTGTGATAGCAAGGGTAGACATATGTATAATATTCAGCAGCAAGTAGGAAATGGAAGAAGTGTTTTTAGGAATAGGAAAGAAGATACAATTATTTCTCGCATCCGAATAGGACATTCTAGTTTAAATCAATCTCTTTTTAATATAGGAAAACATGAAACAGGTCAATGTATTTATTGTAATCAGGCTGAAACTATAGAGCATGTTTTAATAAATTGTAAAAAATATGTAAAAGAAAGGTTAAAACTCATTAAGGTAGTAAGGAACATAGGTGTTGAATCATTTAATTTGACAAGCCTTTTGAAAAAGCATGCAGAACAAGGTAAAATATATGGTGCTATTATAAAATATATTAAAGAAATAGGATTAATCAGGAGAATTTAGAATTATAATTTACTAATATATATGTATATATACAGTGTGTGTGTATATATATATATATACAGTGTGTGTATATATATATATATATATATAGGGTTTATTTATATATATTTTTTAATTAATTAATTAATTTTTAAATTGTTATTGTTAGTAGTTATTAGTGCTTCACACTCCAGTCCAGTTGGTAGCGGTAAATGCACCAAAAAAGTTGGTTTGCCATCTGCCATAAAACGGCACTAGAAGACGAAGAAGAAGAAGAAGAAGAAGAAGAAGAGGAAGAAGAAGAAGAAGAGGAAGAAGAAAAAGGGAAGCATTTCAAGCTTCTTTATTCCTATTTAAAGCACTTCTGAACGTTTATGATTTATTTTCGTATCTTATTATTTTAACCAACTCAGCAACACTAATGCAAAGAGGAACTAACACACCATTACATCAAAGTTATCAACGGGAAGTGTTAAATAAGCAGTGTTTTACACCACAGTTTGTCAGTGGAAAAATAAAAAAATGTTTTTTTGTGGTTTTCTTTCTCAGTCGGACACAGACAAACAAGTGATTTTTGTCTTCTAAAGCAGGAAGACGGCTGACAGATCTAACTGACACTCGTGCCACAGAAACTAAAGCCACAGTAGTTTTAAACTTTGTGTTAATCATTATTTATGATCCGCTTCATCAGTTTCATCTGGCATATCCAAGTTTACTAATGCAGCCAAAGCCCCGGTAAACAAAGCGGCTCGAGTAGCATTTATGATGGCTGTTTTGTTAACGTTATTTACCATTTCAGACTGATATTTGCTCCTCACGTTTTTTAATTTGAAACTCATACTTGCATATGTTTTTGAAATCAGTGTTTTCAGAGCAAAGTTAGCTGCAATACTACAGGCTTAAAATGAAGTAGAATTCACATTGATTTAATTGATGGGTTTTAGTGTTATGCGACAAAAATCATCATTTTCTGAAAGTTTTTTTTTTTTTTTTTTTTTTTTTTTTTTAAGTATATTTCTTCATTTTTGGATGAATTGCTATTTTTTATTTTTTTCAAATGTAGCAGCACAAATGGGTCTTCTAAAGCAGTACAATATTTTAGACTGAAATGTAAATCATTTATCAGCTCTTGCATACACAGCCCAGACAAACACTGGTTCTTCACACCACATGAAGGACATCATGATATCCAAGGATGTTATATGTAATGTAGTGTGCCACCATTTTTGATTCAGACTGTATTAGCAGAATGAAAAACATTAAATTTCAGTTTGCCTTTGATTCAGAGTCATTATGCTTCACAAGAATACGAGTTGGGTCTTGAAAGTTCTAGTTATAGTAGGCTTTCTTAATATGGATTACAAAAAAGGTCTTGTGTGTTATATTTCCAGTTGTAGCTATCTTAAAGTTGCTTTGGGTTTGTATAAAGGTGTGTTGATTTATTATCTATATTTATTAATTTATATTTATTTGGTTGTTTTATTAATAAAAAATTCGGTTCAATTCCAGCTCAAGAACATTCAGCTGATACACCCCTGAAAGTTTTTCCAAATTAAATCCGGTTGACCGACAGCTCTGGAAGACATGTTGTGAAAATTACTACAAGTTTTTGAAAAGTACTACAGGGTAGTAATGAATAAACACTACTCTGATCCTTCACACATTTATTTTCATTTATGAAAATTTAAATATGTCTTTCCACACAAGGGTTAATTTTATGATTTGTTGTGACATATACTAACACTTTTTTTTAATGCATTTAGAAAAAGGAGCCTGAGCAGGTGCCGAAGGCAGCAGTCCCCATCACTGCTGTTGAGGAGGAACAGGAAATGTCACGAGGGAACCCTCTGGATGTTTTGATCGTCTTTGAAGATGAAGTGGTGATGTCAACCGAGTCTAGGCTCAGTGCACTGCTGCTGTTTTTGCACTTTATGCCCTTATTTAGAGTACACTAACTTCTCAAAGCAGCTTTACAGAAAAGGCATATGTCTACATTACAATTTAGCCTGATCTGTACTATAAATACTATACTTTTCAACTTGAATAGTGTTGTATGGTGATTTATAGTGATGCTACATGGGTGTACTCACTTCTGTTGTATGTTTGACTAATACACTGGAAGCAATATTGACATGACATCCTGATACAGTTCCTCACTGCTAATCATGAGGTTCACAAGTAGTATGGGTTTAATATAGGACATTTACAGTCTGATGTAGTAAAAAGAAAAGGTTGTATGAACATGCCCTCTAACCTCTTACTTCTTTTACTTTAACAAATGCTGTTCTTGCAGAGTTTCCACACACAAGTACATCTGATGTGTGAGCGGCCATCAGGCACAAGTGTAACAGAGCAATTCTTTATAGAATTGCGATATTTTTTGGACATGTATAATTCAAAATTGTTTTGTATTGTTTTTGTTTTGTTTTATTGTAATTTACATGTTCGAAATAAATGTTTGTTTCTTTCAGCGTTCTTTTTATTTAAAAACATGGTTGGTGCATTTTATGTTTTGCAATGCTAAAACCATTTGAGGTTTAAATAAACACTGTTTGAATTGTTAATAATGTGTCTCTGTCTGTCATTGAAGTTATGTATTTATTGTTATGACCTTAAAAAGTGGATTCAGCATTGGGGGGAAAAAATAGCATATTTGTACTCAAAAATAATACATTTATAGTATATTGCTTGTATATTGCTTATAATATATATTTATAGTATATTATACACTCATAATTAATTTGTAATGTACTCGTAATACAAAAAAAGCACACTTTAATATCACTAATCAAGCATGTAAATAGGCATGTACTTGAAGTATACTTGAAGTTGTTCCAATTTAGCACATAAAAGTACACTAAATACACTTAAAGTTATACTTTAGTATAATTTAATTACAACTAAAATACACTTAGTACAAAAGTTATTCCAAAATAGCACACTTCAAGTTAACTAATCATTAACACACTTGAAGTATACTGACAATTAGTCTGGTTGCAAGTATACTTAGTATACTTTTTTTTCACTAGGGTTGATGGGCTATTTAGTGCCAGTTTACCAGGAAGTGGCGATTTTGTTCTCTTTGACTCGTTGGATGGAAACGGTGCTTGTTCGCGAATGTTTTATGCAATATTCCAATTTTGCGCATAAGTTAAATTGGAACTTTGGATGGAAACCCGGCTACAGATCTGAGATCATCTCTCAGTTTGGACAAATGATGCAGTCACACATTCAGATATCAGTTCCTCTTCTTTCTTTAAATGGGTTTCTGCAACTGAAACTCAGCTTTTTCCTTCTGTATCAATTTTTGCTACAGTTGCTGCAAACTTTTTACAAATTCACTGTTGCTGTCATTGCTGCTAATTATCTAAAGCAGGGGTGTCAAACTCAGTTCCTGGAGGGCCGGAGCCCTGCAGAGTTTAGATGCAACCCTAATTAAACACACCTCATCCAGCTAATCATGTCATTTAGGCTTATTTGAAAACTACATGGTTTGTGTGTTGGAGTTTGACACCCCTGATCTAAAGTGTTTATTTCACTGACTTCATGTAATGCAGAGTTCCTCATCCACACACCTGGCTGTGATTTTTAGGTGCATTTAATTAGAGCTGTAAAATGATTCTCCAGGAGCAGGAATGAGGAACCTGATCATTTCTGCATGTTTAGATAGACCAGTGGATCCCAAACCAGTTTCTGGAGCCTCTTAGACTTAGTTCACACTGCAGGTCTTAATGCTCAGATGCTTTTTAATGCTTTTTGCACTGTTGCTCACATTGTCATTTAAATGCGACTGCCATCAGTCTCATGTGTGAACCGTATACGGCCCTGAAGTGGCCCGAATGCGCAGAAGACGACGTGACGTCAGACGCAGCGCACTGCATAAATAAAAATGGATGCTGCTCGTGTTAGCGCGTTTAGCAATTTTTAAGTTAATGTGCAATCGGAGCCTAAATAACGAAGTGATAAGAAGAAGAATATTAAGAAGAAGGAGAGCACGATTTCCTCCAGCGCAGAATTTTGACGTCTGTCGCATTTCAATGACGTAAAAATCATATAAAATGTGACATGGCCGTTCAGACTGAAGTCGCATTGCAAAACATCGGATATGTATCCGATTTAGTACCACATATGAAAGTGGCTTGGGCCTGATTTGAAAAAATTGGATTTGTGCTGTTCAGACTGTCATAAGAAAATCAGATATGGGTCACATTTGGGCAAAGAAGTCGGATTTGGGCCACTTTAGCCTGCAGTGTGAACTAATGCTGCCTTCACGTGCTATCGGAATTATCGTAAATACGAGTTTCCTAATCGGAAATTGGACGTGAACGGCTTCTCAAGTCATATTTACTATGGGGAAATTCGGAAATAATTTTGATACCCGAGTTTCCGAGTGGATCATAAACTTTAATCATGGTGGAGGTGACAACCATTGCTGCTGTCATTGCTGTTCTCACAACAACTACATCCCTTTGTCTTGTCGCTAAAGTAGTGTATTTATAGGCTAGATATGAACAATCATGCGAAGCATATTGTGTGTTTTATAAGCAGTGAAATAAGCATGTATTTGACCGAAATTCCAGAATTGTCAGCGAACTGCATGTATAGCGCGGTGAATGTTTATAAGATTGTCAACCAATGGGATGCTACATTTTATCCTTTCCGACATTAAAGCACATGAATACGACAAACTCGTAATCACGACTTCATAAGTGGGAAATAGGAAATTTCCGATAGCACGTGAAGGCAGCATAAGCCTTAAACCCCGCACATGCTGAATATCTGCTTTTAACACCCATTGGATTCTCTACTAATGAACTGATGACTGAATCAGGTGTGTTTGAATAGAGAGAGATACGATGGTCAAACTCTTTGGTGAGGTTGAGTGAACACAAATCAAGATCTGCCACAGAGAGGGTCAGATGTAGAGGCATTCCTGCTAAAACGACACAGTGGTTTTTGGTGGAGATGTGGATGGTCCTGCAGGCCTTACACCTGTTTCTTCAGAGAGACACCACAGCTGTCAGTGCTGATTCTGACAACACTGCCCTCTATGAGATGTGTAAATGTGTCTCAACCAAGTCAGGGAGACATCAGAAGACAGAGGTGTTTCATTTTTATTTATTTTTTTTTTAATTTCTGACTGACATTCTACAGGCTGGGTGCAAACAGAATTGTTTCTGCTGCAGCTGCTGTAAATCTGTCAAATTGGCCATCTAATGAAGATGAGCGCATCCTATATGAGGATGACAAACTTCTTACAATACTCCAGACTCTCACAATGAGTCCCACACTCCTCACGAATTTAGTTTAAGTGTCAGAAGAGAATCTGCTCACTGCTGTCTCCACACTTCCATGAGTGAACATATTTGCTGTATTTCTGCAAATGATAATAGTGATTATGGAATCATCATATTCTATAAGAAGTTTTACAGTGATGTTTAACATCTATTCCAGAGTCAAGACCTTCTTACAATCTTGATATGGTTGACAGCCATTCTACACTTCCTTAACTAAAATAGCGTATTAATTATAGCAGCTGTGGTGTTTCAGAGCGGTGATCTCACTGTTGAGGTTTGGAGATATGAGTTTGACCGCAGTAGAGCAGTGATCATCTGATGATGCTGTGAATCTGAATCATTCTGATGCACTTCCTCTTTTTCTTTCAGTGAGCTGCTGCACGCCACTAAACTAATTTCAGCAATGAAATGAGTTCAGACTGTTTAAGAATTATATTAAATCAACATTAATCTGAACTCAATTTGATTTAAATTTCTATAAAACTATAACAGTATGTGAGCAGAAAACTTTAACTTCCTCAAGTCCTAATTTCAAATCTTCTTTTATTATGGCCACTAATTTTATGTATTCAATTTATATTAAACTTGACTGGTCTGCAGAAAGCCAAGTCCTAATCCAAGCTGAACACCTCTGGTGTGACTTTAAATGCAGATCTTGAGCCAAAAACTCATCACCAAACACCAATGACTTGTACATACACTATATGGACAAACGTATTGGGACACCTCCTTCTTTAGAACAGAAAAAGGCACTTCCAAAACTGTGGCAACAAAAATGGAAACATAATTCATGTATTTAAAAATTGTATTTCTATCTCTGTTTCATCAGTTTTGGAAGTGTCTAAAATGACTGTACCCATATGTACAAGTCATTGGTGTTTGGTAAAGAGTTTTTGGCTCAAAGTCTGCATTTAAAGTCACACCAGAGGTGTTCAGCTTGGATTAGGACTTGGCTTTCTGCAGACCAGTGCAGAAAATGGAGGAACTGGTGTATGCTGGGACCAAACTCTCCCACTCTTTCACTGCAAGCCCCCAGATATCAACTAAAAAATGGCTGGCTCCACAACCACCAAAGACTGCAGGCCCAGCTTTCCCTCCTCCATCGGCTGTAGGTGAACCAAAAACAACTGATTGCTACTCTCAGTGATGTGTGTCGGGTCCCCGCTATGTTAGCAGCAACTTACACAAATGTTTACAGAACAAGAGGGAACCCAGTGTGCCTGTAGCTTTCTCTATCTCTGTTTTACACGTGATAGAAAGTCTAAGGCCTTCTCAAGATGGCTGACCCATCTAATCTGAGGCCTGTAATGCATCAATCTAAGATTGCTGTAGAGACAAAATGTAATTCCATCAAGTTAGCATTTTTAAACATTCGCTCACTAAAAAATAAATCATTTCTGATCAATGACCTAATAACCACAAACAACCTGGATTTTATGTTTCTAAATGAAACATGGCTTGAAGACAGCTGCAGTGCAACAGTCCTCAATGAAACAGCCCCTCCTAACTTTAATTTTATAAGTGTCTGCAGGACTATCAGGAGAGGTGGAGGTGTAGCTGCTCTATTTAAAGATGTCTATCAATGCAAGCAAGTGTCATTTGGTCTGTATTTGTCTTTTGAATGCTTAGGTATTGTGCTGAAAGGTGCTCCATTCTGTTTATCATTATTTACAGGCCTCCAAAATACTCTCCAGCATTTGTTGAAGAGTTCACAGAACTGTTATCAATGATTTCCTCAGAGTTTGACTGTTTTACTATTGCAGGGGATTTTAATATTCACATAGATAATGCAGAAATCAAAACTACAAAAGAAATTATAACTGTTTTAAACACTTTTGACCTGATTCAGCATGTGCATGGACCCACACACAATTGTGGACCCGCTCTAGATTTACTCATCAGTAAAGGTCTAAACATTTCATCCATTGTTATTAAGGATGTAGCACTATCTGATCACTTCTGTATTTTCTTTGATATATTTATCTCTGTTACCACTGAATCTAGATCTGTCTCTGTCAGAAAGAGATGCATTAACGAGAACACTAGTGCGCTATTTGTGAAGGCTATATCTTTAACACCAAGCATTTCTGCAGACTCTGTTGATCTTCTCCTGGATTCATTTAACTCAAAAGTTAAGAATGTTATTGATGATATTGCTCCGGTAAAGGTCAGCAAGAAGACTAGCAGACAAAAATCATCTTGGAGAAAATCAACAGCAGTTCAGAGTATGAAAAGACAATGCAGAAAAGCTGAGCAGATGTGGCGGAAGACGAAACTTGAAATTCACTATAGCATCTATAAAGACAGCCTTCATGCTTTCAATGTGGATCTAGCCACAGCTAGACAGACCTTCTTCTCAAACCTTATAAACAGTAACTTAAACAACACTCGCACTCTTTTTGCTACTGCTGAGAGACTGACAAACCCCCAGTCAGATTCCCAGTGAAATGCTCTCCGACAGCAAATGCAATGAGTTTGCTTCCTTCTTTTCTGAGAAGATCAATAATATCAGAAAGGAGATTGGCACATCCTCAAGTTATGCAGAGGTCACACAGATTCGACCGCAATTTCAAAAAGAAGTGGCTATGTCTGTTTTTGAAGCAATTGATAGCAAAACTTTGGAAGAAATAGTACAGCACCTTAAATCGTCAACCTGCTATCTTGACATACTTCCCACATCTTTTTTCAAAAGTGTGCTTAACTGTTTAGAAGCAGATCTCTTAGAAGTGGTGAACACCTCACTTATTTCTGGGACTTTTCCAAACTTCCTGAAAACTGCAGTTGTTAAGCCCCTTCTGAAAAAGCGCAATCTTGATAACAACATGTTGAGCAACTATAGACCCATATCAAATCTTCCTTTCATAGGTAAGATTATTGAAAAGGTAGTTTTTAATCAGCTGAACTACTACTTAAACTCAAATGGATACCTGGACAATTTTCAATCTGGTTTCCGAACGCATCACAGCACAGAGACAGCATTCATTAAGATAATAAATGATATTCGCTTTAATTCTGATTCTGGCAAAATATCAGTGCTGGTACTACTAGATCTTAGTGCTGCGTTTGACACTGTCGATCAGAACACTCTTCTAGAGAGACTGGAAAACTGGGACGGGCTTTCTGGGATGGTACTCAAATGGTTCAGGTCATACTTAGAAGGGAGAGGTTATTATGTGAGTATAGGAGAGCATAAGTCTAAGTGGACATCCATGTCATGCGGAGTCCCACAAGGCTCAATTCTAGCACCACTCTTGTTTAGCCTGTATATGCTCCCACTAAGTCAAATAATGAGAAAGAACCAAATTGCCAATCACAGCTATGCTGATGATACCCAGATTTACCTAGCCTTATCTCCAAATGACTACAGCCCCATTGACTCCCTCTGCCAATGCATTGATGAAATTAACAGTTGGATGTGCCAGAACTTTCTTCAGTTAAACAAGGAGAAAACTGAAGTCATTGGATTTGGAAACAAAGATGAAGTTCTCGAGGTGAATGCTTACCTTGACTCTAGGGGTAAAACAACTAAAAATCAAGTCAAAAATCTTGGGGTGATTCTGGAGACAGACCTTAGTTTCAGTAGTCATGTCAAAGCAGTAACAAAATCAGCATACTATCATCTCAAAAACATTGCAAGAATTAGATGTTTTGTTTCCAGTCAAGACTTAGAGAAACTTGTTCATGCCTTTATCACAAGCAGGGTGGATTATTGTAATGGTTTCCTCACCGGCCTTCCCAAGAAGACCATTAGACAGCTGCAGCTCATCCAGAACCCTGCTGCCAGGATTCTGTCTAGAACCAGAAAATCTGAGCATATCACTCCAGTCCTCAGGTCCTTACACTGGCTTCCAGTTACATTTAGGATTGATTTTAAAGTACTCTTACTCGTTTGTAAATCACTCAATGGCCTAGGACAGGGGTGCCCAACCTTTTTTGAACAAAGATCTACTTTTAAATTTGTCAGTGTGCCGAGATCTACCAGTCCAAACAGAAAGCCAGTCGATACTCATAGCGTACTTACATATTAATTATGCACAAAACAAACAGAAAAAGTAGCCCCTAATAATAATATATATAATAAATAATATATATAATATATAATATAATAATAATAATAATAAAATTCTATAAAATAGAATAATAAAATAATAAAATAGTCTAATTCTAGTGACAATAAAGTTATTTCTCTACCTTAGTGGGACCTCTGGCACTGGGAGGAGGCAGCTAGTTTCTCGTAGTCAGGGCAGTAGGAGCTGGTTGCAAGCCTTAAGCAGGCCACAAGGTGGTCATCAGTCATTGTAGATCTGTACTTTGACTTGATGATTTTCATGTGAGAGAAAGCACACTCACACAGATAAGTTGATCTGAAAAGTGCTGTCAAGTTGAAAGCACATATTCTGAGGTTGTGATACTTTTGTTCAGGCAGTATGTTCCAGAACTCTCCAGTCATGCCAGGTGTTGCCCTGGATTTGATTTCAATGTCATTTTGCAGTGTGAGAATCAGTAATACAATTTTGGAGTCAATACTATCCACATCAATACTTAGACCAAATGGAAAACACAGATAGCTGGCAACAGGCTCAATGGATGCAAAATCTATAAAGCGCCTCTCAAATTCTAACAAGATGCTTTGAACTTGCTCCTCATAACGTGCACTGTCAAGTCAAAAGTCTTTGCCCTGACTCTGAAGTTCTGCCTGCATGTGAGGAAAGTTCCGCAGGTCACAGTGTTGCAGCCTACTTGAAAGCAGTTGTAGCTTGCTTTTAAATGTGTTCACTGAACTGATCATGTTGATTACATGTTTGTCTTTACCCTGCAGCTCCAAATTAAAATCATTCAGCAGGTCAGTGAGATCGGTCAGGAATGCTAAATCCAATCGCCACTGGTGGTCCTCTAGCTGGGCATATTCTGCATGTTTTGAAAGTTTCAGAAACTCTTTGATTTCAGGCAACAACTCAGAGAATCTCGATTAAAATTTACCTCTACTCAGCCATCTAACATCCGTGTGCAGCAACAGGTCTGTGTGTTCTGCACCGGTCTCCTCCAAATGAGCACGGAATAACCTTCTCTGTAGACTCCTGGCCCGAACAGAACACACAATCTTCATTGCAACATCGATCACTTCTTTCATGTTTAAAATCTTACCACACAATGCCTGCTGGTGGATTATACAGTGGTAATTAAGGACGACTGGGAAATATTCACTCTGTTTGCACAATGCAATGAACCCGCTAGTGCGGCCCACCATTGCTGGAGCACCGTCCGTTGTGATAGAGATGAGTTTAAAGAGGGGCAATTGGGTCTTGTTGACAAATTCCATGAAGGCTTGGAACATATCTTTGCCTCTAGTGTGTCCTTTCAATGGCAAAATGGTGAGCAGTTCTTCTTTTGCACCCATGTCTCCAAAAACCATTCTAATGAAAACACATAGCTGTGCCACATCCAAACCAGAGTCGGCTCATCAAATTGAAGAGAAAAACATTCACACTGTTCAATATCCTTCCTTAACTGCTCCTCGACATCCTCTGCCATTCCCTCACATCACCATGTAACAGTGCCACGGCATAATTGCATGTCCTTAATGGCAGCCATGATATCACTTTTATTCTTAAAGTCACCAAATAGTGCATCTGCAGCCTCGACAAATGCTTCTTTCACAACTTCGCCGTCCTTTAAAGGAACGGTGAAGAGAGAGAAAGGGCAAACCAGAGGACACGATCGACTGGTTGGGCACCCCTGGCCTAGGACCTAAATACATTACAGATAGGCTCATTTAATATAAACCTAACAGACCACTCAGATCATTAGGATTGAGTCAGTTAGAAATACCAAGGGTTCACACAAAACAAGGTGAGTCCGCTTTTAGCTATTATGCTGCCCGCAGTTGGAACTAGCTTCCAGAAGAGATCAGATTTGCTAAAACATTAGCCACATTTAAATCCAGACTCAAAACTGTTCTGTTTAGCTGTGAATTTGTTGAATGAGCACTGTGCTACATCCAAACTAATTGCACTGTATTTTATGTTTAATCATTTTCTATTCTAAACTGTTTTAAAATAATTTAAAATCAGTTTTTTATATAATTTCCTTGTTTTCATTATTTTTTTAATTCCTTGTTTTTATTGTTGTGATTATTATTTTTTTTAATGACTATTTCACTTCCTTTTATGTAAAGCACTTTGAATTACCACTATATATGAAATGTGCTATATAAATAAACTTGCCTTGCCTAAAAATCAATGAATATTCAAAGATATACAAGCGTATAACTTGCTGTTACAGACGCATGCAGTCAATGCGCTCAAAGATTCGCAGACCGTTCCAAAAATGGCGGATGGCTTGCGTATTGTGGTGGCTTCTGCCACTGCAGTGAGGAATCATTCTCAAAGTCTTGGAGTTTTGATGCCAGAAGATAAGACTTTATTATATATGATAATGAAGCCTGAGAGACCCTGCAGAGAATCTCCCGAATCTGGGTTTGCAAACTCTTATATACAGATTTTTCTCCTAGGGCATGTTCAATACATTTCCTATAACTTATTGTTTACCTTTTTTGGATGTGCCTCTAGTCTGCTTTCAGGAAGCAGACAGGAGGCCTCCATATATGTTAAAGAAGTGGCAGCATCGTATAGTTTTTGTCTAATGTCACAAAAGGATGTGCAGTTTCAGCACAAATTGTACAGGTGCATCTCAATAAATTAGAATGTCGTGGAAAAGTTCATTTATTTCAGTAATTCAACTCAAATTGTGAAACTCATGAATTAAATTCAATGCACACAGACTGAAGTAGTTTAAGTAGTTTAAATTAGAATACTTCATAAGACCAAAAAAAAAAACATTTTTAGTGAATTGTTGGCCTTCTGGAAAGTATGTTCATTTACTGTATATGTACTCAATACTTGGTAGAGGCTCCTTTAGCTTTCATT